>CM065589.1:332979324-334192190 GCA_033119425.1 Bufotes viridis | reverse complement strand
CATACAGTGTCATCCACAGATCCCCCTTCAGTGTCATCCACAGATTCCCCCCTTTAGTGTCATCCACAGATCCCCCTTCAGTGTCATCCACAGCTCCCCCTTCAGTTTCATCCACAGATCCCCCTTAGAGTGCCATCCAAGACACCCCCTTAAATGTCATCCACAGATCCCTCTTTCCACAGATCCCCCTTAAATGTCATCCACAGATCCCCCTTAAGTGTCATCCACAGATTCCCCTCAGTGTCATCCATAGTTCCCTCCCTGAGTGTCATCCACAGATCCCCCTTTCCACAGATCCCCCTTAAGTGTCATCCACAGATCCCCCTTAGAGTGCCATCCATAGATCCCCCTTAATTGTCATCAACAGATTCCCCCTTAAGTGTCATCCACAGATCCCCCATAAGTGTTATCCACAGATCCCCCTTCAGTGTCATCCACAGATCCCCTTAAGTGCCATCCACAAATCCCCTTAAGTGCCATCCACAGATCCCCCTTAAGTGTCAACCACAGATCCCTTTTCCACAGATTTCCTTTAAATGTCATCCACAGATCCCCACCCCAGAGTGCCATCCACAGATCCCCCTTAAGTGTCATCCACAGATCCCCCTTTCCACAGATCCCCCCAAGTGTCACCCACAGATCCCCTGCGTGTCATCCACAGATCCCCCTTTCCCCAGATCCCCCTTAAGTGTCATCCACAGATCCCCCTTAAGTGTCATCCACAGATCCCCCTTCAGTGTCATCCACAGATCCCCCTTAAGTGTCATCCACAGATCCCCTTCAGTGTCATCCACAGATCCCCCTACAGTGTCATCCACAGATCCCCCATACAGTGTCATCCACAGACCCCCTTCAGTGTCATCCACAGACCCCCTTCAGTGTCATCCACAGATCCCCCTTCAGTGTCATCCACAGATCCCCCTTAAGTGCCATACAAGACCCCCTTAAATGTCATCCACTGATCCCCCTTAAGTGTCATCCACAGATCCCCCTTAAGTGTCATCCACAGATCCCCCTTCAGTGTCATCCACAGATCCCCCTACAGTATCATCCACAGATCCCCCCATGCAGTGTCATCCACAGACCCCCTTCAGTGTCATCCACAGATCCCCCTTCAGTGTCATCCACAGATCCCCCCTTCAGTGTCATCCACAGATCCCCCCTTCAGTGTCATCCACAGATCCCCCGACTTAAGTGCCATCCAAGACCCCCTTAAATGTCATCCACAGATTCCCCCTGAGTGTCATCCACAGATCCCCCTTTCCACAGATCACCCCTAATTGTCATCCACAGATCCCCCATAAGTGTCATCCACAGAACCCCCCTTTCCACAGATCCCCCTTAAGTGTCATCCACAGATCCCCCTTAAGTGTCATCCACAGATTCCCCATTAAGTGTCATCCACAGATCCCCCCCGTCAGTGTCATCCACATACCCCCCTTCAGAGTCATCCACAGACCCCCCACTTAAGTGTCATACACAGATCCCCCTTAAGTGTCATCCACAGATCCCCCTTAAGTGTCATCCACAGATCCCCCATTAAGTGTCATCCACAGATTCCCCCTTAAGTGTCATCCACAGATCCCCCTTAAGTGTCATCCACGGATCCCCCTTAAGTGTCATCCACGGATCCCCCTTAAGTGTCATCCACAGATTCCCCCCCTTAAGTGTCATCCACAGATCCCCCCTTAAGTGTCATCCACAGATCCCCCCCTATGTGTGTCATCCTCAGATCCCCTTTTCCACAGATCCCCCCTTAAATGTCATCCACAGATCCCCCACCGCGAGTGTCCTCCACAGATCCCCCTTAAGTGTCATCCACAGATCCGCCCTTAAGTGTCATCCACAGATCCCCCTTTTCCACAGACCCCCCTTAAATGTCATCCACAGATCCCGCCTTAAGTGTCATCCACAGATTCCCCCCTTTCCACAGATCCCCTTCTTCAGTGTCATCCACAGATCCCCTTCTTCAGTGTCATCCACAGATCCCCTCCTTCAGTGTCATCCACAGATCTCCCCTTCAGTGTCATCCAAATATCCCCCCTTCAGTGTCATCCACAGATCCTCCCTTTTCAGTGTCATCCACAGATCCCCCTCTTCAGTATAATCCACAGATCCCCCCCTCAGTGTCATCCACAGATCCCCCCCCGAGTGTCATACACAGATCCCCCTTTTCCACAGATCCCCCCCCCCCCTTAAGTGTCATCCACAGGTCCCCCCTTCAATGTCATCGACAGATCCCCCTCTTCAGTGTCATCCACAGTTCCCCCCCCCTTCAGTGTCATCAACAGTTCCCCCCCACTTCAGTGTCATCCACAGATCCCCCCCCTCAGTGTCATCCACAGATCCCCCCCCTCTGAGTGTCATACACAGATCCCCCTTTTCCACAGATCCCCCTTATATATCATCCACAGATCCCCCCTCCAGAGTGTCATCCACAGATCCCCCTTAAGTGTCATCCACAGATCCCCACCCCCATAAGTGCCATTCACATATGCCCCCCTGAGTGTCATCCACAGATCCACCTTTCCCCAGATCCCCCCCCCCTGTCACCCACAGATCCCCCCCCCCTGTCACCCACAGATCCCCCCCTGGGGGTCATCCACAGATCCCACCTTTCCACAGATCCCCCCCCCCCTTAAGTGTCATCCACAGATCCCCCCATTAAGTGTCATCCATAGATCCCCCCTTAAGTGTCATCCACATATCCCCCTTCAGTGTCATCCACATATCCCCCCCTTCAGTGTAATCCACAGATCCCCCCTTCAGTGTCATCCACAGATCTCCCCCTTAAGTGCCATCCAAAGACCTCCCCTAAATTTCATCCACAGATCCCCCCTTTCCACAGATCCCCCCCTTAAATGTCGTCTACACATCCCCCCTTAAGTGTCATCCACAGATTCCCCCTCAGTGTCATCCACAGAACCCCCTGAGTGTCATGCACAGATCCCCTTTTCCACAGATCCCCCTTAAATGTCATCCACAGATCCCCGAGTGTCATCCACAGATCCCCTTTCCCCAGATCCCCTTTCCCCAGATCCCCCTTAAGTGTCATCCACAGATCCCCCTTAAGTGTCATCCACAGTTCCCCCCTTCGTGTGCCATCCTCAGATCCCTTTTCCACAGATCCCCTTAAATCTCATCCACAGATCCCCCAGCCCGAGTGCCATCCACAGATCCCCTTAAGTGTCATCCACAGATCCCCCTTTTCCACAGACCCCCCTTAAATGTCTTCCACAGATCCCGCCTTAAGTGTCATCCACAGATTCCCCCCTTTCCACAGATCCCCCTGAGAGACATCCACAGATCCCCCTCTTCAGTGTCATCCACAGATCTCCCCTTCAGTGTCATCCACAGATCCCCCCTTCAGAGTCATCGACAGATCCCCCCTTTCAGTGTCATCTACAGATCCCCCCCTTCAGTGTCATCCACAGATCCCCCCTTCAGTGTCATCCACAGATCCCCCCTTCAGTGTCATCCACAGATCCCCCTCTTCAGTGTCATCCACAGATCCCCCCCCTTAAGTGCCATCCACAGATTCCCCCCCTTAAGTGCCATCCACAGATCCCCCCTTAAGTGTCATCCACAGATCCCCTTTTTCCACAGATCCCCCCTTAAATGTCATCCACAGATCCCCCCCCCGAGAGACATCCACAGATCCCCCACCCCTTAAGTGCCATCCCATCCACAGATCAACCCCCTTAAGTGTAATCCACAGATCCCCCCTTAAGTGTCATCCACAGATCCCCCTTTTCCACAGACCCCCATAAATTTCATCCACAGATCCCGCCTTAAGTGTCACCCACAGATTCTCCCCCTTTCCACAGATCCCCCCCCCTCGAGTGTCATCCACAGATCCCCCCCTTCAGTGTCATCCACAGATCCCACCTTCAGTATCATCAAAAGATCCCCCCCTTTCAGTGTCATCTACAGATCCCCCCCCTAAGTGTGACCCACAGATCCCCTCTTAACTGTCATCCACAGATCCCCCCTTAAGTGCCATCCACAGATCCCCCCTCTTAAGTGCCATCCACAGATCCCCCCTCTTAAGTGCCATCCACAGATCCCCCCTTAAGTGTCATCCACAGATCCCCTTTTTCCTCAGATCCCTCCGTAAATGTCATCCACAGATCCCCGCCCCCCCCCCCCGAGTGTCATCCACAGATCCCCCACCCCTTAAGTGCAATCCACAGATCACCCCCTTAAGTGTAATCCACAGATCCCCTCTTAAGTGTCATCCACAGATCCCCCTTTTCCACAGACCCCCCTTAAATGTCATCCACAGATTCCCCTTTCCACAGATGTCAGACCCCCCTTAAGTGTAATCCACAGATCCCCCCTTAAGTGTCATCCACAGATCCCCCTTTTCCACAGACCCCCCTTAAATGTCATCCACAGATCCCCCCCTTTCCACAGGTGTCATCCACAGATCCCCCTTTTCCAAAGACCCCCCGATTGTCATCCACAGATCCCCCTCTTCAGAGTCATCCACAGATCCCCCTCTTCAGTGTCATCCACAGATCCCCCCTTCAGTGTCATCCACAAATCCCCCCCTTCAGTGTCATCCACAGATCCCCCCTTCAGTGTCATTCACAGATCTCCCCCTTAAGTGCCATCCAAAGACCTCCCCTAAATTTCATCCACTGATCCCACCCCTTAAATGTCATCCACAGATCCCCCCTTAAGTGTCATCCACAGATTCCCCCCCTCAGTGTCATCCACAGAACCCCCCTGAGTGTCATACACAGATCCCCCCTTAAATGTCATCCACAGATTCCCCCCCCCCCGAGTGTGATCCACAGATCCCCCCTTAAGTGTCATCCACAGATACTCCCCCTTAAGTGCCATCCACAGATGCCCCCCTGAGTGTCATCCACAGATCCCCTTTCCCCAGATTCCCCCCTCTTAAGTGTCATCCACAGATCCCCCCCTCAAGTGTCATCCACAGATCCCCCCCCTTAAGTGTCATCCACTGATCCCCCCCCCCTCAAGTGTCATCCACAGATCCCCCCCTTCAGTGTCATCCACAGATCCCCTTCAGTGTCATCCACAGATCCCCCATACAGTGTCATCCACAGATCCCCCCATACAGTGTCATCCACAGATCCCCCCTTCAGTGTCATCGACAGATCCCCCCTTCAGTGTCATCCACAGATCCCCCCCTTCTGTGTCATCCACAGATCCCACCTTCAGTATCATCCACAGATCCCCCTTCAGTGTCATCCACAGATCTCCCCTTAAGTGCCATCCAAAGACCCCTAAATGTCATCCACAGATCCCCCCTTTCCACAGATCCCCCCCTTAAATTTCATCAACAAATCCCCCCATAAGTGTCATCCATAGATTCCCCCCCTCAGTGTCATCCACTGATCCCCCCCTGAGTGTCATCCACAGATCCCCCCCTCAAGTGTCATCCACAGATCCCCCTCAAGTGTCATCCACAGATCCCCCTTCAGTGTCATCCACAGATCCCCCTTCAGTGTCATCCACAGATCCTTCAGTGTCATCCACAGATCCCCCTACTGTGTCATCCACAGATCCCCCATACAGTGTCATCCACAGATCCCCCTTCAGTGTCATCCACAGATCCCCTCTTCAGTGTCATCCACAGATCCCCCTTCAGTGTCATCCACAGATCCCACCTTCAGTATCATCCACAGATCCCCCTTCAGTGTCATCCACAGATCTCCCCCTTAAGTGCCATCCAAAGACCCCCCCTAAATGTCATACACAGATCCCCCTTTTCACAGATCCCCTGAGTGTCATCCACAGATCCCCTTAAGTGTCATCCACAGATCCCCCCCTTTAAGTGCCATCCACAGATGCCCCCCTGAGTGTCATCCACAGATCCCCTTTTCCCCAGATCCCCCCCCCCTAAGTGTCACCCACAGATCCCCCCCACTGGGTGTCATCCACAGATCCCCCCTTTCCACAGATCCCCCCCCTAAGTGTCACCCACAGATCCCCCCCTGGATGTCACCCACAGATCCCCCCTTAAGTGTCATCCACAGATCCCCCCTTTAAGTGTCATCCACAGATCCCCCCTTTAAGTGTCATCCACAGATCCCCCCCTTAAGTGTCATCCACAGATCCCCCTTAAGTGTCATCCACAGATCCCCCCCTTAAGTGTCATCCACAGATCCCCCCCAGTGTCATCCACAGATCCCCCTTCAGTGTCATCCACAGATCCCCCCTACAGTGTCATCCACAGATCCCCCCCCCTCAGTGACATCCACAGATCCCCCACCCAAGTGTTTTCCAAAGATTCCCCCAAGTGTTTTCCACAGATGCCCCCTTAAGTGTCATCCACAGATCCCCCTTAAGTGCCATCCACAGATCCCCCTTACGTGTCATCCACAGATCCCCCTTAAGTGCCATCCACAGATCCCTCCCTTAAGTGTCATCCACAGATCCCCTTTTTCTACAGATCCCCCATTAAATGTCATCCACAGATCCCCCACCCCCGAGTGCCATCCACAGATCCCCCACCCCTTAAGTGCCATCCATAGATCCCCCCCTTAAGTGTAATCCACAGATCCCACTTTTCCACAGACCCCTCTTAAATTACATCCACAGATCCCCCCCTTTCCACAGATCCCCCCCCTCCGATTGTCATCCACAGATCCCCCTCTTCAGTGTCATCCACAGATCCCCCCTTAAGTGTCATCCACAGATCCCCTCTTCACTGTCATCCACAGATCCCCCCTTCAGAGTCATCCACAAATCACCCCCTTCAGTGTCATCCACAATTCCCCCTTCAGTGTCATCCACAGATCCCCCTTTCCACAGATCCCCCCCTTGAATGTCATCCACAAATCCCCCCTTAAGTTTCATCCACAGATTCCCCCCCTCAGTGTCATCCACAGAACCCCCCCCCCCCCGAGTGTCATACACAGATCCCCCTTTTCCACAGATCCCCCCTTAAATGTCATCCACAGATCCCCCCCCCTGAGTGTGATCCACAGATCCCCCCTTAAGTGTCATCCACAGATCCCCCCCCCTTAAGTTCCATCCACAGATCCCCCCTTAAGTGTCATCCACAGATCCCCCTTTTCCACAGACCCCCCGATTGTCATCCACCGATCCCACTCTTCAGAGTCATCCACAGATCCCCCCTTCAGTGTCATCCACAGATCCCCCTCTTCAGTGTCATCCACAGATCCCCCCTTCAGTGTCATCCACAAATCCCCCCCTTCAGTGTCATCCACAGATCCCCCCTTCAGTGTCATCCACAGATCTCCCCCTTAAGTGCCATCCAAAGACCTCCCCTAAATTTCATCCACAGATCCCACCCCTTAAATGTCATCCACAGATCCCCCCTTAAGTGTCATCCACAGATTCCCCCCCTCAGTGTCATCCACAGATCCCAACTGAGTGTCATACACAGATCCCCGTTTTCCAGAGATCCCCCCTTAAATGTCATCCACAGATCCCCCCCCCGAGTGTGATCCACAGATCCCCCCTTAAGTGTCATCCACAGATCCCCCCCCTTAAATGCCATCCACAGATGCCCCCCTGAGTGTCATCCACTGATCCCCTTTCCCCAGATTCCCCCCTTAAGTGTCATCCACAGATCCCCCCCCCCTTATGTGTCATCCACTGATTCCCCCCTCAAGTGTCATCCACTGATTCCCCCCTCAAGTGTCATCCACTGATTCCCCCCTCAAGTGTCATCCACTGATCCCCCCCTCAAGTGTCATCCACAGATCCCCCCCTTCAGTGTCATCCACAGATCCCCCCCTTCAGTGTCATCCACAGATCCCCTTCAGTGTCATCCACAGATCCCCCCATTCAGTGTCATCCACAGATCCCCCCATACAGTGTCATCCACAGATCCCCCTTCAGTGTCATCCACAGATCCCCCCTTCAGTGTCATCCACAGATCCCCCTTCAGTGTCATCCACAGATCCCCCTTCTGTGTCATCCACAGATCCCACCTTCAGTGTCATCCACAGATCCCCCTTCAGTGTCATCCACAGATCTCCCCCTTAAGTGTCATCCACAGATCCCCCTAAATGTCATCCACAGATCCCCCTTTCCACAGATCCCCCTTAAATTTCATCCACAGATCCCCCATAAGTGTCATCCACAGATTCCCCCCTCAGTGTCATCCACTGATCCCCCTGAGTGTCATCCACAGATCCCCCTTCAAGTGTCATCCACAGATCCCCCTTAAGTGTCATCCACAGATCCCCCTTCAGTGTCATCCACAGATCCCCTTCAGTGTCATCCACAGATCCCCCTACAGTGTCATCCACAGATCCCCCATACAGTGTCATCCACAGATCCCCCTTCAGTGTCATCCACAGATCCCCCTTCAGTGTCATCCACAGATCCCCCTTCAGTGTCATCCACAGATCCCACCTTCAGTATCATCCACAGATCCCCCTTCAGTGTCATCCACAGATCTCCCCTTAAGTGCCATCCAAAGACCCCCTAAATGTCATCCACAGATCCCCCTTTTCCACAGATCCCCCTTAAATTTCATCCACAGATCCCCCCTAAGTGTCATCCACAGATTCCCCCTCAGTGTCATCCACAGATCCCCCTGAGTGTCATCCACTGATCCCCCCTCAAGTGTCATCCACAGATCCCCCCTTAAGTGTCATCCACAGATCCCCCTTCAGTGTCATCCACGGATCCCCTTCAGTGTCATCCACAGATCCCCCTACAGTGTCATCCACAGATCCCCCATGCAGTGTCATCCACAGATCCCCCTTCAGTGTCATCCACAGATCCCCCTTCAGTGTCATCCACAGATCCCCCTTCAGTGTCATCCACAGATCCCACCTTCAGTATCATCCACAGATCCCCCTTCAGTGTCATCCACAGATCTCCCCTTAAGTGCCATCCAAAGACCCCCTAAATGTCATACACAGATCCTCTTTCCACAGATCCCCCTAAATTTCATCCACAGATCCCCCAAGTGTCATCCACAGATCCCCCTTAAGTGTCATCCACAGATCCCACCTGAGTGTCATACACAGATCCCCTTTCAGTCAGATCCCCCCACCTAAGTGTCATCCACAGATTCCCCCACTGGGTGTCATCCACAGATCCCCCTTTCCACAGATCCCCCTAAGTGTCATCCACAGATCCCCCTGGATGTCATCCACAGATCCCCCTTAAGTGTCATCCACAGATCCCCCTTTAAGTGTCATCCACAGATCCCCCTTAAGTGTCATCCACAGATCCCCCTTAAGTGTCATCCACAGATCCCCCTTAAGTGTCATCCACAGATCCCCCCTTAAGTGTCATCCACAGATCCCCCCTAGTGTCATCCACAGATCCCCTTCAGTGTCATCCACAGATCCCCCTACAGTGTCATCCACAGATCCCCCTCAGTGACATCCACAGATCCCCACTCAAGTGTTTTCCAAGATTCCCCTCAAGTGTTTTCCACAGATGCCCCCTTAAGTGTCATCCACAGATCCCCCTTAAGTGCCATCCACAGATCCCCCTTTACGTGTCATCCACAGATCCCCCTTAAGTGCCATCCACAGATCCCTCCTTAAGTGTCATCCACAGATCCCCTTTTCTACAGATCCCCATTAAATGTCATCCACAGATCCCCCACCCCGAGTGCCATCCACAGATCCCCACCCCTTAAGTGCCATCCACAAATCCCCCTTAAGTGTAATCCACAGATCCCACTTTTCCACAGACACCTCTTAAATTACATCCACAGATCCCCCTTTCATCAGATCCCCCTCCGATTGTCATCCACAGATCCCCTCTTCAGTGTCATCCACAGATCCCCCTTAAGTGTCATCCACAGATCCCCTCTTCACTGTCATCCACAGATCCCCCTTCAGTGTCATCCACAAATCCCCCTTCAGTGTCATCCACAGATCCCCCTTCAGTGTCATCCACAGATCCCCCTTTCCACAGATCCCCTCTTGAATGTCATCCACAAATCCCCCCTTAAGTTTCATCCACAGATTCCCCCCTCAGTGTCATCCACAGAACCCCCGAGTGTCATACACAGATCCCCTTTTCAACAGATCCCCCTTAAATGTCATCCACAGATCCCCCTGAGTGTCATCCACAGATCCCCCTTAAGTGTCATCCACAGATCCCCCTTAAGTGTCATCCACAGATCCCCCTTAAGTGTCATCCACAGATCCCCCTTAAGTGTCATCCACAGATCCCCCTTCAGTGTCATCCACAGATCCCCCTTAAGTGTCATCCACAGATCCCCCTTAAGTGTCATCCACAGATCCCCCTTAAGTGTCATCCACAGATCCCCCTTAAGTGTCATCCACAGATCCCCCTTAAGTGTCATCCACAGATCCCCCTTTCCACAGATCCCCCTTAAATGTCATCCACAGATTCCTCCCTAGTGTCATCCACAGATCCACCTTAGTGTCATCCACAGATCCCCCTCTTCAGTGTCATCCACAGATCTCCCTTCAGTGTCATCCACAGATCCCCCTACAGTGTCATCCACAGATCCCCCATACAGTGTCATCCACAGATCCCCCTTCAGTGTCATCCACAGATTCATCCCCCTTCAGTGTCATCCACAGATCCCCCTTCAGTGTCATCCACAGATTCATCCCCCTTCAGTGTCATCCACAGATCCCCCTTAAGTGCCATCCAAAGACCCCCTTAAATGTCATGCACAGATCCCCCTTTTCCACAGATACCCCCTTAAATGTCATCCACAGATCCCCTCGAGTGTCATCCACAGATCCCCTCAGTGTCATCCACAGATCCCCCTTACAGTGTCATCCACAGATCCCCCTTAAGTGTCATCCACAGATCCCCCTTTAGTGTCATCCACAGATCCCCCTTAAGTGTCATCCACAGATCCCCCTTCAGTGTCATCCACAGATCCCCCTTCAGTGTCATCCACAGATCCCCCTTCAGTGTCATCCACAGATCCCCCTTAAGTGTCATCCACAGATCCCCCTTAAGTGTCATCCACAGATCCCCCTTAAGTGTCATCCACAGATCCCCCTTAAGTGTCATCCACAGATCCCCCTTAAGTGTCATCCACAGATCCCCCTTAAGTGTCATCCACAGATCCCCCTTAAGTGTCATCCACAGATCCCCCTTAAGTGTCATCCACAGATCCCCCTTAAGTGTCATCCACAGATCCCCCCGTTAAGTGTCATCCACAGATCCCCCTTAAGTGTCATCCACAGATCCCCCTATGTGTGTCATCCACAGATCCCCCTTAAATCTCATCCACAGATCCCCCACCCGAGTGCCATCCACAGATCCCCCTTAAGTGTCATCCACAGATCCCCTTTTCCACAGACCCCCTTAAATGTCATCCACAGATCCCGCCTTAAGTGTCATCCACAGATTCCCCCCACTTTCCACAGATCCACCCTGAGTGTCATCCACAGATCCCCCTCTTCAGAGTCATCCACAGATCTCCCCTTCAGTGTCATCCACAGATCCCCCCTTCAGTGTCATCGACAGATCCCCCCTTTCAGTGTCATCCACAGATCCCCCTCTTCAGTGTCATCCACAGATCCCCCTCTTCAGTGTCATCCACAGATCCCCCCTCTTCAGTGTCATCCACAGTTCCCGCCCTTCAGTGTCATCCACAGATCCCCCCCCCTCAGTGTCATCCACAGATCCCCCACCGAGTGTCATACACAGATCCCCCTTTTCCACAGATCCCCCCCCTTAAGTGTCATCCACAGATCCCCCCCCTTAAGTGTCATCCACAGATCCCCCCTTAAGTGTCATCCACAGATCCCCCCCTTCAGTGTTATCCACAGATCCCCCCACTTCAGTGTCATCCACAGATCCCACTTCAGTGTCATCCACAGATCCCCCCTACAGTGTCATCCACAGATCCCCCCCCCCTCAGTGACATCCACAGATCCCCCACCCAAGTGTTTTCCACAGATCCCCCCCAAGTGTTTTCCACAGATGCCCCCCTTAAGTGTCATCCACAGATCCCACCCCCCTTAAGTGCCATCCAGAGATCCCCCTTAAGTGTCATCCACAGATCCCTCTTAACTGTCATCCACAGATCCCCCTTAAGTGCCATCAACAGACCCCCTTTCGTGCCATCCACAGATCCCCCTTAAGTGCCATCCACAGATCCCCCCCTTAAGTGTCATCAACAGATCCCCTTTTTACATAGATCTCCCTTTAAATGTCATCCACAGATCCCCCACCCCTTAAGTGCCATCCACAGATCCCCCACCCCTTAAGTGCCATCCACAGATCCCCCCCTTAAGTGTAATCCACAGATCCCCCTTTTCCACAGACCCCTCTTAAATGTCATCCACAGATCCCCCCTTTCCACAGATCCCCCCCCCCGATTGTCATCCACAGATCCCCCTCTTCAGTGTCATCCACAGATCCCCCTTAAGTGTCATCCACAGATCCCCCTCTTCACTGTCATCCACAGATCCCCCCTTCAGTGTCCTCCACAAATCCCCCCCTTCAGTGTCATCCACAGATCCCCCCCTTCAGTGTCATCCACAGATCCCCCGTTTCCACAGATCCCCCCCCTTAAATGTCATCCACAGATCCCCCCCTCAGTGTCATCCTCAGAACCCCCCTGAGTGTCATACACAGATCCCCCTTTTCCACAGATCCCCCTTAAATGTCATCCACAGATCCGCCCCGAGTGTCATCCACAGATCCCCCTTAAGTGCCATCCACAGATGCCCCCTGAGTGTCATCCACAGATCCCCCTTTCCCCAGATCCCCCTTAAATGTCATCCACAGATCCCCCTTAAGTGTCATCCACAGATCCCCCTTAAGTGTCATCCACAGATCCCCCTTAAGTGTCATCCACAGATCCCCCTTAAGTTTCATCCACAGATTCCCCCTCAGTGTCATCCACAGAACCCCCTGAGTGTCATACACAGATCCCCCTTTTCCACAGACCCCCTTAAATGTCATCCACAGTTCCGCCCCGAGTGTTATCCACAGATCCCCCTTATGTGCCATCCACAGATGCCCCCTGAGTGTCATCCACAGATCCCCCTTTCCCAGATCCCCCTTAAATGTCATCCACAGATCCCCCTTAAGTGTCATCCACAGATCCCCCTTAAGTGTCATCCACAGATCCCCCTTAAGTGTCATCCACAGATCCCCTTCAGTGTCCTCCACAGATCCCCCTTACAGTGTCATCCACAGATCCCCCATACAGTGTCATCCACAGATCCCCCTATACAGTGTCATCCACAGATCCCCCTTCAGTGTCATCCACAGATTCCCCCTTCAGTGTCATCCCCAGATTCCCCCTTCAGTGTCATCCACAGATTCCCCCTTTCAGTGTCATCCACAGATCCCCCTTCAGTGTCATCCACAGATCCCCCCTTCAGTGTCATCCACAGCTCCCCCCTTCAGTTTCATCCACAGATCCCCCTTAAGTGCCATCCAAAGACCCCCTTAAATATCATCCACAGATCCTCTCTCCACAGATCCCCCTTAAATGTCATCCACAGATCCCCCTTAAGTGTCATCCACAGATCCCCCTTAAGTGCCATCCACAGATCCCCCGAGTGTCATCCACAGATCCCCCTTTACACATCCCCCTTAAGTGTCATCCACAGATCCCCCTTAAGTGTCATCCACAGATCCCCCTTAAGTGCCATCCACAGATCCCCCTTAATTGTCATCAACAGATTCCCCCTTAAGTGTCATCCACAGATCCCCCTTAAGTGTTATCCACAGATCCCCCCGAGTGTCATCCACAGATCCCCCTTAAGTGCCATCCACAGATCCCTCTTAAGTGTCATCCACATATCCCCCTTTTCACAGATCCCCTTAATTGTCATCTACAGATCCCGCCTTAAGTGTCATCCACAGATTCCCCCAGTGTCATCCATAGTTCCCTCCCTGAGTGTCATCCACAGATCCCCCTTTTCCACAGATCCCACCTTAAATGTCATCCACAGATCCCCCTTAAGTGTCATCCACAGATCCCCCTTAAGTGCCATCCACAGAACCCCCGAGTGTCATCCACAGATCCCCATTTACACATCCCCCTTAAGTGTCATCCACAGATCCCCCTTAAGTGTCATCCACAGATCCCCCTTAAGTGCCATCCACAGATCCCCCTTAATTGTCATCAACAGATTCCCCCCTTAAGTGTCATCCACAGATCCCCCCCTTAAGTGTTATCCACAGATTCCCCCCCCCCCCGAGTGTCATCCACAGATACCCCCCTTAAGTGCCATCCACAGATTCCCCCCCCCTTAAGTGTCAACCACAGATCCCCCTTTTCCACAGAGTTCCCCTTAAATGTCATCCACAGATCCCCCGAGTGCCATCCACAGATCCCCCTTAAGTGTCATCCACAGATCCCCCTTTTTCACAGATCCCCCTTAATTGTCATCTACAGATCCCGCCTTAAGTGTCATCCACAGATCCCCCCTTTCCACAAATCCCCCGAGTGTCATCCACAGATCCCCCCCTTCAGTGTCATCCACAGATCCCCCCCTTCAGTGTCATCCACAGATCCCCCCCCTTCAGTGTCATCCACAGATCCACCCCCTTCATTGTCATCCACAGATCCCCCCCCCTTCAGTGTCATCCACAGATCTCCTCTCCGCCGCCTGGTAGCTAATTTATTCACTGCACTTGCCTCTGTAATTGAAGAGAAGCGCCGTAATCTGGCGCACTGGCAGAGGCCAGGAAGACGGCGCATGCGCACTTCGATGCCTCTGCCTGTGTGAGATTACGGTTCTTCTCTTCAATTTCACAGAGGCAAGTGCAGTGAATAAATTAGGAGGCGGCGCTGGGCGGGGAGGAGCGCTGCCAGCGCCCCCAGCAAGACTGCGCTCCTCAGCCGCACTCCTCAGTGACTGCACTCCTCAGTGAATACAGTGGAGAAGAAATAATTAATAGCTTTGCTTTCTCCTCATCACTAAGTTTTGTTCATATATAGTAAGAAGAATGCCTATAGTCAGTGGCGTAGGGATCGCCATAGCAACCATAGCAATGGCTATGGGGCCCTACGCCATTGCTATGGCTGCTATGGCGATCCTTACACCACTGACTATGGGCATTCTTCTTACTATATATTCTTAATATATACTTAGTGATGAGGAGAAAGCAAAGCTATTCATTATTTTTTCTCTACTGTATTCACTGAGGAAAATAAATTGTCAGATAAAATGCAGAATGTAGAAGTAAATTTCCCATTAAAACTGCCCTGTCTGACCAAGGAGGAAGTACAGCAGCGTCTTAAAAGGATTAAAATAGACAAATCGCCATGACCAGATGGCATACACCCCCGTATCATAAGAGAATTAAGTAATGTCATAGCCAGATCCTTATTTCTGATATTTAAGGACTCTATATTGACAGGGACTGTTCCACAAGATTGGCGCTTACCAAATGTGGTGCCAATATTTAAAAAGGGTTCAAAAACAGAGGCGTGGCCTGCAACAGAGTGGAGAAGACGTCTTTCTCCATAGCTCCTGAGACTCCTCTCCTATCCTTATCCATCCACCCCTATCCCTTGCATTTAACCCCCTAACTCTATGGCCCAAGTACTCCCTGTCTCAGTGGCTACAAAAGGAGCCCAGTCTGGCATCGGTGGAGCCTTGCTGCTAGTCGCAGCGAGCGCAGTATAGTTACCTGCCCTGATCCCCGGCCTTAATTGGTGGTGGTGCGCAATGAGGGGAGGATCGTGGACTGCGACACCTTCCTGAAGCACCGAGACCAGTGACAGATCGTCGGGGATTCAGCGCTACCATACAGCAGCATCTCTGCTCGCCTCAAGCTCAACTTTGGCGTTTGTGTAGCCCCACTACTGGCTGCAGCAGTCTCGGCCTAGTCACCTAGGTGCACCCATCTCTTTTAGCGACCATATAACCATCGCCAAGTCATGGTGAAGGTGGTCAAACCAGAAGTCCTGCAACCACCTGCTCAGCAAAATGGGCAAACAGAAATGGATAAGTTCTGTAAGAAGGGATCTGCACATTCGGGAGTCCACCCAAAGGATGAAACGGGTACACATGCCGAGCGAGATTCTGTGCACCATTCCTCTTTAGATTGCTCTATTGAAGTGGGCGCTCAAAACGCCGCTACTATGCTTTCAATTTCTCAAACAGCTATGCAACAGATATTGGAAAGTGCTCTTGAACCAATTAAAAAGGATCTTTCTGACATCAAACAGGAGGTCCATATTATCGGACAGAAAGTTGAGCTCTTGGAAGCGAATCAGTCGTCTATTATCTCTTTTGAAGAAGCTACGACAAAGGCTTTTCAATCTTGCCATTCGCACCTCAATACCCTCCTCTCTCACCTGGAAGATCAGGAAAACAGAAATAGGCGTAATAACTTCAGGATCCATGCGTGAGGTCCCAGAATCCATCCCACCCCTGTCCTTGATGAACACTGTCTATGATATCTTACGTCCTTTACTTCCGGAAGAGGAAGCCCCACAACTGGTTCTTGAACACGCCCATAGAGCGCTCTGCAGAAAACCAAGAGAGGGAGAACAACCTACAGACATCGTCTGTAAAATTCTAAACTTTCAGCACAGACAACTTATTCTTAAACAGTCTACAGACATGGAGAGCATCGTTTGAGGGAGCCCACATCACATTTTTTCAAGACTTCTCTCCAACTACACTAGACAAGCGCAAATGTCTTAGACCGATCACCGACTTATTGAGAAAAAAGAAAATCCCATATAAGTGGTTGTTCCCTTTTGGATTATCCTTCTCCATAGATGGAAATCTCAAATTAATCCGCCACCCAAACGACCTTCCTTCCGTTTGCACAGCTTTGGATCTGGACCCATCTACCATTCCTTCCTGGCTCCAGTTCTCAGACGTTCTGGATATACCCGGTCTTCCTGACTCTCAAGCTTGCCAGAAGGTTGTCGGATCCCACTCCAGGAAGAGACTGGCGGTTTCTCCTAAAACCTGAGAGACTCATGACTTTCTTCTACTTTCATAGATGGGCCTGCTCTCTTCAGGAACCCTTTTTTCACTTTGCTCGCATCATTTGCGAGACATTAGGGGCCTTTCTGGGCGGTGGATTGGGTCAGTGCTTATATAGCCCATTAGGGTTGCCTTCTACTGGGAAGGCATGGAACTAGACCCTTCCTCGCATCCCTGAGGAGATTCCTGTCATACATTGAGTAATTGCACATTTAATCTCAGACGGGTACGTGCCCCTCCTTGGCCTCAGGGGGTAACCTATACCTCTGTCTACTAGTTCTTCTACTTACGCTTTGTTAACCAACTCTGGTTTCATTTGTTTTGAGTTCTACTGCTTAATCAATTTCCTTTTTATGTCTACTGTTAACGTAGTTACCTGGAATGTTCATGGTTTGAAAACGTACAGACATCGCGGTCCTTCAGGAAACTCACTTCAAACAGGGTAACATACCATCTTTATCACACACCCTTTTAACACAATCATTCATGCCATTTGTTGTCCAAATACATCTGGAGAAATAAAACACCCAGGATAAATAGAGATATACTTCGGAGACCTCGGGAGATGGGGGGTTTAGCGGTACCAGATATGAAGCTGTATTATATTGCCTCCTTAGTTTCAACGTTGAGAGGATGGATGAAAGACGCCCGGGAGACCCCATGGACTCAGATTGAGCTAGCGCACGCTTCCCCTTTTACGCTGCCAGATTTACTACAAGTCCCGTTTTGGGAGGTTAAAATTCCCCGCACGTTTAGTCCAGTAATAACTGCCTCTATTAAGGCCTGGGGCTGCTTTCATGCTTTAGCAAAAGGTGACTACATTCCTTCACTACTATCGTTACCCTTCTCTTTCGTAAAGGCCTTGCTCCCTCACGTTGATCTATCTACATGGCCATCCTATGATACACGAATAGGGGAAATGCTCTATGCTGAGGGTACTTTAATGTCCTTTCAGGAAGTAAGAGAGTCGTTACTTCTCCCCAAATCTGAATTTTTCAAATACCTACAGCTAAGACACCTTCTGCACTCCCTGCGCCCCACTGGTCTGGGCCGAGACAATGCGGGTGTGTCATACTTATTGGGCAATTCAAAGGGAATAAAGACACTATATGATGTTATGCTCCAATCGAAATGCTTTGTTAAATCATATCCTATGCGGGTTTGGGAACGGTCAATGAATGTTTCCATATCGGAGACGCAGTGGATGAAATCTATTGATGCTATCTATAAATATCTGCTTTGCTCTACTCATATAGAATCAGCCCTTAAGACTATGTTACATTGGTATTTCACACCAGATAAAATGAATCGTATCCACCCGAAGCTATCTGGGGAATGCTGGAGGGGATGCGGAGGACGAGGGACACTTTTCCATATATTATGGCAGTGCCCTTTAATTACACAATTTTGGATGGAATGTGGAATCACTTTACGTGCTCTACTTCCGCACCCCCTTGAGTGGACCCCAAACTGGCTATTCTTATGATAGGCATTGAAGATCTTCCAGCATCTAGCCGGAAACTTATTTGTATGTTTTGTGTGGGAGCTAAACTGATGCTGTTGCGGAGATGGAAGACCCCCGAGGTACCTCGGATGGAGGATTTAGTGCTAGATATCAACACTTCGGTGGCTTATGAAAAAATTATAGCTTTGGGTAATGGGTCTTTTCCTAAATTTTTAAAACATTGGAATCTATGGCTGAAGTCTCCGCTTTGTACGGTTTTATGACAATGTAACCTATTGGATGTTTCTCATTCCTTCTCCTGTGCCTGCTGAGCAATCTTCGCATTGTTTTGGACCATTACATTCTATCTGATATATAACTACTAGTAATTGATTGACTTCCTTTTCCGCTGTTTTTGGGTTGGTGATTACCGCATGGTACTTTTCTCTGTCATCTATAATGAGATTTAAAAGCAATGTGTGGGGTTCGGGTTGCTGAACTCCACGTTTTCATGGACATTTTATGTCTACTGTTAACGTAGTTACCTGGAATGTTCATGGTTTGAAAACGTACAGACATCGCGGTCCTTCAGGAAACTCACTTCAAACAGGGTAACATACCATCTTTATCACACACCCTTTTAACACAATCATTCATGCCATCCAACATCCAAGAAAAAGGGAGTCTCAATTGCTTTCAAAAAGACTGTCCCCTTTACAGTCTATTCCAGTATATCTGATCCAGAAGGAAGGTTTCTGTTTTTAAAAGGCACTATACTAGCGGGAATCTATGCCCCAAATACAGACCAAACCCTGTGGCTATTAAAAGTTCTCCGGAAGTTTGATTCATTCAAAGAAGGCATGTGAATTTTAGGAGGGGACTTTAACATTACGTTGGAGCCACACCTAGACTATTCTTCTGATATATCCCATGTATCCTTTAGGAAGCTTAAAAATGTAAAACTAGCTCTACAGTGTGTAGGTGTTGTTGACGTTTGGCGCTCCATGTATCCCTCTCACAAGGATTTCACATATTACTTTATCCCCCATAACTCCTACCAATGTCTCGATTACGTGTTCGTGTCTTCCTCACACCTACATCTAGTCACTAAAGCCCGTATAGGACAGATAGTCATTTCAGACCACGCACCAACTTTGATAGGGATTAAAATACAGACTCTCCCTAAGTGGGCATACTCCTGGAGGCTAAATGAACTTCTCAATAATGAGTCTTATAAACATAAGATTAGGGAATCTCTTTCTTCCTACTTTGCCGAGAATATATCAGAATCCATATGGGCCTCCCAGGTTATGGTTGGGGATAAGGCTGTGGTTCGAGGTGAATTTATCTCTATAGGCACACATGCCAAACGGCGCTGAACCAAAGAAATAGATTCCCTCATGTCTGAAATAGCGAGATTAGAAAGACTTCACAAACAATCCCGGGTTGCACAGACATTGGATGACCTAACCAAATTACATAATTTTCGTTCTTACTATAGAGACATTAATCCAAAAAATCCGACAACATCCGGACATACAAGGACTTACAGTAGGGAAACAAACACATCTAACGGCAGCTTATGCTGATGATTTATTGGTAATCACGTCCAATCCAGATGTTTCCTTCCCGATACTACACCAGATTTTTTCTTCTTTTCATGTTCTCTCCAACTTTAAGATTAACCCCTCTAAGTCCTCAGCGCTCAACGTTACTTGCCATGAAAGCACGTGCTCAAGGCTAAAACGAATGCTCCTTTTCCCTAGGCGTCCTCATCTTTAAAGTACTTAGGCCTTAATATTTCAGCCAAACCTGAGACTTGGTTCTCCCTCAACTACACCCCCTTGCTGCAGCAAAAATATAGATAATTGGAAGATACCATATATTTTTTGGTTTGGTCGTGCTAATTTACTTAAAATGATGGTGGTACCAAAATTACTGTACCTGTTCCAAATGCTGCCAATACATCTATCCCGATCTTGTTTGGCCAGAAATTTTTACAGTTTCTCTGGTGGAAATCTAAGCACAAAACCCAAAGGATGCGGCAGAATAGGATTCACGGACATAGAGATACTTTACCACACAACACATTTGGCAAGCATGGCAGACTGGTACCAAACGTTCCACAAACAAATTATATGTTGGCGTTGAAGAAGTAGTGTTTGGGTTCTCTTTTACTCAAAGCCCTTTACTTTTTTAAATGAACAAACGACCACCCCACTGTTTGAACACTATAACTAGAGTGACTCTTTTAGTTTTGGATTCTCAATACAGACAGGCTCAAATATGGTCTTCTCCCTCCTCTATCACTGGGATAGGGGATCTCTTGGGTCTTACTACCCCGTACAAGTCTCTCTGTCTATCATTACAAAGGACTTTGAATACAAAGAAGATAGACATATTGGTAGATGGCGCACTGCCAAATTTCCAAACTCTACGTGATCAATTTCCTTCTGTGTCTTTGTCACACATAACATATAACCAAATATCCCTGGGTTTTAAAACACTTCTAAAAATAGATACTTTACTGCAGGAAGTTACATAGATGGAGCGGCTATTTTCTAGTCGCTCCCCAGTTCCTAAGCTTATCTCAAAGATATACAGTATAAGGAATTGATCAAGTTTCCCCTGAATTCACGTCTTCCCTACATCCAGCTTTGGGAACAAGAACTAGGTCTAAATGTCTCCCTTACAGAACTTTCCCAAATATACAAGAATAGCTGTGGTCCATCACGTTGCATTAGTCTACAAGAGATGAATTACAAACTATTAAGCAGATGGCATATGACTCCGGTAAAGCAACACAAGATGTATAACTCTGTTCCAGACTGTTGCTGGAGATGTCTCTCAGAGACTGGATCGTATGTGCATGTTATGTGGAATTGCAAGACCATAAAGCCATTTTGGCAAAAAGAGATCATGAATAAAGTGTGTCCTGGGGCGCTCCACTTGACTCCGCAATTGATCTTTCTTGGACTCCCACCAAAGTTCCCACCATCTTTCAACAAAAAACTATGGGCTAACCTATTAGCAATGATACCCCTATATTGGAAAAACACAGACACACCTTCTATCTCACACTGGCTACATAAGGTTACTCAAATATCCCATATGGAAGAACTTAGTTATATTGCCTCACATACTCTCCCAACTTACCACAAAATTTTGGGGAGCTGGACAGAGATCTCACATGAGCTTACAATGGCTTATACGGGACTTAACCAAATACACACTCACAGAATGGATTGCGATGCCTGTGCGGAGTTCTGGACCCCTGGAGGAAGGACATTTTTGCCTTGCATTTCTTCTTCGTTTAGAGGACATAGGCGAAGAAGGCGGTTTATCTCAACATTCCAAAAAGTTGTCTCATGCTTGTTCTACTTGTTGCACATGTACGTTGCAATCTAGGGTATAATGTGGAGATGCATATCTCCCTCGATGTGTACAAGAAGCGGTTATCCTAGCCTGTAATTTATCTAGTTTTCTTTGACATTATCCTTGAATTTGTGATTAATATAGACACGTCGCTCTGTTCTTCATGTTTCAGACTGCTTTCAAAAAACTGTTATATATGTTACTGTATATGAGTTTGACTTTCTGGCTCATACAATAAACAGAAATTGTAAAACAAAAACAGAGCCTGGAAACTTTATTCCGGTAAGTTTAACATCTGTCATGGGTGAACTGTTTTTCTAAGAGATGCTATCTTGGAGTACAGTACCTCAATGAAAATAAGCAAATAAAACCATATCAGCATGGCTTCACGAGGGATCGGTCATGTTAAACTAATTTAATTAGTTTCTATGAGGAGGTAAGTTCTAGATTTGACCGTGGCAAATCAATGGATGTTGTATATCTTGGCTTCTCCAAAGCATTTGATACTGTTCCACATAAAAGGCTAGCATATAAAATGTCTGTATGTGACTAAGGGCACATTATGAGTGCGGGACAATAGTCCCGCGGGCGGCCCGATGCGCACAGCATCATAGTAACCTATGATGCTGTGCGCTCCCGTGTGCACGATGTATGCCGCTCCAGGACATATGGCCCGCTCACGGACCGTATGTTTTAGAGGGCATTCGGTCGTGTGCAAGGGGTCTATGTAACATTCTCAGTGAAAATAAAGAGTGGTTATTAATAGTACACACTCAGATTGAGTCACTGTCATTAGTAGGGTACCACAGGGGTCAGTATTGTGCCCTATTCTTTTAATATATTTATTAATGATCTTGTAGAAGGCTTGCACAGTAGAATATCACACTAAACTGTGTACAGTAATTAACACAGAAGGGGACAGTATACTGCTATAGATGGATATGGATAGATTGGAAGCTTGGGCAGAGAAGTGGAGGTTTAACACTGACAAATGTAAGGTTATGCACATGGGAAGGAATAATGCAAGTTACCCATACATGCTAAATGGTAAAACACTGGCTAACACTGACATGGAAAAGGAAGTAGGAATTTTAGTGAACAGCAAACTAAGCTGTAGAAACCAGTGTCAGGCAGCTGCTGCCAAGGCCAATAGGATAATGGGTTACATCAAAAGGGGAATAGATGCCCGTGATGAGAATATAGTCATGCCACTTTACAAATCAGTAGTCAGACAACAAATGGAGTACTGTGTACAGTTCTGGGCTCCTGTGAACAAGACAGACATAGCAGAGCTGGAGAGGGTTCAGAGAAAGGAAACTAAAGTAACAACTGGAATAGGTGGAGATCTAATAATTATGTATATATATATATAAATATATATATATATATATATATATATATATCAGGGCTCAGTACAGAGATCTCTTGCATCAACTATTTATTCCCAGGACAGTGACTGTGACGAGTGGACATCCTCTGTGTCTGGAGAAAAGAAGGTTTGTATACAAACATAGAAGAGGATTCTTTACGGTAAGAGCAGTGAGACTATGGAACTCTCTGCCTGAGATGGCGGTGATGGTGAATTCACTAAAAGAGTTCAAGAAGGACCTGGATGTATTTCTGGAGTGTAATAATATTACAGGTTATAGTTACTAGAGATGGGTTGTTAATCCAGGGAGTTATTCTGATTGCTGATTTGAGTCGGGAATTTTTTTCCCCTCACAGTTTTCTTTTACTTTCTCTGGATCAACTTGCAGGATAACAGGCAGAACTGGATGGACAGATGTCTTTTTTCAGCCTTATCAGCTATGTAGCTATGTTACTATGTGACTGACTTGGTATCTGCTGTGACAAAGGTTTACAGTTCCATTGATAGTATAGCTGAATTAAATAGCTGCCCTCTGCTAGATACAATCACAAGTCATTTACTGAAGCTGTCAACCACACTGTAGCCACTGGAAAAAAATACATTTTTCAGGTTATCTACCAAAATTAGAAATACAATGTTGCTACTTCTCTGTATAGAGATCTAGATAATGCTGGCTAGCATTGCTTACAATGACAACTGACAGCTAGATATTTTATACTGCCCTGTCTGGCGATTTATTACAGTAACCCCTTTACCAATTTGGGGTAACTGTCAGAAATCCACTCTCTCTCTGTTCAGAGTGGATATATCTTTATTTTTCTAATAAGTCAGATGACATTTAATCTAGCCATAACAGACTAGGCAGCATAGGATGTATGAGATTTAAATACATCCACAGTCCCTTCCAGTTTGTTGTCCTATATACAGTACTTAAAGAATTATAAGGACACCAGCGAGACCACAACACAGGCATCGAGAGGGTCATTTTTAATGTTCAATAAGTTTTAATTAGGTATTTTGTCATAATATCAAATACAACAATCAAGACTTTAACATAACAGATACCACATGGCAGACAAGGATAGCATGTATTACTACCTTACTGCCTCTGATGGCAGCTGCGTGTTATCAACACATCAAAAAAGCATAAAGGTAAAAAACATAAAGGTAAAAACAACCAGTAGGTAGAGTAGTACCATCTGCATATTTATAGATGTTTAAACTAAGCCTGGAATATTGACCTGGGATATTTGCCGGTGTCACAAGTTCTCAGTCCCGTGGCTGTTGTAGGGGGTATGGACGTGGTTGGGTACAGAGAGGGCCAGGCCGCCCACTCCATCTCATATTTCCTGAAAGTGAAGTTCTTTTGAGCAATCATCCTTTCATAGGATCTAGTAATTTCCACAGATCATAGTATGTCCTGACAGCAGGGGATAGTCATGCTCTTCCAGCTTTTAGTTAGGGCCAGCTTGATAGCTAGCAACATATGCATTGCCACTGTTCTATAGCGGATCGGTAGCTTCGTCAGATCGATCAATAGCAGAACTAGAGATGGCTCTGGAACTATCTGGCGCCCAACCGCGCTAAACCGAGACTGAAAGACTGAAGACCACAGACCTGAGAGTCCAAGGCACTGCAACAGCACAAGCAAGAAGACCCCTTCCTACCGCATCCCCTTCAGCAAACATGAGAGGTACCAGGGAAAACATGGCTAAGTCTCATTGGGGTAAAGTACTACTGGAGCACTGTCTTTATGTAGGATTCAAAGTGTGTTATACATTTCAAATGTGAAACAGCGAATCTAATGGCCGTGGACCATTGGGTGGTGGAGAAGGATTTCCCTAGTTCAGATTCCCAGGAGATAAAGGGGGCCGACTTAATTAAGGAGTTTTTACAACTCAAATAGGAATATGTCAGTTTGATCCCAGGTGGTGCTGTGGTCGGTATGGACCAGAGCCGCAGTAGCTCCACGTTAGCTTTTATTGAGAGGGAAGTCTTCCACTCAGAAGGTGTCTTATCCTCAAGTATTTATAGAACTTTTGATGTGAGATCTGAAATTCTTTCTGCAGTTCTGCAAATACCTTTAATGAGGACTGAGACAAGAACTCAACCACATCAGTAACACCTCTATCTTTCCAGGACTTTAATGAGAGGTCTGGGATGAGACTGTCACTGCCTTCCCTGTGAGAGATCTGAGAAGATCGGATAGACTTGCGGCATGTGAGTCTGACAGGCTCTATTTAAGTCCGCCTCTCACTGCTGACCATTCGGTTGATATTTCCTGCTGGAGTTCTATGCTAGTTGTTTGTGGATCATCTGCTTCCCTGTCGTCTCAAGCTAAGTTCTCCTGTTGTCTCCTTGGTGTGTGTGTGTGTTGTTTCTAGGTCTCAGGGAGACGCTCGTCCCTTCACGGTGGAAGGAACCGGCTGTCTCATCTCCTGCTCCCTAAGTTAGGGTGTGCGACAGTATCAGCAGGGCATTGGTTCCATCGTATGAGTTCGTTCACCATCAGGACTTGCTCATGCAGTCAGGGAAAGGCTTAGGGATTGTTAGGAGGGTACCATTCCCTCTTCCCTAGCTTTGAGGCCTAGTCTGCTTTCTGTCTCTATTTGTTTATTTGGTGTTCCTCACATCCCCACCTACCCGTGACATTATCAACTGCTGTAAACTGTTATCATTTCCCTTGCTCTGTGCAGATACGGATACTGTTACTGCACTGGTTGATCGCATGCAGGGATTATCTTTGGAGGTAGCTGACCTCCGTAATACTGTTGCACAGTTTCAAAGTCCTCAGGTGTCTGGTTCTGCCAGTGGGAACCAGGTCTGCCCTGAACCTAAGATCACCCTCCCGGATAGGTTTTCTGGGGGAAGTGATAACTTTGTTCGGTTCAGTTAATCTTGTAAACTGTATTTTCGACTATGCCCGCTCTCCTCTGGGGACGAGAATCAAAGAGTGGGGATTATTATTTCTCTGCTGAAAGGTGATGCTCAGTCCTGGGCCTTTTCTCTGCCGATTCCGGTTCTCAATCGGTTCCCAATCCCTCCGATCGGTGGATGAATTTTTCAGAGCCCTGGGGCTTATTTATGATGACCCAGACCAAGTTTCCCTAGCCAAATCTAAGTTGCGTATCTTGCATCAGGGAGAACGTTCTGCAGAGTCATATTGCCCTGAATTTGCAACTGATTCGGAGTGGAATGACCCAGGACTCCGTAGTCAGTTCTGTCAAGGGCTGTCAGAAAAACTAAAAGACGCCCTGGCATTTTACGAAAACCCTGACTCATTGGAGTCTGTCATGTCCCTGGCCGTACGAATTGATAGACGCCTGAGAGAGAGAGGTGCAAGGTTCCCCTCACCCGGGACGTACTACCATATGGGGAAGTGGTCTCTTCTGACATTCGGGGTACAGAGACACTCGAGCTCATGTCTGGTGATGAGCCAATGCAATTGGGGCAGATCTCTTCCTGTCCAGGTAATAGGAACTTCAGGGTTCGCAGAAGACTTTGTTTCTTCTGTGGTTAAGAAGGACATTTTATTAACGTATGTCCTTACGTTAATCTCAAGGTGAAAAAGAAAGTTATAACTAATGGGTCCAGTTCTCTTACTCTTGGCTGTATGGGTGGGGAGTCAGAAAATGTGCTTTTGTCTTTTACCGATAGTAGTACCCGATTTCTCCTGTCTGCCAGGGTGGTGCTAGACTCTAAAAATATTGAATTGGAAGTATTTATTGACAGTGGGGCAGAGGTTAACCTTGGGGATTGTCAGTTCGTCCAGAGGCAGGGTTTTAAAACAAGCGCATTAAGGGTACTTTCACACTAGCGTCAAAGTTTTCCGTCATTGAGTTCCGTCCTCGGGGCTCAATAACGGAAAAAAACTGATCAGTTTTATTCTGAATGGAAACCGATCCGTTCAGTTTGCATCAGTTTGTCTTCAGTTCAGTCCTTTCATGTTTTTTGGACGCAGATAAAAGCACAGCATGTTGTATTTTTATCTCCATCCAAAAATGCGGAAATGACATTAATTTGCATTGAAATGTATTAAGGGCGGATCCGACATTGAAAATTGACGCATTAACGGATCTGTTCTTCCACTCTGAGCATGCGCGCAGACCTTTAACAATGGTGAAAGACGGATCCGTTATTTTAATACAATTGTCAAACGGATCTGCAAACAGATTCGTTTGCAAATTAAATCAGTTTTCAAACGTTTTAATGGATCCGTCGGGCAGTTCCGTTGACTGTGCAGGATATTGATTTAAGGGTGGGTGATTCCCATGTTGAGTCCATTTCTTGTTTTGTACTGAAGGGTCTGCCTGTTCCTCTAGTGCTAGGTTTACCATGGTTGACCAGACATAATCCTACCATTGATTGGCAACAAGACAGATCAGTAATTGGAGTGATTACTGTATAGACAATTGTCTCGGCGCGTCACTTTCTGTGGTATCTACTATGATGTTACCCCCGTTTCTTTCTGATTTTTCTGACGTATTCTCTGAGAGTGGAGATCAGGAGTTACCCCCTCACCGAGAGTATGATTGTCCTGTCAATCTTTTTCCCGGAGCTAAATTCCCAAAGTCTTGGTTGTATAATCTTACTGAACCCGAAAGAGTAGCCATGCGAAAGTATATTACCGAGAGTTTGGCAAAGGGACATATTAGACAATCCAAGTCACCTGTGGCTGCTGGCTTCTTTTTTGTTAAAAAGAAGGCTGGGACCCCTAGACCTTGTCTAGACTTCCAGGAGCTAAATCGTATCACTATCCGTGATCCTTATTCCCTTCCCTTGATCCCAGATTTATTCAATCAGATTGTCGGAGCCAAGGTGTTTTCTAAATTGGATTTAAGAGGGGCTTCTAATCTGGTTACAATCAGGGAAGGGGACGAATGGAAGACGGCTTTTAATACCCATGAGGGCCACTTTGAGAACTTAGTCATGCCTTTTGCTTTGTATCATAGCTTTCCTGGGGGGGAGATACAGAGGATCCTGGTCCGATTTTGGCTGATATGGTGGTTGTATATGTCCTTTATCCTGAACTTGAGGCAGAGGTGTTGGAGGCCCAAGAAGAGACACCTGATTCCTGTCCTCCAGGGAGGTTGTTTGTTCCTTCTGAACTTCAGCACAAGGTGTTTAAGGAACATCATAAAACTGTCCTTGCGGGACACCATGGGAGCAGATCCACTCTGGATCTAATTTCCCGGAGATTCTGGTGGCCAGGTTTACGTAAAGGTGTGGGGGTTATGTGGAAACTTGTGAGACCTGTGCACGTGCCAAGGTGACTCATACTCGGCCTTCAGGATCTCTTCTTCCTTTGTCCATCCCATCCCCTCCCTGGATGTATTTGTCCATGGACTTCATCACTGATTTGCCTAGTTCTTCTGGGAAGACAGGGATTTTGGTGGTGGTGGACCGCTTCAGTAAGATGGCGCACTTCATACCATTATCAGGTTTGCCCAATGCCAAAACTCCCGCTCAAGTGTTTATTGATAACATCGTGAAACTACACGGCATTCCCTCTGATGTGGTGTCTGATAGAGGGATGCAATTTGTTTCCAGGTTCTGGAGGGGGTTCTGTACTCACCTGGGGGTTCAGTTGTCCTTCTCTTCAGCTTTTTACCCTCAGTCGAACAGACAAACAGACAAACTGAGAGCACTAACCAGAATCTGGAGACTTATTTGAGGTGTTTTGTCTCTGAGAATCAGGAAGAGTGGTCTTCATTTTTGTCTTTGGCTGAGTTTGCCTTAAATAACCATAGACACTGATAAGTCACCATGTTTTGGTGCATATGGGTTTCACTCTCAGTTTGGTACATTTTCTGGGACTGGGTCTTCTGGTATACTTGAAGAGGAAAGATTTTCTTCTTCATTGTCTTCTATCTGGCGGAAGATTCAAGAGACGTATGACTGGTCCGGACCTGACTGTGGGTGATTTGGTTGTCCACTAAGAACATTAAGTTGAAGGTACCCTCTTGTAAGTTAGGCCCAAGATTTATTGGTCCATACAAGATATCTGCCATTATTAATCTGGTTGCTTTTCGTCTCGAACTTCCGCAGGCGTGGAAGATTCATAATGTGTTTCACAAGTCATTGATGAAAAATTATGTGGAACCTGCTGAACCATCTCCCTTGTCACCTCCTCCTGTCATGGTGGATGGTAACCTTGAGGTTCAGATCTCCAGAATAATTAACTTGTGTATTCTTCGTGGATCCCTTCATTACCTCGTACACTGGAAGGGTTACGGTCCAGAAGAAAGAATATGGGTTCCGGCGACCGATGTGCGTGCTAATCGCCTTCTGAAGGCCTTTCACAGGGCACACCCTGATAAGGTCGGCCCTGGGTGCCCGGAGGTCACCCGTAGAAGGGGGGGTACTGTCACTGCCTTCCCTGTGAGAGATCTGAGATCAGATAGACTTGCGGCACGTAAGTCTATATAACAAGTCTCTCTCTATTTCCTTTTTGTTATTGGCAGGATCCCACCTCTCCACAGGTTCTGCTCGTTATCAGTGAGGAGGCTTTATTTAAGTCCGCCTCTCACTGCTGACCATGCGGTTGATATTTTCTGCTGGAGTTCTATGCTAGTTGTTTGTGGATCATCTGCTTCCCTTTCATCTCAAGCTAAGTTCTTCTGTTGTCTCGTTGGTGTGTGTGTGTTGTTTCTAGGTGTTAGGGTGTGCAACAGTATCAGCAGGGCATTGGTTCCAGCGTATGAGTCCATTCACCATCAGGACTTGCTCATACTTTCAGCAGTCAGGGAAAGGCTCAGGGATTGTTAGGAGGTTACCATTTCCTCTTCCCTAGCTTTAATGCCTAGTCTGCTTTAGGTCGCTGTTTGTTTATTTGCTGTTCCTCACATCCCCACCTACCCGTGACAGACACTGTAGAAATTAGGTTGGGGTTAACTGAGCCCCCTGGTATGGTAGGTTGTCCATAATGCTATGGACGTGGAGATGAAGTAAGATGGTACAGAGATGGAAGAATTCTCCTGCAAGGAGGCCATGATTAGCGCCTTAAGGTCCTGTGATGGGGCTTGTGTTTGCTCGATATGTACCCAATGCTTGGAGGTGTCAGTCATCCACCAATCCCTCACATGGTTAATTCTAGAGGCTATTTAATAGTTGAAAATATTGGGTAGGCTTAACCCAACAGGATCTCTTATATCTATTCATGATGCTTTTAGCTATTCGAGATCTGCCTTTATACCAAATGAACTGATTTAACATGTCTGTTGATGGTGGCAAAAAAGACAGGAATTGATACTGGGTGTGTCCGGAAGAAGTACAATGATTTACGGAGTTAATGTTGTTGAAATGCCACTCTGCGGCCTATCCATGATAATTCAGTCTTAGCCATGTTTTCCAGGTCTGCCTGCAAGATAGAGAGGAGAGGGGGGAAGTCAGCAGCATATAATCTTTGAGAGGTAGATGTAACCTGAATCCCTAAGTATTGTACATTAGATTCTTGCCAGTCTAGTGGAAATAGGACTCTTAAGGTCTCAAGGGTTTTCTGAGGAATCAGGAATAGCAGAGCTTGGGATTTACTCTCATTGACCTTATAGTAAGAGAGGGCGCCATAGGAACAGATAATTTCCATTACTGACTTTAGAGACACTGCAGTGTTTGCTAAGGTCAAAATAATATCATCCGCATAGAGTGAGAGGCGGTGTAGCCTGCCACCAATCTCAATTCCTTCAATTTCAGTAGCTAGACGGATTGCTTGAGCTAGAGGCTCTAATGATAAAGTAAAAATAAGGGGCGAAAGGGGGCACCCCTGTCTCGTGCCATTCGATATTGTAAAGAGGTCTGAGAGGACCCCATTTGGCAGCACCAGGGCTGATGGCAGTGTATATAATGCTGTGACAGCTCTCACCATCAGTTCTGGAAAGCCCATGGTGCGGAGCACCGAGAAGACAAACGACCAATTCACCTAGTCAAAGGCCTTCTCGGCGTCCAGAGTGACAAACACAGCTGATGTCGATGTCCTATTGAATATCATAAATCTTAAGATCAGTATTTAAAAAAGATATAGGTCGGAAATTTTGGGGGACAGTTGGGTCTTTGTCTGGTTTGGGCAACGTCACTATAACCGCCTTTAACATTTTTTTGGGGAGTGTACAATCCTCCATGGCACGAGACAGGGATGTGTGAAGGTGAGGGGTCAGGACCTCAGTATACAGTTTATAATAGGGATTAAAAATACCGTCAGGTCCAGGGCTCTTATGTTGGGGTCGGCACATCATGGGGAATTTGTAAGGAGCAACAGGAGATCGTCTGAGTGGAAAAAAGCTTGTTGTAGAGGGGTCTTGCAGGACTAATATGCTTCCTGATCGTCCTACGGCAGCACAGATTGGGATTAAGTTCTATCTCGACAACTTGACAGAAGATATAACAGCATAACAAGTTCATTGAATAATTAACACACTATACATGCCCATATAAGCACCTCCTTAGTAACAGACAAACGAGTTTTTTCATTCTGCAACAGGTGCAGAAGGTAAAAGCATGATTTTATTATTTATTTATTCTCAGGATGTTAGATACACAGAGAGTTGCGAGTCAGTGAATGTCTCGCAAGATATTACTATATTATACCTGCATGGCGCCAGTGTATGAGCCATAGGTATCGGTCATAGGGCCGTCCCCGGGATGGCGAATAGGAGCACCGACCAAGAAGAGGAGTCACGGGGTTAAACACAGCTGAGTGACGTCTTACTCAGGCGATGCGGGCGTCGGCTAACACGCTCGTTCTAAAGCGGGAGTTTAAAAGATGGGCGGATCCTGTAAGTAAACCCTCGCACTCTAACAGGGCAGCCGAGTCTCCTCGCCAGTAATGTTAGTAATGCTACTGTGAAAGTAGCAGCGGAACTTTCATTTTACCATAACTACTGTCTGTACTACTGTGAAAGTAAGATACAGTTAGAAGTAGAGTTGAGCGAACTTGTGTTTTAAGTTCGGTGTCCAAAGTTCGGGTTCGGGTTTGGGTTATCCAAGCATCCCGTTATGGATTCTGCTACCACGGACCATAACGGCATTTGGAATCCATAAGGGGATTCTTCAATAAACCCGAACCTTGGACAACACGAAGGACCTGGGGTGACGTCACCGTCATGTGATCAGTGCAGGGGGCGTGGCTCAGTACTGGATTAGATAAGAGGTGGTAGCCTACGACCTCTTATCCAATCCAGTACTGAGCCACGCCCCTGCACTGATCACATGACGGTGACGTCACCCCAGGTCCTTCACGCCGTGTTCCAAATGCCGTTATGGTCCGTGGTAGCGGAATCCATAACTGGATGCTTGGATAACCCGAACCCGAACTTTGGACGCTGAACTTAAAACACAAGTTCGCTCAACTCTAGTTAGAAGTAATGTGATGCTGATGGTTACTATGAAAGTGCCTATAATTAGTATGCATTATTAATAGTCTGTTAACAGGTATTGCCAAATGGTGTTGTAGAACCAGTGAATGGCTCAAACATTAGTTTTATTACATACTATACCCCTGTGTGCACTGGGTCGAATTTAATTATACTTACAGTAGGTTTTTATACTATAGATGTCCAGATCGTCAGCTTCAAGTAGAAAGAGGACTGGGAAGTCTAGACACAGACAGTGCCACTCCTGTGTAGAGCCCTTGCCGGATGATTGGGAGGAGGATGTATGTGAGCTTTGTGCAGCACTACCAGAAAGGCAGATGCAAGAACCTGATAAAAACTTCCAGTCAGAAGCACAGTCATTTTTTGCATGGTTCAAGTCCAATATGTTGGAAATAATGAGGGGGGTGGAACCTTCGACAAAGAGGCGTAAAACTACAAATACAACTAGTTCGCTTCCTGCATCCGGTATTTCCCTTTCTGATTCTTCCTCTGACTTGGAGGATACTCAGGAATATTATATATTTCATAAGGAGAATATGAGTAAGCTGATCAAGTCTGTTAAACATGTCATGGAATCAGATAGGGATGTGCAGTATAAGGCACCCAAGGAGGGGTTATATTACTTCCCTGTGTCAGCTGATAAGGTGTTACCATCTCACCCCTGTCTTAATATGTGGCTAAAATATGATTGAGAAAAACCTGAAGGTCGGGTCGACCTGGGCTCAAGATTTAAAGCTGTATATAAGACAGATCCAGAAGCTGCATCTTCTTGGCAGAATCCAAGGTGGATCTGGCGGTAGCAAAATTGGCAAAAAAGTCAATTTTTCCATCAGAAAAGTCTGCCCTGCTGAGGGATACGATGGATAAAAAGGCAGATACTCTGGCCAAGAAGTCTTATATGGCATCAACGGCTATTTCTAAAATAGCTTTGGCATCAGTTCCAGTGGCTAGGTCTCTTAGAATCTGGTTAAGCCAGCTAACTCGGGACATTGAAGAAGGTGTCCCAAGAGAGGATCTTTTAAAAAAGTTTCCCATAATGAAGAATGCGGCTGAATATTTATGTCATGCTCCTTTATATACTCTTAGGTTGTCATCCAAAAATTTAGCAGTCACTAACTCTAAACACGCTTTACGGATAAAGCAATGGAAAGGGGATGTGTCATCTAAAAACAACATTTGTTCATTACCCTTTTCCCCGGAATTTTTGTTTGGACCAAAGTTAAAGGTGATATTGAAAGACCTGAGCGAGTAAAAGTGAGCCACCTTCCCAGGTACCAAGCAAAAAGAGCCGCAAAGGTTCAGACGCAGGTTCAGAACATCCCCAAAAATTCTGAGGAATTACAAGGCCAATCGCTTTGGGGGATATAGCCAAAGGAGGGGCCAGAATACCGCATCCAGCTCAAAGGCGAAACCTGCTCCCAGAAAACAGAAGGAGTTATGACGCTACCTTACCCCTTGTACAAGTTGGGGGAAGATTAAGAAACTATTTGAAGATGTGGGAGGCCACCACAAAAGACAGATGGGTTCTGTCCATCATCAGAAACGGTTATTCCCTGAATTTCATAAAAACACCACCAGAAAGTTTTTTTTTTAAACAGCGATCAAGAGCCGCATATTCTTCCCCTAGTACAAGAATTTCTGGACAAAAGAGCTGTGGAATCGGTCCCAGAACATCAACAGGGTTCGGGATTCTACTCTAGAATATTTTGGTACCCAAATCGGGTCACACGTGGAGGTTGGTGATAGATCTGACGATCCTCAACCAGCATATTTAGAAGTTCCATTCCGTTTCAAAATGGAAACTATCAGATCAGTCTTTCCTCTATTGAGCTAGGGAGATTTCATGGCTACCCTGGATATAACCGACGCCTACCTACATGTGCCAATAGCCCAAAAGTACAGGAAATTCCTGGGGTTTGCTATCAGTAAGGACGACTCTATATGGCACCTTCAGTTTTGCTGCCTCCCCTTCGGGTTATGCTCAGCACCCCGAGTATTCACAAAAATAGCAATCATCCTTTCTGCAGCACTTCGCTTACAAGGGATTTCAATCGTGCCATATCTCGACGATTGGTGGCTCAGAGCACCATTACAAGAGGTGCTATTGCTCCATATCAACATGGTAGTTCAGTTTCAACAGAAACACGGATTTTTAATCAATTTCGAGAAGTCTCAACTTTCACCATCTCAGAAAATTCTCTTCTTGGGTTTTGTGATAAACTCAAAGGAAATGACAATATCCTTATCAAAGGCCAGGGCGGACAAGATAAAGAAGGAGGTCATGCAGATGTGCCAGCAAAAAAGGATGTTTATACGGAAAGCCATGGGAGTTCTAGGAGGTCTGACATCAACATTGGATGCAGTGCCATGGGCAAGGGAACATATAAGACCTCTACAATCACATATCCTCTCGGTATGGAACAGATCAAGCCAGTCATTAGACAAACCAACAGTGATTCCAGTAAAGGTATGTCAAGATCTCAGGAGGTGGATTGCTTCAGGAAGACTCTCAGGAGGCGGATCACTGCGACACTCTCAAAAGATCATCCTTACAACAGACGCTTCAGCCCAAGGATGGGGAGCACACCTGGAACATCAGTGGGCTCAAGGGGTCTGGTCAGAGAAAGAAAAGCCTCTAACGTCGAATCAAAAGGAAATGAGAGCAGTCAGAATGGCGTTATTACACTTCTCCCCTTTCCTGAAGAACAAGGAAGTTCTGGTAAAGTCAGATAATTCGTCCACCGTCTACTATTTAAACAAACAAGGAAGCACGAAGTCCCTATCATTGATGAAGGAGTGAAAGGAGATTCTCAGATGGTCGGAAGCCAACATCAGAAGCCTGACAGCGGTTCACATAAAGGAGGAGAAAAATGTGACAGCAGATGTTCTGAGTCGTCAGAAAATCCACCCAGGGGAGTGGTTACTGAAGGACAGTGTGTTCCAGGAGATCATCACCAGATTTGGCTGTCCACAAATAGATGTCTTTGCTACCAGGGACAATGCAAAGACAAGGATATTTTGCTCGCTAGTGAAGAATCATCAGCCATACTGTCTGGACAGCTTAACCATGGATTGGAGGGAGATGTTTGTATATGCGTTTCCCCCTCAAGCATTAATACAGCGAACTTTGGTCAAGATCAAGAGGAACAGCCAAGAGCTATCATAATACTTGCATTTTGGCCTCGCAGGGCCTGGTTCACCCTGGCGATGTCTCTATGCAGGAACAGATATTGGCATCTAACTCTAATTCCAGATCTTTTGTGCAAGAAGGAAGTTTATCATCCAGACCTGCAATTTTTACATCTCACAGCATGGAAGATAGGTTAAGGAAGGAGGGCATTCCAGAGAATGTCATTGCCAAACTGTCCTCAGCAAACAAACCAGGAACTAAAAGATCGTATGATCGAATTTGGAAGGTTTTCTCTACATCTTATCCGGATGAAGAAATTACAATTGCTTTAATATTACAGTTCCTACAGAAAGGTCTGGAGAAAGGACTAAAACAATACACATTAAAAGTGCAGTTTGCCGCCATAAACCATCACTTAAATGGACAATTCTCTAATAATCCATTAATAAATAAGTTATTCAAGGGTGCCAGGAACATTAACCCTAATATTCACAAATCCTTACCATCCTGGGATTTGGTGACTGTGTTGAAAAACCTAGCTATCAGTCCATTTGAACCTATTGACTCCATTAATCTGAAATATCTCTTGTGGAAGACAGCTTTCCTAGTGGCAATAGCATCGGCTAGGAGAGTCAGTGAGTTGCAAGCACTATCATGCCGTGAACCGTACATGAGAGATCTGGGGGATGCACTCACACTAAGAACTTTGCCAGACTTTAGGCCTAAAGTCTCATCCACTCTAAACCTACACCAAGAAATTATTCTTCCGTCTTTATCTTCTACATAGAATGCGCTGGAGGCCTTAACCCTAGATTTGAGAAGATCGGTTTTAGCTTATATAGCTAGGACGGAAACATTCAGAAACAATGAACATCTTTTCATACAATTTGGAGAGAAGTCAAAAGGAAACAAGGTGGCTAAATCCACTATATCTAATTGGATAAAAAACGTCATATTATTCTGCTATGACAAAGAAGGTCTAGACCCTCCACAGGGTCTTAAAGCTCACTCTACAAGGTCCACAACAACATCATGGGCAGAGTACTGCTATGTACCGCTACAAGAGATTTGTAGAGCTGCAACTTTGGCTTCACCCACAACGTTTGTGAAGCACTACCACCTGGACTGGTCGAAGAACTCAGCCCTGGGAAAAAGAGTGCTAGAAAGTATACCCAGCAGGTGATACCCTCCCTATTCTTTATGTTTGCTACTCAGATCTCAATCTGTGCTGCCGTAGGACGATCAGGAAGTAATACATTTTTCTTACCTGAAAATTTTGTTTCCTGGAGTTCGTAGGCAGCACAGGGATCCCACCCTAATAAATTTAATTTGCTTGATAATAACTTGTTTGTCTGTTACTAAGGAGGGGCTTATATGGGCATGTATAGTGTGTTAATTATTCAATTAACTTGTTATGCTGTTATATCTTCTGCCAAGTTGTCGGGATAGAACTTAATCCCAATCTGTGCTGCCTACGGACTCCAGGAAACAAAATTTTCAGGTGAGAAAAATGTATTACCTTACAGGAGCCGGAACACTAGGTTCAATCTCCAATCTTGCTCGGCCGCTCAGCCACGGCCCTCAAGTTTTTGGGGCACATTCTATTTTAATTATAATATAAAAGCTATATAAACAGGTCACAAACAGGGTTTGTTTTTTTTATCTGACACACAAGTTTGCAAGGTTGGCAGATGGGGATGTCAGTTCAGGGATAGCATTGCTGCAGCAAGACACTTCCTCTGCCAGCCCAGGGAATGTCAGCTCCAGTGAGCAGGGTAACAGGAAAGCAGGGCAGGCCAGACAGGTGCTGGTAGTGGGAGACTCAATCATTAAGGGTACAGATAGGGCGATCTGCCACAAAGACCGGGATCGTCAAAAGGTGTGTTGTCTTACCTAGCACTCACCTACCTGTGCCGTATGGGTGACACCAGGGGCCAGTGGGCGAATTATGGGAGGATAAGGCCTGACTACAAACAGCTTCCTAGTAACCTCCAGCATGTAGCCATGCTTGCAATGGGAGGTGGGAGGTGCCTGTGAGCCCCACCCGAGACTGGCTGATATGGCCCAGGGCCTAACAGGTGCACCTAAATGTAGCCTGTAGATAAAAAGCAGGCACATTTAAATTGGAGTTTATACACCTCCAAGCATAAGAATATACAATCTATTAGAAAACGTGATGTGGTGTTAAACAGGCAGGATATTTTGGTGCACCTGTTAGGCCCTGGGCCATATCAGCCAGTCTCGGGTGGGGCTCACAGGCACCTCCCATTGCAAGCATGGCTACATGCTGGAGGTTACTGGGAAGCTGTTTGTTAGTCAGGCCTTATCCTCCCGTAATTCGCCCACTGGCCCCTGGTATCGCCCATACGGCACAGGTAGGTGAGTGGTAGGGCCTCGGGCTACTTGAGAGACCTTGGCGTGGTGCCCAAGCTTAAGACATGTCCTCCTAGTAGGATATGTGGAACTAACCTCTCAATTTTAACATCAGTGTGAGGGTTTAGTATTACCGCAGAGTGCACCTGTCTTTGCTATTGTTACGTTTTTGATTGTTCTCCATATCCACATAATCGTTACCTTATCTAGGATGGTTATTGTGGTACTTGTAGTCCGTTGCTGGCATCTTCCATTGTATGAATTTTTTTTTTTTTTTTATTGCCATCAGCAACAGACTACAAGTGCAGGAAATGCTCCCCTATATACATGCACAACTGCATATGGGTTTGAGCATATCCTGCCTGTTTAACACCACATCACGTTTTCTAATGGTTTGTATATTCTTATGTTTGGAGGTGTATAAACTCCAATTTAAATGTGCCTGCTTTTCATCTACAGGCTACATTTAGGTGCACCTGTTAGGCCCTGGGCCATATCAGCCAGTCTCGGGTGGGGCTCACAGGCACCTCCCACCTCCCATTGCAAGCATGGCTACATGCTGGAGGTTACTGGGAAACTGTTTGTTAGTCAGGCCTTATCCTCCCGTAATTCGCCCACTGGCCCCTGGTATCGCCCATACGGCACAGGTAGGTGAGTGGTAGGGCCTCGGGCTACTTGAGAGACCTTGGCGTGGTGCCCGAGCTTAAGACATGTCCTCCTAGTAGGATATGTCGAACTAACCTCTCAATTTTAACATCAGTGTGAGGGTTTAGTATTACCGCAGAGTGCACCTGTCTTTGCTATTGTTAAGTTTTTGATTGTTCTCCACATCCACATAATCGTTACCTTATGTAGGATGGTTATTGTGGTACTTGTAGTCCGTTGCTGGCATCTTCCATTGTATGCATTTTTTTGCTGTTGATTGCCATCAGCAACAGACTACAAGTGCAGGATATGCTCCCTATATACATGCACAACTGCATATGGGTTTGAGCATATCCTGCCTGTTTAACACCACATCACGTTTTCTAATGGTTTGTATATTCTTATGTTTGGAGGTGTATAAACTCCAATTTAAATGTGCCTGCTTTTCATCTACAGGCTACATTTAGGTGCACCTGTTAGGCCCTGGGCCATATCAGCCAGTCTCGGGTGGGGCTCACAGGCACCTCCCACCTCCCATTGCAAGCATGCCTACATCCTGGAGGTTACTGGGAAGCTGTGTGTTAGTCAGGCCTTATCCTCCCGTAATTCGCCCACTGGCCCCTGGTATCGCCCATAAGGCACAGGTAGGTGAGTGGTAGGGCCTCGGGCTACTTGAGAGACCTTGGTGCGGTGCCCGAGCTTAAGACACGTCCTCCTAGTAGGATATGTCGAACTAACCTCTCAATTTTAACATCAGTGTGAGGGTTTAGTATTACCGCAGAGTGCACCTGTCTTTGCTATTGTTAAGTTTATTAAGACGGGCGTCTAAAATGACGGTCTTAATAAATGTGCCCCTATATGTTTACTAAAACATCTATCAGCTAACATCAGCTAACATCTAAACAGCTATCATTTTGTTAATGTAATTTTATTTGTTTTAGGACGTTAGAAGGTTTCGAATTTTAGAAGCAATTTTTTAAATTTTTAAGAATATTTCCAAAATGAACTTTTTTAAGGACCAGTTCTGAAGTCACTTTGAGATGCTTATATAATAAAAACCACCCATTGTAGAAACTACACCCCTTAAACTATTCAGAACTGGTTTTAGAAATGTTGTTCAAAAATCAATTTTATAGGAATTAACACAAATGGAGGTGAAATTTCATTTTTTGCAGATTTTCCATTTTTTCCTGTAACACATCAAGAGTTAACAACCAAACAAACCTCAATATTTATTACTCTGATTCTGCAGTTTGCAGAAACACCCCATATGCGGATATAAGTGTTGTATGGACACACAACAGGGCTCAGAAGGCAAGGAGCGCCATATGGTTTTTAGAGGGCAGATTTTGCTGGAATTGTCTTTAGGTATAATGTTGCATCTGAATAGACTCTCAGGTACCCCCACAGTGAAAACCCAAAAAAAGTGACCACATTTTGGAAACTACACCACCCAAGGAATTTTTAAGGAGCATAGTGAGCACTTTGACCCAACAGGCGTTTCATAGAATTTTTAACACTTGGGTGTGAAAATGAAAAATTAATTTTTTTTTTACAAGAAATTGGTGCTTTAAGCCCAAACTTTCTTTTTTTACAAAGGATGACAGAAGAATATTACCCTCCAATTTGCTACCCATTTTCTCCTGAATACGGTAACACCCCAATTGTAGCCCAGTTACAGGGGGAATACAGCACCCAGAGAGGCTGTACAGCATTATACAGCGCAGTGCTAATCATGGTCTATGGAAGAGCTCTCTTCCTGAAGAAGCAATAAAGCGTAACGCGCGTTGAGGGGAAGTCGCCATTTTACACTTAATCTAAGGTATGTTACAGATAGTAAGGTCCATTTGCAGTCTAACCATATGATATGACATTATTTCTTTATCATCTAGGGGTTGGTTCAGAGGCGGTATTGAACTGCCTAGGATATGTTGCGCTAACCCCATATATCATTGCTGTTAGTAATTAACTAAAAAGAGGTAGTCGGCCATACCTTAATTTAATGAGATAGATGCGGGGCATTAAAAGATTTTTGGTACCTTTATACTATCATGCCATTATGGTTCTGTGATTGAATATGTACTATGGCTCTATATGTTTGAATCCCTGCTGTAATTATGAAATGGTAATTAGTATTTTTTAATCATGTTAAATAAAAGTGAATTTTAAAGGAACAGAGTATTACTCACAGTTGTAGTCTTTTCATTTAGTTGTTTACCAGGAGGAATAGTATGTGTAAGGTGAATGTGAATAGGGATCCGTTATTTATGCCAGTTTTTGGCTGGACAAAGAATGATTTGTGTAGCATTTTTTGTCTGGCGAAAAACCAGCATATATGACGGATACAGTGAACTCCCGCAGTCTCTTCCTCTGCTGGACAGACTGCCAGAGTTCAAAATGCAGATGTGAACCCAGCCTTAAGGCTACTATGGGCCTTGGGATGTGTGAAAAATATGGTCCCCACTTGTGTAACTTATAGACATGGTGTCAGAAATATGCTTACTACAGAGATACGATAGATGTACAGTGTATGTGTAAGTATATAGATATATGTACAGTGTACGTGTGTGTATATGGATATATGTACAGTGGATGTGTGAGTATATAGATTTATGTACAGTATGTGTGAGTATATAGACTTATGTACAGTGTTTTAAAGATATATGTACTATGAGTATATATAGATATATGTACAGTGTATGTGTAAGTATATAGATAAATGTACAGTGTACATGTGAGTATATTGATATAAGTGCAGTGTACGTGTGAGTATATAGATATATGTACAGTGTATGTGTGAGTATATACACTGAGCAAAAATATAAATGCAACACTTTCGGTTTTGCTCCCATTTTGCATGAGCTGAACTCAAAGATCTAAAACATTTTCTACATACACAAAAGACCCATTACTCTCAAATATTGTGCACAAATCTGTCTAAATCTGTGTTAGTGAGCACTTCTCCTTTGCAGAGATAATCCATCCCACCATTTGCCTCACGTTGCATAAAGTTGATCAGGTTGTTGATTGGTTGTGGCCTGTCGAATGTTGGTCCACTCCTCTTCAATAGCTGTGCGAAGTTGCTGAATATTGGCAGGAACTGGAACACGCTGTCGTATACGCCGATCCAGAGCATCCCAAACATGTCCGATGAGTATGCTGGCGATGCAAGAACTGGGATTATTTTCCGCTTCCAGGAATTTTGTACAGATCCTTGGAATATGGGGCCATGCATTATCATGCTGCAACATGAGGTGATGATCGTGGATGAATGGCACAACAATAGGCCTCAGGATCTCGTCAAGGTATCTCTGTGCATTCAAAATGCCATCAATAAAATGCACCTGTGATTGTTGTCCATAACATACGCCTGCCTATACCATAACCCCACCGCCAGCATGGGCCACTCGATCCACAGAGTTGACGTCAGCAAACCGCTCACCCATACAACGCCACACACGCTGTCTGCCATCTGCCCTGAACAGTGAAAATCGGGACTCATCCGTAAACAGAACACCTCTCCAACGTGCCAGATGCCATCGAATGTGAGCATTTGCCCACTCAGGTCAGTTACGATGACGAACTGCAGTCAGGTCCAGACCCCGATGAGGACGACGAGCATGCAGATGAGTTTCCCTGAGATGGTTTCCGACAGTTTGTGCAGAAATTCTTTGGTTACACAAACCGATTGTTGCTGCAGCTGTCCGGGTGGCTGGTCTCAGACGATCATGGAGGTGCTGGGCTGGATGTGGAGGTCCTGGGCTGGTGTGGTTACACGTGGTCTGCGGTTGTGAGGTCAGTTGGATTTACTGCCAAATTCTCTGAAACGCCTTTGGAGACGGCTTATGGTAGAGAAATGAACATTCATTTCACGGGCAACAGCTCTGGTAGACATTCCTGCAGTCAACATGCCAATTGAATGCTCCCTCAAACGTTGCGACATCTGTTGGCATTGTGCTGTGTGATCAAACTGCACAGTTCAGAGTGGTCTTTTAATGTGGGCAGTCTAAGGCACACCTGTGCAATATTCATGCTGTCTAATCTGCACCTTGATATGCCTCACCTGAGAGGTGGGATGGATTATCTCGGCAAAGGAGAAGTGCTCACTAACACAGATTTAGAAAGATTTGTGAACAATATTTGAGAGTAATGAGTATTTTTTGTATGTAGAAATGTTTCAGTTTCTTTGAGTTAATTCAGCTCATGTAAAATGGGAGCAAAACCGAAAGTGTTGCGTTTATATTTTTATTCAGTGTAGATATATGTACAGTGGACATGTGAGTATATAGATATATGTAGAGTGTGTGTAAAGATAGTACTGTGTGAGTATATAGATATATGTACCACATACGTGTGAGTATATAGATTTGTGTACAGATATATGCATGGATAATTACACTGTACCACTGCTACAAGCAGAGGGAGTACCAGTCATGATTTTTTTATCAGATTATGTAGGAGATTATAGATTGCCTTCAAGGGGTATTTTGGTTACATTAAGATATCCCCTATTCACAGTATAGGGGATATCCATTAGAACAGTGGGGGTTCTACCAATGGGACCCCCACTGATTACAAGAATGGGAACACAAACCCCCTGCAGCCACCCTGAAATGATCGGAGTGGTTGGAAGTATGCAGGTGACCGCTCCATTCATTTCTATGGAAGTTCTGGAGATAGCGAAGTACAACAGTCAGCTATTTCCAGAATTCCCATAGATATGAATGGAACGGCCGTGAGATGGGGATAGGGGGTAACATAATGTAACCGGAATACACCTTTAAAGAATCTCAGCACTGCCATAGAACAAGGTGGTAGGATCACACAAGCGCATGGATTCATATGGACAGAGTGTTCAGACCCCTTCATTCACAGCTGGAGTCAGATATCTGCAGGTCAGATAAAAATGTACCTGAATATAGCAGCTGTAGTAGCTATAATGGCAGCCATACTTTAAATTACCCAGCCTTCCTGAGTACAGATATAGGGAAGAGAAATGATTTTACTGTACGGACATGGATCATCCCTCCCCAAACACGGAACTACAACTCCCAGCATATCCAGGCTGTTATTATGTGATATTAGAGGACATTACAGGGGGTGGAGATAGGGTGTCCAGACGTCCAGTTTTCAGGTTCCCTGTCCTTCGTCTGGCATAGTGCCTGGACGGAGACAGGGATGTCCACCCTTTCCATAGCTCACAAACAGACTCACTCACAGATGTGGGGGCATGGCTTCAAGTTGTATGGGGAGTTGTGGGCATGGTTTGGGGCGTGAAGCCAATGGCCACACTAGATGGAGGTATAAGAGGAGAGGACTACAACTCCCAGCGCGTCCAGGTTGTTATGTAATATTAGGGCCAGGACAAGGTACAAGGTATGTCGGTGCCTTAGGCGGAGCAGGCATACTGCGCCCCCCCCCCCGAATCAATTTAAAATGATCCTACTTTCTAGGGTTACGGCCACACAATCAGTTTTCTGGATGTAGTTCTGGAAGGAGTGGATCATAAAAGGAGAGAAAATATAAAGGGCAAATATGACTTCTCTTTTTTTTAAATTCATTCCTGGTTTTTGCTACCAAAACTGCATCTGGAAACTTGACTTTGTGACTGTACCCTAATAAAGAGATTAAAACACATTTCCAGTGACTTACAGGTGATGTGTTCAGACTTCAGTTTTAACTTTCCTTTTCTTCTCTATTTGGTCCAGACCATCACAGGCAGACGTCTTTGCTCAGGGGTGTACAGCCCCATCTGTCTCATAAGACACCAGCATAATGGCACATGGCAGATGGGGAACTGTTGCAGATTTTGCAACTCAGACCCCAAATTTATACAGACCCCAGATCAGCCCCCAAATGTATACAGTTCACTGTCATCCTGAAGCTACTCCTACTGTGCCGCTGTGCTCTCCCCATGTCCACAAACACTATACTATACACCCAAACTGCACTCATTAGCAATGGTGTCCCCAATAGTGATATTACTCCCCAAGAGTCTCCCATTAGTGATAATACTCCCCAAGATAGCCTCCATTAGTAGCAATGCCCTCCATTATGTGCCAAATAATAACGTCCCTACAGTACCCCTAGTAGTTATAATGTAACCATAATGCTACCAGTAGTCCTAATGTCCCTCTGTAGTGCCGCCCACTAGTTCCAATATATAATGCTCCCCTCCTCATAGTGCCAGTATACATATAATGTTCCCCTGTAGTGCCAGGTATATATAATGATCTCTCCCCCCCCCCCTCCCTTTCCTGGTGCCCCCAGCAGTGTGGATATTTAGTGTATTTGCCAGTATATATATAATGTTCCCCTGTAGTGCCAGGTATATATAATGATCTCTTCCCCCCTCCGCCCCCCCCCCCCTTCCCTTTCCTGGTGCCCCCAGCAGTGTGGATATTTAGTGTATATATTGTGGGGAGTCGCTCTGGTAGACAGCGGTGCGGGTGCAGTTTAGAGGCAAAACAAGGAGTCCAGATGGTGCATCAAACAGTGTTTTATTCACACTTGCACGCCATAAATGAAAAGCAGTCTCTTGGTGACAGTTCACACACAACGGAAATACTGTGGCAAAACAAAAACAGGCCAACACAGGGTCCAGTCACCTTGGGTGGTTTAGGTGCGGGTTCACACCTAGCAGTCGGCTCAGCCGCAGGCGATTCCACCTTCAGGTCGCAGGGAAACACCACCTTGCTGAGCTCCTTCCTCCAGGACAGAGAATTCCTCAGCCCTGTTTGCAGGCTCCAGGATAATCACACCCTCAGACACAGCTGCTGGCCGCGTTTTATACCCAGCCCAAAACATGGACTGGACCGTGGGGAGCAGCCACCCACCCTACTCTTTAGCTGCTCCCAGTAAGAGCCGGCCCGGATCGGCTTTGCAGCCATGCTATTTAACAGAGCAGCACTAGCTGCTGCAGACAAAAACCCGGCTCTCACCTCACCGAGGCCAGCAACCTCGGTGACACGTACCTGCTATCAAATACAACACCTTGCACCCTCTTACAATATATATATATAAAAAAAAAAAAAACAGCCTCGCTCCCATTCCCCTGCAGCTGTCTGCGATGCAGGCAACAGTATTAGGTTATTTTCACATCTGTATTTTTGCTGGATCCGGCAGGGTTCAGCAAAAACGCATCCGGTATATATTGTAACGGAACGGAATCCGATTGTATAATATCCCAAATGAACCAGACAAATTCGTCACTAAATCCATTATAAGTCATTTGGCGCCGGATTCGGGGTTTTTTGTGTCCGAAAAAACGGATCCATCACGTGAGACCCTGCGGAGGAGGTTGCGCTGATGTCATTGCGGTTTCTTGCGCTGTTCTAATACCTCACAGGCTTCGGCCTGACGCTTGTGAAGTTGGATGGCCAGAGTAGTGCGGAACAATGGAATGTTGGCGGTGCCCCTGCTGGAGATGTAAGTTGTTGACACAGAGAGGGTGGGGGCGTGACTATGGCCTGGTGCCCAGAGTGCACAGCATCATAGCAACCAATGATGCTGTGCACTCTGGGTGTCAGGAGGAGGGGTAGGAAGGCACAAGTGGAGCAGAGACTGACACAAGGGGAAGCAGAGACTATGACACAAGGAGGGAGAGGCGATAGCACAAGGGGGGGGGGGGGTAGACGATGGCACAAGGGGGAGTGGAGCTGATGGCAGTGGGTGGGGAGAGCTGATGGCACCGTATTGTATTACATAACAACAGGAGGTATAAGTGGAGAGGACTACAACTCCCATCACTTCCCTGACTCTTACATTGAATCCATCCTTCTTCACTTCTTCCCATACTTTCATCACTAGTCTTCTTCATTACCTCACTGCACTGCTGCGCTCCGCCTCCTGTTCTGGTCACATGATGGTGAGGTCATTTCAGGTCCATCATCCCCTCTTCTCTGCTGAAATCTACCTCCTGCACTTGACATCCCGGCAGGTCCTACAACTCCAGTAGAAGAATGCTGCTAGAGCCCAAAGCTGTCAGTTTGCAGAACACCACTGTGGTAATGATTTGTCTTATATGTACAGGGAGGGGACCTTACATTGCATTTTAAAGTGCAGCTTCCACGGACGTTAAGCTGAACAGCAGCACTGAAGCATGGGGCCCCTTAGACTATAGTGGCCTTGGGCAATTGCCCGGTTTGCCCCCCCCCCCCTAACGCTGGCCCTGGCTGGGCTACAGCGGGAAGCGGCTCATCGCTTCCTTGCTGTATACACAGCGCTCATTCAACGCTGTGTATACAGCGATCTAGAAGGTAGGAACTCTGGGGAACGGTCCCCGCATTCTCTATGGGGTGATCTGCTGTCACTGACAGCAGGCCCCCAGCACAGCACTGAGATCTCTAAATGGACGTTCCAGAACGTTTATAGTCTATGAGGGACAGGAAGTGGTTAAAGAGATCTGTCACATTTTCACACTTGTAACTAACAGCATTGCCCCACAGAAGATTGCAAACATATTCTTAACATACTGTACCTGTGTGAACTTTGTGTCTTTATTCCATGTCCAAAAAAAAAGTGCTTTTATTCAGCTGGAAAACAACTCCTAAGTAACGGGCTGTCCAGGGTTTGCGGTTTCCTGTGCCCAAAGCAAACCTGACTACAGTTTTCAATCCAGCACCTCAATCTAAATACTTTTGTGATTGCATGCAGTTAAACATTTTGTATAGCCACTGAGCATGGGTGTAGTAACCCCTAAAAATCTGGGGGGACAGCATTTTTGCTCGCCGGGTATATTCTTATTCAGTAAACTGCGAGTTGTTTATATAGTTAAATTTTAAGTGTGTATGTGTGTGAAAAATCTCTTATATATAATTTACTTACAGTTCTGAAGACTCAGGGGTGCTGGTTGGCTTGGCCGGGCAGAAGGAGTGTGGGAGACTGTGAGGCCTTTTTCTCCAAGCTGCTCCGGATCAGTGCTCTGGGAAGCTGGGCTCCGGGATGGAAGTGCACACAATAAGAAAAAAATATTTTTCATTACACCTCAGGTTAGACCACCAATCAGACCCCCAATGTTAATCAGACCTCAGCTTACAGCCCCAAAAAGATCCCTAATGTTAATAAGACCTCAGATTACACCTCAGCTCAGACCCCAATATGAATGACCCCCCAATCAGACCTCAGATAAGAGCCCCATGCCTCTCATCAGCCCCCCCAGCGCCTCTTATCAGCCAGTAATAACAGCCCCCCCCAATCATGTGCCAGTAATAACAGGGCCCCCCAATCATGTGCCAGTAATAACTGCCCCCCTCCCCAATCATGTGCCCGTAATAACAGGCCTCCCCATTATGTGCCAGTAATAACAGGGCCCCCCCCAATTATGTGCCAGTAATAACAGCCCCCCCCCATTATGTGCCAGTAATAACAGGGCCCCCCCAAATCATGTGCCAGTAATAGCCCCCCATTATGTGCCAGTAATAACAGGCCCCCCCCCAATTATGTGCCAGTAATACCAGGTCCCGGCCCCCCCAATCATGTTCCAGTAAAAGTATTGTATTAAAAAAAATCAACACTTATACTTACCTCTGCCAAGCAATGCGATGCAGGCCTCTTCCGGCCTGTGTCCCGCGCTGTACTGCTCAGGCGGCGCGATGACGTCATTGCGTCGTCTACGCCGGCCTCTTCTGTTTGTATAGCTGTCCTGAGAACGGCGATACAAACGGATCACTATGGAGATGAGCCGAGCGCTTCCACAAGCGCTCATCTCAGTGCCCCGCCGCCACACACATTGCCCAGCTGCCGCTGGGGGGGATTTCACCATACCTGTCCCCCCCCCTGCATTATTTCCTGGGGGGGATCCGTCCCCCGACTTTCTACGCCCATGTCACTGAGCTATTCACTAAAATGTATCTGTATAGCACCAGGTTTGTTCTTTTTCTTATTTCTTTGACCTGCCCAGCGAGAAGGCCGCACATGCTCACCACCAGACCCATCTCATTTATCATTATCTACGTCTGTTTTAGGCGTAGAAAATGTTCTCGATCTACGCCAGCAACCTAACTTCTCTACAACGACTCTACATAACTTTGGCAGATCCACTGCCAGCACAGGGCTTATTAACTCCTTCTACCCCAAACCAGTTTTCACCTTCCTGCCCAGGCCATTTTTTGCAAATCTGACATATGTCACTTTATGTGGTAATAGCTTTGGAACACTTTTACTTATCCAGGCCATTCTGAGACTGTTTTCTCGTCACATATTGTACTTTATGGAAAATATCAAAATTTTCAAATTTCTATATCTCTACTTTTATAATAGATAGTGATACCTCATATATTAGTTATTGCTTTACATGTCCAATATGTCTACTTCATGATTGGATCATTTTGAAAATGAAATTTTATTTTTTGGGGACGCTAGAAGGCTTAGAAGTTTAGAAGCAAATTTTGACATTTTTCAGAACATTTCCAAAACCCACTTTTTAAGGACCAGTTCAGGTCTGAAGTCACTTTGTGTGGCTTACATAATAGAAACCACCCAAAAATTACCCCATTTTAGAAACTACACCACTCAAGATATTCAAAACTGATTTTACAAACTTTGTTAACCCTTGTGTTCTACAAGAATTAATGGAAAATGAAGATTAAATTGCAGAATTTCACTTTTTTGGCACATTTTAGACAATTTTTTCCAGTAACAAAGCAAAGTTTACCAGCCAAACAAAACTCAATATTTATTACCCTGATTCTGCGGTTTAAAGAGACACCCCACATGTGGTCATAAACTGCAGATGGAAAGGAACGCCATATGGTTTTTGTAAGGCAGATTTAGCTGAACTGGTTTTAGATGCCATGTCCCATTTGAAGCCCCTCTGATGCACCCCTACAGTAGAAATTCAAAAAAGTGACTACATTTTGGAGACTGCAGGATAAGGTGCCAGTTTTATTGGTACTATTTTGGGGTACATATGATTTCTAATTGCTCTATATTACGTTTTTTGTGAGGCAAGATAACAAAAAAGTTTGTTTTGGCACCGTTTTTATTTTTTATGACATTCATCTAACAGGGTAGATCATATGCTATTTTTATAGAGCAGGTTCTTACGGACACAATGATATCAAATATGTCTACTTTCTATGTTTGTTTCAGTTTTACATAATAAAGCATTTTTGAAAAAAAATATGTTTTTGTGTCTCCATTTTCTGAACGCGCTATTTTTTTTTATTTTTCTGCCGATCGTCTTGTGCAGGGGCTCGTTTTTTGCAGGAAGAGTTGATGTTTTTATTGGTACCTTCCGGGTGTAGCGGTGACGTAATCGGTGCAGGCGCACTGAGGACGGAGCGGCAAAGCTCGCGTCCTTCACTCAGAGCGCCTGCGCCGACTACTGAGCGGTACGGCGCAGGCGCGGTATTTCATCTTCAGACAGGGCCAGCGCGAGGAGGAGAAAGCGCTGGCCCTGTCTATCAAACGAGGAAGAGGGCGTTCCTAACTAATCTAGATGCGGCGGCTACCAGCAAGTACACGCCCAACTTGCTGGTAGCGAAGATGATTAGCATATTATAAAAGTGGCTTTTTTACAGAATTGACAACTTCAGAAAAGGTAAAAAAGATATATTTCAACTCAGCTGACATTAGCAAATGGGGGTGACAGAAGCCCTTTAAGGGGCAAGGTGACTGAAAAATTGGTTGATTTGGAGCAGTTTTTATTTATTTATTTTTCCAGCGTTCACCTGACGGGTTAAGTCATCTGATATTTTTATAGAGCAGATCATTATGGATGTGGCAATACCTAATATGTCTACTTTTTCTTATTTATTTAAGTTTTACACAATAATAGCATTTTTGAAACCGAAGTAATGATGTTTTAGTGCCTCCATAGTCTGAGAGCCATAGCTTTTTTATTTTTTGACCTTAGGTAGGGTCTCATTTTGTTCGGGATGAGATGATGGTTTAATTGGTACTATTTTGGGGGGTATATGCCTTTTTGATCGCTTGGTGTTGCAATTTTTGTGATGGAAGGTGACAAAAATGGCTTCGTTTTACCCAGTTTATTATTTTATTTTTACGGTGTTCACCTGAGGGGTTAGATCATGTGATATTTTTATAGAGCTGGTTGTTATGAACGAGACAATACCTAATATATCTTTTTTTTTTTTATTATTACTTCACTTTAACAGAATAATAGCAGTTTTGAAGAAAAAAAATCGTTAATTTCTAACGATAATTTGTTTTCCCTCAGTCCTAACAGCAGCACAGATGGGGTTAACTGCCCCCTGTGGACTAGTAGGATCAGCGGAATTGTTAATGAGCCCAAGAACCAATAAGAAGTTTCCTGCTACTTGAAAAGGATGGAACTAACCCCAGCCCACCGTGTTTATAGCTAGCATCATCTACTTAGGGTGGGAAATTTGTGTGCTGCTGTTAGGACTAAGGGAAAACAAATTATCGTTAGAAATTAACGATTCCCTTACAACCTACCAGCAGCACAGATGGGGAGATAGCAAGAAGAAACCCCTAGGGAGGGTCCTCATGCCTGGCAGAACTAAGGATCGTCTGCCCAAAAGCCAAAAACTCTGCCACCTTAGTATCTATCCTATAATGAGAGATGAAGGTTGACTTAGAGTTAATCTGTAAGGCGGCTTCCTGGAGCTCTAAGGGGAGAAGCCTTCTCTCCGCAACAGAAGTTGAAACGGCCCTAGTAGAGTGGGCCTTAACAAACTCCGGAGGCTTTAAGGACTGAGACAGAAAAGCTTCCCTGATGGCTTCCTTGATCCAGCGACTAATGGTCGCTTTAGACGCCTTACGGCCTTTGGATTTACCGGCAAACCGGGTAATGAGATTCTCGTCTATCCTGAAGTCCTTAGATCTATCCACATAGATCTAGAGGCATCTCGAGATATCCAGCAGGTGTCTGGCTGGAACATCGGAAGAGGAGGCAGAAGACAACAAAACTGGTAAAGAAATTACCTGGTTAATATTTTGAAAAGTCAGAACCTTAGGTCTAAAGTAAGGTAGAAACTTAAGGAGAACTCGGTCCTGTAAAAAAATGGTATAAGGATGCATTGCTGAAAAGGCTTGCAACTCAGAGATTCTTTTGGCTCAGGTTACAGCCAGAACGAAGACCGATTTCAAAGACAAGAACTTGAAGTCTACCTCCTCCAATGGCGCAAAGGGGGGAGATGCTAACCCCCTGAGAACTATTGATAAGTCTCACTGAGGGACAGGTTTCAGTATTGTAGGCTTAAGTCTTTCCGCTCCTTTAAGAGAGCGTTTGATGAGCGGGTTTCGAGAATATGGCCTGTTAAGACAGGCCGAAATGGCAAAAATCTGTACCTTCAGGGTAGATGGAGAGAGAGACCTTTGTCTTTAAAACAACGCTGAAGGGTGTCGCGCTCATACACAGGAAGCCAGGAGCCCGGACCTCGCCCTGAACCTTGGCGCACAACAAATCCCAGAATGAAGAGAAAAACGGTCTAGCTTCACTGAAAAAATACTATGCACATCATGACTAAGGGTCTGCACTTATAGCGATCCGAAACCGGTCGATTTTTTGCATAGCTGTATGTTGGTTTTTATCTGCACGGGACTTAAATAAAGCCTCAAGTATTTTTTCAGTGAAGCTGGACCGGTTGAATCTGCGCAGATCTGGGCAGAGGTGAGTGTCCCACGACACCAGGGTCTGCTCTGGGGGGAGTCTCCAGTATTGTCCCCGACTCATCTGAATGAGCTGGGTAAACCAAGATCTCCTGGGCCAAAACGGTATGATGGCAATTACCGAGGCCTGATCCTGACAGATTTTCATCAATACCCTCGACATCATGGAAAAGGGAGGGAAAATGTAAGCCAGCCTAGAGCGTCTATCGCCAGGGGGTTGTCCTCCCTGTAAAGGGAGCAGAACCTCTCCACCTTGGTGTGGAACCTGGTTGCCATGAGATCCACCTCTGGTATGCCCCATCTGAGGATTACCTGCTTGAAGATCTCCGGATGCAGAGACCACTCCATAGTCGGTAACCCGCGACTTAGGTGGTCCGCAATCATATTGAGGGGACCTCGAATGTGAGTGGCAGACAGATGGGATAGGTTCAGCTCTGCCCACCGTAGAATTACCCCGATCTCTGACAGAAGGGGTAAAGACCTTGTGCCTCCCTGTTTGTTTATGTAGAGGACCGCAGTCATGTTCTCTGACTGGACCTTCACAGCTTTTCCCCCGGATTTGAGGGGCGAAGTGGAGGAGGGCTAGCCGGATAGCTCGCATCTCGCGGAGATTGGAAGAGAGATGCCGCTCCTGAGGGGACCAAGATCCCCAAACTGGGGATCCATCCAAATGAGTGCCCCAGCCTACAAGGGACGCGTCTGTCGTCAATATCACCCACTCTGGTTGGGTCATAGACTTTCCCACCAGCAGATGGAGCCACCATCGCAGGGAATTTCAGGTTTTATTGGATAGGGAGCACAGGGAATCTGGCCCAGCTGGGCTGCCATTCCACTTGTTTAGGACCTCTGATTGTAGTGGACGGAGGTGCCATAAAGCCCAAGGGACTGCATCCGCAGCCGCTGACGTGAGCCCCAGCATCTTCATGAGAGTCCGGATGGAGACTCGCCGCGGAACAGAAAGGACTCTTGCCAGGTCCTGAATCCGAGCTCTTCTTTCTGGCGTCAACTGGACGGACATCTCCACAGAGTCGACCACAAAACCTAGGTAATGAATGGAAGTCGATGGGCTCAGAAACGACTTCTCCTAGTTGATAATCCACCCTAGGCGGAGTAGAAAAGGAACGGCCACATAAAGATGGTGGGTAAGAACTGAGGAGGCTAGGAAAAGCCAATCGTCCAGATAGGGAACAATAGTCAGTCCCTGGAGTCTCAGAGCTGCCACCACCGACACTACCACCTTGGTGAAAATAAGGGGGGCAGATAAGATCCCGAAGGGTAGAGCGGCAAACTGAAGATGCCTGCGGACCCCTGAAATCTGGACCGCGATCCTGAGAAATTTCCAAGAAGCGGGATGGATCGGGATATGGAAGTAAGCATACTTGAGGTCCAGAATGGCCATCACGTCCCTAGATTTGAGGATGTGACTGACTGACCTTATGGTTTCCATCCGAAACCTTGTCTTGCTTATGAATCGATTGAGAAATCTCAAGTCTATTATCATCCGGAGATCTCCTGTCTTTTTGGGAACCAAAAACACTGGAGAATAAATCCCTAGACCCCTGTCCCCTGCCGGAACCTCCTCCAGAGCTCCCTTGGAAAGGTAATCCTGTATATAGGATTCTAGAATACCTTGCCTGGCAGGCTGAAACCTTTGAGTGACAACAAACCTTTCTGGGGGGAGAGACACGAGGTCTATTAGGTAACCGGAGGTGACTATGCTTTGAACCCAGGAGTCTGAGATCTCTTGAGCCCATACCTTCTTGAAGTGGGAAAGACACCCCCCCCCCCACGGGGACCTGGGGAAGGGGTACGGGAAAATCCAGAGGCGTAACGGCAGAGGCAACAGGGGTTAACCAAGAGCCTCTGCGAGGCCCGCAGTCAGGAGGGCTTAGCCTCCTTGGTGGGTCTGTGGGGGCGTCTCGAAGGCCTTCGTGACAGCCCTCCCAATCTGCGCGCGCAGTCGCGTGTTGCCCTGATCTACCTCCGCGCTCGCGCCTGCTGCGCCCCCGAAAGGGCTGTTGTGGAAGATTCTTCCCCTTCTTGTCGGAGAGTCCCTCTATTATCTTGTCCAGTTCATTGCCGAACAAACAGTCCGGTTCAAAGGGGAGACCGCACAGATTGTACTTAGGGGCGTTGTCCGCATTCCAAGGCTTTAACCACAAGGGCCTACGGACGGCTGAAACTAGGGCCATTGCAACCGCGTCACTTCCGGAAGATGGCGGCGCCCACGGAGCGCCGGCTCGCAGCGCAGTGCTGGATAACAAACATAGCAGTCGGGCGCTTTTAAAGGTAAACATAACATAAAACATAACTCCCTTGTCAAACAAAAAAAGCGTTCCTGCTCCCCAAGAAGAGAGGGAACACCTCGCCAGTCCACCTGTCCAAAGGACAAAAAAAAACACGGTGCGCTGGGGTTTATTCCCTCCTTTTCAAGGAGCAGGAATCTTCTTATTGGTTCTTGGGCTCATTAAAAATTCCGCCGGTCCTATCAGTCCACAGGGGGCAGTTAACCCCATCTGTGCTGCTGGTAGGACGTAAGGGAATCATATTTTACCCTGGGAACACACCTGAGCGTTTTTCAGCGCGTTCATACGCGCTGAAAAACGCTCAACATGTGAAAAGCCATGCATCCCTATGTGCATGGTTCACATGTCGGCGTTTTAAAGCGCGGATGACCGCGCTGTAAAACGCCCTACGCGATCGCGTCGGCTGCCGTGACTATCACGCGGCAGCACGCGCGATCCAACCCATATTCTATTATGGGAGCGCGCATATGATGCGCGCTTCCATAAGACAGCCACTTCGCGGCAGAAGCGCGCGTCATATGCGCGCCCTGGGAACACGCGAAGTGTGTTCCCAGGGTTAGTGTCTCCATTGTCTGAGAGTGATAGCTTTTTAAATTTTTGACCGATTGTCTTAGGTAGGGTCTCATTTTTTGCGGGATGAGGTGATGGTTTGATTGGTACTATTTTGGGGTGCATAAGTCTTTTTGATCACTTGCTGTTGCAATTTTTGTGATATAAGGTGACAAAAATGGCTTTTTTTTACCCAGTTTTTATTTTTATACGGTGTTCCCCTGAGGGGTTAAGTCATGTGATATTTTTATACATTTGGTTGTTACGGACGTGGCAATACCTAATATGTGTATTTTTTTATGTATTTCACTTTAGCACAATAATAGTGGTTTTGAAACAAAAAAAATGATGTTTTAGGATCTCCATGTTCTGAGAACTATAGTTTTTTTTATTTTTTGGGCAATTGTCTTAGGTAGGGGCTTATTTTTTGCGGGATGAGGTGACGGTTTTATTGATACCAGTTAATGGTACATACGCCTTTTTGATCGCTTGGTGTTGCACTTCTTGTGATGGAAGGTGACAAAAATGGCCTTTTTTTTAAACCATTTTTATTTTCTATGGTGTATATCTGACAGGGCGGATCATGTCATTTTTTTATGGTGTTTATTGGACAGGGTGGATCATGTGATATATTTACAGAGCCGTTCATTACGGACGCGGCGATACATAATATGTGTGGGTTTTTTTCGTTTTTTTTAGTTAGAAGGCCAGTTTATTGGCCTGTATTTGTGGGAGGGGCGTAAGTAGCACATTTATACCAGGCAGGCGCCTCCCTTGGGCGTGTTGACGGCTGCTGCGTAGTTGTGTGCAGCCAGAGCCACCTGTTGCAGCACATGGGCTGAATCTGCAGCTTCCATACCCAGCCAGTGTCCAGGATCCCAGTTGAGGTCGTTCCGGTCGGGTGAGGGTTTGCAACCAGCTCGTGCAGCATCGTCCCGTTAGTCCGGCCGGCGATGCGTCGGCTCCTTTGGTGAGGAGGAGCGGCATTGCACCGGAGCGATTCTGCCTGGCAGCCCACGTTTGGCTCCCACGCGGCAGCACGATTAGTCCGGCCGGCAGTGTGTCGGCTTCTTTGGTGAGTAGGAGCAGCACTGCACCGGAGCGATCCTGGCACCCCAACGTTTGGTGCCCACGTGGCAGTGCGGTTAGGTAGCAGGGGTCAGCGTGACTCCGTCTCGTTTTCTCGCGCCTGACAGCCCACGCTTAGCGCCCACGCGGCGGCACATTTAGGCAGCAGGGGTCAGCGTGACTCCGTCTCGCTTCTCGCAGGCTTCTATGTCTTGCACAGGTCACCTTGCTTAGTCTGTCCGTGTATATCTGCATGTCTTTCTTGTCTGCTTTTCACTTCGCTGCTTGCCAGCAAACCTCTCTCGCTATCCGCTATTATTTCTGCAGACAGACTAAAGCCTTGTTCACACTGACATCCAGCGTTATCCCCTTACTTGCATTATAGAGGGATAGGTTCAGGCAGCTGATTACTCCAGGTGGAGCAGAGTTGCTGTTTACAAAGTGTTATTGTTTCTTTAGTATAAATGCTATTTATGATGCGTGTTTAAGTAGACGGTAAGCTCCTCTGTGCTGAGGTATCTTCCCAGCAAACCTCTCTCGCTCTCTGCTATTATTTCTGCAGACAGACTAAGGCCTTGTTCAAACTGACATCCAGCATTATCCCCTTATTCGCATTATAGAGGGTGAGGCAGCTGATTAATCCAGGTGGAGCAGAGTTGCTGTTTTCAGAGTGTTATTGTTTCTTTAGTATAAACGCAATTTTATGATGCATGTTTAAGTAGACGGTAAGCTCCTCTGTGCTGAGGTATCTTCCCAGCAAACCTCTCCCACTATCCGCTATTATTTCTGCAGACAGACTAAGGCCTTGTTCACACTGACATTCAGCATTATCCCCTTACTCGCATTATAGAGGGATAGGTTCAGGCAGCTGATTAATCCAGGTGGAGCAGAGTTGCTGTTATCAGTTTTATTGTTTCTTTAGTATAAATGCTATTTTGCAATATGTATATTGAGTAGACGGTAAGCTCCTCTGTGTTGAGGTATATTTAATTTGTGTTTCATTTGTTTTGGAAATGTAAAATGTGTTTGAACCTGAGTTTGTGCACTTAATAAGCACCTGTGCTTGGGGCTGGGGATCCGTCTTCAGTTCAGAGTGTTAGCTGGACACTGGGAGAGCTACTTGCTACAAAGGTAAGTGCAGAGACCCATGTGGACTTTTTTTTTTTTTTGCCTCGTTTTGTTGCTTCATTTGTGCTAAAAATAGATAGAAGCGTGGCTTTTGCCGAGAACTGAGTTTAGTTGTTTTTACGGCTTATACGCCCACATCTCTACTGGGCGCATGTGCTGATGGTGGCTACGTTTGCATGTACTCACTTATAGCGGAGTGGTGTGGTGCAGGTGGTTTATATTACTGCATGCCTCACGTCAGTGTCTGCATACCACCACAGTGAGGATTGTCTTTACATGTCATTCGTTGCTTTTCAGGTCACGTCACAGCTCGCCATTCTCAGTTGATCTGGTCAATTACTTCTCGTGCTTGGGTAGTAGGAAAAAAAAAAGTCACATTATGGGCGGATTTCACGTTGGGTTACAGGCTTTGCTACTTGACGTTTATTTTAGGTTGTTATAGGTTCAGAATGTTGGGTAAGTCACATTTCATCAGTTTGCGGTCTCGCAACATCAGACCTGACCCGTCACTCAGGCCTCGGCGGTTTCAACCATTTTGTTGGTTTCGATGCCTCATGTCAGTGTCGGCATACTACCACAGCCAGCTTCATTCATTGCGTGTAATTTTGCTTTTCAGGTCATGTCATAGCTCGCCATTCTCAGTTGGTGTGCACAATTACATCTGTTGCTAAGGTAGTAGGAAAAAAAAAAATCACATCATGTGTGGATTTCCCATTAGGTTGCGGGCTTTGCTACTTGACGTTTTATTTTTAGGTTGTTATAGGTCCAGAATGTTGGGTTAGTCATTTCTCATCAGTTTGCGGTGTCGCAACATCAGACCTGACCCGTCACTCGGGCCTCGGCGGTGTCAACCATTTCGTTGGTTCTGATGCCTACAGGCATCACGTCAGTGTCGGCACTACCACAGCCAGGAGCATCTTTGGGGGGGGGGGGAACTAAAATAAATGGAAAATAAAGTATGTGTAAAACTTTATCAGCTTACAAACTCGCTACTTGATGTTTCTTCAAAGACTGCTATAGGTTCAGTGTTGGGTGAGTCACGTTTTTATCAGGTTGCAGTATCGCAACGTCAAACTGTACACGTCGCTCAGGTCACGGCGGTTTCAACCATTTTATTTTTTCTTCTGATGCTTTCGCTGGCACTGGTTTTGTTACCATTTCTTGGCCCCCCAATATAATCTTTTTTTCCGACTTTCTATTCACGATGCCCGGTTCGTATCTATCAGCAATTACTGGCAGCAGTAACAAACCAAGGCCTTGCGAGTACTCTGTTGCGGTTCACCACGGCCCACTCGCCACTGGTGTTGGGCGTGAGTATTCGCAAGGCAAGTTTGATCTTGAATATTGTGATTTTGAGGTTTGCGAATGTTAAATACTTGACCCCATATTCGCAATTACGTATATTCGCTCTTGAGATGGATAGTGAGTGATAGGGAAACTGTATCTGGAAGGAAAAAAAAAAAAAAATTATATTCAGACATAATTTCCCCAACCTTAGTTGCTGCTTTCACAGTTCCACTATTCCTGTCACAGTAGAGGTTAAACAATAGAGATATAATAATGTTTGTCACTTGAATAATCGCATTAATCTATTCGCGGTTTGTATTCCCTTACCTACCTAGCGTTAACAGGTCGTGTCAGACTCCAGTACGCTGAGTGTATTGTACGGATTTCCACATGCCTTTTCACCCCTTCCATTCACTCAAATGACTCCCGCCATTTCAAGCTTTCTATATGTGTAAAGCTGTTTAAACATTATTAACGAACAATTTATGCGCACACAAATATTACTCGAATTAGTCGCTAGTCATGATATTGCATGCGAAATAACGAATATTGCTATATCGCGAAAGCGCGACAAATGTGATGCAGGTTGTTCGTCTGACGTTGCAAGGTCGAATGTGGGTCTTTGCGCTCATCGCTACTTACACCTTTGTCGTGCGACATGACCGCATGCCTATGTCCAAATTAGGGTTGAAACCTACATCTATCAGCCTTTTCTTCAGATGAGGTGCGGCATGTGCTGCCTCTAGGTACCATAGTTCTGGCCCATATTATCCGGAAGCTAGGTCAGTGGCGCTCTGCATGTTTATTAGGTTCATGCCTCAATCTAGTCGAGAGATGTTCTTGCATTCCAGAGGTTGGTCATGTTGGTGTTGTTGCTGGCACTGGTTTCATTGCCTTTTTGGCCCCAATGTAATCATTCTCTTTCCGACATTCCTTTCAGAGTGCCCGGCTTTGTGTCTTTTAGTAATTACTGGCAGCAGTAACAGACCAAGACCTAAGAGTACTCTGTCGCGGTCCTCACGGCACCCCTCACCACTTTTCAGTTATGCAGCATGTCCTATCCCGGTGTCCAATTTTAGGGTCCAAACCAACAGCTATCCGGCCTTTCCTTCAGGTCAGGTGCAGCGTGCGCTGCCTCTGGGAACAATAGTTCTGGCTCCATGTTATCCGGAAATTAGGCGCTCTGCGTGTTCAATAGGTTCATACCTCAGCCTAGTTGAGAGATGTTCTTGCATTCCAGAAATTGGTCATGTTAGTGTTACGTACTATTGTGTATCATTTAGTTGTTGGCTTTTTGGCCCCCTTCAGGCATTCCTCCTACGCAGCGGTTATGGCACAACTCAAGCTGCTTAGCCTAGTTAGGTAGGCAGGTAGACGGTTACGTGTCATGTAGCCCCGAGCACAAGTTAGAAGGCCAGTTTATTGGCCTGTATTTGTGGGAGGGGCGTAAGTAGCACATTTATACCAGGCAGGCGCCTCCCTTGGGCGTGTCGACGGCTGCTGCGTACCCTCCCAACCCACCCTTATTTTTCATAAACACCTTGCAGGGCATGCCCCCCTTCAGGCATTCCTCCTACGCAGCGGTTATGGCACAACTCAAGCTGCTTAGCCTAGTTAGGTAGGCAGGTAGACGGTTACGTGTCATGTAGCCCCGACCACAATTATAAAATAAGGGGAAAGGGTCATTTTTTTTTTCAACTTTATTAAAAACACTTTCTTCAACTTTTTTTTCTTTACATTATTTTTTACTTTCACTTTGGGGGGTCTGATCCCCTTCTGCAATGCTTTACAATACTTCTGTATTGTAAAGCATTGCCTGTTAGTGTACTACACTGAGCGGTACACTAACAGGTTGCCTAGGAGACCCAGCCTGAGGCTGGATCTCCTGGGCGCCCGTAGAAGGCAGGTCACGATGCCGTGCAAGGCATTGGGCAGCCTTTGCGTGACATCTGGCTGCCTTCTCACGCATCGAGTCCCCATCACAGCAGCATGGGGACTCTATGCGCTCCCTCACCCGCAGCAAACCCCTTCTATGCTGGCGGATACAGCAGGGGCCCGGCTACCAGGAACTGCTGGACCCCTGCAGTGATCGGGCACGCACCGCTCCGGTGCCAGCCCGATCACTATGACGTACTATTGCGTTCAAATGTGGGAAGGCAGTGCCTTCCATGACATAATAGTACGTCATGTGTCGGGAAGGGGGTAAATGACCCCCAAAATGCACACAAGCATTTTTGGAATGTATCTGCAATCTTCTGTGGGGAAATACTGTTAGGTATGTAGGTGAAAATGATGCGACAGATTTCCATTAATCCCTTAGGGACCTGGCCATTTTTTGCAAATCTGACCAGTGCACTTTGTGGTGATAACTTAAAAACGCGTTTACTTATCCAGGCCATTCTGAGACAGTTTTTTTTTTTTTTTGTCACATATTGTCCCCGATTCTGTAGCTTGCAGAAACACCCCATATGTGGTCGTAAACTGCTGTATGGCCAAACGGCAGGGCACAGAATGAATGGAACGCCATATGGTTTTTGGAAGGTGGATTTTGCTGGACTGGTTTTTTGACACCATGTCCTATTTGAAGCCCCCCTGATGCACCCCTAGAGTAGAAACTCCATAAAAGTGACTTCATCTAAGAAACTACACCCCTCAAGGTATTAAAAACCGGTTTTACAAACTTTGTTAACCCTTTAGGTGTTCCACAAGAGTTATTGGCAAACAGAGATAAAATTTCAGAATTTCGATTTTTTTTGTTACCTTGCCTCAAAAAGAGTGTAATATAGAGCAACCAAAATCATATTTGCCCTAAAATAGTACAAACAAAACTGCCACCTTATCCTGTAGTTTCCAAAATGGGGTCACTTTTTTGGAGTTTCTTCTGTGGGGTTCATCAGGGGGCTTCAAATGGGACATGGTGTCAAAAAACCAGTCCAGCAAAATCCGACTTCCAAAAACCATATGGCATTCCCTTCCTTCTATGCCCTGCCGTTTGGCCATACAGCAGTTTACGACCACATATGGGGTGTTTCTGCAAACTACAGAATCAGGGCAATAAATATTGAGTTTTGTTTGGCTGTTAACCCTTGCTTTGTTACTAGAAAAATGGATTAAAATGGAAAATTTGAAAAAAAATAGCTGTTTTGGGACCGTTTTTATTTTTTGTTATTTACATCGTTGAACTGACAGTTTAGATTGTGTGCTATTTCTATAGAGCAGGTTGTTACGCACGCAACAATACAAAATATGACTACTTTTTGGGGGGTTTTGTTTCAGTTTTACATAATAAAGCATTTTTGAAAAAAATTATTTTTTAGTGTCTCCACATTCTGAAAGCCATATTTTATTTTGTTTTTTTGGGAGATTGTCCTATGTAGGGGCTCATTTTTTGTGGGAAGAGATGGCGGTTTTAATGGTACTATTTTGGGGTGCATATGACTTTTTGATCGCTTGCTATTACACTTTTTGTGTTGTAAGGTGACAAAAAAATTGCTTTTTTGACGTTTTTATTTTTTTTGTTTACGGCGTTCACCTGAGGGGTTAGGTCATGTTATATTTTTATAGAGCAGGTCCTTATGGACGCGGAGATACATAATATGTATACCTTTTTTTATTTATTTAGGTTTTACACAATAATATCCTTTTTGAAACAAAAAAAAAAAAACATGTTTTAGTGTCTCCATAGTCTGACAGCCATGTTTTTTCAGTTTTTAGGCGATTGTCTCAGGTTGGGTATAATTTTTGCGGGATAAGGTGACAGTTAGATTGGCACTATTTGGGGGGGTCATATGACTTTTTGATCGCTTGCTATTACACTTTTTGTGATGTAAAGTGACAAAAAAATGGCCTTTTGACAGTTTTTATTTAATTTTTTTTACAGTGTTTACTTAAGGGGTTAGGTCGTGATATTTTCATAGAACAGATTCTTACGGACGTGGAGATACCTAATATGTCTACTTTTTATTTGTTTGTTTTTTACATTTAACACTAAAAAGCATTTTTGAAACAAAATAAATCATGTTTTATTCTGAGAGCCATAGTTTTTTTTTTTTTTTCTTTTTTGGCCAATTGTTTTAGGTAGGGGCTTATTTTTTGCGGTATGAGATGGCGGTTTGATTGATACTATTTTGGCAGGCATACACCTTTTTGATTGCTTTGTATTACACTTTTAGTGATGTAAGTAAGAATAGTGGGGATGTATTTTTTAAACATTTCATAAGGTTCTGATTCCCGCAGTCACGGACTGCGGGGATCAGAACCTTTTAGCCGGCATTAGAATCCTCTGATTGGCTAGTCTGTATAGACTAGCCAATCAGAGTGATCACTGGCCGGGGACCGCTCTGATTGGTCCCAGGCCGGTTAGCTGGGACCCCAGGCTGTGTGTAACAGCCGGGGTCTCGGCGCTGTCACCATGTCTGCAGACATGGTGACAGTTTAACTGTAGGACGAGAATGCTCGTCCTAATGTGCTAAGTGCCACTCAGTTAGAACGAGCATTCTCGTCCAGGGTCCTGGAGGGGTTAAAGAGGCTCTGTCACCAGGATCAGCCCTAATAAACCAGGCATACTGCCTGGTAGGGCTCATCATGCTGATTAAACCAATGCATTCCTTTTGTCTGTATGCTAAACAGTTGCAGAGAAATATGCATTTTATTAATATGCAAATGAGCAACTGGAACACCAGGAGGAGGGGCCGAATTGTTTGAGCAGGGCTTTGTAACGCCCTCTGTGATCTGCATACTACCCCGTCTACTTGATTGACAGGGCTAGACATACTGAGGGCAGCTGTGTCCTAGCATGTAATTATCATATACACCATGTACTACAGCTTCAACACTGAGATATGCTCAGAAAGCTAATATATATATTACTGCTTTATTCACAAGCCCAATGTATGATTAGAAAGATACCAGTAATATCTGTTAGGTTATAAGCATAGAAAAACATGTATGTCTAAGTTGCAATGCTGTAGCTTAGTGGTAACTATTTGGTTTTGCATTTAGAGATCCCAGGTTTGAATCCTGAGAGAGACTTCTATGGGTTTTTTTTTTTTACTCTTCCACATTTAACTCATAATTTTTTTTAGAAAGCGAATACATATTGCTGATTTCTTTATAATCATATATTGTCTGTGAATAAACCAGTATTAGGTTTCAGGTTTCTAAGAAAAAAACAATAAGACTATTCTCAATATAGTAAGGCCTTTTATTACATATTATTTATTATAGTATAGCCTTTTATTATGGTTAAATAGTAGAAAAAAATGTACAGAAAAAAGGTTTATATACTACTCGCAAAAAGTTAGGGATATTTCAAGTGGAATTTATGTAAAATGTAAAAAGTTCACGCTACAATGATATTAGATCATAAAAGTAGGGCATTTTAGTAGAAGCATGCAATGGTGATTTCGTCATCTCAAACAATTTATTGAAACAAATGCAGTGGTGGGTATACCCCCACAAAAATGTCAGTCTCAATAACTTGTCATGTGGCCTTGAGCATTAAAGGAGTTGTCCGAGTAATTTTTTCTGTTCTTTCTATGTTTCTAACTAGGCAAATGTAACAGCTTTCCAATTAACTTAGGTTATCTCCACTGGCTGGTTTCTCAGATTTCACTGATGGTCACATGACCTGTGATGTCAGCTTCTCTCCCTGCTTTGATGAGGCTTGTGCACTGTGCTGGCCACACCCCCCTTCACTGCTCCTTATTACTCTCTCCCAGGATTCTTAACCCCTTCAGCTGCACAGACTCAGGGCTGAAGTGTTTACTGTGTAGCTGCAAGCAGTGAGGACACAAATGCTGGGCACAGGAGCTGAAAGAGAAGTCCTGCAGAGCATTGCAGGTAGGGGGGAGATCCTGTGTGTATCAGCAGTGTCAATGTACAGCTAGAACTTGTAGTTCTACACATATAACATGCTGCTGGGTCTCCCAGCCGGCAGACATGTCACTCAAGGCGGCACATGTACTCCCTTGGCAGTGCGGGGGGGGGGGGGTCAGAGATTGTTATTGCAAGTAAACAAAGATCAGAAGAGAACCAGGGAATTGAGAAAATAGATAGAGTTGAGCGAACTTCTATTTTTTAGTTCGGCGTCCAAAGTTTGGGTTATCGTAGCATCCCGTTATGGATTCCGCTACTGCGGACCATAACGGCATTTGGAATCCATAAGGGGCTGCTTCATTAAACCCGAACCTTGGACAACCCTAAGGACCTGGGGTGACGTCACAGTCGTGTGATCAGTGCAGGGGGCGTGGCTCAGGATTGGATAGGAGGTGATCCGGTACTGAGCCACGCCCCCTGCACTGATCACACGACGGTGACGTCACCCCAGGTCCTTAGGGTTGTCCAAGGTTCAGGTTCAATGAAGCAGCCCCTTATGGATTCCAAATGCCGTTATAGTCCGCGGTAGCGGAATCCATAACGGGGTGCTACGATAACCCGAACTTTGGACGCCGAACTAAAAATAGAAGTTTGCTCAACTCTAAAAATAGATATTTTTTGCCTAAAACTTTCTTAGCTTAGTTATACATCGCTGACCATCAGATTTACAGTGCTATATTTTTTTTTCCATAACTCAGACAACCCTTTTTAATTACAGTTGCCAACGACATCTCATGCTGTTCACAAGTCAAATTATTGTCTGTTGAGGCATGGCATCCCACTCTTCTTGAAGGGCAGCCCTCGGGTCATTCAGGTTCTAGAGTACAGTTACGAGCCTCTATACGGCGATCCCATAGGTTTTCAATGGGATTCAGGTCTGAAGAAAGTGCAGGCCACTCCTCGTTCACCGTACATGACAGAGCCGCCGAGTGATAAGAAAGTGAATCTATTAAAAAAAAATAAAAATTCTCCACTGTATTCACTGAGGAAAATTAAATGTCAAATGCAATGCAGAGTGTCAGAGTAAACTCACCATTAAATGTGTTCAGTGTTACCCAGGAAGAAGTGTCACAGCATCTTAAAAAGATTAAAATAGACAAATCAAGGGGTCCAGGTGGCACAAATCTGTTGTGGGTAAAATGTTTGAAGATTTCGAAGAGATGTTATTCTGAAATGTCTAAATGAAAATAAGCAAATTACGCCATATCAGCATGGCTTTATGAGGGATCAATCCTGTCAAACTTTTCTTATCAGTTTCTATGAGAAAATAAGTTCTAGACTGCACCAGGGGGAGTCAATGGATGCCATACATCTTGACTTCTCCAAAGCATTTGATACTGTGCCACATAAAAGGTTAGTAAAAATTAGAATGCTTGGACTGGCTCAGTGATCGAAAACAGTGGGTGGTTATTAACGGTACACACTCAGATTGGGTCACCATCACTATTGGGGTACTTGAGGGGTCAGTATTATTCTCTTCAATATGTTGATTCATGATCGTGTATAGGGGCTACACAGATGAGGTTTAACACTGACAAATGTAAAGTTATGCACATGGGAAGGAATAATGCAAGTTACCCATACATAATAAAATGGTAAAACACTGGGTAACACTGGCATGGAAAAGGACTTAGGAATTTTTGTGGGTTTGTGCAAATCGACCTTCCAATCATAGAGCCACGATCTCATGCGAAGCCGTACAAGACTACGGTTAACTCCTACTGTATGCATATCTGCGTATTGAAGAACAATTTAAAATAGCAATCCGAGGCTATGGTACCGAAGTGCAATTAAGTACCAAATCCCAGTTCAGATTGCTATTTTAAATTGGTTTTCAATACGCAGATATGCATAACCAAAATCTCATGCGACTTCCGGTGAGAAGAACTTTGGCTCCACAGAGCCAATAAATTTTAATGCTGTATGGATACAGAATTAAAAACTAATATTTAGTCTTACCGGTTAATGGTTTTCCAGGAGTCTGACATGACAGCACCACTGGAGGTTGTCCTATTGGTCTCTGTAGGGACAGGAAATGAGAGAGATTAAAAGGCCCCTCCCCACCCCCACTCTCCAGTGTTTTTCAAATTACTACACCGGATAGAATCCAACTTATTCGTTCCATAAGGTCAAACAAATTAAACAAAGGGGGGGGGGGGGGGCAGTATTACCGGATGCGGTCATGTTGGACTCCTGGAAACAGCCTCTGTTCTTTCCACCAAACTGAAGGAAGAGATTGAATGATGTTCTCCAAGATTCTGTTCCCTGAAGAGAAGCCAAGATTATTCTTCTGATGTCTAGTGGAACCGTTTCTCCTGTACCTTTTTGGGGGTGGCACAAAAGGAAGGAAGAATTTTCTTGTTCTCCTTGAAAGGAAGAAACCACCTTTGGAAGGACGGAGGGATTCAGCCTTAATATTATACGGTCATCTAAGGTCTTCAAATAAGGTTAAGCAATCGATAAAGCCTGAATCTCCCCTATTCTACGCGCCGTAGTTATAGCTATTAGGAACGAGGCTTTGATTTTGCCTTAATGTAGGTCTTATTCTAGATACTGCCTTTACAAACCTTTTTATTCATCTATGTTCTACTAAAGGAGTGTCCAGAAAACATGATAATGCCAAAATCTGTACTCTTGGGGTACTAGACTTTAGCCCCATGTCAAATCCCTTCTGAAGAAAGTCCAGAATATTACCTATCGAGGGTAAGGACTTCTCTGGATGATTACAAGACAGCCATGAATTTAACTTCTTCCAGACAGACCTTGTTGTATATGGCTGAAGTTACTGGTTTACTGGTGTCTGAGAGACCCTGCCATTTTCCTGTATGTTTCAAGCCATGGCAACACGCACCTATATATAGGGATGTTGACTGACCCCCTTTTTCTTTGCAGTTTGTATTGGAGGTGTGGCTGACTCCATTCAGTCTTGCACGCCTTTCTGCCCTATAGGCTGACTTTAATTAGAGTAAGTATAAAGCTGTAGCCTGCTTTCATTTGTATCTATTAGTAGCCATTTCGACACCAGGAAGAGCATAGAGTGGGCTCAACATGCATGATGGTACGTGCATCCCTGGATTCAATGGAGGCTGTTATGGCACCAAAAATGGTAAAAAGCAGAGTGGACCCAGCATGCATGTGGACTCCATGGATTTTATGTGGCCGCTATGTTGCATAACAGGTAGGAAGGTAGGAATTAGGGTTAGGAACAAGTCATTTTGTACAAAATAATTTGCCAAGCATCTCATTTGCAAAACTAAGGCAGCATCAGCACCAAAATGTTTTCTATGGCATTGTTGTACATTATTTGTGTTTGCAGAGTGCTGCTGGAACTGGTAGTGGTAGATTCTTCCCTTGATTCTGATTGCAAACCTCTGGTATTGCTGGTGCTGTTGATAAATGGGGATGTGATAGTATGCATCCTTTCAGTCTATGGTGCACATGAACTCTCTGTTATAAGAGGAGTCGTCGATCTTATTGACTCCATCTTGAATTTGTGGTAAACAATCCATTTGTTGAGGAACTTTAAATTTATTTTCGTTCTGAATGATCCGTCTGGCTTCTTTATGAGGAACAATCTTGAGTAATGTCCCTTGAATTCCTGTAGAATTATTGCTCCTAGCTTGGCCAGTTTCCTTATGTCTGCTAGTAGCTGCTCATGTAGACTTGTGTTCCGAAATTGCTTAATCTGGAAAATGTGGGGAGGAGCACAACGGAATTCTAGTCTAAACCCCTCGCAGATAGATTCTAAGATCCATGGGTTGTGCGTAATTCGTATCCACCTCTGCCAGAGGTAACAAAGTCTTCCCCCCACTGGCCTGGCATCATTGTTTTCCTGTGTTAATACTGGGATTTGGGTTGAGGAGAAATCCTCTTCCTCCTTTAGGATAGCTCCATCTCCCTGTCTTGCCTTTACCTCTGGGTGTTGTACTTTGAAACTGTCTAGATGATCTCCGAAATGGCTGCAGCTTCCTTGATTTTTCCTCTGGAAAGCCTTTTTATCGGCTGCTCTTTGCAGAATAGTATCCAGGACTGGGCCAAACAGATACAAACCCGAGAAGGGAATTGCACATAATTTATTCTTGGAAGCTATGTCCCCTGACCATGACTTAAGCTAGAGTGCCCGCCTTGGCGTATTTGTCAATGTCTCATTCCGAGCCGAAAAACAGATAGACTCCGCTGATGCATCTGCCATGAACACTGACGCGATCTTCAACAGAGGTAGGGACTCTAATATATTCTCTCTAGAGGTCTTTATTTTGAGATGGTTTTCCAGCTGATATAGCCACAAATTCATTGCTTTGGCTACTGACATAGTGGCAATATTAATGTTAATAGATACCACCGAAGATTCCCACGCTTTCTTTAGTAATCCATCTATCTTACGATCCATCGGATCCTTCATCTGGGATGAGTCTTCAAAGGGAATCGTAGTTTTCTGTGCCACATTTGCTACCTGAATGTCAACTTTAGGGATTTCTTCCCATTATTTTGTTGCCTCTGTATCAAATAACAGTCTGCATTTAAATTCACACAGTAAATACAGCTTCTTTTAAGCATCTTCCTTTTTCAAAACTTTTATCAAATCTTTCAAGTTTGAATTTACTGGGAAGAGTTTCCTCTTCTTGGCTCTCAGGCCACCGAATATTTCATCGTGAATAGTTCTGGTCTGTTCCTCATCTTCTACCACCATGTTCTGTCTTACTGCGGTTAGAAGAGGACCTAGATCTTCACAGGAAAAGAGGTACCTCCTTGCTTCATCCGAAAACGAGGAAGGTAACCCCGATGCTCTAAGTTCCCCTCAGTATAATATAGTGCTTCCTCGTCCGAGTCGGGCTTCATTTGCACTCTAAGTCTTTTAGCTGGTGGTCGGGGATGGAACCAGATTGGATACAGATGCCTGCACTTCCTCTTTATTCATAACTCTTAGATCCTACAAAAAAGAAGGCTGTTCCTCTTTCAGGATTTTTGTAAGGCAGGTAGGTTATAATTTTTTTTCTTGTAAGACTCCAGAAGTCTTCTAGAACAAGTCGCACACTTCCTAGCCTTTTTTGTTTCTATATAGGATTTATGTCCAATCAGCCTAAAAAAAGGGAAGGAGAGAGAGAACAAGATTCCTATAGTCCACACATTATACCAGACAAACGGGACAGAGAAAGTTACTTACATAACTCTGGGCAGGGGGATCTGTATTAACATCCTGCTTTCCAAATACTTAGACCTCCACGATACACAGACTGAGACACCCAGCTGCTGTCATATAATGGACTTACCCCATTAGGTCCACCCTGCTGCTCCTCCTCCTCTTTCTGGGGGGACTCATTCTAAAGGCAAAAGTGGACCCCCATGCAAGGCCTTACAAACTCAAGGCCTCCATCATGTAGCAACAGGCACCACTATCTTCTTCCGGCCACGTGACCTATTCAGCGTCCACGTGCGCGCCTAGAAGAGATGCAGAAGCCGCAGGCGAGCCCAGAGCTCCCTCAGGAGAAGCAGCGTCAGCTTCCCCGATACCACAGCTATTCCACAGGTGACGCCAGTTCCTTCTAGGTATCAGGGAGAGCTAGGGGACCCCTTCCGAGAGTGGTGCTAACTTAGGCCTCTTGAAGACTTGGAGGAGAGGGATAAAACCCCTGACCCAGCCTCAGCCATTTCTCACTCAATATCCTTCTTTTCTTCATCCCTAAGCAAGGACTCCTCTCTGATCCCTATCCCTGTAGGGACAGGAAGAACATTGGAGAGTGGGGGCAGAGAGGGGCCTTTTAATCTCTCTCGCTTACTCTCCCTACAAAGACCAATAGGACAACCTCCAGTGGTGCTGTAATGGAGAGACGTCCTGGACTTAACTGTAGCAACCAGTGCCAGGCAGCTGCAACCAACGCAAATAAGCTGGGGTGCATGAAAAGGGACATAGATGCCCATGATGAGAGCATAGTCCTGCCACTTTATAAATTACTAGTAAGACCACAAATGGAGTATTGTGTACAATTCTGGGCTCCAGTGAACAAGCCAGACATAGCAGAGCTGGAGAGGGTTCAGAGGACGGCAACTCAAGTAATAACTGGAATGGGGGGACTACAGTACCCAGAGCGTTTGCGAGCGGGGGTCTGTTCGATCTAATAACTATGTATAAAAATATATCAGGGGTCAGTACAGAGAGCTCTCCCATTATGTATTTCTTCCCAGGAATGTGACTAGAGGATATCCAATACAAATAGAGGAAAGAAAGTACCTATACAAACATAGAAGAGGATTCTTTACTGTAAGAGCAGTGAGACTAAGGAACTCTCTGCTGGCAAGGAATGTTTTTTCCCTAAAATGAGGGAAATTGGCTTCTAGCTCACAGGGTTTTTTGCCTTCCTCTGGATCGAGAATAACAGGTTGAACTGGATGGATGGATGTCTTTTTTTCAGCCTCACGAACTATGTTACCATGTATGTTACTATTTGTATTTGACTTCAATAAATAAAAGCTGAAAAATGAAAGCCACCACTTCTAGGAATATTTTTCTGGTCTATTTCTTTAATCCTTTAAGTCCAGGCCTTAAAGCTATGTCCTACCTAGTGTCTGATCGGTAGGGGTCTGACCACTGGGGCCTGTGCTGCACCATTTGAATGAATCAGCATGTGCGCTGCCACTCCTTTCAGCTCATTGGGGCTGCTTGTACTTCTCTATCTGCAGCAGTCCCCTAGAGCTGAATGGAGTGGCAGATAAGAATAATATATATATATACACACACACACAGTATAACACTGCAGAGTAAAATTGCAAACTCCACCATATATATATTATGTTTCAGCTGATTACATTTGAATCACCCAAAGGAAAATATAAATTTTGTACAAACTAAATAAACATGGAAACGATTAAATAATGTTTATTACAATGGTTAGTGAGGTTTTTCTTCATGACCAGGATATGGATATTTTGCGTGGGTCCTGCTATGTTAAAAATTTACATTTTCAAAGACTTGAAAAATAAAACACCAAAAGAAGCCTCACTCATAGGATAAATAGAGCACACAAAAGAAGGAGTATGAAAACCTGCACAAAAAAGATGGATTAGATGCACAGTCACCAATCAAAATTCAGATATTTTTTAAAGGGCAGATGAGAATACATGAAAGGAGCAATGTGATTGGTTACTGTGGGCATCTGCACCCAGTTTCCCTTCTACAGGCTTTGAATAAATCTATCACTTATTTCTAGATATTTTCCAGTTAACTTTTCTTTGTCGTCTTCTTTACTCGCTGTTTTCACTGTCAGAATATGCACCCAACAAAGACAAAGAAGATGCTCCTGTAACTGAAGTAACACTTTCGCCGTTCCCTGTGAAAGAGTAATATTTGAGAATTAATAACACTATATAGCACTAAAATATTAGTGTGCATCAGGGACAGCAAATAGAATTGAACTTTCAAAATTATAGCCATTCATTAGCACTTTGTTCACACTTATCAAAAATTGTTATTTCTTCCATTCTTAGGCCTCTTTCACACTTGCGTTCTGAGGATCCGGCGGGCACTTCCGTCCCGCCGGATCCGTCAGAACGCAAGTGGTCGGAGAGCATTTGAAGACTGATCAGTTTCCTGATCAGTCTTCAACCTGCTTTCACTGTTACCATGGCAGCCAGAACGCTACTGGAGTCCTGGCTGCCATGGTACTCAGCAGCGGTGTACTTGCCTGCGCTGCGGCGGCCGGGCGCTCCTTAATGACGTCACAGGTCCGGGCGGCGCATAGATCAATGATCAATGCGCCGCCTGGACCTGTGATGTCATAATGGAGCGGCCGCAGCGCAGGTAAGTACACTGCTGCGTTGTACTTACCATGGCAGCCAGGACTCCAGTAGCATCCTGGCTGCCATGGTAACCGATCGGAGCCCCAGCTTACACTGGGGCCCCGATCGGAACGGCTGATGCGCAGCGCTAAACGTCGGATCCGGCTATGCGCCGAATCGACGTTTAGCTTAATGCCGGATCCGGAATAATGCTCTCCAATGGGCATTAATTCCGGATCCGGCATTGCGGCATGTCTTCCGGCTTTTTGGACGGAGACAAAGCCGCAGCATGCTGCGCTTTTGTCAACGTCCAAAAAACGTTGACATACTGAACGGAAGACATCCTGATGCATCCTGAACGGATTTCTCTCCATTCAGGATGCATTAGGATTATCCTGATCAGTTTCTTTCCGCCCCGAGGACGGAAGTCTAGGACTGAAAGAAACAACGCTAGTGTGAAAGAGCCCTTAAGAGGTCTTCATTTTGACTGACACCCAGCAACTATATGCTCTTAATCAGAATAGGACAAGGACATAATAATTGCTCAGGAGCCGACATGGTCATGCCTGGTGTGGAGCAGCATTCCTCAATGCCCAAAGTAACATCAGATGGTAGAATGGGGCTGCAAAACCCCTTTAATATGTCATGGTGTATCCAGGCATGGCATACATTTACTTCACAGTGCACCAAGGCGTTGCCTCTCATCTAAAGTGTATCACCCTTTCATAAGATGGGCGATTATGTCTGATCACTGGAACCCTCACTAATCACTAGAAGGGTCCCAAGTTTATCCTAATCGCACAACCACTGAAGGAAATGAGAAAAATTACACAAATTAGTTTTTCTTATTTTTATGTGATTGGTCATATAAAATTATTGAAATATTTAGATACAAAAATACAAAGTATATGTGCTTACAGCCGCTTGTTTCGTGAGCATAACACTTTTTTCCTGAGATCTGGCTCCACCATAGTATTTGCCATGCTGTATGTTTATAAAGCGTGGTCTGCCATTCCGGCAGATGCCTCAGGCAGTGCTGTATACTGTTTCAGAATAACACATACACATAGGAATCCAAACAGTGGAAAAAAGGGGACAGGGCTCAGTGTGGCACACTGGATTTACTATAAGTTACACCAGAAACTGGTGCAGCGCAGATAAGCACCTACATTATTAAAAGGGGTCTTCTGGAATTTTAAAGGGGTTCTCTGGGCTTTTAATACCGATGACCTGTCATCAATATCAGATTGGCAGAAGTCTAACACCCGGCACCCCCACCAATCATCTCCCTTCTCTCTTCCTGTTCACTGCTGCTATGTCTATGGCAAGCAGGAGGCGAGAATAGAGACGGCACGTGCGCACTGCACGCGCCTTCCCTTCATACAGCTGATCGGCGGGGATGCCGGGCGTCGGACCCCCGCCAATCTGATATTGATGACCTATCCTATCCTGAGGATAGTTCATAAATATTAAAATCCTCTAAAACCCCTTTAAGAGGCATCTGCCTCTTAATAAATTAGACATGTCTTACTCCAGCTCAGGGAAATTGAGACTGGTAAGAATGGGAACGCCAGTCTAGATAAATCTCCCCAAGTATGTATATCAGGGCCATGTCCGCCGACAAGCCAAGTACCAGTGAGAGAACTAAATGAAGGGGCTCATTTTTATCCCCTGGAAATACATAACACTCATTGAAAGGCAAAAACAGGGATTTTGATAACCATGAGGAATTGTTACAGGATGTCTACCACATGGATTAAGACCATTACCTGTGCTATTAGAAGCTTTCTCACATTCACCCATATGTGTGCTATCAGTGACATGAGCCTGGTTGGACTCTGTTTTCGTTGTAGTCTTGACAGTATGTTGGCTAACACTGGCCACAGAATTCACTCTGGTTTCAGGACCTTTCTTCCTTACAAGTCCAGAAAGTAGACTACGGCTCTTAGGCTTACTGTCATTGTTGTCTGATTTTTCACCACAGTGCTTCTTGTTGGTATATAAGCTCTACAGTAAAACAGCACAAATGTTATTTATGAAGGAAATATCCTATTTATGGATTTGTTCAATATTTTTTACTATTTTATGTTCAATAACATGATGGAATTTTCTTTATTGAACTTTATTGACTTTTATACTTTAGTATATATGTTACACAAGCATATTAATATTTTACACTATGTATGGTTAAAAGCGTCCGAATTATTTCTTATAAAAAAAATAAAAAAAAATAAAGCAGCAGACACACTACTACAATAGTAAAGACAAACTTACATGCGCCATCTTGAACCCTCCTCTGCTCCGCTACAGTAACAATGTATTCTTTTGGCTACAGTTATGTCATGCAAGTATAATGTGATCGCTGCCTCCTATTACTGGCCTCAGTGGTATATGGGATGCAGCATTTGCTTGTGGTATATGAACATATCATCTCTGCAGCCAGGAACATAAAACCTGGTGGCCAGTATGGAAGAATCACACTGGAACAGAGGGGGTCGTGGGTGGCAAGTAAGGTTTTTTAATAATTGTAACAGTGTCTCACCCTTCTTAAAAAATAAAAAATGTAAATATATAAGCAATTGGTAAAGGGATTGACTGAAAAAAAAAAGGTCATAAAATAATAAAGAACATATACTCAGCTATTTCACACTCAAAATGTTCCAGGCCCCCACAATCTCCGCATCATAACAGTATGTTGCTGTGTGGGAATGCACAACATCAATGGTCATGCTACGAGAATCTGGTAAAATCTTTTCCACTCAGCTGCGGCTGTTATATGGTGCAGAATTTCCAACTGCAAATCATTAGTGCATCCGCCCTGTGCAAACACACAATGTTTAAGCCAGTCTGCATTGCTAATGGTCACGCGGTATTGCAGTGGCCGCACGGCCATTAATAATGCAAACTGACTTAAACAGTGCAGTTTCATTAGGGCATGATGCGGCCCATTCAGCCACATGGTTCTTCATCAAAACATGGTTGCTCCTGAATGACACACAACCACGCCACATGTAGCAGGTATGTTACAGAAGTTTGCACGTGTCCCATTCATCTGAATAGATTTTGTAGAAATCAAAGCACCTGCTGCAGAAACAATCCCCATTCAGAGACATGGGACATACTGTATTTAAGTCTCAAATTTCTGAACCATATCGGCAGCATTTTAATATACCATAACAAATTTCCACTGCTGACAGGTTTTTATCCTGATGCTCTCAAGTATCTAAGATTTTCCTAAAGGAGATGACAAGTATGCAGTATTATAATATGCGCAAAGTCACCTTAGTCAAGATATCAGATGGTTTCATGTCCACAGGTGCCTTAGGTACATCAGATGACATCTCTTCTTCTGAGTCAGAGTCTGCAACTAGCCGCCTCTTCTGAGCCTCAGCCAACATTTCCCTACAGATAACAATATCTTCTTTATCAATAGTCATACTAAAGGATAACAAAAAACACCAATGCAAATACAGCGAAAGTCATGTAGTGTCAACTACCTGATCTGCCTCTCATCTTCCTCCACCTCCCTCCTCTTCATTTCTTCTTCTGTCTCTCTGTAGACACCTATCATAGACTCAAAGTCCACATTAGCCTGACGCTGGTTCAGCTCTTTCAATTCCTGTAAATTCTCCAAGATATCCATTTCCATTTTGGAGTCCTTTGTCCTGTTTTCAAGAACCTAAATATTTTTGTATGTGTTAATGATAAAGGTTGATTTAAAATGATATTTAAAGTAGTTGAAAAATTATGCGATATTACTAAGCATTAAGAAAACTGCAACCCCATAAATAAAATGTCACGTTGGGTATTAAAGCAAACAGAGTTTTGGGTCTTCTGCATGAAGACCTTTTATTTCCCCTTTGCGTTAGCTATTGCTCTGATTTGCTGCTATATGACCATTTTAAAATGTGTGAAAATCCTCTTATAGCATTATTAGTATCATATAAACATTAAATACTGCCAGACACTATGGGAGAATTCAACAATCCCATATGTTAGTTTTCTGGTGTTGAAAAGTTGCAAATGCTACTGTGATAATATTTTCTGATGTAAATGAAAACAGAAATCTACAGCAGCTCTGACCTGCCGTAGATTTAGGATAAGGTGCACAGACTGCCAGAGCCCTGCCATAAATTAAGCACATCCTCCAGCAGTGTAAGGGATATTAAGACTGATGCAGCACACACTGGTCTTGATAAATCTCCCCTTATGAATGCCAAAAGAAGGGGCACCCCTCCTTTAAGAAAACATGTCTTTGTTGACCATGATGGGTAAACTCAAACAATGGACTTTGTCAAATAAGCTGTGTATGTGTAAGAAAATGCACGAAACTGATATGCCACTAACTATACTAGCTAGTCAAACAAGCAGATATTAAAAGCTGAGACTTTTGCTAACATATTCCTGTCAGGAACACATCGGAGCCCCTCAGGCACCACGTCACGGCCGCTCAGCATGGCATGGGGTCCTACCACTACGCTAACTATGGTGTGAACACGGTCTGAAGGTGATGGAATACTGCTCACAATAAAGCTTCCACACAACTGCATAGCAGGACAACTAATGCAATGTGAATAAAGCAAGACTGTAAGCCACACCCATATCAGACCGTAGTAAGCGTAGTGGTAGGACCCCCATGCTGAGCGATGTGTTCCTGACAGGAATATATTGGCAAAAGTCTCAGCTTTTAATATCTGCTTGTTTGACTAGCTAGTATAGTCAGTGGCATATCCATTTAGTGCATTTTTTTTCTGTGATTTATATATTTCATCCGCACAATGCTCTGTTTTGTGTAGGATGCCTTTGTGGTGCATGTGGTCCGCGCCGGAATCCTCCATTATACGCATTTTTTGCTGGGGATGGTCATTTGCTGCGGTCCACATGCGGTCGGACTGCTCCCCCAATGAGAAACACGCTACAATGTTTGGGGTCTGAGCAGTTCCCTTATATTGGCCACTATATTTCTGTGATCTTGTGTATGTGTAAGAACCTGAAGCTCTGGATTAAAAAAAATAAAACACCCCATTTTAAGGCAGTATAATCAGTTAGGAAAAGCCAGTGTTTCTCAGTAAATAAATATATGTACATTACTATAATATATTGTGGTAAGGTGCAAGGTACCGTTGTCGACGGGAGGTATGTGTCACCGAGGTTCCTGGCCTCGTGAGGTAAGAGCCGGGTTTTTTGTGTCAGCAGCAGCTAGTGCTGCTTGACAATTTGATATTTAGTTTGGCTGCAAAGCCAATCCGGGCCGGCTCTTACTGGGAGTAGGCAAAGAGTTGGGTGGGTGCCTACTCCCCACGGTCCAGGCCGGACTTTAAAACACAGCCAGCACCAGCAGGTGGGTGTGATTGTCCTGGAGCTGCTGTTAGGCTGTGGAATCACTTGAGTTTGGGAGTGCTGATCCATGTTGTGCGGAGTTCTCTGGGCTGGAAGCAAGACCCCAAGCAAGGAGGAGTGCAGACGGCCTGGAAGCCGGAGGTCGATCGCCTTGCGGCTGGACTGACAGCCAGGTGCGAACCTGCACCTAAAGCATCCCAGGTGACTGGAACCTGTTTTGGACTAGTTTGTTTTTCTGCACGTTTTCTGATGGGTGTGAATTAACACCAAGTGACTGTTTGCTGTGTATTTGCTACAAGTGTGAATTAAACACTGTTTGCTACATTTTTCCCTTGCGCCTCCACAGCGGCACTTACAGGAGGGTGTCCCCGCCCCCAGGACAGGAAACAACGACGTAGAAGCAGAAGATTTAAGGCCTCCTCCCCCTTACCTATTCAGTCGTTGTTTCCTGTCCTCGGATGTGCGTGGAAGCCGCTCCTGCAGCAACTTGCTGACAGGCACCAGAGATAGATCTCGCCCAGCCTTGCCTCAGTCGGAGGAACCTTCCCCACACTTACGTGGGAGGGCTGGAGCAGGGAGTCGGGGCTCGGGGACGCATGTTCTCCCTTCCGGTCTCCTAGGAGTAAGACCTGCTGGCAGGCATCCCCGGGCGCGCGCGCGATTATCCCGGTGGGGATATCGCGGGATCCGGCGTATGAGGTCAGTACGGGCGAGATTCCCCTTGGGCAAGGGAATCTCGCGAGAAAGCGGAGTTCCGGCGGGAGATTTAAAAATCGGCCCTACTTGGCGTCCTAGTGCAGTGGAGCATTAGCTGTGCGGTTGTGTCTTCCTGGAAGCTGCCTAGGATTGCTAGTCATGGAATCTGCCAAGAAGCCTGTGGATCCCTCTGCGCCAGCCCCGAGCCCGGTAAGCCTCCTCCCTGAGGAGAGTGTTTGTTATGTACCTTTGATGGTATTGCATTATGTGCTACACGCTTGAGGTGTCTACTATTATTCCACCACCGGTGAGGGGTCTGATTTAAAAAAAAAAAAAAAAAAAAAAAATTGACACTTACGGGGTTTTTTCCCCCTCCTTTTCTTGTTCTTTGTTAGACAAGAGAGAACCAGAACCCGAAGCCGTCTGGTGGAGAAGTAGCACGAAAGAAATGCGCTATTTGTCGCAAGATCCTCTCCTCAAAAGCCAAAAAGCCATTATGTGTCAAATGTACAGAAAAAATTGTTTCCGAGGAATCTCCTACACTTCTTGAGTCCATGAGGTCTATCATTAAAGAAGAGGTCAATGCAGCAGTGGATTTAAAAAGGCCATCCTCTCCGAGGCCTTCCACTTCTCAAAGATCCTTTATCTCCGATTCTGCCTTTGAATTAGATGAGGGCGAAGTTCTCTCTGAATCCGACTCGTCTTTTTCTGAAGACGACTCTGGAAAACCTCAGTTTTTAGTAGTCCATCCGTCTCTTCTGGTAAAAAGAATCAGGGCAACTATGAATATTGAAGAGGTGAAGGAGACTCATTCTACGCAGGATCAAATGTTCCAGGGATTAGGTGAAAGGAAAAAGAGAACCTTTCCCATTCATAATAACATAAAATCCCTTATTATGAAAGAGTGGAAGGATCCAGAAAAAAGGGTCTCTGTATCTAATTCCTTTAAACGCAAATACCCGTTTGATGAGTCTGACTCTCGCCTATGGGAAAAGACTCCGAAGGTGGATGCACCTGTTGCCCGGATCTCTAAAAGGACCTCTCTTCCATTTGAAGATACGGGACTCCTCAGGGATCCCATGGACAAAAGATGTGAAGGCCTCTTGAAAAAGTCTTGGGAGACCAATACGGCTATGCTACGCCCGAGTATAGCCTCCACATGTACTGCCAGAAGCCTTTCTGTTTGGTTAGGCAAGCTAGAGGATCATCTGGCGTCTGGTACTCCGTGAGAGGAAATTCTCGCTTCCCTACCAACACTCAAAAAAGCATCTAATTTTTTAGCGGACGCTTCTGCAGACCTAGTGTCTCTATCGGCCAGATCGGCGGCCTTATCTAACGCCACGAGGAGAGCCGTATGGCTCCGTACCTGGTCTGGAGATGCAAGTTCAAAGAACCGTCTCTGTTCCATCCCGTGTGAAGGTGATAGATTATTCGGGTCCACCCTAGACGATATTCTAGACAAGGCGGCAGACAGGAAAAAAGGTTTTCCCATGGAGAACCGGTATTTTCACCAGAGACGGTCCTTTCGTAATCAAAGGAAGCCCAGGGGAGATAACAAGAAAAGGGAAAATACTAGGAGGAAGAGGCAAAGGGTTTCTCTTCAATCCCGAGAATACATCATCTTCCAAACAATGACGCCAGAGATCAGGTGGGAGGCAGATTAATCCACTTTGCCCAGATCTGGAGAAAAATGGGAGCCTCCCCTTGGGTGATGGATACCTTAAGCCAGGGCCTAAGACTGGAATTTCTTTCCATACCATCAGATCGGTTCATGGTCAACAATATTCTGCCTCAGAGAGAAAAACAGAGTTGTCTAGAATCAGAGATCTTGACTTTAATTCAGAAGGGAGTAATCCGCCATGTGCCAGTAGAAGAGGAAAAAAGAGGATTTTACTCCCCTGTCTTTCTAGTCCGTAAGCCAAACGGAAGTTATCGATTAATTCTAAATCTAAAATACCTAAACAAATTCATCATATACAAGCGTTTCAAGATGGAATCAGTAAAGTCAGCCATAAATGTTCTGCCCCAGGATTGCTTCATGGCAACTATAGATCTTCAGGACGCCTACTACCATGTCCCGATCCTTCCGGCTCATCAAAAGTACTTAAGGGTTGCAGTCTATATAAAAAACCAACTTTATCACTTCCAATTCACGGCTCTCCCCTTCGGCCTGTCCTCGGCTCCAAGGGTTTTCTCAAAAATTATGGCCGATGTCATAAAAGCCCTTCACATAAAAGGCATCCAGATCATTCCGTACCTGGACGATTTCCTTGTAGCCGCCTCTTCCGCAGACATCCTTATGTCCCATCTCACAGTCGTTTTAGAAGACCTTTCCTCTCTAGGGTGGTTCATAAATTTCAAAAAGTCAGACCTCCGTCCAGAACAAAGGAAGGTTTTTTTTTAGGAGTCCTGCTAGATTCCCATTGTTTAATGGCCTTTCTTCCAGAGAACAAGCAGGCCGAGCTTCAACAAAGGGTCTCGGTTTTTTGTGGCAAGTCGGCTACTACGGTACGAGACCTCATGACCATCTTGGGGCTTCTTACTTCTACAATCCAGTCAGTAAGGTGGGCCCAACACCACACAAGAACACTTCAGTCGTTTCTCCTGGCTTCTTGGAACGGTTCCCCCTCAGCCCTCGGGAAGCGTGTTTTGATTCCAAAGTCAGTAAAAGGATCTCTTCAGTGGTGGAGAATCCGGAGGCACCTTCAGACTGGGGTCTTTTGGAGACAAACAAATCAGATGATTATAACCACAGACGCCAGCAGTACAGGCTGGGGAGGTCATTCGGACGGGAGAGTTGTCCAAGGAACCTGGGGAAAGATCTGCTACAAGCCTCTTCAAACTTAAAAGAACTATTAGCCGTATACAGGGTCATGGTCGCCCTCTTTACGCCCGCATCTCTAAAAAGTATAAGAATTTTTTCAGACAACACGACCACAGTCGCCTATCTAAACAAACAGGGTGGAACCAGAAGTCGCAGTCTTGCAGCAGTAAGCGAGAAGATCTTTTCCTGGGCAGAAAAAAACCTTGTCTCTCTCACGGCATTACATGTCAGGGGAACAGAGAATTGTGTGGCCGATTTCCTCAGCCGTCAGACCCTGAAGGAAGGAGAATGGTCATTAAACCCTCAGATTTTTCATCAGTTGTGCCTCAAATGGGGACAGCCGGATCTAGACCTGTTTGCAACAAAACACAACAAACAGACCCAACAATTCTGTTCTCTCTCCCAAGAGGGTCATCCTCTGTGGATAGACGCACTATCTCGACCATGGCCAGACTGTCTCCTATACGCCTTCCCTCCCTTCTCCTTAATTCCCAAGACCCTGATAAAGGTTCAGGAGCAAAGAGCCGAGGTGATCTTTATAGCTCCTCACTGGCCGAGAAGATCCTGGTTCCCCTGTTACTCCATCTATCTGCAGGGAGGTCCTGGACCCTTCCCTTCTCTCCGAATCTCCTCCATCAGGGCCCAGTAAATCATCCCAACCTCAAACATCTAAGTTTGACGGCCTGGAGACTGAGCGCAACACCTTAAAGAAAAGGGGTCTTTCGGATTCCGTCATATCTACACTTATGCTTAGTCGGAAGCCCGTAACATCAAAAATCTATTTACGTGCCTGGAAGGCCTTCCAAAAGTTCTCAGGTGAGGTAGCCTCCCCAGACATTCCTCACATTCTACACTTCCTCCAGGCAGGACTTGATAAGGGCCTCAGACCGGCTACTCTTAAGGTACAAGTCTCGGCTTTGAGTGCGTTCCTGGACATTAAGTTATCAGAATGCTCTCTAGTAAAGAGATTCCTTAAAGGAGCTATGAGAAAAGCACCGATAGCTCGTTCTGTTGTGGCTCCATGGGATCTTAACCTAGTATTGTCAGTTTTAATGGGTCCCCCATTTGAACCTATTGAAGACATATCTCTGAAACTACTAACATTCAAAACTGTGTTTCTTACAGCCATCACTTCGGCTAGACGAGTCGGAGAGATACAAGCTTTCTCGCAGAAACCTCCTTATCTGACGATCCACGATGACCGCATTGTCTTAAGGCATTGCCCAGCCTTCCTACCAAAAGTGGTAACAAGATTTCACTGCGACCAAGAAGTATCGTTGCCTTCATTCTGTCCTTCTCCCGCTTCAGATAAAGAAGAGAAGTATCATAACTTAGACGTTAGAAGAGTAATGATCTGCTACCTCAACAGGACTTCTTCCTTCAGACAGACGGATCAACTATTCCTGCAATTCCAGGGGCCTAACAAAGGTCGTGGGGCTAGCAGGCCCACAATATCCAGATGGATAAGAGATGTGATAAGAACTGCCTACTTACAGAAAGATCTCCAGCCCCGCAGGGACTAAGAGCTCACTCCACCAGGGCGGTATCCTCATCTTGGGCTGAAGCGACATCTGTGTCACTAGAACAGATATGTAGAGCCGCAACGTGGGCAAATCCCATGACTTTTTTCAATCATTATAAGCTGGACGTCCTTAAACATCAGGACCTGTCCTTCGGACGCAGAGTGCTCTCTGCTGCCGTCCCACCCTAGGGAATTATTACTCTGTTATTCCTCCTGTAAGTGCCGCTGTGGAGGCGCAAGGGAAAATACATAATTACTCTTACCGGTAATTGGTTTTCCAATAGCCTCCACAGCGGCACTGGGATCCCTCCCTATTATATATTTTGTAATTCCTCCGTGTTATTTTGTTTCTTGAGATAGTGAGGTTTTGCTATCTACTAATACATTTTGTGTTTATTGCATCACTTCCGTGTCCTCTCTTATTGACTGAATAGGTAAGGGGGAGGAGGCCTTAAATCTTCTGCTTCTACGTCGTTGTTTCCTGTCCTGGGGGCGGGGACACCCTCCTGTAAGTGCCGCTGTGGAGGCTATTGGAAAAACCAATTACCGGTAAGAGTAATTATGTATTTTTGGAAGTCCTTTTCAAATGAATGGGAGGCACACTGCACAAGCACAGCCACTTTTCCATTCACTTCTATGAGGCTGATGGAAATAACCGAACCTGCGGTCTGCATATTTGGCGCTCTCATAGGAATGAATTGACTGAGGTTGCACATGCACCCTCAGGGACTCTGTTTTAAGCATAGGTGCGGGTCCCAGAGCTGGTTCAATGGCTGAGATGGGAATAATCCTTTAATACCCAGGGAACCCTTTTAACCACTTAATAAGGAGCAAGACAATTTTAGTTTTTTCCTCCTCATCTTCCAAGGGTTATATTTTTTCTTTTTTGTTCACATAACTATGAGTGCTCTATTTTGCAGGAGAAGTTCTACTTTCTAATGGCACCATTTAATATGCCCTACAATATACTGGGACACTGGAACAAAATTATTCATGTTGTGAAAACAAAGGAAATGTGCCATTGTTTTATGCGTTTTGCACATAGTGTTCTCCGTATTGCAAAAATGACATGTTACCATTATTCTGCAGGTAAATACAATTGCAGTAATACCAAACTTATGTACAGTGCATTCGGAAAGTCTCCAGACACTCACTTTTTGTTATGTTGCAACCTTGTGCTACAATAAAAAAAATTAATAAAATTTTACCCATTGTTCTGCATTCAATACCCCATAATGAGAAAGTTAACAGAATGCTCAAGATCTTCACTAATTTATTGAAATGGAAAAACAAAAAAATTGCATTGACATTGAAGCACTTTTATCTGCGATTACAGCCTCGTGCCTTCTTTGGTATGAGGTCACAAGGTTTGCACACCTGGATTTGGGGATTTTTTGCATAATTCTCTGTAGATCCTTTCAAGTTCTGTCAGGTTGGATGGGGAACCTCGGTGGACAGCCATTTTCAGGTCTCCCCAGAGATGTTTTTGAGAGAGGTTTTTATATATATTGTGAACATACTGTAGTACACATTTTTATCCAAGAGATGGCAGCTAACCAGATGTGTGAAACTTGTGTGCATTTCTTTGTCTTAAGGTCACTGTGGGAAGAGTTAGGCTGCAGTTTTCAAATCTAACTATGAACTCAGAGTTGAAGTTGCTGAAACCACTCCTATCAAGTTAAGTAGCCAATAGTCTATTCTTAAGGAACATCCCTTTTGTGATGTCATTTCTGCTATTTAAGTGAATGTATCTTTAATAAAGCTCTCTGGCTCAGGGGGATGAGAAAAAGAAACCAACTTGTGTTTCTGGTCTCATTATGAAAGCAGTATGGAGAGCTCATACTTATATTTCCAATTGATTTGGCACCACACAAAGAAGAAGAGAATCACATGAATTGTGTTAACAATTTGGCGTCCCTGGGTGGGCAAACAGCTTGCGTGGCTGCCGATTCAAACGCCACAAGAGGACTTGCGCAAAACCATCAGACAAGGTCACACGCTACAGCAAGGTAAGAAAGCTTTATTTCTTACATACCTTCTCTGAGCTATATGCCCAAGTTGATTCTCAAGAGTTGAATTGGTGCTAGCACGATAGAAAGGTTCAAATTATAGCTGATCTGTCCTTTAGAACGAAATAACTCATTTGAATATTCCTTCTTTGTGCGGTAGGACATGTTGGAACTAAGCCGGAGTTGATAGACGGCGGAGTCTGATATTCGTGACATAGAATTGGATCCCAGCGAAGCTCTGATGAAGAGAGTCTTGGAGATTTATTAATGCCGATGTCGGGCATGAGTAGGATTAACGTCGATTACGGGCAGTTATTAGGTATCCTTACAGAGGTGATTTGGACCAGGGGTCTTCACCAAAGGATTTGTGGGTTCAATAGTGATTAAATATCGTTTGACCTTTGTGTAACTGCTCTTAGCTAGCAGGTTTGATAGTCATTAGATATCGTTTGATCTTTGTGTAACCACAAAAATGGGAAATTCTAATGTTGCAGGATATAGTGAGATGTCAACAGTGGCTCAGCTAATGCAAGAAAGAGAGAAAAATGTTTGTTAGAAAGTTGAAAGCGTTTTGTGATACTGTGTTGCAGAGACCTCCGGAATGATCCGGAAATACGTAGTATTCTGTAAGAGTTCCCCCTAGAGGCGGCATATCAGAACTGCATAAGGGAAAGTTTCAGTTATTAACCTCTTGAGGACTCATGACGTACCAGAAATCAATCAGCGATCACCGCAAACCGCAGGTCAGTTCAGACCTGCGGTTTGCGGCTTTTACCGGTGATCAGGCGGTGTTTTCAGTGGCTATCGGGTCCCGGTGCTGCTGTAATGGGGACCCGATAGCAGGGAAGGCAGCCTGATGCCTTCCGGTGAAGACCCTGTGAGATCCAGCCCCCTGGATCTCACAGGCAGGAAGCTGTATGAGTAATACACACTGTATTACTCATACAGCCAATGCATTCCAATACAGAAGTTTTGGAATGCATTGTAAAGGGGATCAGACCCCCAAAAGTTAAAGTCCCAAAGTGGGACAAAAAATAAAGTGAAAAAAAAAGTTTAAAAAATAAAGTCCCCCCCCCTCAAAAAAATTAAGTTTCAAGTAAAAAAATAAATAAAAAAAAAATTAAAAACAAACACAAAAACGTCATATTCCCCAAATAAAGTAAAAAAAATAAATTGGTAAAAAAAATAGGAAAGAAAAAAAAAGTTTACATATTATGTATGGCCGTGTCCGTAATAACCTGTTCTATAAAAATATCACATGATCTAACCCTTCAGGTGAACACCGTATAAAATAAAAAACTGTTTAAAGAAAGCCATTTTTTGTCACCTTACATCACAAAAAGTGCAATACCAAGCGATCAAAAAGTCCATACGCACCACAAAATAGTGCCAATCAAACCGTCATCTCATCCCACAAAAATCATACCCTACCCAAGATAATCGCCCAAAAACTGAAAAAACTATGGCTCTTAGACTATGGAGACACTAAAACATGATTTTTTTTGTTTCAAAAATGAAATCAGTGTGTAAAACTTACATAAATAAAAAAATTATACATATTAGGTATCGCCGCGTCTGTATTAACCTGCTCTATAAAAATACATGATCTAACCTGTCAGATGAATGTTGTAAATAACAAAAAATAAAAACTGTGCCAAAACAAGTATTTCTTGTTACCTTGCCTCACAAAAAGTGTAATATAGAGTATGGATGTCCCGATACCAGTATCGGTATCGGGACCGATACCGGCATTTTCACGAGTACTTGTACTCGTGAAAATGCCGCCGATACCGCTGCCGATACCGGAAGTTCCGGTCCGGCAGCTTAACCCTAACCTGCTCAGTCCCTCCATGCTCCTCCAGCCCCGCCTGCCTTCTTCATTCATAAAAGTGGGCGGAGCGAGCAGGCGGGACATGAGGCGCATGGAGGAACTGAGAGCTCAAGCTGCCCGATTCCTCCAAGCACCTCACGTCCCTCCTGCGTGCTCCGCCCACTTTATGAATGTAGAAGGCGCGCTGGGCAGGAGGAGCATGGAGAGACTGAGCGCCTGACCGGAGGGAGACCGCATCAAAAGTTAGTCATTCCGGCCACTTGTGTGTGGGGGATCTCTGGATGACACTGTGGGGGATCTCTGGATGACACTGTGGGGGATCTCTGGATGACACTGTGGGGGATCTCTGGATGACACTGTGGGGATCTCTGGATGACACTGTGGGGGATCTCTGGATGACACTGTGGGGGATCTCTGGATGACACTGTGGGGGATCTCTGGATGACACTGTGGGGGATCTCTGGATGACACTGTGGGGGATCTCTGGATGACACTGTGGGGATCTCTGGATGACACTGTGGGGATCTCTGGATGACACTGTGGGGATCTCTGGATGACACTGTGGGGGATCTCTGGATGACACTGTGGGGATCTCTGGATGACACTAATGGGGATCTCTGGATGACACGTATATAGCATAATATGCTATATATGTGTTATCCACATAGCCCCCTGACAGTGTCATCCAGAGATCCCCCTGACAGTGTCATCCAGAGATCCCCCTGACAGTGTCATCCAGAGATCCCCTGACAGTGTCATCCAGAGATCCCCTGACAGTGTCATCCAGAGATCCCCCACAGTGTCATCCAGAGATCCCCCACAGTGTCATCCAGAGATCCCCCACAGTGTCATCCAGAGATCCCCCACAGTGTCATCCAGAGATCCCCCACAGTGTCATCCAGAGATCCCCCACAGTGTCATCCACAGATCCCCACAGTGTCATCCACAGATCCCCACAGTGTCATCCACAGATCCCCCACAGTGTCATCCACAGATCCCCCACAGTGTCATCCACAGATCCCCATCAGTGTCATCCACAGATCCCCCATTAGTGTCATCCACAGATCCCCCATAACAGCGTCATCCACAGATCCCCCATAACAGCGTCACCCACAGATCCCCCATAACAGCGTCACCCACAGATCCCCCATAACAGCGTCACCCACAGATCCCCCATAACAGCGTCACCCACAGATCCCCCATAACAGCGTCACCCACAGATCCCCCCATAACAGCGTCACCCACAGATCCCCCATAACAGCGTCACCCACAGATCCCCCATAACAGCGTCACCCACAGATCCCCCATAACAGCGTCACCTACAGATCCCCCATAACAGCGTCACCCACAGATCCCCCATAACAGCGTCATCCACAGATCCCCCATAACAGCGTCATCCACAGATCCCCCATAACAGCGTCATCCACAGATCCCCCATAACAGCGTCATCCACAGATCCCCCATAACAGCGTCATCCACAGATCCCCCATAACAGCGTCATCCACAGATCCCCCATAACAGCGTCATCCACAGATCCCCCATAACAGCGTCATCCACAGATCCCCCATAACAGCGTCATCCACAGATCCCCCATAACAGCGTCATCCACAGATCCCCCATAACAGATCCCCCTGGAGGCACATTGGTTGGAAAACACTATTATATTCCCATTTATCAATTTATTAACACTTGTACAAAGGAAAAGAAAAGCCGTTGTCCATAGCAACCAAATTCCAGCTTTAATTTTTTTCATTGCTATCGGCAACTGCGCCGCTATTTATACGAGGTATCGGTAATTGGTATCGGCGAGTACTTAAATAAAAGTATCGGTACTCGTACTCGGTCTTAAAAAAATGGTATCGGGACATCCCTAATATAGAGCATCCAAAAATCATACGTACCCTAAAATAGTACCAACAAAACTGACACCCTATCCCGTAGTTTCTAAAATGGGGTCACTTTTTGGAGTTTCTACTCTAGCGGTGCATCAGGGGGGCTTCAAATGGGACATGGTGTCAAAAAACTAGTCCAGCAAAATCTGCCTTCCAAAAACAGTATGGCATTCCTTTCCTTCTGCGCCCTGCCGTGTGCCTGTACAGCAGTTTACGATCACATATGGGGTGTTTATGTAAACTACAGAATCAGGGCAATAAATATTGAGTTTTGTTTGGCTGTTAACCCTTGCTTTGTAACTGGAAAAAAATTATTAAAATGGAAAATCTGTCAAAAAAGTGAAATTTTGAAATGTTATCTCTATTTTCCATTAATTCTTGTGGAACACCTAAAGGGTTAACAAAGTTTGTAAAATCAGTTTTGAATATCTTGCGGGGTGGGGTGTAGTTTCTAGAATGGGGTCACTTTTGGGTGGTTTCTATTATGCAAGCCTCACACAGTGACGTCAAACCCGAACTAGTCCTTAAAAAGTGGGTTTTTGAAAATTTCTGAAAAATTTCAAGATTTGCTTCTAAATTTCAAAGCTTTTTTTACTACATCTTAGAATGGCCTGCATAAGTAAAAGCTTTTAAAAGTTATCACCACATAAAGTGACACTGGTCAGATTTGCAAAAAATGGCCGGGTCTTTAAGGTGAAATAAGGTCCTAAGTGTCCTTGAGGGGTTAAGTAAAAATTGTTCATGAGTGCAATTGGTATGCCAGAAACCAGTAGATTAAATGAAAGTTTGTGGATAAGTGTATTAAAGGAAAAGAAAAGTTGATTAAAGGGCAATAGGCTAGTGCAAGCTGAGTTATGGTGAAAATTGTCTATGAAATTGATTGATAGAAGTTGAAGTAAATTGGAGAAATGATCAGCATTTCTATTGCAAGATGGAGGATTTTGAATCCTATAGCGCAGGGGTGGCAAACCTTACAAACACAAAGAGCCAGAAAAAAAAAAAAAAAAGCGTATGACTGCCAGGAGCCACAAGCTATACATTTACACAAATATGCGTGAACACGACAGTATTACTGCAATTGAGTTTTCAAACATTTAAAAGTGTATTTAAACCACCTTTCCTACCTGTAGTGTAGACAGCCTTAGTGAGACTTCTGGCAATCTTTGTTTTTCACAATATGTTTTAATATTTCTCAGATGACCGCCCCATGCTCATACATACTTGGTGTGCTGGGCAGTGGCACCTGTGAAAAAGGAGGCAGAGCAGCAGTGGCAGAGAGATTGAGGCAAGCAGCAGCCATTTCAATCAGATTAGAGCCAATGCAGCAGAGTGGCTGTAATCGGACTAAAATGGCTGCTGCTGGCCTCATGAGTCTCTCTGCCACTGGCTGCTCTGATTGAGTGCCTGCTGCCCATCATTATTCATTCAAATTTACTGGAGCTTTGGCTGCTGCTCACTTTGGCTGCTGTGGTCAAAAGTCCTCCTTCATTGCTGTTTTCTTGTATACTTGCCAGATGCCAGTGCCTCTTGCCGCCCACAGACTAAGTTGGCGGTTTGATGATGGCACTGAGACCAGTGAGAAGAGGGGGGCGGGCATTAGTTAGGTCACACATGGAATGGGGCAGGCACATCAGCAGCCGGGATAAGCGAGCAACTACTTCGCCTCCGGCTGGCTGGTAGCGAGTGAGTCAAGTGCCCTTCCCGCTCTAAGTTCTCACTCTTCCATAGCTGATGGGGGCAGAGCCGCTGGGACCCGGCTGGCTGTTACTGTCTGCAGCAGGCAGCGCATAAGTGAAGCGCTGCTGCTGCAGATTATGATTTTCCTAGCTGCAGAGAGGAGAGTAAGAGCTGGCCGCACCGCTCCCCTGCGAGCCACAAAGCTAGAGCTGGGGATTCTTTCTCTCAAGACTGTAGCTTCAACGGTGGGTGGGGGTGGAAGCATTTAGGTGATTAGCCTGCCACATTGTCTGAATATGCATCAGGACAGGGCAGAGAGTGTGGAGAAAGTTTTCACTAGACTCCAGAAATCCAGAAAAGTTGGGTGGATTTGGGCTTTAAGCATACCTTAGAGATGCATGAGAAAATCTTAAATGCTGCCTTTGTGGATGATCTTAAGGATAATCTGGAAAGCTCTAGTATTAGCTAGGTCTGAGTGAATTTCACTATAGCCCTCCATTTTGTTGAAGCTGAACTGAACAAAGGCCTAAGGCGGGCATGGCTGCCTATCAGTCCTCCCCACAAGAAGTGGGAAGGAAAACTTTGAATGTACTTGCCCACTTCATTGCCTGTGGGAGGAGCTACAAATGTTTAGCCCTTTAAGTGCAACGCCTATAAGGAATTAACAATACAGAATCAAATGCTGGATCCCTATTATCTATACAATCCTTAGGCTACATGCACACGACAGTGAAAAATGGCTGTGACGGCAGTCTAAGTAAAGGCCGTCACACGGCCATTTTTAGCACCAGTGAAAGTCTATGGAGATATTTACATGGCCGTTCTTTTAACGGCCAGTAAATAGCGTCCGTCCAAAAATAGGACATGTCCTATTTTTGGTCGTTTCCACGGCCGTGCGGACCCCATTGAAATCAATGGGACAGTTTTTAACGGCCGATTGACAGGAGTGCACCCGTCTAACCTGTGTACCAGTTTTTAACGGGCGATAAAGAAAATGTCCTCCATAGTTTTAAATATTGCTCCCATAGTGCCCCGCAGACAAAAAAAAAAAAAAAAAAAAAAACTCACCTCATGCACTTGCTCGCGGTGGGGCAGTCTCTTCTCTCTTCATTGAGCAGGACCTGCCGAAGGACCTGCGATGTGCGTGGTGACGTAACCACGTGGGAGCGCGCAGTGATGTCATCGCGCACATCACAGGTCATGTTTAGTGAAGATAGAAGAGACTGCTGCAGCGCGAGCAAGTGGATAAGGTGAGTTTTTTTTTTTTTTTGTAAAATCAACAAAACAAAAACAGCGGTGTGCCATTATTTAAACCATGGGGGAAAATATTTTAGATGGGGGCATTATTTAAGGTGGGGACCTACATTGGGGGCATTATTTAAGGTGGGGACCTACATTGGGGGCATTATTAAAGATGGGGACAGTAAAAAGTAAAAGTAAAAAGTCCTACACTATGGGGGACATTGTTTTAGCTGAGGGCCTACCATCCTGTGGGTGTTCTCAGTTAGAAATAACTGCCAATCAAATTCATCCATTTTTCATGTTTAAAAGACATGAAAAACTGATGCAAAAAGGACAATAAAAACGGACACACGGACAGAAAATGGATGCACACACTGATTAAAAATGGCCATGAAAAACTGACAGTGTGTCAGTTTTTAACTGACGTTTTTTTTCACTGTCATGTGCATGTAGCCTTAGGGTCTGCTTCCATTGCCTCACTGCAAACATGTTCCATGATCTCCCATGGCTAAGAGTAATATCACATGTGTAGGAGTAGATAGTAATGCAGTTCCTACTCCTCTCACCAACTCTTCACCTCCTTAAAGGTGCACAAATTTACATGACTGTCTCCAATTAATAACCAAATTTTTTGAATATTTGAGTTTTCTGGTAGATAATTTCAGGTTCTTGGAAGATGGATCATCTTGGGCAGGATATGCTGTTCCTACTTAATCTGATGTTGTCAAGAAAGAACCACTCCCTCCAGAAATGTTAGTGCAGGAGTCAAAACTGAAGACACTCGCTGAGGTTTGTAAGATGGCTGAGGGTAAGACTGCTAACATCAATATTAATCCAGATATGCCTTCGGTATCACTCATTATTATAGTCTAATCTGGTGAAGGACAGATTTTCTATTGGGATGGCCTAGTCAAAGCCCAGATCTCAATCCAACACATTTACATGTTTTCCCTTAAACCATCCAAGTGTTGCTTTAGCAGTGTGTTTGGGGGTCATTGTCCTACTGGAAGGTGAACTTCCATCCTAGCCTCAAATCACACACAGAGTGGTACAGAATTTGCTCAAGAATATCCCTGTATTTAGCACCATCCATCTTTTCCTCAACTCTGACCAGTTTCCCAGTCCCGGCTGCTGAAAAACATCCCCACCACATGATGCTGCCAGCATGTTTCACTGTGGGGATGGTGTTCTTTGGGTGATGTAATGTGTTGGGTTTGCGCCAGACATAGCGTTTACGGTAAATACAGCAGGGAAGGTAGTGAGACATCTCCTGGGGCGCACTAGCCTGCTATCTGCTCTGGAAGATGGCTCCTTTTACAGTAAAGGATGTCAGTATAATTTACTGCGTACCATTCATAAAGTTTGGTGGAAGGCCAGAAGTATAGCTAAAGTTACTGGCTTTACGCCGTACACTCCGATATGGCCTAACTTTATGTACAAGGAGTTAGACAAGGTTGCGTAACTGCACGCGTGGAAAGCGTATAAACTTACCAGAATGACTCAGCTATACTCGGAGGGCGAGTTAAAAGAATTCACGCGGTTACAGCAAGAATTTAACATCCCTAATAAGTTTTTTTATTTGTATTTACAGCTCAGACACGCTATAAAAGCACAAGATAAATCTGAAAAGATTGCACCTGCACAAAAGTACAGTATTATAGATCTTACGGCAACTAGCGGTACTACCAGTGGGTTAATTTCCCTTCATTATAATGTTCTCCTTGATATGCAGCTTAAAAAACACCCTCTTCAATTATACAATAAGTGGAAACTTGATGTAGCGACCCTAACGGAGGAACAGTGGGAAAAGGTGCTGGGAGAGTGTCCGTTGTTTGCTGTCAGTGAGGCACACCGGGCGTCCCAACTATACTTATTACATAGAGTATACAGAACGCCAGTAGTCCTCAAGAAGATGGGGTATAGGGACGATGACCTCTGCCCAAGATGCGATATGCCCAATGCAGATTTAATCCATCTTATGTGGAACTGCCCAAGACTGAGTGTGGTGGGAGGGTGGTTTGGGGGGATTGTTGTTGTACTTATATATTATTGAAAAACACCAATAAAAATATCTGATTTTAAAAAAGACATAGCGTTTACTTTGATGGTCGAAAAGTTGAATTTTAGTCCCATCAGACCAGAGCACCTTCCTCCATACATTTTTTTCTGAAAGTAATGGCTTTCTTCTGGCCACACTGCCATAAAGACCAACTCTATGGAGCGTACAGCTTATTGTCGTCCTATGTACAGATACTCCAGTATCTGCGGTAGAACTCTGCAGCTCCTCCAGGGTTTCCTTAGGTCTCTGTGCTGCCTCTCTGATTAATGCCCTCCTTGCCCGGTCCATGAGTTTTGGTGGGCAGCCGTCTCTTGGCAGGTTTTATGTTGTGCCATGTTCTTTACATTTGGTTATGATTGATGATCCCCAGGAGCACTAACAAATCTAAGATTTGGATTTTTTTTTTTTTTTTTTTTTATAACCTAACCCTGACTTGTACGTCTCAACAACATTGTCACTTACTTGTTTGGAGAGTTCCTTGGTCTTCATGGCAGTGTTTGGTTAGTGATGCCTCTAGCTTAGGTGTTGCAGCCTCTGGGGCCTTTCAAAAAAGGTGTGTGTATGTAATGACAGATCATGTGACACTTAGATTGCACACAGGTGGACATCATTTCACAAATTATGTGACTTCTGAAGGTAACTGGTTGCACCAGAGCTTTTTATGTGCTTCCTAACAAAGGGGGTGAATACATACGCACATGCCAATTTTCTGTTTTCTCTTTCTAAACAATAGTTTTATTTATATATTTTTCTCGTTTTACTTCACCAACTTAGACTATTGTGTTCTGATCAATCACATAAAATTAGGATTAACAAAACATTGAACTTAAGGCTGTAATGTAACTAGGGATGTCCCGATACCGATACCAATATCGGTATCGGGACCGATATCGGCATTTTCACGAGTACTTGTACTCGTGAAAATGCCGCCGATGCCGGAAGTTCCGGTCCGGCAGCTTAAACCTAACCTGCCCAGTCCCCCTCAGGTCAGGCGCTCAGTCCCTCCATGCTCCTCCTGCCCCGCCTGCCTTCTTCATTCATAAAAGTGGGCGGAGCGAGCAGGCGGGACATGAGGCGCATGGAGGAACTGAGAGCTCAAGCTGCCCGATTCCTCCAAGCACCTCACGTCCCTCCTGCGCGCTCCGCCCACTTTATGAATGTAGAGGGCGCGCTGGGCAGGAGGAGCATGGAGGGACTGAGCACCTGACCGGAGGGAGACCGCATCAATAGTTAGTAATTAAGGCCACATTAATAAAGATTAAGTTTAGGTTAATAGTGTATGGGGGATCTGTGGATGACACTAATGGGGGATCTGTGGATGACACTAATGGGGGATCTGTGGATGACACTAATGGGGGATCTGTGGATGACACTAATGGGGGATCTGTGGATGACACTAATGGGGGATCTGTGGATGACACTAATGGGGGATCTGTGGATGACACGTATATAGCATAATATGCTATATATGTGTCATCCACAGATCCCCCTGACAGTGTCATCCAGAGATCCCCCCCCCACAGTGTTATCCAGAGATCCCCCCCCACAGTGTCATCCAGAGATCCCCCACAGTGTCATCCAGAGATCCCCTCACAGTGTCATCCAGAGATCCTCCCCATAGTGTCATCCAGAGATCTCCCCACAGTGTCATCCAGAGATCCCCTCACAGTGTCATCCAGAGATCCCCCACAGTGTCATCCAGAGATCCCCCCCACAGTGTCATCCAGAGATCCTCCCCCATAGTGTCATCCAGAGATCCCCCATAGTGTCATCCAGAGATCCCCCCATTAGTGTCATCCAGAGATCCCTCCATTAGTGTCATCCAGAGATCCCTCCATTAGTGTCATCCACAGATCCCCCTCATTAGTGTCATCCACAGATCCCCATAACAGTGTGTCATCCACAGATCCCCATAACAGTGTGTCATCCACAGATCCCCATAACAGTGTGTCATCCACAGATCCCCATACAGTGTGTCATCCACAGATCCCCCATAACAGTGTGTCATCCACAGATCCCCATAACAGTGTGTCATCCACAGATCCCCATAACAGTGTGTCATCCACAGATCCCCCATAACAGTGTGTCATCCACAGATCCCCCATAACAGTGTCACCAGATCCCCATAACAGCGCCACCTACAGATCCCCCCATAACAGCGTCACCCACAGATTCCCCCATAACAGCGTCACCCACAGATTCCCCCATAACAGCGTCACCCACAGATTCCCCCATAACAGCGTCATCCACAGATCTCCCATAACAGATCCCCCTGGAGGCACATTGGTTGGAAAACACTATTATATTCCCATTTATCAATTTATTAACACTTGTACAAAGCAACCAAATTCCAGCTTTAATTTTTTTTCATTGCTATCGGCAACTGCGCCGCTATTTATACGAGGTATCGGTAATTGGTATCGGCGAGTACTTAAAAGTATCGGTACTCGGTCTTAAAAAAATGGTATCGGGACATCCCTAAATGTAACAAAACAAAAAAAGTCAAGGGGGGTGAATACTTTTGCAAGCCACTTTATACTTCTAGTTGATTTGGCACCACACAAAGAAAAAGAGAATCGCATGAATTGCGATAACGTGTTTGCTTGGGTTCAAGTCAGGGTTCTGGCTGGGTCACTCAATGACATTCAGAGTTGTCCCTAAGCCAGAGATGGTGAACCTTTTACAGACCGAGTGTCCAAACTGCAACCCAAAACCACCTACATTCAATACGCTTCCTGTGCTGTTCATAGCGCGCCCTGCGCTGATGAATGGCAGGATAAGGCATATTGGTACACCATAGACTTTTTCCAGGGCGCAGGTGCCCACAGAGAGGGCTCCGAGTGCCGCCTCTAGCACCCGTGCCATAGGTTCACCAACACTGCCCTAAGCCATTCCTGTGCTGTCAACTGAATTAGCCACTGGTGAACCTCAATCAAGGTGAAGAAACATCTCAAAGATGAGCAAGAGAAATGGGAGGCCCCCAGAGCTAAATATCGAGTCTCATATAACAGGGTCTGAACACTTATGTCCATGTGAAATTTTAGATTTTCCTTTTTAATAAATTTGCAAACAAACATTTTTATTAAGGAGTATTGAGTGCAGATTGAAAACTTTAATTTTTATTTTTTTTTACTTCAGGCCACATGTGAAAAAAGTGAAAAGGTCTAAAGACTTTCTGAATGCACTGTAGTCATGTTTTAATACTTAAAAAAAAAAAATTGCAGGGCAATCTGTGGTTTTTAATGATACTGTTTTGGGGTGTGTACCATGTGTATAAACTTTTTATTCGATGCGAGGTGAAGCAACCAAAAACTGTGATTCTGCCTTTTTGTCCATCATGGCATTAACGATACAGGATAAATCATTTTATACTTTAAGAGTTCAGACCTGGCGATACCAAATATGCTTTTTTTTTAAATTGGGAAAAGGAAGGGATTTGAATTCTCAATTTTTGTGTTTTTAAAAACTTTACTTTTTCTTTTTACTTTACTTTTACTTTTTTTTTTTTTACTTAATTTTTTAGTACCCCTAGGAGATTTGAACATGCGATCAGTGGATTGCTTATACCAGTGATGGCTAACCTGTCACTCTAGCTGTGGTGAAACTACGACTCCCAGCATGCTCCGTTCATTTGTATGGAGTTCTAAAAACAGCCAAGCAAGTGTACATCTTGGGAGTTGTAGTTTTACCACAGCTGGAGTGCCGGAGGTTAGCCATCACAGGCTTATACCATAGACTACAATCAAATAAATATAAATAAAATCACTGTTTAATGTTCCTATTAAAGGGGCTGTCCCATTACAACTTATCCACAGGATTGGGGATAAATGTCTGACCACTGGGGCCTGTGCTCCCTTGGCTAAATGGCACAGTAGTGAAGTATGCATGCAGCTGCTCTATTCAGTTCTATAATGTTCCAGGAAATAGCATTTCAGGAGTCCAAGCCCTCAGCCATCTTCAGCTGTTCCATACAGTTGAATGGTGCAGCAGACACTCATGCATGCTTGTCACTTCATTCAAATGTGAAGCATGGCCCTCCACTCATGATTGGCAAGGGCCCAAGTGGTCAGACCACTTAGGGGATAAGTTGTCATAAGGCAGGGGTTGCTAACCTTACAGACACAGTGAGCCAAAAAGAAAAAAAAAAGGATGATTACCAGGAGCCACAAGCTATACATTTACACAGTCACCGTATTTTTCGCCATACAAGATGCACCTAGGTTGTAACAAAGAAAAATAAGAGAAAAAAAAAAAGTGATTTTTCATCTGACCTGAGGTCTGATAAAAAAAAAAATTGTTATTTTTCATTAGCAGAGAAAAAAAAAAGAAAAAATATATTTTTCACCAGACCTCAGATCAGACTCCTAAAACGGACCCCCAATTCTCATCTGACCTAAAATAAGATCCCCAAACCTCATCAGACCTCCAAATCAGACCCCCAATGCTCGTATCAGACAACACAAATCAGACTCCCAGTGTCAGACCCTCAGTGCTCAGATCCCCCCCATTCTCAGACCTGACCAACCCATGCTCACACAAGACTCCCCCATGCTCAGATGTGACCCCCATGCTCAGATCAAACCCCCATGCTTAGATCAGACCTTCATTGCCCAGATCAGAACCCTTCCCCATGCTCAGATCAGAACCTCCCGTGCTTAGATCACACCCCCATGCTCAGTTCTATAATTTTAAAAAAATCTCTTCCCTCTCCTGATCAGGCACTGGTCTCCTGTTCGGGCAGCTGCTACTTTGCAGGTCTGACACGCTCTCCACTATCACTTGATGAGCACAGCATCAGGTCATAGTGCATGTCTTCATGTACTACGTCCTCACACTGTGTGCATCAGGACGTAGTGGAGAGTGAGCTAGAGCTGCAAAGTAGCAACGGTGCCCGATCAGGAAAAAATATCTGAGCATGGGGTGGAGAGTGAGCCAGCCTGACTGCTTCCCAGCTCCACAGCAAGAGCCGCACTTGAAGAAGCAAAGAGCCACATGTGGCTCAAGAGCCACAGGTTGGCCACCCCTGTCATAAGGGGTAAATCCCTTTAAAGAGGACCTTTCACCAAAAAAAAAATGTGTAATAGTTATATTACCTTTTAGGGGACCTGCCCCTGAAGTCTTCACCATATATTTTTTTTTTCTAAATGACCCCCTGTTCGGCCGCCTTTGTCCCCGATATGTTCTGCGCCTCATATGCAAATGAGGCACAGAAAGTTATAGTAGGCGTCTCCTCGGATGTTCTGGTGGGCGTGCCTGGGCGTTTCTCCTCTACCCCTGGCTGCGAGCGCATCCAATAGCAGCGCTCGGCTCTTAGCCAGGGAGAAGGAGCTCAAGTTCTCGCGAGAGAAAACCGCATTTAAAAAAAAAATATACGGTGAAGACTTCAGGGGCAGGTCCCCTAAAAGGTAATATAACGATTACACATTTTTTTTTTTGGTGAAAGGTCCTCTTTAAGTCTTGCCTGAGGCAGTCAGTCACTGGAGGGAGCCACCTCCTTTTAACCCCATAGTGACCACCCATAGGCCTTTTTACAGCAGTCACTAAGGGGCCTTAGGCTGGACCGCCGCATTTTTACGGCGGCCCAGTCTAAGCGCTGCACGGGTCTGCCGTGCAGCGGGGAGTGCAGACCCGGCTCTCGCATGAGAGCCGGGGCCCTGCTCTAATAGCCTGGACCGGCAGGAGTGCCGATCCGGGCTGTTTAACCCTTTACATGCTGGGCGCAATGGCGCCTGCGCATGCAAAGTGCTGACAGAGGGAGCGGACTCCCTCTGTCACACATCAGCACCCCGCAAATGCAATCGCTGGGTGCTGATAAGCCTTACCTGGCTTCTGGTCAGGGCCCCGAGCCTGTCCTCCAGTAATCTCCAGCAGGATGTGCCTCTCTGGCGCAGCCTGCTGGTCAAAGTTGGAATAACACTGCTATTAAAATGTAATGCATTATAAATATAATGCATTACATTTTAAAAGCAATCAAAATACTGTATATTATAGTCCCCTTGTGGGACTATTAAGTAGTAAAAAAAAAATTAGAAAAAAAATAAAATAAAAAAATATGCTTTTTTTCCATTGAAAATACGCTTTTCAAAGAAAGAAAATTGCAAAAAAAAAAAATTATCCCCTATATGTTTTTGGTATTGCCGCGTCCGTAACAACCGGTACTACATAAATTATCCCCTATGGTACACGCCGTAAAAAAAACTATTAAAAAAAAAACAATTTCTAATTTATTCTTAGTCCACCGAAAAAAAAAAAAAAACGGAACAACAAGCGATCAAAAAGCGGCATTTAATCCAAAATGATACCAATGAAAAACACACACAACTCCATAGAAAAAAAAATAAAAAAAAGTTATGGGTCTTAAGAAGTGGCAATGCAAAATCATTTTTTTTGGTTTAAAAAAAAAGGGGGTTTTAGTGCAAAAAAAAAGTAGTAAAACATAAAAAAACTATATGTATTTAGTATCACTGTAATCGTACTGACCCATAGAATAAAAATATTATGTTACTTTTACCGAAAAATGAACGCCGTAAAATTTCACAGAAAGAGTTAATAAAATTTAATCAGAAAGTTATGTCTACCCCAAAATGGCGCCATTAAAAACTACAACTTGTCCCGCCAAAAACAAGCTTTCATACTGCTAAATAGATGGAAAAATAAAAAAAAGTTATGGCTCTTGGAACAAGACCATGAAAAAAGGACAAAAAACGCTTGGTCATAAAGGCCCAAACAGGCTTGGTCACCAAGGGGTTAAATAACCACTCGGATGTTGTGGTTACAAATGACAATAGCATTTGAGAGGTTCAATTCTGTGATCTGATCTGGAGTCTCTAATTATTGTAATCATTGAGAATCCTGTTGTACACAGCAGACATCTACAGGCAGGCACCTTCTAGCTAAGGTGCCCAATCAGCTTCAGTCAAGTCTTGTCATTTTTCTATTAGGGCCTTATTCACATGTCAGTGTTTGGTCAGTCAGCCAAAACCAGGAGAGGGGCCAACATGGACATAATGTATAAGGGAAAAACCTGCAACGGTTCTATGTTTAGACCCACACCTGATTTTGGCTCACAATCACTGAATGAACACTGACTGTGTTATTAAGGCCTCTGGGGATAATGTATAAAAAATATTTTAAGAAAAATGTGAAAATAATAATTACATCACAATATTAATTTTATTTAATGTACTAGCCCTTATCCTGATGCCCTTGGGGCTTTTAAAAATGTGCCTCAAAATGGGTTTTTCAGGGAAGGTTTTGTGGATGTTCCTTTGTAGATAGAGGCAGGACTTGAAATGTCCAATGAATGGAGATTTAAATGTTGGAAGGTACTAGATGTTTATCTGTACTTTACATTAGCCTGTGTTCTAGTAGTACACATTCAGTTGTTAGTGAATTCTCAAGTAAATGCCTCAACAAACAATATTGCAAGACAGCACTGGGGTTCTTCAATGGCTACTCATACAAGGTACTTTTCCCCAGCCTTAGCCGTATAATAATGCCATTAGCACTAATCGTGAAAACAAAAGGTTTCTTTGCTGCTAAGCGTTCTTATGACCCACGATCAATCACTTCTCGCCTGACTGTAGAATAGCTGTAAATATGTGGCTATTTCCTGCCATTCATGACTGGCAAATTCACCATTTGTTGGTAGGAGGGCAAAACAAAAAATCTATTTCTTTCTGAAGCATCTGTAGAAGCATAGAAAGGGAAGGAAGAGGTCTCTGAAATGTTCACATATTTAAAAGTATTCTGGATTATACAGATAAGGCTATAACAATGGATATCCTTTCATAATGTCATATTGTATAAAAGACCATTGTTTTATATTTAAAAAAAAAAATCATTTACTCACACTGCAATGATCTCCTCTAAACTTTAGACCTACTGGATATAACTGTCTCACTTTGACTACTGTCTAATAGGGATGAGCGAACCAGAACTTTACAGGTTTTGGTTCTGTGTTCAGGTGGTGTGGGAATTCCTTTATAACGGAATTCGTAGACGGAATGCAAAACGGAAGCCTTTAGGAGGCATTCTGTTTTGATCCATCATAATAGAAGTCTATGGCCTGTTTCCGTTATTCAGGACTTTGTTTTCAGGCCTGCATAACAGAAACCAGATGGATCCGTCATGCTTGGCCATAGATGTCTATTATGATGGATCAAAATAGAATGCCTCTTACCAGAAGCTATAAAGTTTGGGTTCGCTCATCCAAATTATATTAGTGAGCACATGCTAACTGGCCACCCTTCAGCTGAAGTAGCTGCTGCCACTGACCTGCTAAATGCATTTCTCACAATAAATACCACATTTGCATCCATAATTATTTTTTTACATGGCTTGTTTTAATTCATGAGCATGAAATTTCAGTACCTTCATGGGATTATTTAGCTCCTCATCTTCACGTTCCTTCTGAAACCGCTTTTCTTCCTCCTCAATGAGCTTTTCTGCTTGGAAGTTCCGTGTAGCTCCATGTTCCATGGCATAGTCAGTATTTTCTGGATCTGTCTAGTAAAATGGCAAGTGATGAAATAGTTAAAACATTAAATAAATCCCGAGAACAAGGATCCCAAATGATTCGTCAGGTCGAGCCTGCGTACCGCCACTCCGTTTCTCCCTATGGGACTGCCAGAGACAGAGTAAAAGATCTTGGCTATTTCTAAGCCTCTGCAATTTAGTTCCCGCCTGGACATACTCTTAAAGGGGCAATTCAGCTTTTGGACACTGATGACCTATCCAAAGCATAAGGGCTCATGCACACGACCGTATGTATTTTGCGGTCCGCAAAAAATACAGATGATCTCCATGTGCATTCCGTATTTTGCTAAACGGAACAGCTGGCCCCTAATAGAATACTTTCCTTGTCCGTAATGCTGCCAATAATAGGACATGTTCTATTATTTTGCGGAACGGACACACGGAAACAGAATGCACACGGAGTAACTTCAGTTTTTTTTTACAGACCCATTGAAATGCATGGTTCTGCATTAAAAAAAAAAAACAGAACGGACACGGAAGGCCAATACGTTCGTGTGCATGAGCCCTAAATCAGGTCAGACACCTGTCGGCCCCGCCAATCAGGTTTTTCAGCCAGCCGCCAGAAATTAAACAGTGGACGGAGTCGGAAGCAGAAGGGTCTGTTCATTGTGTAGTGGCTATGCCGGCATACAGCAGCTAAGCTGATTGTTGGGGATGCCAGATGTTGGGACCCCCTCTGATCTGATATTGCAGACCTATAGAGGATAGGTCTTCGAATTTAAAGCTATTACTGCATTTTAGTTTAGTTCTGATTTGCACAGACAAATCCTCATCGTACAGAATAGAACTGTGGAGTCTTAGTTCAAGATAATTTTGATATGCACTGACTCCAGCTTAAAAATTATTATTATTAATATTGAACTTTCATATAAATTTAGAAAAAAGTTTAGAAATGTTAACCAAGTAGAAGAAGTGGATAAGCACTTGACTATTGATGATAATGCATTTTTACTCTATTGCCATAAACAGAATACAGGCAAATGTGATGTGTTTTGACTAAACAGCCTTTTTCAAACAAGCAAGAAATGTTAACCATAAATATATTTTATGTTCTATCAATCTAAGACCCTTATTAATCAAAACCAGTGATAAGTAGGGTGTTGTAGTGGTGACAGAGAATCAGTTCTCGTCTTTGCTGTCTTCTCCCCTGTTCCTTATACTAGGTATTTTCATACTGCTCCAAGGCCCTTAGCTACAAGACCCAAAACTGTGCTGCGCTGCGCAGAACTGATAGACTGAACAGGAAGACAGCATTAAAGGGGTTGTCCGGGAATAAATAACTTTTCCCAGGAACTTGCAGCCTGTCTCCACTATGGAAAGAATCATACATATTGCAGCCAATAACTGGCTTCAGCAGTGACATGTCTCTTGTGAACACCAGTCATTGGCCGCAGAGGTGCAGATGATCATGCCCATGTTGGGGAGGAGGTAAACGAACCATGGACCAGAGAGATGGACATACAAGAGCGAGTGCGCAGGTAGGTATAAATCTTTCCATAGCGGATGCCGGTGGCGGGCGCCTGTAAAAAGTTACTTATTTCCAGACAACCCTTTCATGCACGCACTGAGTACAGCGGGTACACTTTTTAACCTTTCTTTTATTCCCATTTAGATTTGCGAGATTCTCTGCGTTTCCAGATCTGTTCTAATATAGAGAGGGGACAGTCCTAGATTTCTTACAATTAAGTGTATAACAATGTTTTCCAGTTATTAAATGCACAGTGCATAGCAGAAAATCTTAGGAATTTCAGAAATTGTATTCCAATAAATATGGTTTGTGTTCCGTCTAAGTAACCTGATTACTGATGGTGAGAAAAAGCCCAGTGTTACCATTTTACTACAGTTAGAACTTTGGCTTACCTATCTTTAAGCCCTGGTATAGAATCAGGGCCGGTGCAAGGATTTTTGCCGCGCCCCCCCCCCCCCCTTATCATTCTTCACCCCCCCTCCTTTGTCATTCTCCCCCCCCCCCCCCGTCATTCTTCACCCCTCCTCCTTTGTCATTCTCCACCCCCCTTGTCATTCTTCCTCCCCTCTTGTCATTCTTCCTCCCCTCTTGTCATTCTTCCTCCCCTCTTGTCATTCTTCTCCCCCCCCTCTTGTCATTCTCTCCCCACCCCCTTTGTCATTCTTCTTCCCCCCACTCTTGTCATTCTCCCCCCTCCCCCAGTGTAGCGTGGCCGAGCGCTTTATGGTCCCACGGGTACAGGAGCTTTAGATTCCTGTACCCTGACGGACTGACAGGAAGTGCACACTGTGTGCGCACTTCATGTCAGTCCGGCCGGGTACAGGCCGCGGCCATAAAGAGCTCGGCCGCGCTACAATGGACTGACAGGAGGGAGCGCTGAGCGCTTCCCTCCTGTCAGCTCCTCTCTTCATGCTGAGCCCGGGCGGTGCGTCCTCATGGACGCGCCAGCCCGGGCAGTGCTGCAGCCGCCTGAGGCTCAATTCAGAGCGCTCGGGCGGCTGCAGCATGAGGCAGGGCCGGCGCTCCTACGCAGCGGCCTAGTCCGCTTATAGGACGCGCCGGCCCTGTATAGAATACCAGATCTGCATTCAAAATTACTTTTTACATAATTTTTTTCTGTCGTCCATACCTTAAATGTGATTTCAGCTAAGCATCGTGTACATTTGATATAAAAACGAAAGATGGGGAGTCCCAAGTATTGTTCATTTTGCACAGTTTCCTTCCTGGCATTGAATTTTTTTCCTTTATATATATACTCTCCACATGTTTTACACCTATAATAGAGAAAGTTCAGTTAAAGATCATAATAGGATGGGTATTATAGTTCAAGGATCTGTTCACAATAAAACTACAAGTAACATACACTATTTCAGTGGAATAGAACTGGCAATCATTTGCATCCATTTACAGCTACTTTTTAGGTAAAAAATATCAACCACCACCCCCTTTTTTCCAGAGAGCTACCCGACATCTATGTGACATGACAGAATCATACAATCACTGCATATTGTTCATCTATATATGCATCACAAATGCACTGAATTTCTGATTATGGAACCAGCTTAAAGTGTGTACATTACCCTTTCTATATAAGTTATTAAATCCTAATTATGGTTCTAACCTTTTTCCAGCTAAATTTAAGTTCAAGTGCCTTATGCACTTTAGAATCCGTAGTGCCGCACATTGCTGTGTATGGGAAAACGGACTCCCCTGTGGCTCACTGATCGCTAGTCCTGCCTGTGCCAGCGCTGCTCTTTAAAAAGCCTGGCATAGATTGGCTCTGTCAGGCTTTTTTTTTTTTTTTAATCAGATAATTTTTATTGAAAAAATATAACACAGGATAACACACAGAAATGCAGTTTACCGCATATGATACAGTAATACATAAGCAGTGCAACAGAAATATAGTCATGATACAAATATAACATGACCGACAGTGCATCGTAGCATAATAAGTCTTGACCTGTAGACATTCTCCTGTGCTAAGTAACGTTTTCGCTTTTCAACATGAATAACTCAAAGTCCAAGCGATTAACAAAAATAAAGCTCCTAAGTGGAGCTATAGGAACCAATAACTGGGAACCCCCCCCTCTGTGCGGTATTCCCATGAGTCCCTTATTGTATAGGAATCAAAACCTGACCTGAGAAGGCACTATATAACACCCGGCAACGACATGCCATCTCGCAGCCATGACCTCCGCAACTCCTGTGAAGCTACACCAGAAAGCGTAACCCAGCTTTCCCACTGTTTTCGGAACTTCTCGATGGCTCCTCGTTTTTTGTATATACCTCTTTCCAGACTGACTAAAGAGTTGGCTGCCCCCACCCATTCTTGTATACTCGGGCCAACTAGCTGGATCCAGTATTTCGCGATCAGGCGTCGTACACAAAAGAGTAGCCTAGCAGCTGCCATCTTACTACTTTCGGGAATTCCCAATTCCTGAACATGGCCTAAAACCCCTACCACCGGCGTCCTAGGAATAACAACTCCAAAGGTTTTGTCTAAAACAGCTTTCCAGAAGGCTTCGAATCCATTGCAGAGCCACATCATGTGAATGAGATCTGCTTCGCCCGCTACACACCTAGGACAGTTAGCATTTGGACGTAAACCCATTTTGCATAACATCAAGGGAGTACGATACACTCTGTGCAATAAAAATAGTTGAGGCGGACGTTGCGCCTCGCTAAGTGACAGTTTAGGCGTAAACTCCAGGATATCCCGCCACTGTGCCTCAGTGAGAGCTCCAACATCACTCTCCCATCTATCTTTAAGCCGCACTATCGGGTCCACCAAGCATTTTTCCTTAAGGAAGCTGTAGGCAAAAGATATAAGCTTATATGACGTTGAAGCTCTCACTACCTGATCAAACAGAGCCGATTTAGCAATGGCTCTGTCAGGCTTTATCAGAGCGGGCACACAAGCAGAGGAGTGATGTGGTAAGCAGGCTATTATCAGAGTGGAGGGCGCGGGTGCAAGGCAGAAGCTCACACAAGATATCAATCCTCTGCCTGTTCCCACTCTGCTAAAGCCTGATATAGCCATTTATGCCAGGCTTTAGTGGAGCAGCAATGCTCCAGTCAGTACAGCGCTCAGCGGTGCCACAGGGAAGTAAGTACCCCCACACACAGCGGTGTACGGGAGTATGGATCGTAAAGTGCATGAGGCACCTGGACTTCATCTACCTATCTTGCTGGGAAAACGTTTAAAAAAAAAAAAAGAAGATATACTGAAAATTCCATAAAAGAATTTTTTCTAATAGGTATATAAAAAGGTTTAGGATAGATCTGTGTGATTTACATCAAATAATGTCTAGTTTCTGTTCAGTTCCTTTTTTTTTTTTTTTTTTTTTTTTACACGGACCAATAATTGGGCCAGTTATTGGGGATTAGTGTTTGTATAAACATTAATTTCTGACAATTGGTCCCTGGATCCATGGGAGGTACAGGGCTGGTTCTAAGAGACTGTCATGTACTATATGATAATCGTGGGATAACCCCTTTAAGACCACTCCCATGAACAGCTCTCAGTACACAGAGGAGGTGTTATACAGAGAATGCTACCAATCACTAATAAGACTGCATACATAGATGCCTGTCAGCCACTGTTCAGGGGATGGTCTTGAAGGGGTTGTCTCACCTCAGATATTGGTGGCATATCGCTGGGATATGCCAAATGTCAGACTGCTGCAGGTCGTCTTGGACTCACACCTATCTCCAGAACAGGACCCTGAAAATGCAGTGGCCTTCTGTTCACTTAGGGGGTCCCATTGTGAAGACAGGAGAGGGTCCTAGAGGTGGGACCTGCACCTGTCTGACATTAGGCATTTCCCAGCTATATGCCACCAATGTATGAGGTGAGACAACCCCTTTAAGTTGAGAAAAAGCAGAGACATAGTTTTGCTGAATGATTTCCCATAAAACTATACATAAATCTGCTGAGCTCCTCCAGCTCTTTAACCCCTCCCCGACTGGCTGGGACTTTAAAGATTTTTTTTATTTTTATTTTAGTACAAGAACGCAAGAAAACCTAAACATATGTGGTATTGCCGTAATCGTACTGACCTGGAGAATAAAAGTAACTGGTCAGGGCATGCCGCAAAAACAAAACCCATAGAACCGTTGTGGATTTTAAATTTTCCAGCTCCTCACTATATTGTATGCAATATTATGTGGTGGAATTGGAAAGTGCAACTCGTCCTACAAAAACAAGCCCTCATAAGTAGAGATGAGCGAACTTTAAAAAAAAGTCCGGTGTTCGGGTTGTGGTAAGTCGCGTATCCCGTTATGGATTCCACTATAGCGGCATATGGAATCCATAAGGGGCGGCTGCCACCAACCCGAACTGTTGAACAGCCGAAGGACCTGGGGTGACATCACTGTCATGTGATCAGTGCAGGGGGCGTGGCTCAGCACTGGATTTGATCCCGTGCTGAGCCACACCCCCTGCACTGATCACATGACGGTGACGTCACCCCAGGTCCTTCGGCTGTTCAACAGTTCGGGTTGGTGGCAGCCGCCCCTTATGGATTCCATATGCCGCTATAGTGAAATCCATAACGGGATGCGCGACTTACCACAACCTGAACGCCGAACACCGGACTTTTTTTTAAAGTTCGCTCATCTCTACTCATAAGGCTATGTGAACGGAAAAATAAAAAAAAGTTAGTCTCAGAAAGGCAGGGATTGAAAAACGTAAATACAAAAACAAAAACCTCCGGGGCTGAAAGGGTTACTGCGCTGCTTGCAGAGTCCACTGCATTTTGTGGAGAGAGGTCCTCTTTAACACTGTACGCTATACTAAAACATAGAACCATACCACTGTAAAACTCCCTTCAGCGACAATGGTTCAGTGCACAGATATAATGTAAAAGAAATCTTCCTTACAGAGACCACAGAATGGGTACACCTGTTCCACGTACTTACCTCATGTTGAATGGAGCCATTAGACGCACCACATACTGACGGTCTTTGGGAAGTTTTAATTTAGGGATTTTAGATGGATCAAAATCCGGGGGATAATATTTCTATCCGTGAAAAAGAAAAGTAGACGTTAGTATTTATCTCTGAGAGATCTTGGTTGTACAAAGTAATATACAGTTAATGAAACCGACTAAAGCAATACAAAAAGTAGCATGACTCAGTATCAACATCTCAGAAAAAACCACTTAAGGGACATGCATCATATCTCATAAAAAAATTCTTTATTAGAAATATACTGACATACATTTAAAATTATACAAAAAATGACAATAAATCAGGTGATAACCAGCAAGATCAAAAGCTCGTGTATCCTGGAGGTCATACACTAAATAGGAGCAGCCCATACAAACCAAACATAACCATAAGTACCAGAAGGTAGATGGTCCAGAGTTTTTTTTATTTAAAAATAGTCCTGACCAATAGGTCTGGTCTATATAAAGTACAAGGACCTAAAACCAAAAAAGTACTAAGGTATAAGTGGCAGCTAATAATAGGTGCACAGATTATATATACCAGTCATAGTCCCGACAAAAGTCAGATACCTATAAAGTGCACACAAATGGAACCAAAAATACCTGAGTCTAGGCAGTGGCAAATCAAATCAATAAAGTGGGCCTCCCAGGAACACCGAACTCCCCGACGTGCGTTTCGCGCCTGCTTTCTCAAGGGCGCCTGCTTCTCAGCCCCTTGAGAAAGCAGGCGCAAACGCACGTCGGGGAGTTCGTGTTCCTGGGAGGCCCACTTGTTGATTTGATTGCCACTGCCTAGACTCAGGTATTTTGGTTCCATTTGTGTGCACTATAGGTATCTGACTTTTGTCGGGACTATGACTGGTATATATAATCTGTGCACCTATTATTAGCTGCCACTTATACCTTAGTACTTTTTTGGTTTTAGGTCCTTGTACTTTATATAGACCAGACCTATTGGTCAGGACTATTTTTAAATAAAAAAAACTCTGGACCATCTACCTTCTGGTACTTATGGTTATGTTTGGTTTGTATGGGCTGCTCCTATTTAGTGTATGACCTCCAGGATACACGAGCTTTTGATCTTGCTGGTTATCACCTGATTTACTGTCATTTTTTGTATAATTTTAAATGTATGTCAGTATATTTCTAATAAAGAATTTTTTTATGAGATATGATGCATGTCCCTTAAGTGGTTTTTTCTGAAAGTAATATACAGGCAAGAATCACGTCATGAGGGCCCCTGGGGTCCCAGCTTCTATACCTCCGGGTCCTTGTGCTGCTTATCCTACATGGTGTTAGAAGAGGTGCAGGCCTTTTAATAAATTGTCACATCTTTTGCCTGGCCTATAAAATCAAATTACCCCATCTAGGAGCCATGCCCCCTCCTGCTAATCCATATCTGCTTTTCAGAAGTCCTGATTGGATTCGGATCCACTGTGTTCTGCACGTATCCTTGTTGGGAGACTTCCCTCCACCAGTGGAGGATCGGGTAGTCCTGGCAGCTGGATCCTTAGGCAGCACTCTCGTTAGGAATAAATGTGGATGCGGCAAATGTAAATTGTGGGAAACCCACTTTCACTCAGTACAGGGCATTGATGCCACCCCAGTAAACTGCCATCATAGAGCGCTATAGATACCATCACACAAAGACACCCGGGAAAAATACTACACAGCAAATCTGGTCAATTTAAGCATCCTGTTCGGAAAACGCCGGGGCTCCTGCTGTTATTACATTATCTGCTCATTATGTCCTAATCGGCCACTGGAGAGTCTCTTTCACTGTATCACATGGCGCTCGTTTGCCCGCAATGCAGGGCCACTGCCCTCATTCTCACGTCACCAAACTTACATTTAGAACTTTACGCTCCGACATGATTACACTTCCAGATGTCCGTCGCAGGGAATAATACGGTAATAGATAGATCACATGTGACCGCCTGACGTCACAGAGTCACATGACATTCGCAAGTCACGTGGGTGGCTATGACGCAGATGCCTGTTCCGTTATTGTCAACTTTCCCTACTCTCGTCATTTCCGGTTCTGACGCAGCCGCACCGGAAGTGACGTTTGCGGATGTGGAAGGAGGTGTGTTACGCCGTTCGCTTGCTGAGTGGCTGAGTAGGAGTCGGCACAGGTGAGTGCGGCTAAGGGCTAATTCACACGTCTGCAAAATGGATCCGCATCCCATCCGCAATTTTGCGGAAGGGTTGCAGACCCATTCATTTCAAAGGGGCAGGAATGGATGTGGACAGCACACTATGTGATGTCCGCATCCGCATTTCCGTTTCCGCAAAAAAATAGAACATGTCCTATTCTTGTCCGCAATTGCGGACAAGAAAAGGCATTCTCTATATAGTGCCAGCAATGTGTGGTCCGCAAAATGCGGAATGCACATTGCAGCCGTCTGTGTTTTGTGGATCCGTGTTTCCGCAAAACACACTACGGACGTGTGAATTAGGCCTAACTCTGAACGCGCCCAGGGTGGGGAAAATTCACAGCCAATTGCGCATGCGCCCGAGAGTAGTGAAAACTTACTGGGCTGTAAGTTTTCATTACCCTCGGCGCATGCGCAATTGGCCGTGATTTTTCTCTACCCTACGCACTAGAATAGACAAGATCCAGCAAGTGTTAGCCGCGTGTGTGCACTGGGATGTAAGTTTTCAGTACCCTCGGGTGCATGTGCGCTAGCCCGTTAATTTCAGCTGCCCTGGTGCATTCATAAAGTGCGCATGCGCACTAGCCCCTTAATTTCAGCTGCCCTGGTGCGTTCACAGCCATCGGCTGTAAAATACTGCTACCCGGAGCAGGGATCCCAAGTCTCCCGGGCGTTCAGGGAGTCTCCTGCTATTAGATAGCGGCTCCCTGACACCCGCATGTGAATCTATATATCCCGGAAAGGTTTACTCGCAGTAAACCTTTCCGGCCGCAACCTGTAGGAGTGTCCTCTTCTCGGCTCCTCTGACTCCTCGAGAACTCCGCTTTGAGATCCCGTGCGTGCACAGTGCAAGAAGAAGCCGGTGCCAGCAGTCCGCAATGGCGCATCATGCTGAGCTTGTGCGCATGCGTGGGATCTCAAAGCGCACGCACGCGCGGGATCTCTAATAGGTGGTGACAGGAGAGAATCCCTTTATAATATACATTAATATATATCATATGATTAATGATATTGATATCAGACACAGAGACAAAGTTTGCCAAAAGAAGAGTGTGACGATCACTGAGCACCATGGCAAAAGGTGCAAGTAAAAAAAAAAAGTACAAAACGCACTTCACCTCTGACTACACTAAAGTGTACCCATGTCTAATAGGGGTAAAAAATAATGAAAGTGTAGCTCGCTGCACTGTTTGCAGCAGTGATATTTCAATTTCCCATGGTGGGTTAAATGACTGTAAGAGACATGTTGAGGTGAGTTTAATATGTGTGACACTTTACAGTTAACCCCTTAATTACCAAGGACTCTTTTTCCTTTTTTGCACCCATGTTATAATCCATTTTAGGCCTGAAAATTAGTTCAAACCCCAAAACATATTTTTTATGAAAGCCAAGACTCTTTAGAATATAATACTAACGTAAAAAAAAAAAAGAAAACCTCCCTGAAATGAGAAGTGCACCTCCCTGAAATGAGTTTTCACAGGTTGGGATGTCTGCCAGAGCGATGGTGCGCAGCCACAAACACGCCTCCTCTTTTAGCATATCAGGTGGCCCGCTGGGAGAAACTCCTCCCCGGAAATGACGAGGGCAGCAGATTTTCACAGAACGCCGGTTTACCCTAGTCTAGTGATATGAATCGCGGCTCCTTTAATCCAGCCCATCTCTCGGAAAAGAGCCGGCTCCTTTAGTCCGAAACGACTCCCTATTTAATATTATTACACACTCTGCCCTCTCACTTTTAAGAGGGAAAAAAGGGCAAATAATTTGAAAATCAGCTGGCTCGTTCAGGAGCAGGAAAAAGTACATCTATTTTATGCTTCAGGAAGATCTTTCCAGAAGGATAGGTGTTTTCTGCCTGCCATTGATTTAAAAAGGGGTTTTGGGGCACATATATTTGGTGTTGGTGGTGGGAGAGAGAGGTGAGGAAGTGTGTGTAGGGTTGCGACTAGGGATGAGCACATTTTGTGTGTCAAGTTCGGCGTAAAAGGTTTGGGTTATCTAAGAAATCTATTATGGATTCCACTATCATGGACCATATAAGTTATGGTCCGTGGTAGCAGAATCCATAACGGAATTCTTACATAACCTGAACCTTGTACGCCGAACTTGAAAAACAAAGTTTGCTCAACACTAGTTGCGACCTTTCCCAACAAAAAAATTTGTCCAAGTTAAGCCACACCCCAAAGGTGGTGTGGTTGTAGGGGCGTGGCTTAATTTTGGGTTCTACTAGGCAGAGCCTTCCTGACTTGGTTCTACTAGGCGGAGCCTGCCTGACTTGGTTCTACTGGGAGGAGCCTGCCCTTGTTCTCCTGGGCGTCTCCTTCTCCCATGCTGTAGTTCTGGCCAATTGCAGTGCAGAGCTCATAGCCTGGGAGACGTCCAGGAGAACAAAGGCAGGCTCCGCCTAGTAGAACCAAGTGAGAGCGAAGATCCCGGAGCCAATATCAGGAGAACGGAGCAGCGCCCAGGGATAATAGTAAGTGCAGGGAGATCCCTGGGCGCCGCTCTCCATGTTAGCATAGTTCATATTTTTTTCCCTGATGAAAGGTTCTCTTTAACCGCCTGCCGACCGCCTAACGCAGGGCTGCTTCTAGGCGGCGGCAGGTCTGTTCCTCCTTGACGCGGCGGTGCATCATCTCGCGAGAGGCGAGATTTGCTGTGAACGCGCGCGCACGCGCTCACAGCAGATCGCGTCTCAGCAGTTATACTACAGCCTGCCAGCGATGATCAATCGCTGGCAGGCTGTAGATGCAAAATAAATCGCATCAAACAGGTATATCAGACGGTGTTTTGTTAACAGCGTCTGATATACCTGCTACCTGGTCCTCTGGTGGTCCCATTTGCTGGGATCGACCACCAGAGGACCAGGTAGCTATGTAAAGTAGCACCAAGCACCACACTACCCCCCCCCTGTCACTTATTAACCCCTGATCACCCCATCTAGACTCCCTGATCACCCCCCTGTCACTTATTAACCCCTGATCACCCCATCTAGACTCCCTGATCACCCCCCTGTCACTGATCACCCCCCTGTAAGACTCCATTCACATGTCCATATGTGTTTTGCAGATCCGCACATTGCCAGAACTATATAGAAAATGCCTTTTCTTGTCCGCAATTGCGGACAAGAATAGGACATGTTCTATATTTTTGCAGAACGGAAGTGCAGACCCAGAAGTACGGATCCGCAATTCCGGATCCGAGCGGGACAAAGTCTGTCCCCATAGAAATGAATGGGTCCGCAATTCCGTTCCGCAAACAGAATTGCAGACGTGTGAATGGGGCATAAGGGTCGCTTATCACCGCCAGTTAGCTACTTGTTAGGTAGTTAGCGCCCAGCCCACCGCACTCACTGATTTTAGCAGAGATTTTTTCATCCACATTGATCGATGCGAATGAAAAAGTCTGTGCCGTTCATTTATTTTTTTTTTCAGCCCAGAGGCTGAACGGAAAAAAAAAATCTCATTACCCGTATGCTCAATATAAGGAGAATAGCAGAAACTCCTAATGCTGGCCATACGTGTAATGATTGCGGAAACCCTCAAATGCCAGGGCAGTACAAACACCTCACATGTGACCCCATTTTAGAAAGAAGACACCCCAAGGTATTCCGTGAGGTGTATGGTGAGGTCATGTAAAATTTTATTTTTTGTCACAAGTTAGTGGAATATGAGACTTTGAAAAAAAATCTATATATATATCAATTTCCGCTAACTTGTGCCAAAACTTTTTTTTTCTGTGAACTCGCCATGCCCCTCACAGAATACCTTGGGGTGTCTTCTTTCCAAAATGGGGTCACATGTGGGGTATTTATACTGCCCTGGCATTTTAGGGGTCCTAAAGCGTGAGAATCCAAATGCGTAAAAATGCCCTGTGAAATCCTAAAGGTACTCATGGGAATTTGGGCCCCTTTGCGCATCTTGGCTGCAAAAAAGTGTCACTCATGTGGTATCGCCGTACTCAGGAGAAGTAGGGCAATGTGTTTTGGGGTGTATTTTTATATATACCCATGCTGGGTGTGAGAAATATAGCTGTAAACGACAACTTTTTAAAATTTTTTATACAAAGTTGTCAATTTACAGAGATATTTCTCTCACCCAACATGGGTATATGTAAAAATACACCCCAAAACACATTGCCCTACTTCTCCTGAGTACGGCGATACCACATGAGTGACACTTTTTTTGCAGCCTAGGTGCACAAAGGGGCCCAAATTCCATTGAGTACCTTTAGGTTTTACAGAGCTGCTCACAATTCAGCCCCACCCAAAATGCCAGAACAGTACAAACACCCCACAAATGACCCCATTTTGGAAAGAAGATACCCCAAGGTATTCACTGAGGGGCATAGTAAGTCCGTGGGAGATTTTTTATTTTTTTGCCAGAAGTTAGCAGAAATGGAAACTTTATTTATTTATTTTTTTCCTCAGAAAGTGTCATTTTCCGCCAACTTGTGAAAAAAAATGAAATGATACATGAACTCATCATGCCCCTCTGCGAATACTTTGGGGTGTCTTCTTTCTAAAATGGTGTCATTTGGGGGGTATTTATACTATCCTGGCATTCTAGCACCTGAAGAAACATGACAGGTGCTCAGAAAGTCAGAGCTGCTTCAAAATGCGGAAATTCACTTTTTTGCACCATAGTTTGTAAACACTATAACTTTTACCCAAACCAATAAATATACACTTATTGGATTTTTTTTTATCAAAGACATGTAGAATAATAAATTTAGAGAGAAATGTATATAGAAATGTAGTTTTTTAAATAAAGATTACAACAGAAAGTGAAAAATGTCATTTTTTTGCAAAAATTTCGGTCATTTTTGATTAATAGCAAAAAAAAGTTAAAATGTCAGCAGCAATGAAATACCACCAAATGAAAGCACTATTAGTGAGAAGAAAAGGAGGTAAAATTCATTTGGGTGGTAAGTTGTATGACGGAGCAATAAACGGTGAAAGTAGTGTAGTGCAGAATTGTAAAAAGTGGCCTGGTCATTAAGGGTGTTTAAGCTAGGGGGGCTGAAGTGGTTAAAAGTAATATCAGGAAGTATTACTTTACTGAGAGAGTAGTGGACGCATGGAATAGCCTTCCTGCAGAAGTGGTAACTGCAAATACAGTGAAGGAGTTTAAGCATGCATGGGATAGGCATAAGACCATCCTTCATATAAGATAGGGCCAGGGGCTATTCATAGTATTCAGTATATTGGGCAGACTAGATGGGGCAAATGGTTCTTTTCTGCCGACATATTCTATGTTTCTATGTAATACATCTAGTGCGCATGCACCAGGGGCCAGAGCTCATGCCTGGGGTGGGAGTGAACTGCGCACGCGCGGGATCTCGGCCTGTGCTGGGGATTACGCAACGGACTTACAGGACGGGACAAGAAAGAGGCTGGGGAGGAGTAATATGAAAAAAAGGCAGAGCGGCCTGGGCACCTACACCACAAACCCCGCCCCTGGGCACTTGCGAGCCCTATTTGCATATGGATTAAACATCGTTTTTTTAGCTGCTGAAAGTGACACCAAAAGAACAAAGGTACCACTGTAATCATGGGTAGTTTTGCTAGAGCCACATGTAAGCAGTGTATAACGTCCAGTTTTGGTGACAGACTCCCTTTAAGTCGCTGTCATACTATGGCTCACAATAATATTAGTGCCGCCCAGAATTAATAATGCCCCCAATAGTGCCCCCTAGAATTAATACTGTACTCAATAGTGACCCTAGTAATATTAATACCCCCATTAGTGCCCCCCAGTAAAAGTAATGCCCCCCAGTAAGAGTAATGGCCCCATTAGTGCACCCAATAAAAATAATACCCCCATTAGTGGTCTTTTGTAAGAGTAATGCCCCCATTAGTGCACCACAGTAAGAATAATGCCCCCATTAGTGCCCCCCAAAAAGAATAATCCCCCCATTAGTGCCCCCAGAAGAATAATGCCCCCATGAGTGCGCCCCAGGAAGAATAATGTCCCCATTAGTGCCCCCCAGGAACAATAATGCCCCCATTAGTGCCAGCGCGCCATATACTCCAGCCACTAGAGCCAGATAACAAAGACGGCTGAAGAAGGTCCATGTCGGACCGAAACTTCCAGTCTGCAAGTTTATCAAAAGTGGCTATGATATTGCATGACGTAACTGGATCATGATTCTTATATGATGTCAAACCAATAAATGGTATAAAATTGCATAAGAAGCCTGTATGCCGCAATCTTCTCTTCCCCATTAGTGCCCCAGTGAAAATAAAGCCCCCATTAGTGCCCCCCAGAAAAAATAATGCCCCATTAGTGCCCCCCAGGAAGAATAATGCTTCCATTAGTGCCCCCAATGAGAATAATGCCCCCCCAGGAATAATAATGCCCCATTAGTGCCCGCCAGAAAGAATAATGCCCTATTAGGGCCCCCCAGAAAGAATAGTGCCCCCTGGAAGAATAATGCCCCCATTAGTGCCCCCCCCCCCCCCAGGAAGAATTATGCCCCATTAGTACCCCTCAGGAATAAATATGCCCCATTAGTGTCACCTAGGAAGAATAATGCCACCCATTAGTTCCCCTAGTGAGAATAATGCCCCCAGGAAGCAAGCAAATGGATGAGGTGAGTTCTTTTTTTTTTTTTTTTTTTTTAATTAACACAAGTGTGGGGGGTAAAAGCTGCACTAATGAGCGCTCCACAATTAGTAACAGTCCTTGTAGGAAAAAAAAATACCGGCCTTGCCAGCGGTGGCAACCCTACCTGTGTGGTGGTGGTGGGAGAGATGACGACCTGTGTGGTGGTGGGCAGAAGAGAGATGGTGACCTGTGTGGTGGTGGTGAGAGAGATGGCAACCTGTGTGATGGTGGTGAGAGAAAGAGATGGCAACCTGATGTTGGTCGCATTTTTACTATATAGGTCACTAAGTTTAATGTGATTCCAAAGATCGATGTCCAGGTGGGTAAAGTAAATAAAAAGTCCTCCTTGCCATTTGAGGACGGGTCTCAACTCAGGAACCCTATGGAGAGAAAAGCAGACAGACTCTTATGTAAAGCATGGGAAGTTGTTTGGCCTAAAAACAAGTATCTCAGCAACTTTGGTGGCTAGGTCGATGTATCTATGACTGAACGAGTTAGAAAACTATCTAAGGCAGTGATGCCCAACCTGTGGCCCTCCAGCTGTTGTAAAACTACAACTCCCACCATGCCCTGTTGTAGGCTTTGAGCATGCTGGGAGTTGTAGTTTTTCAACAGCTGGAGGGCCGCAGGTTGGGCATCCCTGATCTAAGGAATAAAACACCAAGAGAGGAAATAATTGGTTCAATCCCTTTGCTAAAATCTGTGACACCGTTCCTGGCGGATGCCTCGGCTGAAACTGTAAGATTTTCTGCTAGGAGCGCGCTTCAGATGAAATCTTGGTTTGGGGATAAGACCTCAAAGATGAAGTTGTGGTCTATACCTTTTTCAGGGGACTATTTCATTGGCCCGGTGTTAGATAGGATATGTCAGATGGTAGCAGACAAAAAGAAGGTTTTTCCAGAGGAGAGACCAGTTAGGAGGAAAATTACCTTATTTCCCTATGAGAATGAGGATAGATCATATATGGGGAAAGGGAAAACTGGGCGTTGGAGTTACCCAATAGGAAGTGAAGGAAGAGGCTTCCTCCTTAATCCCCAGAATAAAAGAGATGACAAGCAATGACACCAGGATAGACGGGAGGCTGAAGGAATTCCTACCCCAGTAGGAGAAAATAACATTCAATCCATGGGCACTAAATATCATCAGAGTAGGTTACAAGATAGAATTTTTTCACCTCCACCAAACAGACATCAAGGGGCAGGGCAGCACCCATTGGCTCTGCCCATTTTTCTAAGCCCATTCTACATATAATAGGCCACTCCCAAGAAACAGTGTACAGCTGAAATCATATTGTTGAGGATGAAGGTTAGAGTCTCACCCTCATCCTACATAGACACACTGTACCCAATATTCCACCATACAGGACCCCAACATAAAGCTCCTGTACTCACACTGCCCCCCACGTAGCTCAGTGGCGGGAGCTGTTGCAGTTTCACTTCCTCCCTCCTAGTCCTGAAGGCACCAAAAGAGGAGTGGAGGAGGAGCTGCGCGATATTAAAGGTGTGTAGGTCCGGGTGGAAGAGCACGGCTCTACACATCATACAGAGGGGAGGGCCTGTCCTGGCTGCACTGCCTGCTTCACATTATACAATATACAACAGCAGGCTACAGCCAGGAAGCTACTCCACTCTCCTCCCTTCCCAGATCCTGCTCAAGGCCTGTGGTTCCCCCCACCATCCACCACCCGCCCATGGCCTGCTGCCCCCTTTGGCTGTCCTCACCTAGCTCTGAATCCTCCTTCTGAAAATGGCATGGAGGGGGGGGGAGGGGAGCCAGAGCATCTCCTGTCCTACATAGCGCCACATACCTCCTACATCCAGTGATGTCACCTTTGATGTAGATGTTCTTTTTCCTCATCTTCTGCATTCAGACCAGACCGCCATGATGATTTTTCAGCCATCTCCCGTCTCTGCAGAGATTGACAAACAGACATTAGTTTAACACTTTTCCATCATCTTCACATTTTCTGAACACCCCAACCTGCCATCCCCAATACTGTGCCCGCTGTGCTCCCCAAAAGCGCTCATCTCCAGACTCCTACTGCCTCCCCACCGCCACCCGCAATTAGAACCAGGGCCGCGCCGCCTGTGTAGATCGGCGGTGCGGCCCTGAGAGATAAAAATAAATAAAAATTAATGGTTCTAGAGGCGGTCCAGACCCCTAAAACCCCCCCTGTCAGTGCGCCACTGTCAAGGGGGAAAAATGTCAGAGAAGCTACTAGGCTTATCAGGGAAAATCTTCTCCTGGGTGGAAGAGAAAGTGAAGTCATTATCAGCAGTTCACCTAAGAGATGTTGTTTTCCTCAAAAGACTCTCTCTCTCAAAACCTTGGATTCTTCCCAACAGGAGAGACATTTTATATCAGGGTCCCATTTTACATCCACATCCAGAGTTCTTTAAGCTGACGCATGGATCCTGAGGCTGATATCTTAAAACGTCAGGGTTTATCAGATAAAGTGATCTCAACTCTTAGATCCAGTAGGAAGAAGGTCACTTCATCAATATATCTGAAGATTTGGAAAAAAAAATCTGTTCCTTGTCAGGTGTAACATCCCCTAACCACGAGAAGCAGAGAATTCAAAAGATATTAGAATTTCTACAGCAAGGTTTTGGACTTAGGTCTCAGACAGGGCCTCATGCTGCAGCCGCCCGAGCGCTCTGAATTGAGCCTCTGGCGGCTACAGCACTCCCTGGGCTGGCGCGTCCATGAGGGCGCACCGCCGGGCACACTAAGAGGAGAGGAGCTGACAGGGGGGGAAGCGCTCAGCGCTCCCTCCTGTCACTCCATTGTTGCGTGGCCGAGCTCTTTAAGGTCCGCGGGTACAGGAGCATCTGTCTCCTGTACCCGGCCGGACTGACATGAAGTGCACACACAATGTGCACTTCCTGTCAGTCCGCCCGGTACAGGAAACGAAAGCTCCTGTACCCGTGGAGCATAAAGAGCTCGGCCACGCTACACTAGAGGTAGCGGAGGGAGGGGGGAGAAAGAGAATGACAAGGGGAGGGGGAGAATGAAAAGAGGGGAAAGAGAATGAGAAAGGAAGGGGGGAGAGAGAATGACAAGGGGAGAAAGAGAATGACAAGGGGGGGAGAATGACAAGAGGGGCATAGGGAATGACAAGAGGGGCGGGGGAGTGTGAAGAATGACAAGGGGGGGTGAAGAATGACAAGAGGGGGAGTGTAAAGAATGACAAGAGGGAGGAAGAATGACAAGGGGGGGGGGAAGAATGACAAGGGGTGGGAGTGTGAAGATTGACAAGGGGGGGGGGGTGAAGAATGACAAGAGGGGAGAGAATGACAAGGGGGAGAGAACTGGCGTTAGTTAAAGGGGTTCTGCAGTTTGTTACAACTGATGATCTATCCTCTGGATAGATCATTAGCATCTGATCGGCCAGGGTCTGACACCCGGGACCCCTGCCGATCAGCTGTTTGAGAAGGCAGCGGTGCTGGCAGTAGCGCCTCGGCCTTCTCGCTGTTTACCGCAGGGGCAGTGACGTCACGACTAGTATCACTGGCCTTGGCGGGGTTAAGCTCTGTTCACTTGAATGAAGCTTAGCCCCGCCCAGGCCAATGATACTAATCGTGACGTCACTGCGAGAAGGCTGAGGCGCTGCTGCCTTCTCAAACAGCTGATTGGCGGGGGTCCCGGGTGTCAGACTCCTGCCGATCAGTTTAAATAAACTGCAGAACCCCTTTAATATGGCAGATCATATGGGTGGGGCATTGTGATACAAACAAAAAAATGCAACAGCACTCTGCAACCAGAACTCTGCCCAAGATAGAAGCTATAAGAGGACATTAGTGTACATTTTGATCAAAAGGTAATAAGCCACTCGCCACGCCAAGGCTGTCCCGTGAGTGGTCCTAACGCTAAATCTGACCTGTTATGGGCCATGACAGCCACATATAATCCAGGGAGTGTGGGCCCAGCATGCATTCTGGGATAAACCATACTTATTAACCCTTTCTGGTGCTGTAACAGCCTCCATTAGATCCAGGGATGCAGGTACCAACATGCATGCTGAGCCCACTATGCACTCCTCCTGGAGCCAGATGGCTACTAGCAGGCACTGTGAATGCACATTCAGCTTTATACTCACTCTGATTAAAACCAGCCTCTAGGGCAAACAAACTAGTCAGGTGTGCACGACTGAAGAGGAGGTTGCCACACCTCCAACACATACTAAACAGAAACACAAGGGGGAGTCAGTCAGCACGTCCCTGTATGCAGGTGCACGTTGCTATGGCAATTATACATACAAACAAAAAAATGCAACAGCACTCTGCAACCAGAACTCTGCCCAAGATAGAAGCTATAAAGACATTAGTGTACGTTTTGATCAAAAGGTAATAAGCCACTCACCATGCCAAGGCTGTCCCGTGAGTGGTCCTAACGCTAAATCTGACCTGTTATGGGCCATGACAGCCACATATAATCCAGGGAGTGTGGGCCCAGCATGCATGCTGGGATAAACCATACTTATTAACCCTTTCTGGTGCTGTAACAGCCTTCATTAGATCCAGGGATGCAGGTACCAACATGCATGCTGAGCCCACTATGCACTCCTCCTGGAGCCAGATGGCTACTAGCAGGCACTGTGAATTCACATTCAGCTTTATACTCACTCTGATTAAAACCAGCCTCTAGGGCAGACAAACTAGTCAGGTGTGCACGACTGAAGAGGAGGTTGCCACACCTCCAACACATACTAAACAGAAACACAAGGGGGAGTCAGTCAGCACGTCCCTGTATGCAGGTGCACGTAGCTATGGCAATTATACATACAAACAAAAAAATGCAACAGCACTCTGCAACCAGAACTCTGCCCAAGATAGAAGCTATAAGAGGACATTAGTGTACGTTTTGATCAAAAGGTAATAAACCACTCGCCACGCCAAGGCTGTCCCGTGAGTGGTCCTAACGCTAAATCTGACCTGTTATGGGCCATGACAGCCACATATAATCCAGGGAGTGTGGGCCCAGCATGCATGCTGGGATAAACCATACTTATTAACCCTTTCTGGTGCTGTAACAGCCTTCATTAGATCCAGGGATGCAGGTACCAACATGCATGCTGAGCCCACTATGCACTCCTCCTGGAGCCAGATGGCTACTAGCAGGCACTGTGAATTCACATTCAGCTTTATACTCACTCTGATTAAAACCAGCCTCTAGGGCAGACAAACTAGTCAGGTGTGCACGACTGAAGAGGAGGTTGCCACACCTCCAACACATACTAAACAGAAACACAAGGGGGAGTCAGTCAGCACGTCCCTGTATGCAGGTGCACGTAGCTATGGCAATTATACATACAAACAAAAAATGCAACAGCACTCTGCAACCAGAACTCTGCCCAAGATAGAAGCTATAAGAGGACATTAGTGTACGTTTTGATCAAAGGTAATAAACCACTCGCCACGCCAAGGCTGTCCCGTGAGTGGTCCTAACGCTAAATCTGACCTGTTATGGGCCATGACAGCCACATATAATCCAGGGAGTGTGGGCCCAGCATGCATGCTGGGATAAACCATACTTATTAACCCTTTCTGGTGCTGTAACAGCCTTCATTAGATCCAGGGATGCAGGTACCAACATGCATGCTGAGCCCACTATGCACTCCTCCTGGAGCCAGATGGCTACTAGCAGGCACTGTGAATTCACATTCAGCTTTATACTCACTCTGATTAAAACCAGCCTCTAGGGCAGACAAACTAGTCAGGTGTACACGACTGAAGAGGAGGTTGCCACACCTCCAACACATACTAAACAGAAACACAAGGGGGAGTCAGTCAGCTCGTCCCTGTATGCAGGTGCACGTAGCTATGGAAATTATACATACAAACAAAAAAATGCAACAGCACTCTGCAACCAGAACTCTGCCCAAGATAGAAGCTATAAGAGGACATTAGTGTACGTTTTGATCAAAAGGTAATAAACCACTCGCCACGCCAAGGCTGTCCCGTGAGTGGTCCTAACGCTAAATCTGACCTGTTATGGGCCATGACAGCCACATATAATCCAGGGAGTGTGGGCCCAGCATGCATGCTGGGATAAACCATACTTATTAACCCTTTCTGGTGCTGTAACAGCCTCCATTAAATCCAGGGATGCAGGTACCAACATGCATGCTGAGCCCACTATGCACTCATCCTGGAGCCAGATGGCTACTAGCAGGCACTGTGAATGCACATTCAGCTTTATACTCACTCTGATTAAAACCAGCCTCTAGGGCAGACAAACTAGTCAGGTGTGGGGCATATGGGTGGGGCATTGTGATGTCACATGGGGGGGGGGGGGCCCCGGCAAACTTTTATTTCGCCTAGGGCGGCAAAAATCCTTGCACCGGCCCTGGTCTCAGACCAACTACTTTAAAAGTTCAGGTTTTAGCCCTCATTGCATTCTTTGATTTGGATCTTGCTAGCTATAAATCGATTAATAGATTCATTAGAGCAGCTGCAAGGCTAAGGCCCTTATTGAGATCCCGAAACTCCTACATGGGATCTAAACACAGTTCTTAATGGTCTCACAAGAGGACCGTTTGAACCTATAGAAGATTGCTCCTTCTTTCCTTTAAAAATGCATTCCTTAGGCCTCATGCACACAACCGATGTTTGTTTCTGCGTCTGTTCCATCCGCAAATTTTGCATCCGCTCAAAAAAACGGATGACGGACCGTTTTTTGGGGGCGGATCCGTTTTTATGGCAGATCCATTGTAATAATACCTATCCTTGTCCGCAAACGTGAAAAAAAATAGGACATGCTCTATTTTTTTGGCGGAATGTAAACACGAACCACACATGCGGAACAAACACGGTTGACCATCCGCATTTTTTGACGGACCCATTGAAATGAATGGGGAAGCATCCTATCCGTGAAAAAAAACAGAACGGAGTCGGAAACAAACAACGGTCGTGTGCATGAGGCCTTATAGCGATGACATCAGCAAGGAGGTTAGGGGAGATCAAGGCCACTTTTATTAGGGTATCTTACCTAACAATTTCTGAAGACAAAATAGTCCTCAAGCTAGATCCCAGATTCCTACCTAAGATGGTGACAGACTTCCACCGGAATTAGGAAATTATCCTTCCTTCATTTTGTAGTAACCTCAAGAGTAAGAAAGAATATGCGTTTCATTTCTTAGATGTTAGGAGGGCTGTGTTGAGATCGATAATCTCTTAGTTCAGTTCGCAGGGAAGAATAGAGGTGAAAAGGTGTCCAAATCTTCCATAGCCAGGTGGATAAAGAATACAATTACCTTCTGCTACAAGTTCCAGGGTCTAGTATGCCCAGAAAACATCAAGGCCCATTCCACCAGGGCAGTGGTCAGCAAACTGCGGCTCTAGAGCCACATGTGGCTCTTTAGCCCCTTGATATTGGCTCTTCCAGGTGCGGGTTCACATGTACAGTGCGATCGCATTTTCGTTGCCCGTGGCCAAAATCGGCAGGAGGGAGAGGACCAGGAAGCGGTGAAGGCTCTGTGTAACGGATCAACGGGTGTGGACCCGCTGTGCCACTTACCGGTTTGGCTTTGGGCCAAACTTGGGAGCGGAGTTTAAGTGTCCCCCTGGTTTTCACCCTTTATCCCGCTCCAGGATGCGGAAGCTGGACTCAGCTGTAGGGGAGACACCAGGTCGCTACCGCAAGAGTGGTCCCTGTTAAGTGGCAGCTGGCCAGGCAGGCCAGAAAGCCCCGATGCTAGCACCAGGGAAACAGGCAATATAGCAGACAGCCGCAGGATAATGCTGAGCTGAGCAAGTGGTATAGCAGAGCTAGTGCTGTGAGAACAGCAGAGCTGAGTTAGTCCAGGTGCAGCTGGTGTAACAATCTGCACAGCAGATGGAGGCGTGGTCGACAGTCCGGGTCTTTAACTTGAGAGCAGGGAGGTACAAGAGGATCAAGCAGGGACGAGTTCAGGATACAGGCAGAGGTCATAAACAGGATAACGAATGCAGGAACAACAGGAGCCTTAGCTGTAGGAAGTACAATATTGCTCAGGCATTGCAGGAAGGGGGAAGCACCCTTATAAAGGTGGTGCCTGGCCAGGATTGGAGAGAGGGTGGAATCAGGAGCGTGTGTTAACCCTTAAGGTACCAGGACGCCTGCGGCTCCTACAAGATACAACAGAAGCTGTCGTAGCCGGCGACAGCGCAGGAAAGCGGGTCCAGAGCCTGCAGCGAAGAGGAGGAGCCCCGCGTGCAGCTTGACTGAGGTACGTAGTTGGACGCACTGCACGCTGGCGGCTGCCAACTGCCATTGTTACAGTATCCCCCCTCTCACGCCCCTTCTTTTTGGCCTGGATGTGCTGAAAAAATCTTCTGAGAAGATTCGGAGCAGGAACGTTCCTCAGGACCATAATTCTTCCAGTCTACAAGGAAGTACCTCTTACCACCAACAACCTTGGAATCGTGGATGTTCTGTACTTCAAATTCAGGCTCACCGTCAGTAGGCACGGAAGTAGAGGTGGAGGGAGGCCTGGAAAAGGAGTTGAGGACCAACGGTTTCAGAAGAGATACATGAAAAGAATTTGGAATCCGGAGAGAAGGAGGCAACCGGAGTTTATAAGAAACACGGTTGATACACTCAAGGACCTCAAACGGGCCCAGAAACCTTGGAGCAAATTTGTAACAGGGTACCTTCATGCTGATGTTCCTGGAGGAAAGCCAGACTTTGTCGCCAGGAGAGAACTGAGGAGGAGGTCTACGTCTAGTATCCGCATTTCTCTTCATACGAGAAACAGCCTGAGAGATGGAGTCCTTAGTCTGTCTCCAGATGCTGAGGAAGTCTCTGAACAAAGAATTAGCAGCCGGTACCTCGGAAGATGCGGACAGGGGTAAAGGAGCACGAGGGTGTAGTCCATACACTATGTAGAAGGGAGAAGAGCCCGTGGATTCTCCGGAATGGCTGTTGTACGATTGGGTGCAGGAGCTGCACCCAATCATCATGCTGAGCAGAGACAAAGTGACGTAGGTAGTTCTCCAAAGTCTGATTAACTCGTTCAACTTGCCCATTAGACTGAGGGTGGTATCCAGAAGAGAAGTCCAACTTGACCTCAAGTATCCCACAGAGCGCTCTCAAGAATTTGGAAGGAAATTGTACCCCTCGATCGGACACAATGTGCAGATGAAGGCCATGAAGGCGGAAGATGTGTTCGAAAAACAGACAGGCTAGTTGCTTAGCAGAGGGCAATCCAGGAAGCGGAATAAAATGTGCCATCTTGGAGAATCTGTCTACCACTACCCAGATTACAGAACAGCCAGCAGAGGACGGGAGGTCTGTGATAAAGTCCATAGCAACATGCTGCCAGGGAACTTCCGGAATGGGTAACGGTAGTAGCAAACCCACTGGTTTGGTTCGGGAAACCTTGTTGCGGGCACAGGAGGTACAGGCAGACACAAATTCCCGGACATCTTTGGGTAGGGTGGGCCACCAGTAGTGACGGGACAGCAACTCAAGGGTCTTACGTACCCCATGGTGACCAGCGTACTTGGAGCAATGTCCCCAGAAGAGAATCTTCCTCCTCTTGGCTTGCGGAACAAAAATCTTCCCCGGAGGAATATCTTTTACTCGAACTGGCGCCACTGAAACCAGACAGGACGGATTGATGATATGTTAAGGTTCCTCAATCTGATCTGCTGGGTCAAAGGAACGGGAAAGCGCATGAGCCCTCACATTTTTGTTTGCCAGTCGAAAATGCAGAAGGAAATTGAATCGGACAAAAAAGAGTGCCCATCGAGCCTGACGTGGATTAAGACGCTGTGCAGACTGCAGATAAGTCAGATTCTTGTGGTCAGTGTATATAACCACTGGATGCAAAGCCCCCTCCAGGAGGTATCTCCATTCTTCCAAGGCCATCTTGATAGCAAGCAGTTCTCTATCACCGATGGAGTAGTTTCTTTCTGCAGAAGAGAAGAGCTTGGAGAAGAAACCACACGAGACAAATTTCCCCTTGGAGGTCTTCTGTAGCAGGACTGCACCTGCACCAATAGAAGAAGCATCCACTTCTAGGAAGAACTGTTTGGAAGTGTCTGGATGATGGAGGACAGGAGAAGCAGCAAAGCAATCTTTGAGTTGTCGGAAAGCAGACTCAGCTTCAGGGGTCCATTTCTTTGCATCCGCCCCTTTCTTAGTCAGCGCAGAAATAGGGGCTGTGAGGGAAGAGAAGTTTGGAATGAACTGCCTATAGAAGTTGGCAAATCCCAGAAATCTTTGAATGGCATGGAGACCTTGAGGACGGGGCCAATTCAGGATGGCAGAGACCTTGTCGGGATCCATTTGCAGACTAGTGCAGGAAACAATGTACCCCAGAAAGGGTAAGGAAGACTGCTCAAAGACACACTTTTCGAGCTTGGCAAACAGATCATTCTCCCTTAGGCGCTGCAGAACCAGGCGCACTTGTCTCCGGTGAGTGGACAAGTCGGTTGAATAAATGAGAATATCGTCGAGATACACTACTATACACTTGTATAACAGGTCCCGGAAGATGTAATTTACAAATTCTTGGAAGACTGCAGGAGCGTTGCAAAGGCCGAACGGCATAACCAAGTACTCATAGTGGCCATCGCGGGTATTGAATGCCGTCTTCCACTCGTCGCCTTCACGGATTCAAATCAGGTTATATGCACCACGTAGATCCAATTTAGAAAATATCTGTGCGCCTTGGATACGGTCAAACAATTCAGACATCAGGGGCAGAGGATACTTGTTTTTGACTGTAATCTTGTTCAGTCCATGATAATCTATGCATGGACGGAGAGACCCGTCTTTCTTGGACACGAAGAAGAAACCGGCTCCAGCCGGCGAGGTAGACTTCCGGATAAACCCCCTCTCCAGGTTCTCCTTAATATACTTAAAGGATAAACCCTTCCACGAGGAGGAGAAGTCCCAGGTAGAAGATCGATCGGACAGTCAAAAGTCCGATGAGGTGGTAAAGTCTCTTACAGAAAACATCTCCAAAGGATGCAAATTGCGGAAGCAGACCAGGCAGGTTCACAGGAACTGGACGAGGAGATATTGGGTGAACCATCGACAGGCAGGAGGTTTGGCACTGAGGACCCCAGCGGAGAATATCCCCCTTTCGCCAGTCTAAGACGGGAGAATGTTGCTGTAGCCAGGGCAAACCCAGAATCACTGGGTCCGTGGAATCTGGCAGGACATAGAAGGATATTTCTTCAGAATGTAGCACCCCGACTTGGAGTTTCACAGGAGCAGTGATGAACTGAATAGGTTTGGGTAAGGTTTGTCCATTAACAATCGTTGCCACCAGAGGCTTCGCCAGACGGGTAGTGGAAAGCTGGCACTGGGTCACCAGGGCTTGATTAACAAAATTCCCGGCAGCGCCAGAATCCAGGAAGGCAGGTACCGATATACTGGTTTTCCCAGCAGACACCATTACAGGGATAAGAAGTTTGGGAGAATTGTTTTTGTCACCTAGGGTCACTTCTCCCAATGAGCCTAGGCGCTGAAGTTTTCCGCCTTCTGCGGGCAGGTACGAACAACATGTTCCTTTCCACCGCAGTAGAGGCACAAGTTCTCTGCTCGCCGTCACTGGCGCTCCTGATCAGAGAGCTTCAGGCGATCCACCTGCATAGGCTCTTCAGATGGAATCGCAGCAGGAGTCTGAACAGTCCTCTGGAAGACAGGTGCGAGTTTAGACGTCTGCTTTATTCTTGCGGCTTGAGAAAAACGTTCACTAAACTGCATGTCTATGCGTGTGGCCAACGTGATCAAATCATCCAGAGAGCCAGGGAGGTCCCTTCCTGCAAGTTCCTCTTTAATGCAGTCACTCAGACCCTCCCAGAATACGGCTCGTTGAGCTTCACCATTCCAGGACAGTTCTGCGGCCAGTGTACGGAACTGGATTGCGTATTGGCCCACTGTCCTAGCGCCTTGACGCAGACGAAGAAGAGCAGAAGCCGCAGACGAGGCACGGCCAAGTTCCTCAAATACTGTAAGGAAAACAGTTAAGAAGGTCTGTAGGCTTGCAGTCTCGGGTCCGCCTCGCTCCCATATAGGATTAGCCCAAGCAAGAGCTTCTCCAGAGAGCAGAGATACAATGAAAGCCACCTTTGCTCGGTCAGACTGGAACTTGTCTCCATGTAGCTCAAAGTGGATCAAGCATTAATTCAGGAACCCTCTGCAGGCCTTTGACTCACCGCTGAAACGTGGAGGCAAGGGAAGTTGGACAGCATACGTGCCTTGGTATGCAGACGATGCAACGGAATTAGCAGGAGTTGCTGGGACCTGTAGTGCCGCAGGAGCAGTAGTGGGTAGAGTGTCCAGACGTGCAGAAATTGTGTTCAAATACTGCAGCAGGACTTCTTGGCGTTCACTCTGGCGTTGCAGCTCTCGGTATAAATCTTGTACCACAGGCTTTGGCTTGCCAGCGGGGTCCATGGCCTGAGCAAACTCTAACGGATCAACGGGTGTGGACCCGCTGTGCCACTTACCGGTTTGGCTTTGGGCCAAACTTGGGAGCGGAGTCTAAGTGTCCCCCTGGTTTTCACCCTTTATCCCGCTCCAGGATGCGGAAGCTGGACTCAGCTGCAGGGGAGACACCAGGTCGCTACCGCAAGAGTGGTCCCGGTTAAGTGGCAGCTGGCCAGGTAGGCCAGAAAGCCCCTAAGCTAGCACCACGGAAACAGGCAGTATAGCAGACAGCCGCAGGATAATGCTGAGTTGAGCAAGTGGTATAGCAGGCTAGTGCTGTGAGAACAGCAGAGCTGAGTTAGTCCAGGTGGAGCTGGTGTAATAATCTGCACAGCAGACGGAGGCGTGGTCGACAGTCCGGGTCTTTAACTTGAGAGCAGCGATGTACAAGAGGATCAAGCAGAGACGAGGTCAGGATACAGGCAGAGGTCATAAACAGGATAACGAATGCAGGAACAACAGGAGCCTTAGCTGTAGGAAATACAATATTGCTCAGGCATTGCAGGAAGGGGGAAGCACCCTTATAAAGGTGGTGCCTGGCCAGGATTGGAGAGAGGGCGGAATCAGGGGCATGTGTTAACCCTTAAGGTACCAGGACGCCTGTGGCTCCTACAAGATACAACAGAAGCTGTCGTAGCCGGCGACAGCGCAGGAAAGCGGGTCCGGAGCCTGCAGTGAAGAGGAGGAGCCCCGCGTGCAGCTCGACTGAGGTACGTAGTTGGACGCACTGCACGCTGGCGGCTGCCAACTGCCATTGTTACACTCTGTACTCACCGCTTCCTGGTCCTTGGCTGTAGGCTGTGCAGGGCTGCGCACAGTGTGAGGCGCTCTGTGACGTCACGCCAGTTCACAGCACAGCCGACAGCAGGAGGAACACAGAGCGAGGGCGGTGAGGAGCAACGGCATCTAGGAGCAGGAGAGGTAAGTGCTTTTTTATTTTATGAAACTTGGGGCTGATCTGAGGCAATGGGGTGATGAGAATCATAATGGGGGATATGAGAGGCATTATGGATGATGAGAGGCATCATTGAAGATAATGGGGATGATTAGAGGCATCATGGATGATAATGGGGATGATGAGAGGCATGGGGCTCTTATCTGAGGTCTGATTGGGGGTCTTTTACTTTGGGGTCTGAGCTGACTTCTGATCTGAGGTAGGTCTTATTAACATTGGGGGTCCGATTAGTGGTTTGACCTGGGGTGTAATGAAAATGATATATTTTTTTTCATATTGTCCCCCTCTAAAACCTACATGCGTCTTATAGGGTGAAACGTTGTGGAGTGAAAGATGTAGTGTCGAGGATTGAGAAAGGTATGTTCAGATGGTTAGGAATACCCTTAGTAAGTTAATAACAATGTACCTTCCTATATAGTTTCCATTTAAAAAATTTGGCTCTCGGAAAAAATTTGAATCGCTGTTTTGTTGATATTTGGCTCAGCTGACTAATAAGTTTGCCCACCACTGCACCAGGTCCATTTCCTCTTCATATGCAGAAAAAGCGGGTGCGTCATTGGAACAGATATGCAAAGCAGCGACCTGGTCCAATCTGCATACCTTTATAAAACACTATAGATTAGACTTATCGAGAACTGCAGACCTGTCCTATGGATGTAAGGCTCTTCAGGCGGTAGCCCCCCCTTAATTGGTGATCTGTTATGTGATATGGAAAATTGGAATTAGACTTACCGGTAATTCTGTTTCCATGAATCCACCATGAAGGCATGTTAAACCCGTCCCAAATTTCGTTAGTCAGATTTATTTATATCCTTTGGCAGGCGCGTAGATGCAGGGATCACAGGGGTCGCAGTTGCGACCAGGCCAGACACTCCAGGGGGTCCGACTGCCTGTAGACCCCTGGCCCCTGCAGACTCAGTTGTCTTACCCTGCCCGGCCGGGGCTTCACTGACCTGAGCGAATACAGCGTCAGGTCGTAGTGGGTCGTATTGGGTCTTTGGGCTGATCTGAAGTCTGATGGGGGCTGAATGGGGGTCTGATGGGGGTCTTTGGGCTGACCTGAGGTCTGATGGGGGCTGACAGGGGGTCTTTGGTCTGATCTGAGGTCTGATGGGGGCTGAGTGGGGGTCTTTGGGATGATCTGAGGTCTGATGGGGGCTGAGTGGGGGTCTTTGGGCTGATATGAGGTCTGATGGGGGCTGAGTGCGCTGATATAAGGTCTGATGGGGGCTAAGTGCGCTGATATGAGGTCTGATGGGGGCTGAGTGGGCTGATATGAGGTCTTATGGGGGCTGAGCGGGCTGATGGGGGGCTGTGGGCTGATCTGAGGTCTGATGGGGGCTGAGTGGGGGTCTTTGGGCTGAAATGAGGTCTGATGGCAGCTGAGTGGCATGATATGAGGTCTGACCGGGGCTGAGTGGGCTGATCTGAGGGCTAATGGGGGTCTTTGGGCTGATCTGAGGTCTGATGGGGGCTGAGTGGGGGTCTTTGGGCTGATATGAGGTCTGATGGCGGCTGAGTGGCCTGATATGAGGTCTGACCGGGGCTGAGTGGGCTGATCTGAGGGCTGATGGGGGTCTTTGGGCTGATCTGAGGTCTGATGGGGGCTGAGTTGGTTGATATGAGGTCTCTCTGCAGTGGCAGAGAGACTCACTGAGGCCAGCAGCAGCTGTTTTAGTCAGATCACAGCCAGTCCGCAACTTTGGCTCTAATCTGACTGATATGGCTGCTGCTGGCCTCAGTCTCTCTGCCACTGCTGCTCTTAGGGTGTCCAGACGTCCGGTTTTAGGCCTGACAGTCCGGTTTTTAGACTCCTGGTCCAGCGCAAGGCCAGGATGGACGGCCAGAAGTCCCCCTTTTTTGTTGTTATGGATGATGGGACGGCGGGTCCAGCTCAGGCATGGTCACTTTAAGTACCAATGGCAGGGGGCTGGGCCTGGCAGCATGTCCGATCACACTGCGTGCTTACGTGACGTCACAAAGTTATCAGCGCTGCAGGTCCAGAAGGAAGTTGGGAACAGAGGAGCGCGGAAGCCACTGCTAGTCTGCCACTGCCCATTTGCCCAGCAGTCTGACTCTATACACATTCACTCGCCAAGTTTTTTTTTAGAGCATCGTGTTCCAATAATTATTGTAGGGGGGCGCTATCTGTGAGTAACTAGTATTTTTAGTCGGTTTATCTGTTTCTACAGTATAGTTTTGGGGGGCACAGCATCTCAGTATTGGGGGTGCATGATGGGATGTTGAGAAGGTGGGAGGAAAAGTAGGAAACTAAGATGTCTGTCTGTCTGTCTGTTAAACTATGCAGAGATGAGAGATGGCTAAAAGAAATCATCATGGTGGTCTGAATGGAGAAGATGAAGAAAGAGAACATCTACATCAAAGAAGACGTCACTGTATGTAAGAGGTATGGGAGCAATATATGGGTGGGGTTGCGTGTGGGTGTGGCTTAAGGGTGGGCAGGACACAGGGGCCCCATAATCTCATATTCCCCGGGGAAGTGCCCCTCCCGAGACCAGGCTCTGGATCCGCCCATGGATCCATTTTGCACCGGGGCCCCATGGATTGTGTGGACGACACTGTCCTTTGGGTATGAATAAATACTCAAAAAAAGTGTATTAAACTTAAGATACCACAATTTGTCACTGGCTCTTTAGTAATTTAGAAACACTGGGGAATGGTGGTGAGAGGGGGCAATTTAACCTTTCTCTTCCTGCCCCTACAAATGTCAGGGGTCAATCACTCCATATGTATGTCATGATGGTGGATTCGTGTAAACAGAATTACCGGTAAATCTAAATCCAATATCATCGAAAAGTTTATTTCAGTAATTCAGTTCAAAAATTGAAACTCATATATTATATTATATTCTAAAAAATGATTTTCAATACAGAAATCTTGGCCTACTGAAAAGTATGTATAGTGTATGCACTCAATACTTGATCGGGTTCTTTATGCAGGAATTACTGCATCAATGCCCTCATACAGTATGTATAGTGGCCCCAGATTTCTTAATATCATTATCGTCTGAATATTTTTGATATCGCCCAACCCAGTGTAGCACTGTTTAGGTGTTATGGATGCCTAGGTTTTTTTCTTATCAGCCTTCAGCTCATCTTTCTTGTTGGGTCTGGTGTCTCTCATATTCCTCATGACAATACCCCATAGATTTTCTATGGTGTTTAGGTCAGGCAAGTTTGCTGGCCAATCAATCACAGTGATACTGTTGTGTTTAATAAACCAGGTGTGGTGATAGAAGTATCCAGATATCAAAAAAAAATTCAGGATTAGGCAACCCCCTCACTTTACATTCCAGTATTGAGTCATAACCTCACTCTTGTCCCCCCTCCCAAAGCCAGGTCAGGAGATTGTAGCCATAAAATCAGTAAGATGGAACCACTTCACAGAGACCCCTATCATAAAACGTGAAGAAGCGTGAGGTTAATACACAAATCTTTCACAGACCAGAACAGTCAGAGGGGTCAGGAAAAGGCTAGCGTCCTCTCCAGCCGAGATCATACATGAAACCCCTATCTTGCAATATACAAAGAAATAACTGGCCTAATGCATATTTGGGCCATGTGCTTCTTCCTGAGAACTTGATTAGCTGATTAGAGTGTGACATAATGGGGGTCATTTATTATATGAAATACGCCTAAATTAGGCATATTACAGGCGCAGACGGCAGCGCAGCGGTTAGTTGGTCACTATCTACGACTTCTCCTCGCTCACACTAGGTCTAAAATTGTGGCGTGGAGGGGAAGTAAACGGGATGGCAGGCCCATCTCATTCATCATTTTCTACGCCTGTTTTAGGCGTAGAAAATTGTCTAAATGTAAGAGCTTAGAAGCTGTGTTACATTTAGTTTTAGTTTTAAAAAACATTTTATTAAAGAAGCTTCTGACAAGACGCAATACATAGTTATAGTACAACAATCAATGAGTCATACAATGCATTTTAACGACGGTTCAGATACATCCTACTGTTGATTATACATAAGAGAAAACAGTCAAAAGCGCCATATGCCGGTTACAGAGATGAACCATTTTACGATAAGTGAATTAAAAAACAAAGGTGATTTAGTGCTCTTTCACACTTGCGTTTTTGTTTTCCGGCATAGAGTTTAGTCGTCGGGGCTCTATGCCGGAAAAATCCTGATCAGTTTTATCCCCATGCATTATGAATGGAGAGAAATCCGTTCAGGATGCATCAGGATGTCTTCAGTTCAGGACCGTAACGTTTTTTGGCCGGAGAAAATACTGCAGCATGCTGTGCTTTTTGCTCCGGCCAAAAATCCTGAACACTTGCCGCAAGGCCGGATCTGGAATTAATGCCCATTGAAAGTCATTAATCCGGATACGGCCTTAAGCTAAACGTCGTTTCGGCGCATCGCCGGATCCGACGTTTAGCTTTTTCTGAATGGTTACCATGGCAGCCAGGACGCTAAAGTCCCAGGTGCCATGGTAAAGTGTAGTGGGGAGCGGGGAAGCAGTATACTTACAGTCCGTGCGGCTCCCGGGGCGCTCCAGAGTGATGTCAGGGCGCCCCATGCGCATGGATCACGTGATCGCATGGATCACGTGATCCATGCGCATGGGGCGCTCTGACGTCATTCTTGAGCGCCCCGGGAGCCGCACGGACTGCAAGTATACTGCTCCCCCGCTCCCCACTGCTGCTATGGCAACCAGGACTTTAATAGCGTCCTGGCTGCCATAGTAACGCTGAAAGCATTTTGAAGACTGATCAGTCTTCAAATGCTTTCAGGTCACTTGCGTTGTTACGGATCCGGCGGGCATTTCCGGCGAGGAAAGTGCACGCCGGATCCTAACAACGCAAGTGTGAAGGAGGCCTAAACAACAAAGGTGATTAACCTAGGCGAGATGGAAAGCATGAGGATACTATTGAAGAGTGTTTAAGGTATCATTTGATTTTCAACGCTGTCCGAAAACTCCTCCAAGGACCCCAAATTATATCAAATTTATGCGTGCTTGCTGCATTGCTCCAGTAAGCAATTTGTTCCAGACGGCAAATCTGGTCGCATTTAAGCAACCATTGTCAAGCCGAGGGCGCATTAGGAGATTTCCACATCGTTGCCACCAGTAATCTCGCTGCTGGTTAAGTTTACATTTGTGACTCAACATGCTGGTTCCCTTTACCCAGCCCAAAAGGCAGAACTGAGGCGAGGGGGTTATATTTAGACTATGGACCCTAGATAGTACCTCACAATCTGCCGTCCAGAATGGCCTAAGTATGGGGCATGACCACCAAATGTGCAAGTATGAACCTACCTCCCCACACTCCCGCCAGCACATTGGTGAAGATGTTGGGAACATAATGTGGATCCTATCTGGTGTATAGTACCATCGAGTCAGTGACTTGTAGTAGTTTTCTTGTAAGCGAACACATCTAGAAACCTTAGGTGTTTCCCTGAGGAGAGCTCTAGTTTCCTCTGTTGTGAATGTAATTTGCAAGTCTGATTCCCATTTTGCAACAAACTGAGGCTTTTGGGGCTGTACATCTCCCAGAAGCAAAGTTTCGATAATTTCTTGCTAGGCTCTTTCACACACAACACGAATTGTTCAAAAATCGATGGGCTTACTTCACCCACACAACCCAGCCGCTTCAAATAGTGCCATATGTGTGAAACATTTAAGGGGGAAAGTCCCTGTGTAACCCACGCATCTGCACAATATTCTAGTTGCTCTGTTTGGGATTGGATAATATCCAAAACAAGTGTCTTGCTATACTTGCATGTTTCATTCAAAGAATTCCTAAATTCTTCAGGAGAGTCACAAAAAACATCAGTTACCTGAAGTAGAGGCGATAATGGTCCCAAGAGGGAGGCATTTCCCAGCCCCGAGTACCATGTTTTGACAGTATTGATTTGTAGCTAACACTAGAGAGCTTAGGGGAATCTTTGACATATTCTTTTTCAATTGTATGTCCAGTCTGTCTTTAGAGTCCCGTAGCCATTCAAGCACCCTGAGGCTGGATTGTCTGTGCGTATGGGATCCTAGGCCTACCCCCCCACCCCCAAAGAAAACGAAAACGCGTGATGATTTTACTCAATTCTGCAAACAAGGTTCTAGGCAACTTGTAGGAGATAAAGTACTTTTGGGAGAATCACAGTTTTCAATAGGGATCTCCTCCTGAACCATGAGGTGAAGGGGATGTCCCTTGCCCTTAGAAGAGTGTTAATATCTCTAGGGAGATTTTTGTAATTTGCCTGGTATAGCCCAGCTGGCCAAGGAGTAAGGGTAATACCCAAGAAAGGAATGCCTTGAGAAGCCAAGACAAAGGGGGACGTCCTTTCCAATAGTACTTTTGATTCAGTATCTAAAGTGATGTTTAGCACTTGCGACTTCGTAGGGTTAACTTTAAAGTTGGACATAGTGCCGAAGAGCTCCAGTACAGAATTTATTTCGGGAAAAGCTTCAAATGGATTTGTGACAATCAGGAGAAGGACGTCTGCGAATGCCGCCTGAGTGTGCATTTGGTCCAGGATTCTTTGCACCTGTATTTTAGGATTAAGCCGGAACGCCTGGAGAAGTGGTTCCATGGATAGAATGAACAAGAGCGGCGACAAGGGACACCCTTGCCGAGTCCCATTACTGATCTTAAAGGGAGGCGACAAGGTGTTGTTGATCAGTATTCGGGCACTGGGGTCTTTGTACATGGCCATGACTACATCGATAAACGTATCCGGAATTTGAAAGCAGTGCCTTGCTCTCATTAAATACGTCCAATCTACCCTGTCAAATGCCTTCTCGGCATCTGTGCCAAGAAGGACTAAGGGGGTGTCTGTTTTACACGCGTGTTGTATTATATTAATTATTCGACTCGTGTTCATCCTCACTTGACGTCTCTTCACGAACTCCACTTGCTCCATATGTATGAGCTTCGGGAGGAAAGGTTGCAGCCTCAGTGCTAACATCTTGGCTAGCAATTTTAGATCGTTGTTAAGCAACGATAAGGGTCGATAGCTGGGACAGGCTGAAGGATCCTTCCCTTCCTTCGGAAGTACAGTTATTTGAGCAGCTAGTGTGTGCGGGTGAAGGCCCAACCCCTCTCCCAGTGAGTTACATACTTTTAAGAAGCGCAGCAAAAGCACCTCCTTGTATGAGGCGTAAAAAAACATCGGTAGACCATCTGGCCTGGGACTTTTACGTAATGGGGAGGATTGTAGAGCAACCTGCAACTCTTTCAATGTGAAAGGGGCCCCCAGCGTCTGCACCTGAACTGAGTCCAGGGTGGGTAGTCTTAACCATTTAAGCCATCTATCAATACGTTCAATCCTTTCAGCCCTCTCCTGCGAACCCTTAGATTGTTGTATGTTGTATAGACTAGCGTAATATTCAGAGAATCTGCTAGCAATTTGGTCAGTAAGAAACAAGAGCTGAGCTGAAGAGGATTGGATGTTATGTATATAGGAATTTACTTTCCTTTTTTTAAATTGTGACAACATAAATTTCGACGCTTTATCGCCGTGCGCGTAATATTTGAATTTCGCGGAAAGATAGACCTTTGCCGACTTACATTCAAAAATGTTTTTTAATTGGGATCGCAAGTAGTCTAATTCCTGAAATAAATCTGGGGTGAGTTTTTCCCTGAATGTCCGCTAGCAACCTCAGGACTTTTGCCTCTCTCTTTTTTTTGACATATGCCCCTAAGGATATGAAGTGGCCTCTCGCTACCGCCTTGTGGGCCTCCCACACTGTACTTGGTTGTACGTCCCCATTGTCATTGAACTCAAAGTAATCCCGGATTTTCCCTTCAATCTGTTTCCTATTGTCTGGGTCATGCAGTAAGGTTTCGTTAACCAACATTTCCCTCTTGGGAGTATTTTTTAACAGGAATTTTAAAAAGGTAGGGGCATGGTCCGAAATGGTTATCTATCCTATGGACGTAGCTTGGCAATAGGGCAACAGTGAGGGGGACACAAGAACATAGTCTAACCTCTGGTATGAGGCATGTGCTGGGGAATAATACCTTATTCTCAGGATGCATTGCTCGCCAACCATCGACAAGTCCCGCTTTAGTGATATTATCCCTAATGTACTTCGGTGCTTTCAAGGATAAGGATGATCTCCTTCCGGATGTATCTACCTCAGGGATCAATGCGACGTTTAAATCCCCTCCTAATATGGCTATTCCCTCAGCACAATTTTGGAAGCTCTGAAACATGTCACGGAGCCATGAAGCTTGTGCACTATTTGGTGCGTATACACTCCCAAAAGTATATACCTGCGAGGAAATTACCCCTTTATAAATACATATCTTCCTTCTTTGTCCGCGTGTGTCGATTGCACCACCAAAGGGAGCCTTCTGTGCAAAGCTATGCTCACACCCCTAGAGGCAAAGTCAGGTGTCGTACTATGGAACCATTGGTTATATACCAAATGGTTCATATGCGGTATGTGCCCTGTGCGGAAATGGGTCTCCTGCAGGAGTAAGACATCCACATTTTGTTTCTTGAACATATGACAGGTCTGGCTCCGTTTGGCGGCTGCGTTCAGACCCCTTGCATTCAAGGAGCATACATTAACTACTGCCATGTGGAGTTATTAGGCAAATAAAGAAGCTTCAGATTGCTCGGAACCCCTTAAAGCTGATATTTTTGGATACACCCCAACCAATTGATCCACTTCCCCATCTCCACATGTCTGTCAGACTTCCTCACCCTCTCGCCCAAACTATATTAACCAAACAGTGCACATAATCTAACTGTACGTATAATAATCTCTAACAGTCTTGAAAGAGGATAGGCATATATAAACAGCATATAACGGCCCCAGGTGACGCCCATCCCAAGAACCAAGTAAACCAAACAATGGTAGAACAACCCTCCTAGAAGGTAATTGCTTCTCTAGACAGAGACATACATGAGTGGGTGTAGGCTGCCATCTAGAGGACTTTTTGAGGATAGCAGGCAATACTTAATACATGAGCAAACAAAGTGAGAAGCATAATTCTGAAAGGTGAATATATGTGCTGAATACATGGTAGGGTAGCAAATTTCTAAATGGAGAATATATGCGCTGAATACATGTTAAGTGAGCATATTTCTAAATGGAGAATATATGCGCTGACTACATTTTAACATCACAAATTCCGAAATGATGATTGTAAGTGCTGTAAACATTTTAAACTAGCATATCTCTAAACGGTGAAGATATGCGCTGAATAAATATTAAAGTGGTTTACCTAGTGACCAGAGAAGGGACATAAAAGAACATAATGATGTAAATTATTGAGGCCCGGTGCTTTATGATTACTGCCTCCCCTGTGTCCCTGCTGACCGAAAGTTCAGTCTGTGTTACCCAATACTGACATTCCAGCCCTGGTAAATTTCGTATGTGATGAACCCCTCAAGTCTCACCACTCCATGGATCCCCAGAGAGGCCATCTTAAGTAGAAAAAGTTGAGTATTCCTCAGCCCAGGTCTGATGGTGCTTTCCTTGGCGTGGAGTGTCCCGTCCTCCCTCTTTGCCTTTGGGGCTTTCCCGCTTTCGCTGGAATCCATGTGGGCGGCAGCGGTAAAGCCGGGAGATCTGTTAACTCCTGTACAGGGTTCCTGTCGGGGATCTGGAAGTCCACCGTTCCCAAGAAATCATATATTCGTTTGAGATCCGCATGTGACTGTAGCACCATTTTCTTCTCTGCGGATTTTTAAGTAGCCCAAACGGATACAGCCACCTGTATAGGATCTTTCGTTCCCGCAGGACATCCAAAAGTTTCTTTTTTTTGAGTGTCATAGGTGAGAGGTCTTGGTATATAGAAATGACAGCTCCAGCATAACGTATAGGAGCAGCTGATCTAGCTACTGTCATGATCTTTTCTTTCAGCTGAAAGCTAGCCAGCTTGCAAATAATGTCCCTAGGTTGTTCATTGGGACCTGGTGGGGGGCGTAGGGACCGTGAGCCCTCTCTAGCACGACTGCTTCATTCTGGTCTGGACCCAGAAGTTCTTTGAAGACGTCCAATAGCATAAAGGAAATGGCTTCTGGCTGAATAGATTCAGGGAAACCTTTAAAGGGCTTCTGTCATCACGTTTTGACATTATAAGCTGTCTGACATTAGCTATGTGCTAATGTCAGAGCAGCTTGATAATGTCTTTTTTTACAAAAATCCGAGTTATATTCGGGCCAAAAAACGTACTTTTATAATATGTAAATTAGCCTCTAGAGCAGGAGCGCTGCCTGCTCCTAGAAGCTCGTGAGGTAACCTGCTGGCACGCCTCTTCTTTGAGTGACAGTGCTGGGCAGCGATCCTCCGGCACTGTCTCTGTGAAATCCAGCACTGCACGGCCGCTCTGTACTCGGCGCAGGCGCGGTGAGCAGAGGACAGCAGGCACCAGCGTCCTCTGCTCACCGCGCCTGCGCCAATACAGAGCGGCCGTGCAGGCGCTGGATTTCTAAGGAGACAGTGCCGGAGGATCGCTGCCCGGCACTGTCACTCAAAGTAAGAAGGGCGTGCCAGCAGGTTGTCGCACGGAGCTTCTAGGAGCAGGGCAACGCCCTGCTCCTAGAGGCTAATTTACATATTATAAAAGCACGTTTTGGCCCGAATATAATATGAAATTAGCCTCTAGGGCAGAGCGTTGCTCTGCTCTAGAAGCTCGTCGTGGCACCTGCTGGCACGCCTTCTTACTTTGAGTGACAGTGCTGGGCAGCGATCCTCCGGCACTGTCTCCTTATGAAATCCAGCGCCTGCACGGCCGCTCTGTATTCGGCGCAGGCGTGGTGAGCAGAGGACGCTGGTGCCTGCTGTCCTCTGCTCACCGCGCCTGCGCCGAATACAGAACGGCCGTGCAGGCGCTGGATTTCACAAGGAGACAGTGCCGGAGGATCGCTGCTCGGTACTGTCACTCAAAGTAAGAAGGGGCGTGCCAGCAGGTTGCCGCACGGAGCTTCTAGGAGCAGGGCAACGCCCCCCTGCTCCTAGAGGCTAATTTACATATTATAAAAGTACGTTTTTTGGCCCGAATATAACTCGGATTTTTGTAAAAAAGACATTATCAAGCTGCTCTGACATTAGCACATAGCTAATGTCAGACAGCTTATAATGTCAAAACGTGATGACAGAAGCCCTTTAAGCCTTATGTTGTTGCATCTCCCCCTATTTTCTTGGTCCTCCATAAGGCTTCCATTATCTTCTCCTTCATCGGAGTCCGACGCCACTCTTTGCCGCGCTATCTCTGGGTTCAGCACTATCTCTGGGTTCAGCGCCATCTTGTCCGGCCGCTTCTGCGCCGGGGTCCCCGTTCTCTTCATAAAGCGATCCATTTCACCTTGTCCCACCACCGATTTTCCTGCCCCAGGCTGATCTCTGGTCTTTTCTTTGTAAGTTTTGCCCATACAAGCAAGTTTACTATCGCTTCATGTGCCTGCTTCCACTTATCCTCAGCGGAGCTCAGGGATCAGCGGCCATGCAGCATCGCATCCAAGCTCCACCCCCTGTCTTACATTTAGAGCTGGCGCTGAATGCGCTGAAGTTATGAAGAGGCCTGCGCCTCTTCATAACTTCAGCGAATCCTTCGCCAGCTATGGGGCTTTATTAAGACCAGAGTCTAAAACACTTGTCTTAATAAATGTGCCCCAATGTGTCTACAATATAGAACTTTTTTACAAATTTACCATTATGAGTTTCACTTTTTGAACTGCATTACTGAAATAAGTTAACTTTTTGATGATATTCTAACTTATTGAGACACACCTGTAGGTGGGGACCACTGGAGTGTTGGTGCAGTAGTGGTCGGGGAATTTACCAGATGAGTAATGGTTTATTTTTTAATTCTATCACATTCCATACTGTAACATAGTTTTTAAGGCTGAAAAAAGACACCTATTTATTCAGTTCAGCTTGTTATCCTGCAAGTTGATCCAGAGAAAGGAAAAAAACAACTCATTTTGGGGGAAAAAATTCCTTCCTGACTGAGAATAACTCCCTGAATCAAAAGCCCTTCTCCAGAAATGTAATAACTATAACCTGTAATGTTATTGTTATTCTACTATTTTTACACGTCTTTAACCCTTAAAGGACCAGGTGATTTTACATTTTTGCATTTTCGTAAGAAAGTTGTTCTTTCTAATTTACAGTTACGTACAATGTAGTGGGAAGCACAAAAAAATCCAAATGGGGTGTAATTGGAAAAAAAATAACAATTCTGCCACAGTTTTTTTGTGTTTTTTATTTATTTATTTATTTATTTTACACCATTCACTATGCGGTAAAATTGACCAGTTACCTTCATTCTTTAGGTCAGAATATTTTGAAATTCGAGTTCGTGTTTAGGTTGTGATATAATCTGAATTTCGTTATGGATTCCGTTACCATGGACCATAACGCAATTTCATGACGGAATGCATAATGGAATGCCTTTAGTGGCATTCCGTTATTCATTCTGTCATAATAGAAGCCTATGGCCTGCATAACGGATCTGTCCGGTTTCCATTATGCTGGAGTGGTAACGGAATCCATAACGCAATTCAGATTATACCGCAACCCGAATTTGAATTTCAAAATAGGAAATTCGCTCATCCCTAGTTTCAACATCCTCATCCACAATTGCCTCTTTCACACTCTCTTTCATATCACTCCTCACATACAGGCACACAAATTTTTTTTTGAAAAAAAGTGTAAAAACCTGAATTTTAACAGCCCAGTCGTGAGAAGAGTCCAGCCATGTCTCAGCCACACCACCATACTCTCTTCCTGTTCCTCTTGTACCATAGACTCCAGCTCCCCCATTTTACTGGCTAGACTTCTGGCATTTGTGAACATACATTTTAAGTTACTATTTAATTTCCCACATTCAGTTCCCAGAAAGTGAATATCTGAGATTATATCTGAGAAGGTCCAGGGAGACAAGCATACATTTTTTGGAGCTTTTGATATCAGATGTAGTGTGAATATGAAGTCTTATTCTGCTACATTCTGCTCCAGTAAGCGTGCTGGAGCTGAAGTCTTCTCTTCATAGAGCAGCTTTGTAGCCCCCTGGCTTCATTCACATTACGTTCAGCCTTTTCGTTCTCCTGCTCTGTTTAGGAGCAGGAGAATGGAAAGGACGGATTCGGCACATAACTGAGCCGAACGGAGCCTAAAGACCCCTTAGACTATAATGGGGTCGGTTTGGCGTCCGCTCAGAAGATGATTTTGGAGCGGAGACAAAAGTCCTACATGCACTACTTTTGTCTACGCTCCAAAATCATCTGCTGAGCGGACACCTAACGGACCCCATTATAGTCTATGGGGTCTTTAGGCTCCGTTCGGCTCAGTTATGTGCCAAATCCGTCCTTTCCGCTCTCCTGCTCCTAAACGGAGCAGAAGAATGGAAAGGCTGAACGGTGATGTGAATGAGGCCTTAGTGACAGCTATTGTGGTCTCCTGGTTGGCTGTTACTGCTGTGACTCACAGCAGAGGGGAGGGGGCTTTGAACCAGCTCAATGCAGACAACACTTCACAGTGAAGCTCTGCTCTAGGCACTTGACAGAATATAATTTGGCACAATAAAACATATACTTACTACTGCTAACAAAAGCTCCACAAAAGTGACAATACTGTTGTTAATATATTGTACCACCTACAGGAGCTTTTATAACATCCTGTTCTAAAACAGAAAATGGCCTTGCCCAAACTGTTTCCACTAAAGCATAAAATGGTCTAAAATGTCTTGAAGTGCAGAAGTATGATTTACCTCCATTGGAACTTAGGTTCATATCACTGTTTCATTTTCCATTCTTCTGATTTTTCAGCTGCTGGATTGCAGGGTGGTCATAACCATGGAAACAAGCGGGGTATAATTTGAGGGAAATATGGATCCAGCCAGCAAAGGAAGTAATATGGGTAATGAAAATATATTAGTAAGTGGCTTGTATTAACTTTCTCTACATGATAAATGCCACTTGCTGAAGTGTCTGGTCCTCATTTCTTCACTACCAGCTTGTGAATACTAGGAAATCCCAAATGCGCCATATTTCACAATCACAGAGACACCAGAGTCTTCACTAGCGCACAAAGAGTTAAAATCTTTCTCTTTGCAATAAAGAAGTAATCAAACTTGAAGTGCTGCTCACAAGAGTAGAGGTGCCATTATCACCTCCTTGTGACAAACCTTTCCTGCCCCATGCCAAGTTGAGTTGCCATCCATCTAGTTCTCTGATGACAGAACCTCATAAACCTGGTCTTTCTGCAGTCGTAGGGGGAGATTTATCAAACTGGTGTAAAATAGAACTGGCTTAGTTGCCCATAGCAACCAATCAGATCCCACCTTTCATTTTCCACAGGAGCTGTGAGTAATGAAAGGTGAATTCTGATTGGTTGCTATGGGCAACTAAGCCAGTTCTATTTTACACCAGTTTGATAAATCTCCCACGTAGTGTCTCCAAACCCAGCAGGGTTCTCACACCTTCAGTCTTGCCAGTGAGCTTCAAAAGAGCAGGACAGATTCTTATCAGGCAAGCTGTTTGAGACACAAAAAGAGGTCACTGGGCAGCCACCTCTAATACATAGATTTCATATTTGCTTCCATATTTCCTGGGTTCGGAACAAGTGCACGGAACCATCTCTTCAGGGATTATTCCGGCCCCAATAATACACCTTTCAGGAAATCGGCCAGTCAATCAGATTCTCTCTCTCAGATATCAAAGCTCTCACCCTGGGTTCACACCTGAGCGTTTTACAGCGCGTTCAAACGCGCTGTAAAACGCTCAACAGATTAAAACCAATGCATCCCTATGGGAGTGGTTCACACTTGAGCGTTTTACAGCGCGTTTGAACGCGCTGTAAAACGCCCAACGCATAAACATGTACTTGAGCTTCTTTTGGGGCGTTTGACGCGCGTTTTGTGATTGACACCACAGTAGTCAATCACAAGAACGCGCGTTTTACGCGCGTTTCCTATTTGCAAAAACGCGCTGAAATACGCGCGACAAAAACGCGCGTTTTTAGAACGCTCAGGTCTGAACCCAGGGTTAGGGAATCCAAATGGTAATTCTACCCTGTTTGGTATCAGGTGATTTGCAAAATTGTGCCGATTCTCAATATGACCTCTATGTCCTAATTAGACCCACGGATACGGAGAAACTGGCACGGCAAAGATTCAGCCAGATTTTCTCTGTCCAGAGCAGGAACTGCCCCTCTTCCAATTACACAAGGCCGGACTTGTGCGGGTCACAACCCCTCCCCGCTACAGAGTGGGTAAAACCCTGTGACCCCCTCAGCCCTGAGTCCTTCTTCTACCATCTGACGTCGAATACCGTCACGACTGCCCGCTGGACACAGGCACACCGCCATATTGGATTATACCTTACAAAGACTTTGCCTTTTACTGGACTTTACTACGGTAATTCAGAATTTACAGACATTTTATTCCCTTCCATCTTTTCTATTTCTATCCAAACCAATCTGTTCAACTGGCAGGTATATTTATCTGTCAGTTTTAATGTATATATTTTTTGTGTATAGTTTACTAACGATTTCATCATTCCAAAGATTTCATCATTCCCTTGTTACTTGATCATCTGATCTATGCTAAGAACTCTGTCCTCAGAAGACATACTACCAAATAGTTTTATTTTTATCAATTGTTAATTTACTAGATGGTTGCAAATAACCGTTCTTCCCTTTAGGAATAGCTAGGCGGAGTCTCTTCGCTCCAATTCAATACGAAGAGTGGTTGCAGCAAATTAAATCGATTTCCAGTGTGAAATTGATAATTGGATTTTTACTGATTGTATATACAATCGTGATTATATCATATCTGGGCCCACCAACCAATCTTAAATGTCTACTGCGCACACAGTGGATTCGCCTCCAGAAGTCTCAGGGCTAGTCCTGTATGGCAACTGTGGCATAGTACAACGGGATTGGCGGTGGTTGTCACAGCATCACAGTGCTGATGCAGGCAGAAACCGAAGTTTACATAGGGCTCTTGCTCTATATTTTCACACATGCTGTCTTGCAGGACTGGTTCCAAATCCAGGAATCTGACATCATCCATCTTAACTCCTACACTGATTGTCCCCAAGACAAAATGAGCCACTATAAATAAAGGCACATTTTATAACATGTTTTTTCATCATTTTCAACTCCAGGGTCTTCTAAATCTTCCTAAAGGTCTTTTGCACTCAAGTGCTGGTTCTGATTTGCCTTTCCAGCAATCCCATGAGCAGCTATCTCCCAGACCTTGTCTTGACCTTTTCTGATCCTGTTAACTGCCACTTCTTAATTACATTTTGAACTGAGGAAATGGCAGTCTGAAAAACACTTTGCTATCTTTTTATAGCATTCTTCTGCTTTGTAGGCTCAACCATTTTCAGAGTGTTAGGCAGCTGCTTAGAAGAATCCATGGCTGCTGTTTTTTGGGACAAGGTTAGGGAAGTCTGGTTATTTATAAAGCTTTGAAATTTGCATCATCTGACCTTTCCCAATGATGATTGTGAACAAGCCTTAACCCTAACTGGTTATTTAAGGTCCGAGACCTTAATCAAAGTTATCCGAACGTTCAAATTTCCTTGTGCTCCTTTTTTTTTTTTTTTAAGGTACTGCTTTCTTTTTTTTACTCCAAAATTGTGCAAAACCAAAATGTTGAAAAGTGTGTTTTAACTTTATGCCTTTAGGATATCATTTAATCTTCAATCTGCTTCACTGTTCACAGTAACAGTAATTTTGACCAGGGGTGCCCTAATTTTGCCACTGTACCTGTACTGTTACCTGACGCAGCCTGCCCCCAGTAACTGACCACTCAAATGTCATGGTTGCAACTAGCCATAGCATCAGAGGGGTTACATGTCTGTGATCAGAGTTAGGTGCAATGGTGGGGCTGAGCAGGCACCAAGGCACCATAGTTAAACACCAGGCATCTGACATTACAGCATGTCGGGGAGGGGTTAACGGTCATGTGGTTTTGCAACTAAATATGATTTACTGTGCTGCCATTAACAAGCTGCCTTTTGCTGCAATGAGTTTGAAAGCAATCCATTTCTAAATAGCAGAGTTTTGAAAATAATGTGAGAACCCATCCTAATGGTCCTTTTACAGCAATTATCAGAAACTAACAAAATGTTCCCAATCATTTCCTGATCGTCAGTGGAGGTCATGGCTGCATTTACATGTAGAAATCATCTTCTAAGATGTTTTATGGGCAGCGGATCCCTGTTTACACAGAACAATCTGCTGCCAATTAATAATGATTTTGGTTGCCTGATGAAAGACACGATCACCTGATGAATGAGCACTTTTACAAGGGCAATTATCAGGAACGAGAACTGGAAATGCTCGGAATGTAACAGTAAAGAGCACCCTGGGCCAGCTCCGTGGACTCTCACAGATCGGGCTGTAGAGCATGGCAGGAGGAAAGAGACGCCGTACCTACTGAAGTGACACCCCAGTGCACCCAAGTCTGTGGAGAAGATCTTGGTAACAAATCCTGCTCCAAGATTTGTCTTGTTACAGTTTACCCCATTGGTCATAAAGAGAAAGCGGTAAGGTTGTATGCCATTCTTGTTGATCAAAGTAATAGATCTCTTGCTAACTTGGCCTTCTTTGATATCTTCAGTATTAAAGGACACTTCTCTTCATATTAACTTAAAACTTGCACAGGTGTGAGTGAAGAATAAGGCAGAAGAGCTACTGGTTTCCAAATCGAATCCATAAATGGTGAAGCATCCCTGTCTCTACCTACCTTGATGGAATGCAATCAGATCCCAAACAATAGAGAAAAGATTCCTACACCTGAGGTAGCATTACATCATGGACATCTGAAATCCATAGCACATCTCATACCTGCACTCAACCCTGAGGCCCAAATAGTACTTCTGCTCGGAAGAGATACCTAGTCAGATCACACATGGAGTACTGTGTACAGTTCTGGGCTCCTGTGAACAAGGCAGACATAGCAGAGCTGGAGAGGGTTTAGAGGAGGGCAACTAAAGTAATAACTGGAATGGGGCAACAACAGTGCCCTGAAAGATTATCAAAATTAGGGTTATTTACTTTAGAAAAAAGGCAACTGAGGGGAGATCTAATAACTATGTATAAATATATCAGGGGTCAATACAGAGATCTCTCCCATCATCTATTTATCCCCAGGACTGTCACTATGACGAGGGGACAAACATAGAAAAGGATTCTTCATGGTAAGAGCAGTGAGACTATGGAACTCTCTGCCTGAGGAGGTGGTGATGGTGAGTACAATAAAGGAATTCAAGAGGGGCCTGGATGTACTTCTGGAGTATAATAATATTACAGGCTATAGCTACTAGAGATGGTCGTTAGAGATGTCCCGAACTATTCGCCGGCGAACATAGCTTGTTCGCGTTCGCCGCGGCGGGCGAACATATGCAATGTTTGGTCCGCCCCCTATACATCATCATTGAGCAAACTTTGACCCTGTACCTCACAGTCAGCAGACACATTCCAGCCAATCAGCACCCTCCCTCCCACACCTTACCACCTCCTATTAAAAGGGCAGCCATTTTAGAGTCAGTCTGAAGCTGCATGTTAGTGAGAGCAGGGAGACTGCAGCTGCTGCTGTGCTGATGATTCTGAATTCATAGGGAAAGTGTTAGCTAGGCCAGTGTTCTGTGTCCACAGAGTCATCTGCTGTAAGGACAGCGTCACAGCACCCCAACAAGCCCTTTTTAGGGCTGCTACATTAGTCTGCTTTTATTTATTTTTTCTCCATATATATATCTCAGTTGCCTGGCCTGCCCCTGTGTGAGGAGCTGCAGGCCCACAGACTGTAGTGTGCCCACTGCCAGTGCCCACCACTCATACCCCTGTGTGAGGAGCTGCAGGCCCACAGACTGTAGTGTGCCCACTGCCAGTGCCCACCACTCATACCGTGTGGCACAGGACTTTTCTTTAAAAAAAGGCATTTAATTTTTACCCTTTAGGCCCCTTTCACACGAGCGTTGCGGGTGCACTCCGTCAAAACAGTGCGGGTGCGTTGCGGGAATCGCCGCGATTTTTCCCTGCGAGTGCAAAGCGCTGTCATGCGTTTTGCACGCGCAGGAGAAAAATCGGCACTTTTGGTACCCAGACCCGAACCTGCACTTCTTCACAGAAGTGCATGTTTGGGTCAGAAATTGTCCCGCTGGTATTATTTCACATTATAACAGTTATAATGTAAAATAATACCCTTGGCCATCTTCCTAATGTTTAAACAGGTGCAGAATGGGTTAAAAATAATAAACTAATATTAACTTACCTGTTCCATTTGATCGCGAAGCCCGGCCTCCTCTCCATGAGCTTGCTAGTAGGAAAAGGACCTGTAATGATGTCACATGGTCACATGGACCAATCACATGCTCCATCACCATTTAATCTAAGGTTAGTTGCCTGCCAGTGTGTGTCAGGCGCACTTCCACTGACTGTAGTGTGCCCACTGCCAGCGCCCACCACTCATACCGGGTGGCACAGGACTTTGCATAAAAAAAGGCATTTAATTTTTACCCTTTAATCTAAGGTTAGTTGCCTGCCAGTGTGTGTCAGGCCCACTGCCAGTGCCTACCACTCATACCGGGTGGCACAGTAGCTTGCCGATAAATAAGGCATTTAATTTTTACCCTTTAATCTAAGGTTAGTTGCCTTCCAGTGTGTGTCAGGCCGACTTCCACTGACTGTAGTGTGCCCACTGCGAGTGCCCACCACTCATACCGGGTGGCACAGTAGCTTGCCGATATATAAGGCATTTATAAGACCGTTGCTTCATTATGGTCAGACCAAAAGCGATCGGCTGGATAATATTTCATAGAAAAAACTATAATTTACCCTTTTTTTTTTTTTTTAAAGTTGTATGGGTTTTTAATAAATAAAAAAAAATCATAATAAAGTCTCCTAATAGTTTATTAGAAATAATGGAGACAATTAAAAAAAATCCCCATCAATTCCAATACAAAGCAAGTACAGAGCTCAGAACTAAATTATTTCATGATGTCGTAATGGTTCGTTAATTCGACAATGGTTAATCAATTCGACACACGTCCCCAGATAGTGTACGTAACAGGGATTAAACTGATAGGAATGGTACTAGTTAACCACCTCAGCCCCCCTAGCTTAACCTCTTTAGGACCGCCGCAAGCAGATACGCGTGATCTCGGCGGTCCTTCTTTTCCTCGTTGACACGCGGGTGCGTCATCTCGCAAGAGGCGAGATGACGCGATCTGTGCGCCTGAACAGGCGCACAGACTATCGGGAGCGGCACAGGAGAAGTTCGTCACCAGCCTGCCAGTTAATGATCGTCGCTGGCAGGCTGGTGATTTTTAAAAAAACTAATCAAGAGCCATGTAATGCATTATATTTATAAATATAATGCATTAAATGGCTTCTGTGCCCTCTCCTGGGTCCTTTTCGTCGGTTGGACCCAGGAGAGCGCACATCTCTACAGTGAGTACACCAAGCACCACACTTCCTGGCCCTAATCACCCCCCATCACCCCAATTTACCCATTGATCACCCCTCTCAGTCACCTGTCAATCATCTAGTGAAAGGGAAAAAAGTGATCAGTGTAAGGGTCCTTTCACACTTGCGTTCTGAGGATCCGGCAGGCACTTCCGTCTCGCCGGATCCGTCAGAACGCAAGTCGCCTGAAAGCATTAGAAGACTGATCAGGATCCTGATCAGTCTTCGAAATGCTTTCAGGTTACTATGGCAGCCATGATGCTATTAAAGTCCTGGTTGTCATAGTAGTAGTGGGGAGCGGGGGAGCGGTATACTTACAGTCCGTGCGGCTCCCGGGGCGCTCCAGAATAACGTCAGAGCGCCCCATGCGCATGGATCACGTGATCCATGCGTGTAGGGCGCCCTGACGTCACTCTGTGGCGCCCGGGAGCCGCACGGATGGTAAGTATACTGCTCCCCCGCTCCCCACTACATTTTACCATGGCAACCAGGACTTTAGCGTCCTGGCTGCCATGGTAACCATTGAGAAAAAGCTAAACGTCGGATCCGGCGATGCGCCGAAACAACGTTTAGCTTAATGCCGGATCCGGATTAATGCCTTTCAATGGGCATTAATTCCGGATCCGGCCTTGCGGCAAGTGTTCCGGATTTTTGGACGGAACAAAAAGCGCAGCATGCTGCGGTATTTTCTGCGTCCAAAAAAACTTTCCGGTCCTGAACTGAAGACATCCTGATGCATCCTGAACGGATTTCTCTCCATTCAGAATGCATGGGGATGATCCTGATCAGGATTTTTCCGGCATAGAGTGACGAGGACGGAATTCTATGCCGGAAAACAAAAATCTGTGAAAGGACCCTTAACTGTCACTTTTTTTTTTCCCACCAGGATTGACTTTTAGGTTTAGATTAGTTTAGGCCCCCTTTGGTAGGTAGTTAGCGTTAGTGCCCAGCCCACCGCACCGCAGTCACCGATTCGCTGATTAGCGTAGCGCTAATCAGCAGTTGTACTTTTATAGTATCTGTAAGTGATCAGAACTGATCACAGTCAGATCTATAATAGTATTAGTGTCACCTTAATTCGCCCCCACCCAAAACGCAGTGTTTGCCCGATCAGGCCTGATCGGTTGCCCACACGTGCATTCACCCACGCCCGCCCTGCCTCAGTGACAATAAAAAAATTTTTTGGGTAATCACTGCACAATCACTTCACAAGCACTGCAGCGACAAAAAAAAATCAGTTTTGATCTTTTTTATCAATCGCAGCGGCTTCTGTACTTCGCTACCCTCCCATTTGTAAGACAGGCTTGCTCTTTTTCTTGGGTAGTCTCAGGGAATACCCCCTAAATGAAGTCGTCCAAATGTCAAATAAGGGGTATTCTCCTGAAGAGGCCTACAGGATTCTGACCCAGTCGGATGAGGAATGGGAACCCTCATCTGACGAATCTAGCGAGTCAGAATATGAACCTGTAGAAAGCAGTGGCAGTCTGACCCAAAGTTCGGACGAGGAGGTTGAGGTCCCTGATACCACCAGGCGTACCGAGCCCCATGTCGCTAGACAACAGGTAGCGCAGGATCCGTTTCAAGGGCAGCAGAGTGGGGCTGGCGCTGCCGGATTACGTGGTGAGGCATACACCAGCAGCACAGCCCATCCTGGACCTTCTACCAGCACTGCCGTAAAACATGGTGAAGTGGCGAGCACCAGAAGGGCAGTTGAAGCTGGTACGGTGGCACGTGCAGTAATTCCCCCGTCGCAGCCACCGCGCAGACAGGCGCGTAGAGCCCCTAGAATCCCTGAGGTGCTGGCAAACCCTGATTGGCAGCCCCCATCTTCAGCCGCACCATTAGTTCCCCCTTTCACCGCCCAGTCAGGATTTCGGGTGGAGACAGCTCAGATCGGATCGGCACTGGTTTTTTTTTAGCTGTTCTTCACTGCGGAGCTCTATGACTTAGTCGTGGCAGAAACAAATCGGTATGCCACTCAATTTATAACCGCCAACCCGGAAAGCTTCTATGCCCAGCCTTTCCTGGTGGAAACCACTCCAAGTTTCCGAATGTAAAACTTTTCTGGGCCTTCTCCTCAACATGGGCCTGACAAAAAAACATGAATTGTGGTCATATTGGTCCACAAACCCAATTCATCACATGCCCATGTACTCTGTTGCCATGTCCAGGACACAATTTGAGACCATCCTGCACTTTAGCGACAACACCACCTCCCGTCCCAGAGGCCACCCAGCTTTTGACCGGCTCCACAAAATTCGGCCCCTCATAGACCACTTTAACCTGAAATTTGCAGATTTGTATACCCCCGCACAAAACATCTGCGTAGACGAGTCCCTGATACATTTTACCGGGCGCCTTGGCTTCGAACAGTACATCCCAAGCAAGCGCGCCTGGTATGGGGTCAAATTGTATAAGCTCTGTAAAAGGGCCACCGGCTATACACACAAATTTCGGATCTATGAGGGAAAAGATCAGACCCTGGAGCCGGTCGGTTGCCCTGACTACCTGGGGAGCAGTGGGAAGATAGTCTGGGACTTGGTGTCACCCTTATTCGGCAAGGGGTACAATGTTTATGTGGACAATTTCTACACAAGTGTGGTCCTCTTCAGGCATTTGTTCTTGGAACAGATTGGCTGCTGTGGCACCGTGCGACCTAGTCGCCGGGGCTTCCCCCAACGGCTCGTTACCACCCGTCTTGCAATGGGGGAGAGGGCTGCCTTGTGTAACCAAGAACTGCTCGTGGTGAAATGGAGAGACAAGCGCGACGTTTACATGCTCTCCTCCATTCACGCAGACACGACAATAGAAATTGAACGGGTAACCAGTGTCGTTGAAAAGCCCCTCTCAGTCCACGACTATAACCTCCACATGGGAGGGGTGGACTTCAATGACCAGATGTTGGCCCTGTATTTGATTTCCCGCCGCACCAAACGCTGGTATAAGAAGGTGTCTGTATATTTATTTCAATTGGCTATGTATAATAGTTTTGTTCTCTACAGTAAGGCTGGGAGAACAGGATCCTTCCTCAAATTTCAGGAAGAGATCATCGAGAACCTCCTGTATCCAGGAGGTTCCGTGGCCCCAACCACCAGTGTAGTGAGCCGTCTACACGAGCGACATTTCCCCAATGTCGTTGCTGGTACGTTGAGCCAACCGCCACCCCGAAAAAGATGTCGTGTCTGTAGCAGGAGTGGAATAAGGCGTGACATCCGTTATTTCTGTTCTGACTGTCCTGACCACCCTGCCCTATGCCTAGGGGAGTGTTTCCGGAAGTACCACACTAAGGTACACTAAGGGATGTAGGGACAGCACAACACAGGTAGTTTTTACAATCAGGCTCTAGGGTCTCTCAGGATACTAGGTTTTGAGAGACCCTAACACATATAGGGGTGCTGGTGTGCTACAGCAGAGATGTGAAACGGTAGAAACGTCTTCTTTCACTTGGGATAAAGTGCATAATGTACTTCGCACCTTCTCTGTGTGATTTACACTTTACACATTGTCCTATGGGAGAGGAGAGGTTTCTGCAAGGAAAATAAAGAGTGAAAAAAATAAAAATAAAAATTAAACAGGTAGCAAGAAAAAGAAATCTTGAGTTAGTTCAGGTTTTAAAAGTTTTGATGTTCGGTCAAAAGCTGGGTGGCCTCTGGGACGGGAGGTGGTGTTGTCGCTAAAGTGCAGGATGGTCTCAAATTGTGTCCTGGACATGGCAACAGAGTACATGGGCATGTGATGAATTGGGTTTGTGGACCAATATGACCACAATTCATGTTTTTTTTGTCAGGCCCATGTTGAGGAGAAGGCCCAGAAAAGTTTTACATTCGGAAACTTGGAGTGGTTTCCACCAGGAAAGGCTGGGCATAGAAGCTTTCCGGGTTGGCGGTTATAAATTGAGTGGCATACCGATTTGTTTCTGCCACGACTAAGTCATAGAGCTCCGCAGTGAAGAACAGCTAAAAAAAAAAACCAGTGCCGATCCGATCTGAGCTGTCTCCACCCGAAATCCTGACTGGGCGGTGAAAGGGGGAACTAATGGTGCGGCTGAAGATGGGGGCTGCCAATCAGGGTTTGCCAGCACCTCAGGAATTCTAGGGGCTCTAAGGGCCTGTCTGCGCGGTGGCTGCGACGGGGTAATTACTGCACGTGCCACCGTACCAGCTTCAACTGCCCTTCTGGTGCTCGCCACTTCACCATGTTTTACGGCAGTGATGGTAGAAGGTCCAGGATGGGCTGCGCTGCTGGTGTATGCCTCGCCACGTAATCCGGTAGCGCCAGCCCCACTCTGCTGCCCTTGATACGGATCCTGCGCTACCTGTGGTCTAGCGACACGTGGCTCGGTACGCCTGGTGGTATCAGGGACCTCAACCTCCTCGTCCGAACTTTGGGTCAGACAGCCACTGCTTTCTACAGGTTCATATTCTGACCTGCTAGATTCATCAGATGAGGGTTCCCATTCCTCATCCGACTGGGTCAGAATCCTGTAGGCCTCTTCAGGAGAATACCCCTTATTTGACATTTGGACGACTTAATTTAGGGGGTATTCCCTGAGACTACCCAAGAAAAAGAGCAAGCCTGTCTTACAAATGGGAGGGTAGCGAAGTACAGAAGCCGCTGCGATTGATAAAAAAGATCAAAACTGATTTTTTTTATCGCTGCAGCGCTTGTGAAGTGATTGTGCACCGATTCCAAAAAAAAATAAAAAATTTTGTCACTGGGGCGGGGGGTGAACGCACGTGATCGGGCAAACACTGCGTTTTGGGTGGGGGGGCGAACTAAGGTGACACTAATACTATTATAGATCTGACTGTGATCAGTTCTGATCACTTACAGATACTATAAAAGTACAAATGCTGATTAGCGCTACGCTAATCAGCGAATCAGTGACTGCGGTGCGGTGGGCTGGGCGCTAACTACCTACCAAAGGGGGCCTAAACTAATCTAAACCTTTTTTCCCCTTTCACTAGATGATTGACAGAAGACTGAGAGGGTTGATCAAGGGGTTAATTGGGGTGATGGGGGGTGATCAGGGCCTGGAAGTGTGGTGCTTGGTGTACTCACTGTAGAGATGTGCTCTCTCCTGGGTCCAACCGACGAAAAGGACCCAGGAGAGGGCACAGAAGCCATTTAATGCATTATATTTATAAATATAATGCATTACATGGCTCTTGATTTGTTTTTTTAAAAATCACCAGCCTGCCAGCGCAGATCATTGGCTGGCAGGCTGGTGACGAACTTCTCCTGTGCCGGTCCTGATAGTCTGTGCGCCTGTTCAGGCGCACAGATCGCGTCATCTCGCGAGATGACGCGCCCGCGCTTCGACGAGGAACAGGAGGACCGCCGAGATCACGCGTATCTGCGTGCGGCAGTCCTAAAGAGGTTAAGACACCACTCATATAGGGTGTCACAGCACATTGCTCTGTGCACGCTCAGTGCCCCAATTTGGGAGTAAGAGGACCGACCAAGCTGCTTTTTCCATCTCCCGGTTCACAAAATCAATTCAGTTTGGTGTATGAGAGTTTGGTCTGTCACTGTGAAGGCAGTCGAAGGTACCCGGCCTACATTTTTTTTTCACAAAAGGCAATCCCTGATATGGGACGTAACAGGGATTAATAGTACTAGTTAAGACACTACTCATATCGGGTGTGACAGTAAATTGCACGGCGCAGACGTAGTGACCGTGGATTAAAACAAAGGGGAGGGAGCCAGCGTTTTTTTAACCATCTCCCCGTTCGAAAAATCAATTCAATTCACCTTTCGGGGACCCTTGGTGTTGTACGTGGCTGGGTGGACGAAGAAACCTTCAATGACATCACCGGGACATGGCTAGCTTGGTATCCAACCTTGTGCAAATGGGGAGTTTGCGGTTGTGCAAATGGACTGTTTGCGGTTGTTTGCGGTGCATTAAAAGGGGAGTTTGGTCTGTCAGTGTCTGTGAAGCGGGCGTAACCCTTACACTACCTGATCGATACAACATCATACCTGATCGTATACACACACTGGATGTTTTAAACCACGTTGTTAAAAAAATTTTAGGATTGTTAGGTGATTTATGCCTTTTATGGATTAAAACCCAACTCTGCGTCAACTATGTAATTTTCCATGGGAGTTTTGCCATGGATCCCCCTCCGGCATGCCACAGTCCAGGTGTTAGTCCCCTTGAAACAACTTTTCCATCACTACTGTGGCTAGAAAGAGTCCCTGTGGGTTTTAAAATTCGCCTGCCTATTGAAGTCTATGGTGGTTCGCCTGGTTCGCGAACAGAAAATTTTATGTTCGCGACATCTCTAATGGTCGTTGATCCAGGGGGTTATTCTGATTGCCCAATTGGAGTCAGGAAGAAATTTTTTATTCCCCTTAAGTGGGGAAAATTGGCTTCTATCTCACAGTGTTTTTTTTGCCTTCCTTTGGATCAACTAGCAGGATGACAGGCCGAACTGGATGGACAGATGTCTTTTTTTCGGCCCTATGTACTATGTTACTATGCTGCAGTCACTTACCTTAAAACTATAGACATAAAAGGTCAGGGCCAAATTGTCTTTGCAATGGGCAAGGCAAAGCTGGCATCAAGTCCTGAGCTCACCATACCAAGACTGGAACTTTGTGCTGCTGTTCAAAGAATCAGGAGGTCGACACGGCGTACCCAGTGGCATTATGTACCAACTGACCTCAACCCTGCAGACCATGCTACAAGACCTGTTCCTGCAACCCACCTTAAAGATACTACGTGGCTCACAGGGCCACCATTCCTCTACAAACCTGTACTTTATACTCTTGAGAAAGACACATTTGAGCTGCTAGAACCAATTGTTGATGCAGAGATTCGTCCTCACGTTTCTGTACTCACCACAAGACTCTCTCACAACAGAGAGCTTGGATCCAAACGATTCAACAAGTTTTCTATGTGGAAATCACTGAACACAGCTATAGCTGGTTTGATTCACACAGCCAGATCTTTTAGAGCCATACCTACAGGATCAGACTACAAAGGTTGGCATTACTGTCATAAGGCCCATACAGTGGACGAGCTCACATGGGCCAGATTTATCATCCGTTGTATCCAACAAGAGGTTTATGCTCAAGAATTTGAACTCCTCTGAAATCGACAGTGTTTCCAAAGACAGTTCCCTCAAGAGACTCGACCCGTTTATAGATGCTAATGGACTGTTGAGAGTCGGATCCTTGATTCTGTCTGTCTTTCTACAGCTGGGAACTTCAAGGTTCATCTATGAGACCGTCTCAACCTTCATGGCTGAAGTAGTGGCGATCATAAACGCCAGACCTTTAATTTCAATATCCAACGATCCAGAGGATCCTTTTCTCACCCCTTCCACTCTTCTCACCTAAAAAGTCAGCTTCAGCTCCTCCTGGTGAATTTTTTGAATCAGATCTTTTTTATTGTTATAAAGCAAAATCAACCGCACAGTTTCAACAGCGGTCAAACAGTGTTCAGCGTACATAGTAAGTACAGAAAACCTCCAAAGCACATCAAATGTGATACATTCAGGAATCATAATTATATGACAACATAACTGCCCAAACCCCCTCCTCCCTCCCTTCCCCCCCACCCTCCCCTATTCCAGTGTCGGCTGTCTAACCATTACTCCCAATGGAAGCCACTTGTTCCCTCCAGGAACCCCACAATTTGTCATACTTAGCAGGGCAGCCTCTCTTCTGGAATATAATTTTTTCATATGAGAGCATGGTATTGACCTTCAGTAAGTATTCTTGAAACCCTGGCGGTTCAGCTTGGATCCAGTGCTGTGCCACTAATTTCCTTGCCACGTAGAGCAATCGCCCTATCGCCACTTTACTGAGATCATTCGTATTCAATTCTGTAGTGTACCCCAATATGCAGACCTTAGGATCTTTTGGTATCTGCACCTCGTACGCTTTCCTGACAGACTCCAGTACTGCATCCCAGAACCGTTGTAATCTGGCACATTTCCATAACATATGTATTAAATCAGCAGAATCCACAAGACACCTGGGGCGTCTGTCATCCGACCTGAACCCTATATGATGTAAAAAGATCGGTGTCTTGTACACTCTGTGAACAATAAATAGCTGTGACAGTTTACCCCCCTCACTTAAGGAGGTTAACGGGATAGCCTCCAGAATATCAGCCCAGTGATACTTAGAGATCTCCCCAACATCCTGTTCCCATTTACTCATTCTATTCAAGGGATAAAGTTCAAGCTGTTTATCTAACAGTAGTTTTTACAACATGGAAATTAACCCTCTCTTATCACCTCTAACCAGGGCAATTTGGAGCGCTGTATCTCGTTGAGACAGTTGCACACCACTTTTAAGCGTGGCATCATACGCATGCCGTATTTGCAAGTATTTATAGAAGTGAGTTTTAGGAATACCAAAAAGATCCTGAATAGATGTGAAAGTCCTAAAAACACCTCCCTCCACTAAATGTTCTAGTCGCAGCACTCCCTTCTTCCTCCACTCTTCAAATCCCTGCAATGAGTTAAATTCCGCCAGCACAGAGTTTCCCCATAGCGGGGTGAGCGGTGTAACGCCACTGATTCCTCTAAGTGTTTTCACTTTATTCCAAACAGTATACATTGTACGGTAAAGGGGGCCTTTTAGCCCTGCAGCTGTGGGATCCACACCCTCCAGCAATACCATTATATACTTCCCCAAAATCTGCGACCTCAAAATTCGCCTGGTCACATCGTTAGTCTCAGGGTCAAGCCACCCTTTAAAATGCTGACATTGGGCAGCTAAGTAGGAGGGGGGGAGGGGGTTTGGTAGCACCAGACCCCCTTCCGTTTTAGAGTATTGTAAAGTTTCCAATTTTATTCTGGGTTGGCCTTTGCTCCATATTAGTTCCCTAAAAATGGTATTCATTTGATCAAATTTATCTCTAGATATCCACACCGGCAAGTTATGTAAAATATATAACAACTGTGGTATCATTACCATTTTTATCAAATTAACTCTTCCCACCACGGACAGATATAGCTTACACCAGGCCTTAGATTTATCTCTAAATTTCCGAAGCAGAGGCGTAAGGGTCATATTAGTAAAACTCCTAACATTGGGCGATATGTGAATGCCTAAATACTTGACCTTGGTTTCACAAGGCATCTGACCGTCCACTATCACTCGCGATTTGGGTTGATTATCAATGGGCATCAGCACTGACTTATGCCAGTTAATAGTTAAACCCGACAGTTGTCCAAATTTATCGATAACCGACATGGCTGCAGCTAGTGAGTCTGCCGTATCACCCAAAAATAACAGTGTATCATCGGCATACAAAGCCACCTTGTTTTGAAGATCACCATATCTAAAACTTTGAATGTCCCTAGCACCCATTATCGTGGCCGCCAGCGGCTCTATCGCCAATGCAAATAAGAGTGGGGATAAAGGGCATCCCTGCCGAGTGCCCCTCTGGAGTTGGAATCTCGCAGACACCCCACCATTTGCCCTGATACATGCTTTAAGGCCCGAATACAGAACCTTCACCCAGGCAATGAATCTCTGCCAAAAACCCATATGTTCCAGCGTACTCCACAAAAATTTTTCACTCTATGCTATCAAAGGCCTTGGCCGCGTCCAGAAAAAATATTGCTCTGTCACCCACATTATCCGTTGGCACCTGCAGACTAGCAAACACCTTCCGTATATATCACCTTAGATAAACGCTTGGCCAAGACCTTTGCTAGAATTTTAACATCTACTTATAACAAGGATATAGACCTATAAGAATCCAGCAATTTCGGGTCTTTGCCTGGTTTGGGCAAAACAACCATTAAAGCTTCTTGCATAGAGGCAGGCAATACACCCATCTAAAGGGAATGATTAAACACCTTAAGTAATTCTGGCAGCAGATTGTCCGCAAAATTCTTATATACCTCCACAGGCAGACTATCCAGTCCTGGCGCCTTATCATTAGCCATAGATCGCACTGCATCCTGTAATTCCTCTAGTTCTATAGGGGCCTCCAAAGATTCGCAATCCTCTTTTGACAAGTTAGGCAGGGCAGCCTCAGTTAAAAAAACTCTCTATTTCGGAATCTGAGCATGACCGTTTGGACTTGTACAAAGTTTCATAAAACCGTTCCAGTATCTGGAGGATTGAACATGTATCTTGCCTCAAAACGCCCTGATCATTTAGCAATCCAGCAATACAAGAGAAGCCCCTTTGTGCCTGCGCTATCATGGACAACATATGGCCCGACCTTTCCCCTTCAGCGAAAAACTGTTGTCTGTAAAACATCCTTTTTCTCTCGGACAACTGGAGCATATAGCATCTAAATTCTTCTTGCCTATCTTTCAATTTTGAACCATTCTCTACAGAGGGGTTAGACACAAAGGTTTCCTCCAGCAATCTCATTATTATGCATTTGCTTATCCTGTTCCTGAGATTTAGATTTGATCTTACTAATTGACTTTATCAATACTCCCCTGAGATAAGCCTTCATAGCCTCCCACACTGTATGTATAGACGCCGTCCCGGCATTATGTTTGAAGTAGTCCTGCAACAGGACAGTCATCTCCAATTTATCTCCCATTAAGGTGAGCCAAAAGCCGACAACAATTTACTCGCAATCTGACCCCTCCATCCTCCACTATCGTCATTTGAATACCCAAAAAACCAATGAATACCTGGGCCCACATAGCAATAAAGAACAATGTCATCCCATAGTGGGTAGTGGGGGCCAATTGGACTATATAAGAAAAATTAATACAAGAGTGTACGCTCAATTAGCACAAAAAACCTACAAAGAAACAGGAGCTCACTCGAATATATGAAAAAGTTACACTTGATTGAAAACTATACCACATAATAGACATCAAGTATCAGTTTAAAAAGAGAAAAAGTGGGCAGAAGACAAACAGCGCCACCCCGATGGAACCCACATGTATATATGGATATTACCAATAACAACGTGCATTCAGTCAATACATATAATCACCAAACCCCGAAAAGGGAACATTGGTAAAAAGAAGTTACATACAGTTGAAATTAATACATACAATGATAAAGCCATCAAAGAACCGCATCAGAAACGATGCAAAAAGGATTGAATGCACTTAAGCAGGTAGGGCCAACACACATGTAAAGCAGCCACCATATATGTATATGAAGCAAGCCAAAAGGGCCTAAAGATATAACAGCAAGAATGCTCCGAAAAGGAGAATAAGTATGACACCTACCAGCACAAAGTGAATGCGTGTGAGACCACCGGGATGGCGCCACCCCGACGCGCGTTTCGGCGTACCTTCGTCAGGGGGTGACGCCATCTACTGTGGACCTCCCTAATAAAGGAGTCGTACTCCAATCAAATCCCTCCTAGATAACACGCTTCCCATCGCACCCAATGCATCCGGCGCGTCAGAAGCGGAACCCCACCCCCGGACCTCCCCGCGGCCGGCGTCAAACTCATCCAACGTCACGTGACAAAATCACATGATCGGAGCGACGAGCATATAGACGCCGGACGCGAGGTGCCGGTCATGGGGCCGCAACCGACGCGCACATCGGGAGGGAGGGAAGGAATAACGAATCCCATGTCTATCGCATCATATATATGTATTTATATGTAAGTAAAAATATTCATAAAAATATACATATGAATACATCACTGCCTCCGCACAAATATACAACATATAAAATCTTTATATATATAATTTAGAATACATGATTCAGTACAAGCATAAGCATATAAAAAGAAAGAAAAGAAAACTATACAAAAATATATACCAAAATAAACATCTAATCATGGCAGGGTAAGAATATATAGAAATGTTAAAAAGTGAACGTAAAAGGACCAATGGCCACAATATATAAATGTAAAAGTGTATGAATGTGTACAAGTGATGTGGGGAAAAAAATGTGTGGAGGTTTTTTTTTTTTATCGTCATTTGAAGTAAAGTGAAAATGATCAGAGATCGACCGCGGCAAATAGTCCGCTGTATTAACATATGATAGCATTTTAGCATTTACTAGTCCCATATCTATCCTAGATAAAGACATATAAGTGGAAGAACAACAGGAATAGCTTCTGACATCCGGATGTTTCACCCTCCACACATCATATAATCCCACCTCACCCAATAGCCTGCCGAATGGGGTTACAGCGTCCCCTCCCACCCCCGACACAACTCTGCGCCTATCCAGTGCTTCATTAATCACCGTATTAAAATCTCCCACTATAAGTGCCGGTAGGTCAGGAAACAATGCTATAAATTCCAGGACAGATCTTAGAGGAACCACCGAGTACGGCGGCGGAATAAAGATAGTCGCCAAGACAAGTGAAATACCATTTAGATTACAGTGCAGACATATAAATCTACCTTCACCATCAATATATTCTCGAAAACATTCAAATCTTATATTTTGGTGGATTAAAATACTAACTCCCCTAGAATATGCGGAGAAGGCCGAATGCACCGATATCCTACCTATGACTTCTGCAGCATGTGCAGTTTCTGTTTAGTCATATGCGTCTCCTGGAGGCAGCAGACCGCTGGTTGATATCTGGATATTGTGGGGAGTCGCTCTGGTAGATAGCAGTGCGGGTGCAGTATAGAGGCAAAACGGAGTCCAGAAAGTGTAGCAAACAGTGTTTAATTCACACTTGTAGCAAATACACAGCAAACAGTCACTTGGTGTTAATTCACACCCATCAGAAAACGTGCAGCAAAACAAAATAGTCCAAAACAGGTTCCAGTCACCTGGGAGGCTTTAGGTGCAGGTTCGCACCTGGCTGTCAGTCCAGCCGCAAGTCGATCGACCTCCGGCTTCCAGGCCGTCTGCACTCCTCCTTGCTTGGGGTCTTGCTTCCAGCCCAGAAAACTCCACACCGCACAGCATGGATCAGCACTCCCAAACTCAAGTGATTCCACAGCCTAACAGCAGCTCCAGGACAATCACTCTCAGCTGCTGAGGAGGCTGCCTTTTAAAGGCCCGGATAAAGTCCGGCCTGGACCGTGGGGAATAGGCACCCACCCAACTCTTTGCCTACTCCCAGTAAGAGCCGGCCCGGATTGGCTTTGCAGCCAAACTAAAAACAAGGTGTCAAACAGCACTAGCTGCTGCTGACACACGAAAACCTGGCTCTTACCTCACCGAGGCCAGGAACCTTGGTGACACGTACCTGCCATCGACCACGGTACCTTGCACCCTCTTACACCCCCCCCCCCCCTTTGTTCAACCCTGAGGGGGTGAACACATGTGAGGCAGTGGACGCGGGACAGGGCATCTGCGTTACCCTGCAAGCGGCCTGCCCTGTGTTCTACAGAGAACTTAAAGTTCTGCAGGGATAGGAACCACCTGGTGACCCGAGCATTCCTCTCCTTTGCCTGGCTCATCCATTTGAGAGGGGAATGGTCGGTCACCAGACGGAACCTCCTCCCTAACAGGTAGTAGCGGAGAGATTCGAGTGCCCACTTGATAGCCAGGCACTCCCTCTCCACTATACTATACCTGGACTCGGCGGGACTGAGCTTACGGCTCAGGAAGACAACGGGATGTTCTTCCCCGTTGACCTCCTGAGACAGTACCGCACCGAGGCCTACCTCCGAGGCGTCGGTCTGTACGACAAACTCCCTGTTGAAGTCGGGTGTCACCAAAACCGGGGACACTTTACCTGCTTGGTGGTGACCGGTCGGGGCCAGTTACGTATGGCTTCTACCTTAGTTACCTGCGGCTTGATGACTCCCCGCCCAATAACATATCCCAGATATTTAGTCTCTTCCAACCCAATCGCACACTTCTTTGGATTGGCGGTTAGACCAGCTTTCCTTAGGGCATCCACTACCGCCTGCACTTTGGGCAAATGGCTTTCCCAGTCGGTGCTGTGGATGATAACATCATCTAAGTAGGCCGAGGCGTACCGACGATGAGGTCGCAGCACTATGTCCATTAACCTTTGGAAGGTGGCGGGGGCGCCATGCAGGCCAAAGGGTAACACCTTGTAGTGATACAGGCCCTGCGGGGTAACAAAGCGTTTTTCCTTGGCCGACTCCGTTAAGGGTACCTGCCAGTACCCTTTAGTGAGGTCTAGCACAGAAAAATACCGGGCTTGTCCTAAATTCTCAACAAGCTCGTCTACCCGGGGCATGGGATATGCATCAAACTTGGACACTTCATTTAACTTGCGAAAATCATTGCAGAACCGCAACGTCCCATCTGGCTTGGGTATTAGAACTATGGGACTGGCCCACTCACTTTTCGACTCCTCAATGACATCAAGCTTCAACATTAATTGCACTTCCTCCGCGATGGCCCGTCGCCTAGCCTCGGGTACCCGGTATGGTTTTAACCGGATCTTGGCCTGAGGCTCAGTGACGATGTCATGTTGGATGAGAGATGTGCGGCCAGGGAGGTCCGAGAACACATCCGTGTTCCGACTGATGAACTCCCTGACTTCCTGAACTTGTTTGGAAGACAGGCTGTCTGCAATTTTTACCGTGGCTACCGCTTCGCAGGCTTCGAACTGTGGGGCTGGACCCTTCTCACCCAGAAGCCCTGGCCGGGGGCTGTTGTCGTCGGTCGTGTTCCTATCCTTCCACGGCTTTAGTAAATTCACGTGGTACACCTGCTCCAGCTTGCGCCGCCCTGGCTGGTGTACCTTGTAATTTACTTCCCTACCTTCTCAATCACCTCATAGGGGCCCTGCCACCTAGCTAGGAACTTGCTGTCAAGGGTGGGTACCAGAACCAAAACCCGATCTCCCGGATTGAAGCCCTGTACCCGAGCCTGACGATTATACACCCTACTCTGGGCTTGTTGCGCTGCCTCCATATGCTCCCGGACCAGCGGCAACACCCTTTCCATCCGGTCTTGCATCTGGGTGACATACTCAATGACACTTTTGTGGGGGACACGCTGCTGTTCCCACGCTTCCTTGGCGATATCCAACAGGCCCCGAGGGTGTCTGCCATAAAGCAATTCGAAGGGCGAGAACCCAGTAGAAGACTGGGGCACCTCTCGCACTGCGAACATGAGATAGGGCAGAAGCAGGTCCCAGTCCTTCCCATCTCTAGACACCACCCTTTTTAACATATTTTTTAGAGTTTGGTTAAACCTTTCGACAAGACCGTCCGTTTGCGGATGGTAAACGGACGTCCGCAATTGCTTTATACGCAATAATTTACACAGTTCCCTCATAACTTTAGACATAAAAGGGGTCCCTTGGTCTGTCAGAATCTCTTTTGGCAGGCCCACACGGGAAAACATTTCCATTAACTCTTTGGCAATGAGCTTAGCCGAGGTATGTCGCAGAGGCACCGCCTCCGGATACCGAGTGGCGTAGTCGAGAACTACCAGAATGTGTTGGTGGCCCCTGGCAGACTTCGGTACAGGCCCGACTAGATCCATAGCGATACGCTCAAACGGGACCTCAATGATTGGAAGAGGCACAAGGGGACTACGGAAATGTGGCTGGGGGCTATTTACCTGACAGGTTGGACAAGATTTACAATATTCTTCTACCTCCTTAAACACACCAGGCCAATAAAACCGCTGCAGTATGCGGTCCTGCGTTTTCTGCCACCCCAGGTGTCCCCAAGAACATGTTGGTGGGCAAGCTCCATGACCAGCTTGTGATACGCTGTGGGCACCACCAACTGTTCAACAGATTCACCCCGGATTTGGTTCACCCGATATAACATTTCTTGGTGAACGACAAAGCGGGGAAATATTAACTCAGACCCTGGCTTCTGGGGTTTACCATCAATTTCCACCACATTCTCCCAGGCCCTAGTTAGGGTTTGGTCCCGTGTTAGGCGGTCCCAAAATTGTCTCCGGAGACGTGGAGATCTGCCAACTCAGGTCCTGGTGGCAAGTCCTCCATGTCTCCCACCATTACACTCAGTGGGGGTGTCTCCCCTCTATCACAGCAGTGGTGGTCACCCTACCGCAGGCCCTTCGGACTCGGGCTCCCAGGGCTCTGGCCCCCACTGGAACCAGGCCACTCTGCTAGGGTTGCCCCTGTCTCAGGGCTATTAGTCACTTTCATCTCAGGCCATAGTGACGGAAAACCAGGGAAGTCTCTCCCAATTATTAGTTCATACGGTAGCTTTGTGGAGATCGCCACTTCACAAGTCCATGTGCCGGCCGCCGTGGATAGAGACATTACAGCAGTGGGATAGTCCTTTAAGTCTCCGTGTATGCACACCACACCAACTTTCCGGCCCGTATACTGGGTGGGCTGTACCAGGGCAGCACTTACCAGGGTTACTAGGCTCCCTGAGTCCAGTAGCGCCACTGCCAGATTATCACCCACTTGCACCTGGCACAGGTGACGATTGTCTATTGTCTCGGGGGTGCCGGTTGCACACACATACATTGAAGCCCGGTACCCATAATTAATCTCCATGGGTTCTCCCCACTGTGGACAGTCGGCCCTTACGTGGCCAGGCTCGTGACACCGCCAGCAGACTATCGGGGCCGGGTCTACAGGGGGTACACCCCGAGCAGGTTTCTCGGGTACCAGTCGTCGGGACTGGATGGGAGACCTCCGGGGTTTGACCAGCCCCCTCCCAACAACACTCCCTTTCAAGTTTTTTGTGGCCTCATAGCGCTCCACCAGGTCGACCATTTCTAGGGCATTGGTGGGTAAGACCTGGCCAATCCAGGGCTGAAGGGGGTAAGGCAAGGCCCTCCAGAACATGTCAGCCAGCAGACGGTCCAGCATAGCAGTCGGACTTAGAGCATCAGGCTGCAGCCATTTTTGCAACCTGTGCAGCAATTCATAGTACTGCGGCCGGGCGGGTTCAGCCGCTTTAAAGTCCCACTGGTGGACCCGCTGAGCCCGGACTAACACGTTTACCCCCAGCCTGGCCAGGATCTCCCCCTTCACCGTGGGGTAGTCAGCAGCCTGGTCATCTGCCAAGTCACAAAAAACCTGCTGGGGTCCGGATGCCAGGAACGGAGCGACCACCTAGGCCCACTGGTCACGGGGTAACTTCTCCCTCACGGCTACCTTCTCAAAGACCGCCAGATACGTCTCAACGTCGTCCGAGGGGGTCATCTTTGGGATCGCCGCATGGACCGCTTTCCGGGCATCATGGACATGGTGGGACGCTCCTGCAGCTTGTAACGCCATCACGTGCTGTAATAGTAGCTGGTTGGTCTCCCGCTGCTGCACGTTAGCCTCTATGAGAGCCTTCACAGCAGCCTCCATGTTGCCAGAAATTCCTGTTTGCAACTTTGCCGGCCTAATATAGGACATCCAGTCGTGCCCAGCAAAAACAAAGATTTTCGGCGTTCACGCCAGCCTCACTGCGCATGCCCGCATCAGACACCAAATGTGGGGAGTCGCTCTGGTAGATAGCAGTGCGGGAGCAGTATAGAGGCAAAACGGAGTCCAGAAAGTGTAGCAAACAGTGTTTAATTCACACTTGTAGCAAATACACAGCAAACAGTCACTTGGTGTTAATTCACACCCATCAGAAAACGTGCAGCAAAACAAAATAGTCCAAAACAGGTTCCAGTCACCTGGGAGGCTTTAGGTGCAGGTTCGCACCTGGCTGTCAGTCCAGCCGCAAGGCGATCGACCTCCGGCTTCCAGGCCGTCTGCACTCCTCCTTGCTTGGGGTCTTGCTTCCAGCCCAGAAAACTCCACACCGCACAGCATGGATCAGCACTCCCAAACTCAAGTGATTCCACAGCCTAACAGCAGCTCCAGGACAATCACTCTCAGCTGCTGAGGAGGCTGCCTTTTAAAGGCCCGGATAAAGTCCGGCCTGGACCGTGGGGAATAGGCACCCACCCAACTCTTTGCCTACTCCCAGTAAGAGCCGGCCCAGATTGGCTTTGCAGCCAAACTAAAAACAAGGTGTCAAACAGCACTAGCTGCTGCTGACACACGAAAACCCGGCTCTTACCTCACCGAGGCCAGGAACCTCGGTGACACGTACCTGCCATCGACCACGGTACCTTGCACCCTCTTACAATATATATTGAAAGATACTGTGCCTCTTAGTCGCCTCCGACATACCCCGCACATTCCAGCTGAGTACATTAACTGGTGACATATTTTATAATAATTAAATCACATATAGGATTGTTAAGTACATACAATCTCCCCATCCCCTGATACCTGTAAGGCAAAGAGACAAACCGACACTGGAATATGACCCCCCCCCCCACCCTTTGGAAAGGAAACCAACAACGAACATATTAAGCATACTGCAAGTATATCAATTAACCATTTAAGGACCATGGAACTCAACAGCCCAAACACGCCTGCACTGTTTTCCAGTCTAGTTCAACACAGGCACCACTTGAACAAAACTGTGAACAACTGTTCCCACTACTCACGACTTTCTTCTGCGCAACGATCTACGCCACCTGCCGCAGCGCATGTCCATAGTCCAGGACTGCAGGAACATAAGACAGCTGTACCCAAACTAGTATGCTGTCCACAAAAACAACAAGGAAACTGTTCAGGTATTCTGATCCTGATCCCAAATCCGCCTTTCATGCAGCTCCAGCCATTGTACCGCCTCATCCGGATCATCAAAAAAATGCGTTGCTCCTAAAGCCACTATCCGTAGCCTCGCCGGAAACATCATCGCATACTGAATTTGTAATCCACGGAGCTTCTTCTTGACATCCAGGAAGCGGGCTCTGCGTCTTTGTACCTCCGCAGAATAATCCGGGAAAAGACAAATTTCAGATCCATTGACCAGGAGGTCTGGGTGATCTCTAGCTTGCTTAAGTATGGTATCCCTGTCCTTGTAGTGGAGGACTTTAGCGATTATCGGGCGGGGAGGCCTCCCCGGAGGCAGGGGCCTAGTGGGAACCCTATGTGCGCGTTCAATGGCATATAGCGAGGAGAGGCCCTTATCTTTAAATTTTTCAGCCACCCACTTTTTAATGAAGTCGGTGGGATTTGTCCCTTCTGATTTTTCAGGGATGCCCACTAAACGAATATTATTCCGGCGCGACCAATTTTCTAAATCATCTGTTTTAGCAAAAAGCACATCAATACTTTTAGCAGCATTTCTAGCGGCCTTCTTTAGGGGCTTCGTATTATCTTCCAATTCTGACACTCTGCGCTCTACTTCAGTAGTACGTTCTGCAACTTTACGCAGGTCGTGCCTTATGACGGATAAGTCCTCTTTCAGGCTGCCAAATTGCAAATTCAGACTCTGCAAGGTAGCATTACATCCTGCTATTGCTGCCATGACATCTTTTAGTGTAGGCTCTGACTGTTCTGCCCCAGTTGCTGTGCGATCATTGCCGCCATTAACATGCTGACCCACATTGGCCTGTCCCTCCTCCTCATTCATGTCCTCTTCAGAGGATTAAATAACAACAATAGGACGGCTTCACCCGATTAGTTCAGATAGGATACCACCCGGGTGCTCACTTGTAAAGGTCCAGACCCATCCACTGGCAAGAGTATCAAAAATAAGTGCAGAATCAAGGGCACACCGGTATTAATCACCTGGAATCACATCCAATTAAAATTTTGGGTTTATTAAAAATACTAAAAATCACTGAAATTGCTGTCCAATAGTTTACGTATTTCAACTTGGATGGTACTGACAATCACTTCATCGCCATTACATGCATATAGGCTTGCCACAAAAAAACTGCCGTAGCAGTCACATAAAGTGCATAGTGCTAAAGTGTCTCCCCAAGTGCTTCAAGTAATAATTAAGTTAATACATATACCAATATAAAAAACTCATGTGCAAATATCCGGTCCTGTGCAAAAATTCATGTAACAAACAAATCAATTACTTATCAATTCATATACAAAATCATATGTGCAATCAAATAATAACGTGTTAAAGTCCGTGCAGTAATGGCTAAGCCGCGGTCGGCAATCACCTTTCCCACAACAAAGTTGAAATGTTCAGTTATTTAACTTGTCCCTCATAGGAGCATCGCTGGTGCATACTACTCATGAGCACATTGATGTATAGTAATAGCAATACCGGTATGCTTATTGCTCACGTCCAACTGTATTCCTCACCCGATGGTGAAACCGGCCCTCTGCCGGCTGCAGCGCTCCCTCCTCCACCTCTCCTCCGTCCCAACTCTTCAGAGGATTGCTCCGATTTTTCCCCCTCTGAGTCTTTAGCCCCCTTGTCTCCCCACCTCTCATGAGAGCCCGAGCGCTCCTTACGGGCGTATCTCTGCAGCTTCTCCACTGCAGCGTGGCGCGCGGCTGCTGGCCGGCTTCCTCCTCCCCAGCGCCATGATACTCCCGCACCTCCCGGTGTCTTCCCCTTCTTCGGCATGCTGGACAGCGGACCCGGTATGTACAGTGCCTATAAGTGAAGGCACAGCCGTTTTTGCTATGGAAGGCGCTTTTTAAGCAGCTTGGCAGGAGAAATTACAGGAGTTTGGCAGGAGCTATGGAGGCGCGCATCTCACTCCATCCCCGGCTAGGCTCCGCCCCCCTCCTGGTGAATTTAGTACTAAAGACTTGTACAAGTGCCTTCTGGGATAAATGGAGGAAACAATACATCTCTACACTACATGTCCGGAATAAATGGCAAACCAGCAAACCCAACATGGAGGTTGGTAATGTTCTTGTCAAAGACCCTCAGTCAAAAAGAAATAAGTGGCCTTTGGGACTGATAACCAAGGTGTTCCCAAGTGAAGATGGGAAGGTCAGAAAGGTGGAAGTTAAAGTCTGCAGGCAACATGAGCCTAAAGTCTTCTTCAGACCAGTTACTGAACTGATTTTGTTGCTCTCTCCAGGGGGGACTTAAAGGGTTTTTGCCACCAGATTTTGGCCTCATAAGCTGTCTGACATATACCTTCATGGATGTTTATCTACTTCATATGTGTTTGTATGTGCATTGCCATGCACAGTAATGTATTATATGTATTGTCATATGTCTGACTGCATTAGTAACTTATTTTTCTGTTTCACCGCATACATATATCCTTGCAATAAAGACGAAGTTGGACGTTACTCAATTGTCAATTCATTGCCGGGAAAGGTTTAGCTGTCTGTCAAGCTATGAACCTTCACACATAAGGAGGACAGAACAATGGTCATGCAAACATTAATTCCTGCTAATTAGACATCAATTTTTTTTTTTATGCTTAGAAAATGAATGAAGGCACTCGTAAATATTGTGGCATGTTCTGTCTCCCTATTATAATCCAGGTTTTATATGTATAGATCGGAAGTGTAAGAATTGGCTTGAAACAGCTCACAGTGAAAGTGTTAATGCTTTCATGATTTAAACAATGCATGGTAGCTATTTCTTAGCATATGTGCAGTAGTATATTGCTTCTATGATCAACTACAGCTAATGCAATCCAATAAGTAACTGGAAACATAACAGGAACTGAATATTTAGGGCCCCTTCACATAGCAATTTGCTATTGCATTAATTGCTCCCTATAAAAAAAAAAAAAAAAAAAGCCACAGAAACTAGTTTTTTTTTTATATGACATTCGGTTTTTATGGTACTTTCTAGTACCAGAGCCTCTTTCAGCTCCTTTTTTTCCTACCGAACAGAGAAACTGATCCACTTCTCCTCAGAGCAGGTGAGTAATGATGATCCTTAACAGTGTCTGGAGCGGGTTCAGAGGCCAATGAAGTAGGTGGAGAGTCAGGGCCATCCCGCTCAGAGTCCATGATCAGAGTGGGATTTCTTAGGACCTGTCTGGGTTCTTCCTCCTTCTCTTCAGCATCTCTAGGATCGGTCAAACCACTTTTGAATCCAAACTGTGGCAAGTGTAGGCGTACAGTCGCTAAATAGGTGTCGTCTGTGTGGAGCTGTTAGATCAAGCAGCCATCTTATCTGGCCATGCCCCCGATCATGATTTCTGATGCTTGCAGTTCCTGTCTGAAAGTGGGTCTTCTCTACTGTAATAATGGCATCATGCAAGTACACTTCAGTAAACTCGTGGTCAGGCAGAAATTCTGAGCATCTGAGATAGCAGCGTTCAGTCTGGGAAACGTGGCCATCACATGCAGCGAATTTCCTAGGTTTGTGCAAAACTGACCTTAGACTTTCAACCAACATCTGGAACTGCTAATTTTTATCAAATGCCATAAAAATGGCAAAAAAGTGTACAGAACCACCACTAAATACTTGTGTGTGAACCCACTCTAAAAGGTGTGTATTTCTGGCAAAACTAAATGATCAATAAGCATATAGATATAAAAACAAATTTATTTCAAGTTTTTCAAATAAACGCAATCATCTTAAATTCATGATGTTTCACTTTTAAGCAAGCACACGTTTGTTATACCACTATTTTTGGTAATCAGTTTGGTCAACCATCAGTAAATTCATACAGTCCATAAAAAAAGGAACATTCGTGATTACAACTGGAGGATCTAGTGAAGAGTATGCTAGGGTTACACAGCGACTTGGGGCTGTACAGCATTATCATGTCATGCACTCAATTGCACCTAATGATAGTAAATGTGGCATGTAGAAATCCAATAGGTTAGAATTTATGCCTACTCTTATGTCACACCAACTTGTGGGACATGATATACAACTACAAGTCGCCATGTAGGCCTAGTTTTATTGTGACAAATTACCTTTTTTTCCCACAGTTCACAGTAATTGCTGCTAATGTTTCTAATCATATCCAGAGCCATTCACATATGTTACTTACTTTTATAATCGTTAAGAGAAAAAAAAAAAAAAGTTGCCAACCCTGATGAAAAAAAATACATGAATACATATTTTCCATAAGCTTTGATAAAAAGAAACTGCTGAATCAGTGGTGCGCATATACTAGATTCTGGTGTCAATGGCACCAAATTGTGGCAAATTTAGGTTTAGAGGAATATTCTGCAGCTAGACTGACAAGGGAAAGTTGTTTTGCAGGAAAGGGGCGTGACCCGATATGCATGTGACAGTTCTGGGATAATATTTTGTCTGAAAGTAAGCCAACCAATAGTTGGTACTGTATAGATATAGAAAAAAGTGTCTGCCTTTGTACCTCATTTATCATCCAGCCCGAGCCACTGTGATAAATGTGGTGCAGGTCTAGACAACCTGTCTAAGTTTACACCATCTAAAGGATTAGTAAATCTGCCTCACTGTGTAAGTGAAAAAACGCAAACAGTTCTGCTCTTGTACATCAGACAGGTGAAAAAGACATTGCAATGCTTTTTTCACTATGTGGGTAAAACGCGTTTCCAAGATGCTGCTGACTGCATCACAGTTCTGCATGAGTTGACTCAGCCATGATTGTTAGCTTGGAAAGAGATGACAAGAAGGAACCAGGAATATATGACACTGAAAGGAAAGGGAGACCACAATTCGTTATTAACCCTTTTACAACTATGCATTTTGGCACTGAAAAAAAACAACAACAACACACACGGACATTTGAAAACCTGCACCAGTTTTTTTTTTGCACATCATGGCCAAAATAGCAGCTGCTTAGTGTGGCTTTGCCCTTACAAAATAGGAGAAAAATATTTCCTACTAATTAAAAGTTTACTGAAGGTCTAAAGAAGCGGTGGGGTTAGGCAGTGTTCACACCAGTTATTTTGTCAGTTATTTCCATCAGTTAGGACCCATTCACACGACCATATTTTTCTTTCCGCATCTGTTCTGTATCGGATGCGGGCCCATTAATTTCAACGAGACTGCAAAAGATGCGGACACTAAAGTGTACGTCCGTTCTGCAGCGCTGCAAAAAAAAAATAAATTATGTCCTATTCTTGTGCATTTTGCAGACAAGAATAAGCATTTCTGTCAGAGCAGAACGCTCTGATCCACAAAATGCAGAACGCACATGGCCGGTGTTTTGCGGATCCACAATTTTCAGTCCACAAAAATTGATACAGTCAGGTGAATGAGCCGTTATTGTGAACAAAACTGGATGCGAATCAAAAACACAGAGCAGGAGCAAATCTTTCCATTATACCCTATCTCTGAGTAGACCTCACTCCTGGTTTTGGCTCCCAATGACTAACCCTGGGAACACACTTCGCGTGTTCCCAGGGCGCGCATATGACGCGCGCTTCTGCCGCGAAGTGGCTGTTTTATGGAAGCGCGCGTCATATGCGCGCTTCCATAATAGAATATGGGTTGGATTGCGCGTGCTACCGCACGATAGTCACGGCAGCCGACGCGATCGCGTAGGGTGTTTTACAGCGCGGTCGTCTGCGCTGTAAAACGCCGACATGTGAACCATGCACCTAGGGATGCATGGCTTTTCACATGTTGAGCGTTTTTCAGCGCGTATGAACGCGCTGAATAACGCTCAGGTGTGTTCCCAGGGTAATGGAAATGACTAACTGAAGTATGAACTCAACTTTACTGTCACTAAATTTGGCTGCCTTCTTTCTTGGTCTTCTAGTGTGAAGTAGAGATTAATAGTTAACAGTCAACTCCTGATAAACTTAGTGGTGGGATTTAAAACAAGTGCAAAGAAAAGAAAAACTGGCTTAGTTGCCCATAGGAACCAGATTCCACCTTTCATTTTTCATAGCTCCTTTGGGAAATTAGAGGATCAATCTAATTGGTTACTATGGGCAACTGAGCCAGGATTCCTTTGCACTAGTTTTGATAATCTCCCCCTGTGTGTCCTTCTCTGATCAGCGAAACAATGGAGCATGCAGTCACATCATTATTACATATACACACAAAACTCTGCAGCATACACTTTATAAATACACTTCCAGCTCTGCTGCATACACAGTACATATACACAAGGCTCAGCTGCAGTCATCTTACACATTGATTTTAATAGCACAGTGGTTAGAACTGGTGCCTTTGCAGCGCTGGGGTCCTAGGTTCAAACCCGACCTAGGACAACATCTACATGGAGTTTTAGGTTCTCCCCGTGTCTACTCTGGTTTCCTCCCACACGCTAAAGACAAAATGATAGGGAGATTGTGAGCTCCACTGGAGACAGCAAGCAATGATAATGTCTGTAAAGTTCTGCGGAATAGGTCAGCCCCATAGATGTCAGTAAAGTAAATAATGGCAATAAAGAACAGTACACAAATGCAGTACCAAGTGTAAAGTCTTGCTGCTTACATGTCGACACTTCCACAGACTTTGGAATATACAAATGATGACAGTGAAAAAATATTGAATGTAGCTTTTTGATTATGTATATGTTCCTGGGGTGGTTGTGGGAAGGGGGGGCACATTCTTGCTGTTTACTGGAGGGCCAGTGACATCACGACTATTATCACTAGCCTGGGCACTGCTCAGCCCCATTGAAGTGAAGCATAGATGATCAGTAATCAAAAGGTATGATCTATGTACTTGCCACTATGTGCTTTTACAAAAAAAAAAAAAAAAAAACTCACCGGTCGTATCCTTTATTTCATATTCTGACTTTTTCAGTGGTTTATCTGCCTGAGACTTAAAAAGAAGACATGGTTAGCTAGAAAAGCTAGGATGTAGAATTATAGATTATATCTGGCAGATTAAACAAACACTGAACGGACACATAAGTAAAAAGGAATTTTATTATCAGAAGGCACTTAAACGTTACAGGTACCTTACTTTCTCTATTGAACGGAGAGGCATCTGGTGGTATGGACTAGTTAAAAAAAATCAGCAACATACAGCAAATAGTCATTGAAAATATGGACATATCACACATGGGTGTATAGCTACATCCAGTGGCTGGAGTGGACATAAGAGTTGTGCCCAAGTAATCCTCAGCAGGTGCTCGCTGCGACATCTTCCGATATATAGTTTTATCGGACAAAGTTCAATAAAACGTGAAGTTTATACATTTAAAAAATAAATAAAAAATCCACCTCCCGCAGTGAGGAGAAGCTTAAATGTAGCCTCATCTGACTTGGGGTACTTTCACACTTGCGTTGGTGCGGATCCGTCCGTATCCGTTCAGAACGGATCCGTTTGCATTCATTTTAAAGAAAAATGTCAAAGTCAAAACGGATCAGTTTTGAATTACATAGAAAGTCAATGGGGAACGGATCCGTTTTCAAATGCACCATATTGTGTAATTAAAAACGCAGCCGTCCCCATTGACTTACATTGTAATTCAAAACGGATCCGTTAGGCTCCGCCTCTTCAGACGGACACCAATATGCTGCATGCTGCGTTTTGGTGTCCGCCTCAAACAGAATAGAAGCGGAACAGAGCCTAACTGATGCATTCTGAACGGATCCTTATCCATTCAGAATGCATTGGGGCTTAACTGATCCGTTTTGGACCGTTTGTGAGAGCCCTGAAACGGATCTCACAAACGGAATCCAAAACGCCAGTGTGAAAGTACCCCAAGGTGCATTAGGTTATGTTCAGACTACAATTGTATGATCTGTGTACTGGGAAGCGCTGTATGTTAGGAGAGATGCCAACACTATTTTTGGCATTTCTTGCGCTGGCATGCCAAAAGATATGTTTCATTAAATGCATAATAAAGAGAAACCGCTATGCTTTCCTAAAACAGTCAGGACCTGGAAAGCATGTCTACCTTGCTGTATACGTGAACTCAGCTGCACCTGTCAGGTCATACCAAACTGATGCCTCAACTTCATGTCAACGCGCAATTTCACTTGTGTAAACACTGACGTTTTCCGGTCATTCTACCAAGAATAATTTCATACTCACATAAGCTTCACAGAACTTTATTTTCCCTCCAGACACTTCAGCTTTGAACTTTGTGAAAAACAAATACGATGTTCCCAGAGGCCTTAAAAACCAAGATAATCAAAACGTATTTAGAAAATACGAAACAAAGATGGAGGCCAGAATAAAATGCAAAGGCTGTAATACTTTACCGCCATATCGAGCATGAGAAATATCTGCTTTCCCCATCTACTCCAATACTCATATGCCATTTCTGTAGTGGATAAGTAAACAAAGTATACTGTGAAAAAGAGTCTTTGTAAGGATAACCCTGTATAAATGCATTACTGTCAAAATGGGGAAGATTTATAATCTTGTCTAACAGATATCTAAAAAACAAACAATAGCAAACAATCACAACTTTCAGTTTTCACAAGCAGAATACGAAATGAAAGCTGCATTGTGATTGTGAAACCAACTGACGCATCCGCCATCCACCTTCCATACCAAGATAAGGCTTTGGAAAGGTCCTGTTGGATTTATGTTGATTTGAAATGTGCTCTTGGATGAAGCATACATATGATGAACTATTGTCTTTTGTGGATACATTCAACACGGAGTGCCGGGGTTTCCTTTAGAATAATCTCTATCGTTCCATAAAGGGAGAATAATATAAAAACTATTACTGGATTATCCTTCCTAGGAAATCTTAGGTATTGTGCCCATGGCCAGATCCGTAAAGGGAGTCTGTCACCACCACATGACCATATTTGGCGCTTACATTGTCCTTTAGTAGACCCATACATGAATGTAATGGTACCTTTGTCATTTTCTTTAGACTTGCAGAAGCTGGAAAAACGAAATTTAATTCATATGCAAATGAGCACTCGCAAGTGCCCAGGGGCGACGTTCACTGTGTTGGAGCCCAGGCTGTTCTGTCTTCTTTTATTGTTTGTCCGCCCCCGCCCGACCCGGCGATGCAGTGCGCAGGTGTGCGATCTCTGCCGGACAGAAGGTTGACGCAAGGGAATAGGAGGGGAAGCAATGGAGGAGGCTGGGGCGGAGAAACAATGAAAGAAGGCAGAACAGCCTGGGCGCCTGGGCTCCTACACAGCGAATGCTCATATGCATATGAATTAAACTTCGATTTTCATGCTTTAGCAAGTGTAAAGAAAATAACAAAGGTACCATTATATTCATGTATAGGTGTACAGTCGTGGCCAAAAGTTTTGAGAACGACACAAATATATGTAGTGAAATATAATTACACGCACTTCATACGTTTCAAAGGCTTCAGGACTAGAGATGAGCGAACTTTAAAAAAAAGTTCGGCGTTCGGGTTGTGGTAATCGCCGCATCCCGTTATGGATTCCACTACCGCAGACTATCCCGGCATATGGATTACCACAACCCGAACTTTTTTTTTTTAAAGTTCGCTCATCTCTATTCAGGACCTCTGCAATTCGACCGGGCATGCTCTCAGTCAACTTCTGGGCCAATTCCTGACTGATAGCAAACCATTCTTTCATAATCACTTCTTGGAGTTTGTCAGAATTAGTGAGTTTTTGTTTGTCCACCCGCCTCTTGAGGATTGACCACAAGTTCTCAATGGGATTAAGATCTGGGGAGTTTCCAGGCCATGGACCCAAAATGGCAACGTTTTGGTCCCCGAGCCACTTAGTTATCACTTTTGCCTTATGGCACGGTGCTCCATCGTGCTGGAAAATGCATTGTTCTTCACCAAACTGTTGTTTGATTGTTGGAAGAAGTTGCTGTTGCAGGGTGTTTTGGTACCATTCTTTATTCATGGCTGTGTTTTTGGGCAAAATTGTGAGTGAGCCCACTCCCTTGGATGAGAAGCAACCCCACACACAAATGGTCTCAGGATGCTTTATTGTTGGCATGACACAGGACTGATGGTAGCGCTCACCTTTTCTTCTCCGGACAAGCCTTTTTCCAGATGCCCCAAACAATCGGAAAGAGGCTTCATCGGAGAATATGACTTTGCCCCAGTCCTCAGCAGTCCATTCACCATACTTTCTGCAGAAGATCAATCTGTCCCTGGTGTTTTTTTGGGAGAGAAGTGGCTTCTTTGCTGCCCTTTTTGACACCAGGCCATCTTCCAAAAGTCTTCGCCTCACTGTGCGTGCAGATGCGCTCACACCTGCCTGCTGCCATTCCTGAGCAAGCTCTGCACTGGTGGCACTCCGATCCCGCAGCCGAATCCTCTTTAGGAGACTATCCTGGCGCTTGCTGGACTTTCTTGGAAGCCTTCTTAACAAGAATTGAACCTCTTTCCTTGAAGTTCTTGATGATCCTATAAATTGTTGATTGAGGTGCAATCTTAGTAGCCACAATATCCTTGCCTGTGAAGCCATTTTTATGCAACGCAATGATGGCTGCATGCGTTTCTTTGCAGGTCACCGTGGTTAACAATGGAAGAACAATGATTTCAAGCCTCACCCTCTGTTTAACATGTCAAGTCTGCCATTTTAACCCAATCAGCCTGACATAATGATCTCCAGCCTTGTGCTCGTCAACATTCTCACCTGAGTTAACAAGACGATTACTGAAATGATCTCAGCAGGTCCTTTAATGACAGCAATGAAATGCAGTGGAAAGTTTTTTTTGGGGATTAAGTTAATTTTCATGGCAAAGAAGGACTATGCAATTCATCTGATCACTCTTCATAACATTCTGGAGTATATGCAAATTGCCATTATAAGAACTTCAGCAGCAACTTTTCCAAATTCCAATATTTATATAATTCTCAAAACTTTTGGCCACGACGGTACTACAGGACAATGCAAGTGCTGAATACGGTCATATGGTGGTTACAGACTCCCTTTAAAAGGGTTCTCCAAGCTTTTAATATTGATGACCTATCCTCAGGATAGGTCATCGATATCAGATTGGTGGGGGTCTGACACCCCCTGCCTATCATCCGTATGAGGAGATGGGGCGTGCACGTGCAGTCTCCCTTCTCTCGTCCTGCTGCTATGTCTATGGCAAAGCAGCAGCGAGCAGGAAGAGATAAGGGAGATAGCACTTGTACACAGCAGGCACCGTCTCCTCATACAGCTGATCGGCAGGGGTGCCGGGTGTCAGACTTCTGACGATCTGATATTGATGTCCTATCCTGAGGATAGGTTATCAATATTAAAAACCTAGAAAACCCCTTTAAGGGTGCCTACACACATACTCAGGTGTGGAGTTTTACAATTGTGAGGATTAGAATGCAGATCTGGGATTTCTGCGTGGTTTAAACACCCCAATGAAATGAATGAAGACATTCTGCTTCAGAAAAGCCCCAACATTTCATTATTTATGATGCAGAATTTTATTCCGCAGTGGAACACAGGGCAGGCATTGACACTTTTCAACCCCATAGGATATCATAACATAAGTCTTTATATGGCCTATTTTCAGGCAGATTTTTCTGCAATGTGTGACGACACCCTAAAATTAAGCCCAAGAACCAAGACCATATTTCTGTTTTTATACAAGGGCAAGGAACACTGGGGACCTGATCTAGATACCGGAGGCTTCTACAGGAGGAAGCAATTCTCCTGCCAGCAGCTCTGCTGTAAGGCATTTTCAGTGATCGTTGTGACTAGGGATGAGCAAATTGTCTTCGGATGAAACATCCGAAGTTGATTCGCATAAAACTTCATTCTAATACTGTACTGAGCAGGAGCTCCATACAGTATTAGAAGAATGTATCGGCTCCAATAAGCCGAAGTTATTGCTTTGCAAAGTAGCGCGAGACTTCTCGCAATAACTTCATAAATTAATTTTTACGCTTAAAAAAACATTTCCCGAACTCCGGTTCGGTTCCAAGTGGTACCTTGGAACCGAACCAGAATTCAGGAGATGATTTTTTACAGTACAGTACTTCACGAAGCAATAACTTCGGCTCACTGGAGCCAATATATTCTAATACTTACGGAGCTCCTGCTTCGTACAGTATTAGAACAAAGTTTTATACGAATCGACTTCAGATGTTTCATCCAAAGTCGATTCTCTCATCCCTAGTTGTGACACAATGAATCACAGCGATCATGCGAGTTCTTGTATGCAGTCTCTATTACCACGGTCTGTCCTGCCTGTACTGCATGTCTCCTCATGAACTCCTTTCCTACAGAGATTCAGCTGAAGATCTTATCAACTGTGTTCAGGATCGTAATCCCTGACAAGTAGAGAAGAGAGGATGAGGCAGCTATGTACCTCAGTGTTGTGAATCAACATGTCCTGCTGTGTAATTAGGTTTTGTGCGCACTAACAGGATGGCAGCCATTTTATTTCCCCTGATTGCTCCCTAGAAAAAATTAACCATTATAACTAATGAAAGGTATTTGGGAATATATAAAAAAGTAATATTTAAGTATTTTCACTCATTTTATTAATTTAAGGAGAACTGCTTTAACGGGTCATGTTTTTGAGGGCTTATGCGCACAACCGCAGCGTGTTTTGTGGTCCGCAAAACACAGATAACGGCCGTGTACATTCCTCATTTTGGGAACAGAACATCCATGCCACAATCGAACAGTCCTATTCTTGTCCGTAATGCAGACAAGAATAGGATATGTTCTGCTGTCCACATTTCTTGTGGCCCCATTGAAGTGAATGGTTCAGCATCCAACCTGCAGAAAATGCGGATTGGATGCGGACAAAAAAAATGTGTGTGTGTGCGCGCATGAGTCCTTACACTGTAAAAGTGTTATGAACAATGCCAGCTAGCAATTGTTGTATTTACAGTCATTTCTTAGCTCACTTCAGTATTTTACAACTAATTCATCAAAATCTATTAGGCCTCTTTCACACGGGCGTCACGGATTCTGTCCGGATGCATTGCAGGAAACCTGCGCGAGTGAGCACGCAATTTCAGTCAGTTTTGTCTGCAATCGTGTTGTTCAGTTTTTTCCGTGTGAGTGCAATGCTTTTTGCACGTGCATGATAAAAAACTGAATGTGGTACCCAGACCCGAACTTCTTCACTGAAGTTTGGGTTCAGTATTCTGTAGATTTTATTATTTCCCCTTATAACATGGTTATAAGGGAAAATAATAGCCTTCTTAATACAGAATGCTAACTGAAATGTCCAATGAGGGGTTTCTCATCCCCATAATCACCTAGCAACCATGCGTGAAAATTGCACCGCATCCGCACTTGCTTGCGCATGCTATGCGATTTTCTTGCAGCCCCATTCATTTCTATGCGGCCTGCATTGCGTGAAAAACGCAAAATATAGAACCTGCTGCGATTTTCACACAATGTACACAGCCCTATTGAAATGAATGGGTCAGGATTCAGTGTGGGTGCAATGCGTTCAAGTCACGCATTGCACCCGCGTGGAATACACACCCGTGTGAAAGGGGCCTTAAGAATTTTCCAAGAGGATAGTCTTACCTCATTTGTACCTCCCTGAGCCGCGTAAGAAAAACTGCAGGAGAAGTCACCCTATGAAGAACACAAAAACAATGCTGTAAGATAAATGAAGGCGATTAAGAAAAAAAAAAAAAAAAAAAAAAAAAAAAAAACTGTAAATAATATTCTAAAAGAGGCATAAAATAAGCATCTGTGGCACATAAATGACACATTTATATGAAAACATTATTCAAACCACTGATGACTGACAAGTTGTGTTTGATAGATACTTTCCAACAATCACAGAAGAAAAGTTTCCTCTCCTCGGAAGGCACTGTCTAGGTACGCCATCATGTGGTGTAAACACTGGATTTTCTGCAGTGTTTACAGTAGCAGCAAAGCGGAGGACACTTTCACATATCCACATAAAGAAAATAAATAAAATGGAATCCAGGACAACACCTTTAGAGGCATCGCTTGCTGCCATTCTGACCGTTACCAGGTCTCCACTATCTACTTCTTGTTTGTTGCCTGGAAATATCCCCCAAGCCAATCAATGGCTGAGACAAGTCACCAAAACAAGCAAAAGAAAGTGGCACACTCATCTGGGTACACTATTAATACCAGTGGTATGTAAATGTAATAATAAACATATACAAGACCCCCTAAAAATCAATGTGCATGAAACACATGCAATATGAATGAATAAAAACAAATATCCTAATTAGAATAGATATAGCCCTATAGACATGTAATGATCGTAGGAGGGATACCACACATGACCTATGCAGTCTCTGCACCACGAGTGAGCATATAAACAGAAGTGGTTAGTCCCGTACACAAATCAATTGCGCTACTTTGAGACTAGCTATTAGCGCTTCGTTTCCTCCAGCTTGCGCTACTTTGTTTTTATTCATTCATAGTGCATTTGTTTCATGCACATTCATTTTTAGGGGGTCTTGTATATGTTTATTATTAAACTTACATACCACTGGTATTTATAGTGTACCCAGATGAGTGTGCCCCTTTCTTTTGCTTTTTTAACACTTACTTCAGGCCTGAGGGTGGGCCAATAAGGTGAGCCTTATCCATTCACGGTGAGAGGTTGAGCCGCTGTGGTTCTACTATTATAAGTCACCAAAACAGCCAGTGAACTTCCAAGCTAGCACCTGCTGCTAGGACTAATGGGGACCTGGTAAGTGTCCGCTACTTTGAGGGAAGCAATGCACTTTTTTACACCCCTTGCCCTTATCTATTATAAAGCCGCCTTTAGGTCTCTGTGTTTAATACAGGGGAAGGGTTGAAAAGTTCTTGGATCCCTGAGACTCAGTGGAAACAATACATGTCTATGGTGGACGCTGTCATTTCCAGTGGGAGCCCTTGCCGGTACTCCCAGCACGCTGACGAGAGGCGATAGCCACAACTGACCAGTCTCCTTGTATAGGTGTAGTCCAAGCCCCCGGGCTTCACGTCAAACTCCTCTGTGCTTCCATCACCGGCTTCAGCCTGAACCCAATGGCTAAGGCAGAGCAGCAGCACAGCGCTCAGCACCACGGCGCCTGCCATCTTCCGTCAGGCTAACTGCCAAATGTGCTGGATGACGTGGGCATTTGCCCATAGTGGAACGTCAGCGTGGGGAGGCATTAAAGGGTCACGTGGTCGGGCGATGGGTGGAGCTCAAGGGGCGAGGGATTTACACCGGTGCAGCGTGAATTGTCCCTACCCTGTGAGTTTTCCCTACCCCACCAACTGAGCATGCTCAGTACAAGTAAAGTCCCCGCCCACAGCCTAATTCTCCCTTTAGTAAAAACCTCAAATCTACATTAAGTTGTACCCTCGCGGGCTCGCTTCGCTCGCTGCGCTCGGCTCTTATAAAAACTAACTCCATGCCGCCATTGATGGTAAAGAATGAACTGGATAGTAAAGAAAAGGGAGAATAGGCTGTGGGCAGGGCTTCACTTCCACTGAGCATGCTCAGTTCGGCGGTAGGAAAAACTCACAGGGTAGGGACAATTCACGCTGCACCGGCTATAAAGAAGGGCTGATGAGGGGACGCTGACGCCTGGTGTATAGGCTTCCGGGAGTTTCAGCTGTCACGCGGTGGTGGGAAATGCAGTTTAGAAAAGTACTGTGTTGCATTCTAGACACCACCCTAAAGGGGGAGGTCTGCAGTGTGACCGACCAGATACTTGACACGAGGAAAACGTGCTTACATATTGGGGAGGCTGACACTAGTGGGAGATGTGCAGTACCCATGGGCGTAGGAAGCCCCAAAAATCTGGGGGGGACAGCACTTATGGGGCCCATGTGTCCCCGCCCACCCTTTAAGCCACATCCACATATCTCTCCGAGTTGAGAGTGAACTAGAGGGAAATGTGCAGTAAGGTGAGACTGACACTAGAGGGAGATGTACAGTACAATTAGGCTGTCAATAGAGGGAGATGTGCAGTACAGTTAGCCTGAACTAGAGGGATATGTTTAGTACCAGGAGGCTGACATTAACTCCTTGCCGACCGCCGAACGCAGGATTGCGTCCTGGCGGCGGTCGGTCTGTTCCTCTTGGACGCGCCGGGGCGTCCTCTCGCGAGATGCGAGATTTCCTGTGAACGTGCGCGCGTTCACAGGATCGCGTCGGGGAGAAGGTAAACTACAGCCTGCCAGCGCTGATTGTGCGCTGGCAGGCTGTAGAAGTGCACCAATCACCACACAGACCCCCCCTGTCACTGATTAACCCCTGATCACCCCATGTCACCCCCCTGATCACCCCCTGTCACTAATCACCCCCCCTGTAAGGCTCATTCAGACGTCCGTATGTGTTTTGCGGATCCGGCACCGGCAATGTGCTTTCCTCATTTTGCGGATCCGCACATTGCCAGAACTATATAGAAAATGCCTTTTCTTGTCCGCAATTGCGGACAAGAATAGGACATGCTCTATCTTTTGCGGAGCTGTGGCCGGATGTTTGGGGGCCGAAACCCGGAAGTTTGCGGCCGCAGCTCTGCAAATGCTGATGCGGCGAGCACATAGTGTGCTCTCCGCATCACCGCCGGCCCCATTCACACTGAATGGGTCCGCATCTATTCCGCAGAATTGCGGAATAGATGCGGACATTTTTGAGGACGTGTGAATGGGGCCTTACTACTTTTTTTTTTGCACATTTTTTGGCAGAGATTTTTTCATCCACATTGATTGATGCGAATGAGGAAATCTGTGCCGTTAATTTTTTTTTTTTTTTCAGCCCAGAGGCTGAACGGGAAAAAAAATCTCATTACCCGTATGCTCAATATAAGGAGAATCGCAGAAACTCCTAATCCTGGCCATACATGTAATGATTGCGGAGACCCTCAAATGCCAGGGCAGTACAAACACCCCACATGTGACCCTATTTTAGAAAGAAGACACCCGAAGGTATTCCGTGAGGGGTATGGTGAGTTCATGTAAAATTTTATTTTTTGTCACTAGTTAGTAGAAATTTGAGACTTTGTAAAAAAAAAAAAAATATCAATTTCCGCTAACTTGTGCCAAAAAAAAAAAAAATCTGTGAACTTGCCATGCCCCTCACGGAATACCTTGGGGTGTCTTCTTTCCACAATGGGGTCACATGTGAGGTGTTTGTACTGCCCTGGCATTTGAGGGTCTCCGCAATCATTACATGTATGGCCAGTTTCTACTATTCTCCTTATATTGAGCATACGGGTAATGAGATTTTTTTTTTTCCGTTCAGCTTCTGGGCTGAAAAAAAAAAATGAACGGCACAGATTTCTTCATTCGCATCGATCAATGTGGATGAAAAAATCTCTGCCAAAAAATGTGCAAAAAAAAAAAAAAAAAAGGGGAAAGGACATAGCAGTGCTTGCAAAGTAAGGCCCCCTTCTGGGGTATTTATACTGCCCTGGCATTTTAGGGGTCCTAAAGCGTGAGAAGAAAAATGCGTAAAAATGCCCTGTGAAATCCTAAAGGTACTCATTGGTTTTAGGGCACCTTTGCGCATCTTGGCTGCAAAAAAAGTGGCACACATGTGATATCGCCGTACTCAGGAGAAGTAGGGCAATGTGTTTTGGGGTGTATTTTTACATATACCCCTGCTGGGTGTGAGAAATATCTCTGTAAATGACAACTTTTTAAAAATTTTTATACAAAGTTGTCAATTTACAGAGATATTTCTCTCACCCAGCATGGGTATATGTAAAATTACACCCCAAAACACATTGCCCTACTTCTCCTGAGTACGGCGATACCACATGAGTAACACTTTTTTGCAGCCTAGGTGCGCAAAGGGGCCCAAATTCCAACGAGTACCTTTAGCTTTTACATGGCTGCTCACAATCTAGCCCCGCCCAAAATACCAGAACAGTAAACACACCCCACACATGACCCCATTTCCGAAAGTAGACACCCCAAGGTATTCGCTGAGGGGCATAGTGAGTCCATGGGAGATTTTATTTTTTTTTGCCAGAAGTTAGCAGAAATGGAAAGTTTATTATTTTTATTTTTTTCCTCAGAAAGTGTCATTTTCCGCTAATTTGTGAAAAAAAATAAAATGATACAGGAACTCACCATGCCCCTCTGCGAATACTTTGGGGTGTCTTCTTTCTAAAATGGTGTCATTTGGGGGGTATTTATACTATCCTGACATTCTAGCACTTGAAGAAACATGACAGGTGCTCAGAAAGTCAGAGCTGCTTCAAAATGCCGAAATTCACTTTATTGCACCATAGGTTATAAACGCTATAACTTTTACCCAAACCAATAAATATACACTTATTGGATTTTTTTTATCAAAGACATGTAGAACAATAAATTTTGCGAAAAATTTATATAGAAATGTAGTTTTTTAAAAAATAAATTACAACAGAAAGTGAAAAATGTCATTTTTTTGCAAAAATTTCAGTCATTTTTTATTAATAGCAAAAAAAGTAAAAATGTCAGCAGCAATGAAATACCACCAAATGAAAGCTCTATTAGTGAGAAGAAAAGGAGGTAAAATTCATTTGGGTGGTAAGTTGTATGACGGAGCAATAAACGGGTAAAGTAGTGTAGTGCAGAATTGTAAAAAGTGGCCTGGTCATTAAGGGTGTTTAAGCTAGGGGGGCTGAAGTGGTTAAAAGGAGATGTAGTGTACCATGAGGCTGACACTAGTGGGAGATGTGCAGTACAATTAGTCTGTCACTAGAGGGAGATGTGCAGTACAGTTAGGCTGTCACTAGAGGGAGATTTGCTGGTCAATTAGGCTCAATTAGAGAAATATGTGCAGTATCAGGAGGCTGACACTAGAAGGAGATGTGGTGTACCATGAGGCTGACGCTAGAGGGAAATGTGCAGTACATTAGGGTGACACTAGAGGGAGATGTGCAGTACCATTTGGCTGACACTAGTGGTAAATGTGCAGTACCACGAAGCTGACACTAGTGGGAGATGTGCAGTACAATTAGTCTGTCACTAGAGGGATAGGTGCAGTACCATGAGGCTAACACTAGAAGGAGATGTGCAGTACAATTAGGCTGTCACTAGAGGGAAACGTGCAGTACAGTTAGGCTGTCACTAGAGGGAGATGTGCAGGTCAATTAGGCTCAATTAGAGGAATATGTGCAGTGCCAGGAGGCTGACACTAGAGGTAGATGTGCAGTACCATTAGGCTGACACTAGTGGTAAATGTGCAGTACCAGGAGGCTGACACAAGAAGGAGATGTGCAGTGCAATTAGGCTGTCACTAGAGGGAGATGTGCAGTTCAACCATGAGGCTGACAACAGATTTTCATGGCCATTTTGCATCAGTGTGTGCATACATTTTCTGACCGTGTGTCAGTTTTTAATGTCCGTTTTGCATCAGTTTTTTATGTCCGTTAAAAACGGACATGAAAAATGGATGAATTTGATTGGCAGTTATTTTTAGATCCACCTTTCTTAGAACACCCACAGGATGGTAGGCCCCCAGCTAAAATAATGTCCCCCATAGTGTAGGATTTTTTTTTTTTGCTGCCCCCAGCTAAAATAATGTCCGCCATGTAGGACCCTGGTAAAATAATGTCCCCCATAGTGTGTGATTTTTTTTTTTGTTACTGACCCCAGCTTTAATAATGCCCCCTTGTAGGCCCACTGGTAAAATAATGTCCCCCAAAGTGTAGTATTTTTTTTTTTTTACCACTCCCATCTTTAATAATGCCACCATGTAGGCCCCCATCTTAAATAATGTCCCTCATAGTGTAGGAATTTTTTTTTTTTACCGCCCCCAGCTTTAACCACCTCAGCCCCCCTAGCTTAAACACCCTTAATGACCAGGCAACTTTTTACAATTCTGCACTACACTACTTTCACCGTTTATTGCTCGGTCATACAACTTACCACCCAAATGAATTTTACCTCCTTTTCTTCTCACTAATAGAGCTTTTATTTGGTGGTATTTCATTCCTGCTGACATTTTTACTTTTCTTGATATTAAGCAAAAATGACCGAAATTTTTGCAAAAAAATGACATTTTTCACTTTCTGTTCTAAATTATTTTTTTTTAAACTACATTTCTATATAAATTTTTCTCTAAATTTATTGTTCTACATGTCTTTGATAAAAAAAAAATCCAATAAGTGTATATTTATTGGTTTGGTTAAAAGTTATAGCGTTTACAAACTATGGTGCAAAAAAGTGAATTTCCGCATTTTGAAGCAGCTCTGACTTTCTGAGCACCTGTCATGTTTCTTCAGGTGCTAGAATGCCAGGATAGTATAAATACCCCCCAAATGACACCATTTTAGAAAGAAGACACCCCAAAGTATTCGCGGAGAGGCATGGTGAGTTCATGAATGATTTCATTTTTTTTTCACAAGTTAGCAGAAAATGACAATGAAAAAAATAATAAAGTTTCCATTTCTGCTAACTTATGGCACAAAAAAAAAAAAGAAAAATTTCCCACGGACTCACTATGCCCCTCAGTGAATACCTTGGGGTGTCTACTTTCCGAAATGGGGTCATTTGTGGGGTGTGTTTACTGTTCGGCATTTTGGGCGGGGCTAAATTGTGAGCAACCCTGTAAAACCTAAAGGTACTCGTTGGACTTTACGCCCCTTTACACACCCAGGCTGCGAAAAAGTGGCACACATGTGGTATCACCGTACTCAGGAGAAGTAGGGCAATGTGTTTTGGGGTGTATATTTACATATACCCATTCTGGGTGAGAGAAATATCTCTGTAAATTGTCAACTTTGTATAAAAAAATAAAAAAAGTTGTAATTTACAGAGATATTTCTCTCACCCAGCATGAGTATATGTAAAAATACACCCCAAAACACATTGCCCTACTTCTCCTGAGTACGGCGATACCACATGAGTGACACTTTTTTGCAGCCAAGATGCGCAAAGGGGCCCTAATTCCAATGAGTGCCTTTAGGATTTCACAGGGCATTTTTACACATTTGGATTCCAGACTTCTTTTCACGCTTTAGAGACGCCTAAAATGCCAGGGCAGTATAAATACCCCACAAGTGACCCCATTTTAAAAAGTAGGCACCCCAAGGTATTTCATGAGGGGTATGGTGAGTTCATGTAAAATTTTATTTTTTGTCACAAGTTAGTGGAATATGAGACTTTGTAAGAAAAAACAAAAAAAATCAATTTCCGCTAACTTGTGCCAAAAAAAAAAAAAATCTTCTATGAACTCGCCATGCCCCTTACGGAATACCTTGGGGTGCCTTCTTTCCAAAATGGGGTCACATGTGGGGTATTTATACTGCCCTGGCATTTTAGGGGCCCTAAAGCGTGAGAAGAAGTCTGGAATCCAAATGCGTAAAAATGCCCTCCTAAAAGGTACTCGTTGGAATTTGGGCCCCTTTGCGCATCTTGGCTGCAAAAAAGTGTCACACATGTGGTATCGCCGTACTCAGGAGAAGTAGGGCAATGTGTTTTGGGGTGTATTTTTACATATACCCATGCTATGTGTGAGAAATATCTCTGTAAATGACAACTTTTTAGAGATATTTCTCTCACCCAAAAGATAGAGCATGGCCTATTCTTGTCCACAATTGCGGACAAGAAAAGTCATTTTCTATATAGTTCTGACAATGTGCGGATCCGCAAAATGCAGAAAGCACATTGCCGGTGTCCGTGTTTTGCGGGATTAATCAGGGGTTAATCGGGGGTTAATCAGGGGTTAATCAGTGACGGGGGTGGGTCTGTGTGGTGATTGGTGCGCTTACATATGTTTCCTCTGGTGGTCCCAAGCAAAAGGGACCACCAGAGGAGCAGGCAGCAGGCATATCAGACGCTGTTAACAAAACAGCGTCTGATATGCGATTTTTTTTAACTACTACAGCGTTCCAGCGCATGATCAGCGCCTGCAGGCTGTAGTTAAACTTCCCCCGACGCGATCCTCGCGAGATGACGCGTCGATGCGTCAATGAGGAATAACCCGGCCGCCCGCAGGACGCAGGTCGGGTAGTGGTTAATAATGCCCCTAATGTTATAAATAATGCCCGCATAGTGTTCCACAGCCAAAAAATAAATAAAAACAAAAAAAAAACCTTACCTTATCCACTCGCTCAGGCTGCAGCACTCTCTTTTCTCTTCACGGAACGGGACCTGCCGAAGGTGCACAATGACGTCACTGCGCGCTCCCACATGGTTACGTCACCACGCATTTCGCAGGTCCTGCTCAATGAAGAGAGAAGAGACTGTCGCACGACGAGCAAAATGGATGAGGTTTTCTTTTTAACACAAAATGGCCTGTGTATCTGTTTTTAACGGCCGTTAGACGGGTGCACTCCTGTCAATCGTTATTATTTTTTGTCACAAGTTGGCGGAAATTGAATTTTTTCTTACAAAGTCTCAAATTCCACTAACTTGTGACAAAAAATTTTTTTTTACATGAACTCACCATATCCCTCACGGAATACCTTGGGGTGTCTTCTTTCTAAAATGGGGTCACTTGTGGGGTATTTATACTGCCCTGGCATTTCAGGGGTCTCCAAAGCGTGAGAAGTAGTTTGGAATCCAAATGCGTAAAAATGCCCTGTGAAATCCTAAAGGTACTCATTGGAATTAGGGCCCCTTTGCGCATCTTGGCTGCAAAACAGTGTCACACATGTGGTATTGCCGTACTAAGGAGAAGTAGGGCAATGTGTTTTGGGGTGTATTTTTACATATACCCATACTGTGTGTGAAAAATATCTCTGTAAATGACAACTTTTTCAATTTTTTTATACAAAGTTGTCAATTTACAGAGATATTTCTCTCACCCAGCATGGGTATATGTAAAAATACACCCCAAAACACAATTCCCTACTTCTCCTGAATACGGCGATACCACATGAGTGACACTTTTTTGCAGCTAAGATGCGCAAAGGGGCCCTAATTCCAACGAGTACCTTTACACTGGGTTCAGACCTAAGCGTTTTTGAAACGCGCGTTTTTGTCGCGCGTATTTTAGCGCGTTTTTGCTAATAGGAAACCCGCGTCATACGCGCGTTCGTGATTCTGTAGACCAATAGAAAAAGGCATATCTTCACTTTAACGCGCGTTTTACGCGCGTTCCCATTGAAGTCTATGGGAGCGCGACAAACGCCCAAAAAAACGCTCCTGAACGAGCTTATGCGTCGGGCGTTTTACAGCACGTTTTTATGCGCTGTAAAACGCTCAAGTGTGAACCACTCCCATAGGGATGCATTGGTTTTTATGTGTTGAGCGTTTTACAGCGCGTTTGAACGCACTGTAAAACGCTCAGGTGTGAACCTAGGGTTAGGATTTCACAGGGCATTTTTACACATTTGGATTCCAAACTACTTCTAACGCCTTAGGGGGCCCTTAAATGCCAGGGCAGTATAAATACCCCACAAGTGCCCCCATTTTAGAAAGAAGACACCACAAGGTATTCCGTGAGGGGTATGGTGAGTTCATAGAAGATTTTTTTTTTTTTGGCACAAGTTAGCGGAAATTTACTTCCATGCACTCGGCATTTTATCAATCTTATAACAAGCCGAGTAAATTAATGGGCAAAAGACTGAAACCGATAACCCAAAAATCTACTATTCGGACGGGAAAACCAAATTGACTCATCCTAATGACATAGTGGACGCTTTTAGCCATTATTACGCCAAATTGTATAACCTTGAAAAAGACCCCGGTACTCCACAACCAACGGTAGAGATGATTGCATCCTTCCTTCAAAAGGTGGATCTCCCCCGTCTTACTACTGACCAAATTACTTTACTCAATACCCTGGCCTCTATCCCGGAAGTGGAAGCTATTATTAAATCTCTCAAACCTAATAAGTCTCCGGTACCAGATGGTTACTCAAAGGAATACTATCAAATGTACGCGCACGTGTTATGCTCTCACTTTCCTGCTAATATGCTTCAAGCTACAATAGTTACTATCCCAAAACCGGGTAAAACGCCAGACTCCCCAGCCAATTTCCACCCGATTTCACTTCTCAATTGTGACGTGAAAATATACGCCAAATTGTTAGCTCAAAGACTTTTAAAAATCCTACCTACTTTGATTCACAGTGATCAAGTGGGATTCACGAAAGGTAGGTAAGCACCAGATGGAACCAGACGGATTTTAGGTTTATTGCAAAAAGCCGGGGAAATGAGAACGCCTTCTCTGCTTCTAAACTTGCATGCAGAGAAGGCGTTTGACCGTATTCACTGGGGTGATGCCTCAGCGGTGCTCGATAAATTTGGTTATAACGGTCTTATTAAAAATGCGATTTTAGCTTTATACTCAAAACCATCCGCAAGAGTCCTAGCTAATGGGGCCCTCTCCTCTCCGTTTTCCATCACGAATGGTAACCACCAGGGATCTCCTCTGTCCCTGTTTCTCTTTTTAATGGTGATGGAGCCGTTCGCTGAAATGATTCGGAGGGCAGAGACGGTTCGGGGCATTCCGGCAGGCAACAGACAACATAAAATTGGGTTGTTTGCAGACGACGTGATTTTATCTTTGTCTGACCCGTTAACGTCTTTGAGGACCACCCTTCAAATTATTAAAACATTTGGAGAGGTGTCGTATTATAAGATTAACGAATCTAAATCGAATATTTTAGCAGTTAATATATCTACCTCTATACGTTCACCAATTGAGAGAGAATTTCCCTTTCAATGGGCTCAATCCTCAATCACATACCTAGGCATCCAACTGTGTTTCCCCCTTTCCAGATTAGTTAGCTGCAATTATGACATCCTATATAAATCTATACAGGAAGATCTGAATAGATTCACTAAACTAAATCTGACTTGGATGGGGCGCATTGTTACGTACAAAATGATGGTCCTTCCGAAACTCATATACTTGTTTCGAACTCTTCCCATCCCCCTTCCTGTCAGTGTCCTGACGAAACTCAGGTCCCAAATGCTTTCCTTTATATGGAATGGGGGAGCCCATAGACTAGCGGCCTCTATTCTATATAACCATAGAAGCCATGGAGGTATGGGGGTACCGAACCTCCAGGGATACTATGATACCTTTGTTCTTAAACAGCCGAAATTATAGGGCAAACAAAATGATGCCCCTAGCTGGTCGGAAATTGAGTTAGACCTCAATAAGGGACGCTCACTATATTCTTTTCTTCTGTTGCACGTTACTGATCCTAAGGCTCCTCTCCCAACGTCTCAGACTCTGAAAGTATCTGTTCAGGTATGGAAGCGGCTCCTTCAACACATTGGCCCAAATATCCCTCAGAAACTGGTGCAACTTCCCATAGAAATCCTACAGTATTATATTCCAGATCTTGCGGTGAGTGGGTGGCGCCTCAAGGGAATTTGCATGTTACATGACTTGTACAAAGCAATGTCCTGAGATCCTTCTCTTGTTTACAATCGGAATTTGGAATCCCCAGTTCCTTCTCCTTCCAATATTCTAGGATATCCCATTTCCTAAACAAGTGGCATAAAAGAGAAGTTCCCCTTCCTGCTGTCCTTTATAACTATATAATGAACCTACAGGGAGACTTCCAAACCCCCACCAGAACACTCTACAGAACGGTGACGGGGGATTTGCTCCTAATGAAAAAGGCGCATTTTCTCAATTGGGAGAAGGACCTACAAACCTCATACTCCACCATTCAGTGGCGAGAGGCTATCTCAAACACCTTTCGGGCTACAAAATGCTCAAATTTGTTAGAGTGCTACCATAAATTGCTTACCCGATGGTATTTTACACCCTCCAAGCTTAGTAGATTTTACCCCAACATGGAAAAGATCTGTTGGCGCTGTCAAAAATCCCCCGGTGATATTTTTCACATATTCTGGGACTGCCCGATCATTAGAACATACTGGTACAAAATGGAGGGATTGGTGAAAGAAGTGGCAGGCTGCGCAATCTCTCTGACTCTGGCGCTTCTTTCTCTAGACCTGATGCTCCTCCCTTGCTCTGACAGACTGCTGATTTGCCATATTCTATTAACAGCCAAACTTCTGATTGCTAAGCTTTGGAAATCAAATTCCTGTCCACATATAGATGACCTCACAGATAGAATCTCCACTCATGCTATATTTAAACAATTATGGGCAAGGAGGTCAAATAGAATACAGCAATTCCAGTCTTCTTGGGCATCCTGGCTTTCTAAGTTTCCTATCCCGCAATAGTTTGTTCTGCGATGTACACGAGAGTACATGTGAGCATGGTTATTTTGTTCGTGTTGTATATGAGTATATTGAGGTTCTGGCCCACTAACAGGGCTTGTTAGGCAGGATTTCTTTGTTCACTTTTTGTTTTGTTCTCTTAATACTGTTTTCATACTTTGTCTAAGAGGTTCCTTCCCATGTGTGGGAGGGGATAGTTCTACATTGGCAGCACCCGTGCGGGTGCCGTAGAACACGTAAGCTTCTGTTTACTCTAATATTGTTCTGTTGTGGTTGTGCCCACTCATGCCTCTGTTTCGCTTTCAGTTTATTCAGGTGGCTGCATCCACATTATTGTCTTATTAATTTTCAAAAAATCAATTAAATTATTTGAGAAAAAAAAAATCTCTGTAAATGACAACTTTTTAAAAATTTTTATACAAAGTTGTCAATTTACAGAGATATTTCTCTCACCCAGCATGGGTATATGTAAAAATACACCCCAAAACACATTGCCCTACTTTTTCTGAGTACGGCGATACCACATGTGTGACACTTTTTTGCAGCCAAGATGCGCAAAGGGGCCCTAATTCCAATGAGTACCTTTTAGGAGGGCATTTTTACGCATTTGGATTCCAAACTACTTATAACCACTTGGGGGCCCCTAAAATGCCAGGGCAGTATAAATACCCTACAAGTGACCCCATTTTAGAGGGAAGACACCCCAAGGTATTCCGTGAGGGGCATGGTGAGTTCATAGAAGATTTTTTTTTTTGCCACAAGTTAGCGGAAATTTACTTTTTTTTTTCTCTCACAAAGTCTCTCTTTCCGCTAACTTGTGACAAAAAGTTCTATCTTTCATGGACTCAATATGCCCCTCAGCGAATACCTTGGGGTGTCTTCTTTCCAAAATGGAGTCACATGTAAGGTGGTTTGTACTGCCCTGGCATTTGAGGGTTTCCGCAATCATTACATGTATGGCCAGCATTAGGAGTTTCTGCTATTCTCCTTATATTGAGCATACGGGTAATGAGATTTTTTTTTCCGTTCAGCCTCTGGGCTGAAAGAAAAAATGAACGGCACAGATTTCTTCATTCGCATCAATCAATGTGGATGGAAAAATCTCTGCCAAAAAATATGCAAGAAAAAAAAAAGAGGGTCCTGGCAAGAGCCAGGACATAGGGGCTCCGCCTAAACATCCATACCCACTTCAGCTCCTATGTCCTGGCAAACGTGATTTTTCCATTCACATCGATCAATTGATCGTTGTGGAGGAAGACATCTTTGATTTCTTTTTCTTGCTACCTGTTTAATTTTTTGTTTTGTTTTTTACTTTTCACTCTTTACTTACCTAGCAGAAACCTCTCCTCTCCCATAGGACAATGTGTAAAGTGTAAATCGCACAGAGATGGTGTGAAGTACATTATGCACTTTATCCCAAGTGAAAGGAGAGGTTTCACATATCTGCAGTAGCACACTAGCACCACTGTGTGTTAGGGTCTCTCAAAACCTAGTATCCTGAAAGACCCTTGTGTAAAATCTACCTGTGTCCTGCGGTCCCTATGTCCCTAAGTGTACCTGAGTGTGGTACTTCCGGAAACACTCCCCTAAGCATAGGGCAGGGTGGTCAGGGCAGTCAGGACAGAAATATCTGGTGTCACGCCTTATTCCACTCCTGCTACAGACACGACATCTTTTTCGGGGTGACGGTTGGGTTGAGGTACACTACACTGGTGGTTGGGGCCACCGAACCTCCTGTGTCCAGGAGGTTCTCGATGATCTCTTCCTGAAATATGAGGAAGGATCCTGTTCACCCAGCCTTACTGTAGAGAACAAAACTATTATATATAGCCAATTGAATTAGGTATACAGACACCTTCTTATACCAGCGTCTGATCCTGTGGGAGAGCAAATAAGGAGCCAACATCTGGTCATTGAAGTCCACCCCTCCCATGAGCAAATTATAGTCGTGGACCGAGAGGGGCTTTTCAATGACACTGGTTGCCCGTTCAATTTGGATTGTCGTGTCTGCGTGAATGGAGGAGAGCATGTAAACGTCACGCTTGTCTCTCCATTTCACCACGAGCAGTTCTTGGTTACACAAGGCAGCCCTCTCCCCCCTTGCAAGACGGGTGGTAACGAGCCGTTTGGGGAAGCCCCGGCGACTACACAGCAGCCAATCTGTCCTAGGAACAAATGCCTGAAGAGGGGCACACTTGTGTAGAAATTGTCCACATAAAGATGGTACCCCTTGCCAAATAAGGGTGACACCAAGTCCCAGACTGTCTTCCCACTGCTCCCCAGGTAGTCAGGTCAACCGACCAGCTCCAGGGTTTGATCTTTACCCTCATAGACATGAAATTTGTGCGTATAGCCTCTGGCCCTTTCACAGAGCTTATACAATTTGACCCCATACCGGGTGCTCTTGCTTGGGATGTATTGTTTGAAGGCAAGGCGCCCGGTAAAATTTATCAGGGACTCGTCTATGCAGATGTTTTGCTCAGGGGTATACAAATCTGCAAATTTGGTGTTAAAGTGGTCTATGAGGGGCCGAATTTTGTGGAGCCGGTCAAAAGCTGGGTGGCCTCTGGGACGAGAGGTGCTGTTGTCACTAAAGTGCAGGAAACGCAGGATGGTCTCAAATCGTGTCCTGGACATGGCAGCAGAGTACATGTACATGTGATGAATTGGGTTCGTGGACCAATATGACCACAATTCATGCTTTTTTGTTAGGCCCATGTTGAGGAGATGGCCCAGAAAAATGTAATTTCGTAAACTTGGACTGGTTTCCACCCGAAAGACTGGGCATAAAAGCTTCCCGGGTTGGCAGTTATAAATTGAGTGGCATACCGGTTTGTTTCTGCCACGACTAGGTCAAAGAGCTCCGCAGTGAAGAACAGCTCAAAAAAACCCAGTGCCGATCTGATCTGAGCTGTCTCAACCCGAACTCCTGACTGGGCGGTGAAAGGGGGAACTACTGGTGCGGCTGAAGATGGGGGCTGCCAATCAGGGTTTACCAGTACCTCAGGGACTCTAGGGGCTCTACGGGCCTGTCTGTGCGGTGGCTGCGATGGGGGAGTTAGTGCACGTGCCACCGTACCAGCTTCAATTGCCCTTCTGGTGCTCGCCACTTCACCATGTTCTACGGCAGTGCTGGTACTAGGTTCAGGATGGGCTGCGCTGCTGGTGTATGCCTCACCACGTAATCCGACAGCGCCAGCCCCAGTCTGCTGCCCTTGAAGCGGATCCTGCACAACCTGTGGTCTAGCAACACGGGGCCGGGTACTCCTGGTGCTATTAGGGACCTCAACCTCATCGTCCGAACTTTGGGTCAGACTGCCACTGCTTTCTACAGGTTCGTATTCTGACCCGCTGGATTCATCAGATGAGGGTTCCCATTCCTCATCCGACTGGGTCAGAAGCCTGTAGGCCTCTTCAGAAAAATACCCCTTACTTGCCATTTGGACAACTAAATTTAGGGGGTATTCCCTGAGACTACCCAAGAAAAAAAGCAAGCCTGTCTTACAAATGGGAGGCTAGCGAAGTACAGGAAGCCGCTGAGATTGATAAAAAATATCATAACTGATTTTTTTTAATCGCCGCAGCGCTTGTGTAGTGATTGTGCAGTGGTAAAAAAAAAAAAAAATTGTCACTGCGGCGGGGCGGGCGTGGGTGAATGCACGTGTGGGCAACCGATTGGGCAAACACTGAGTTTTGGGTGGAGGGTGACTAAGGTGACACTAATACTATTATAAAGGGGTAAAAACTTCTGCTCAGGTCGGCGCAAATCCACAGGTTCCTCACACTGGTTTGGTGCGGATTATTTCTTTTAATTCAAAGGTGCATTACAACGCGTTTCGGGGACAATAGTTCCCCTTCATCAGGTAGATACAAGTGCATACATTAGTGACATATTTAAAAGCATAAAAAGGCGCCAAAAGACACATGTGTGGGCGTGGCCACGCCCACAGGGGGGCGTGCCCAACGTCAGAAAAATAAAATGTAATATATATATAAAATAGGAGCCTGAAGATCTATATAAGTTAATAATTTAATAAGTCATATTATGTGGACCGCTATTTTAGATTTTAAATTTTAAACATGCGGTAGACGTTCTTCTTTATTTCTATATTGAGGGCGGTTGCGGCATTCCCGGTCTTTGCTTGCCGCTTCCGCCCTTACTAGGTCACATGACCGCTACTGCGGTCACGTGATCACTCTCTGTTGCGGCCGGCAGTGCCGCCTGGTGTTGGGGAGGCGGCCGCCTGCATCTAAGTTGGCCACGTGACCGCGGTGATCTGTAATGGCTCACATCCGGCGTCGCTGCCCAGCAACGGGGGACGCGGCCAGGCAGCCTCTTTGGGCACGTGACTGCTGACGTGACCGCGTTGCCCGTCGCCCAGCAGCGGGGCGCGGCCAGGCAGTCTCTTTGGGCACGTGACTGCTGGCGTGACCGCGTCACCCGTCGTCATAGGAACCCGGCACCGCGGCGGAGATTGAATTACATCACAAATTAATACATAATATATAAAAGGTGGTTCATATCTTGAATAGCATATGTTAAATTATAAAGATTATAAAGATTATAAGAGATTATAAAAACTGGGTACAAGAAGAGTACCCAAAATGTAGTACCATAGATTACGATACACTGAGTGCACTATATATATACATATATATACATATATAAATATCTATAAATACATGTACATACGCAGAACAGAGCGTCCATATGTATTATATATATATATTATTTTATTACATATATGTATATTTTCATCCTAAGGCTTATTCAAGTGGGGTAGGGGAGGAGGAGTTTTTTTCATCATTTCCTAATGCAAAGAGAGAGATCATAGATTTATTTCAAATGCTTCGTTTAGGCCGTGCGGGTTGAGGCTGTTCAATTTGAAAATCCAAAACATTTCACGGCGCCTAATATAATTGTTATCTTTGCGCCATTGGGCAGGAATTTGTTCTATTGGGGTGATATAGAAGCCCGTATAATCCCCTTCGTGCTGTTCTGCTGCATGTCTGGAGACACTATGTTTCTGGAATTTTTTCTTTATATTAGAGCGATGTTTATTCAGCCGTTTGCGTAATGTTTGCACTGTGCGGCCTACATATTGTAGGTTACATGGACATTCAATTAGATAAATAACGTGTGTGGAGTCACAATTCATAGTATTTTTTATCTGGAAGGATTCCCCACTGCGGTTTTGAAAACTGGATCCCTGTTTAATACTTGAGCAGCATAGGCATCGTGGACGACAACATTTGCTGCTACCCCCGGTGGTTGGTTTTTGGTGGGCTGTATTGGGTTTTATAGATCTCAGTTTACTCGGTGCCAGGCCATAACACTCGGAATATTGTCTTCTATAAAAGATATATAGATGATTTATTTTTCATCTGGAATGGGGACGAGGCATCTATTAATGAATATTACCCATATAAATGGAAATAATCAAGGGATACGACTCACAGGATCCTACAACAAAGAGTTGAATTTTTAGATTTAGAAATCATGATTATAAACAACGAAATCAAAACTAGAACCTTTTTCAAGAAGGTAGATAGTAATAGCTACCTCGATTTTCACAGCACACATTATTGTAAATGGAAAACTAACATTCCGTTTAGTCAGTTTAAAAGAGTAAGACGTAATTGCACAACCGAAAAAGATTTTAAACAACAATGTGACATCCTAACTAAAAGATTCAGTGAAAAAGGATACCCTCCAAGAATTATAGATGGAGCACAACGTAAGGCAGCTAGCTATACACAAGAACAATGCCTTGCCCCCATCACCAAAAAAAATGAACAGAAGGAGAACCACGCTAACAAATATTCTTTTAATTTCATCACTACTTACACTCAAAATCATAAGGTGATCAAAACGGTGCTAAAGAAATACTGGTATATTTTGAAAACGATCCCATTCTGAATAAAATCATTCCAGATAACCCCAAATTACATATAGGCGAGCTAAAACCATCAAGAATGTCCTGGCACCGAGTAAACTGAGATCTATAAAACCCAATACAGCCCACCAAAACCAACCACCGGGGTAGCAGCAAATGTTGTCGTCCACGATGCCTATGCTGCTCAAGTATTAAACAGGGATCCAGTTTTCAAAACCGCAGTGGGGAATCCTTCCAGATAAAAAATACTATGAATTGTGACTCCACACACGTTATTTATCTAATTGAATGTCCATGTAACCTACAATATGTAGGCCGCACAGTGCAAACATTACGCAAACGGCTGAATAAACATCGCTCTAATATAAAGAAAAAATTCCAGAAACATAGTGTCTCCAGACATGCAGCAGAACAGCACGAAGGGGATTATACGGGCTTCTATATCACCCCAATAGAACAAATTCCTGCCCAATGGCGCAAAGATAACAATTATATTAGGCGCCGTGAAATGTTTTGGATTTTCAAATTGAACAGCCTCAACCCGTACGGCCTAAACGAAGCATTTGAAATAAATCTATGATCTCTCTCTTTGCATTAGGAAATGATGAAAAAAACTCCTCCTCCCCTACCCCACTTGAATAAGCCTTAGGATGAAAATATACATACAGTATATGTAATAAAATAATATATATATATAATACATATTATATAATACATATGGACGCTCTGTTCTGCGTATGTACATGTATTTATAGATATTTATATATGTATATATATGTATATATATAGTGCACTCAGTGTATCGTAATCTATGGTACTACATTTTGGGTACCCTTCTTGTACCCAGTTTTTATAATCTCTTATAATCTTTTATAATCTTTTATAATTTAACATATGCTATTCAAGATATGAACCACCTTTATATATTATGTATTAATTTGTGATGTAATTCAATCTCCGCCGCGGTGCCGGGTTCCTATGACGACGGGTGACGCGGTCACGTCAGCAGTCACGTGCCCAAAGAGACTGCCTGGCCGCGCCCCCCGTTGCTGGGCGACGGGCAACGCGGTCACGTCAGCAGTCACGTGCCCAAAGAGGCTGCCTGGCCGCGTCCCCGTTGCTGGGCAGCGACGCCGGATGTGAGCCATTACAGATCACCGCGGTCACGTGGCCAACTTAGATGCAGGCGGCCGCCTCCCCCAACACCAGGCGGCACTGCCGGCCGCAACAGAGAGTGATCACGTGACCGCAGTATCGGTCATGTGACCTAGTAAGGGCGGAAGCGGCAAGCAAATACCGGGAATGCCGCAACCGCCCTCAATATAGAAATAAAGAAGAACGTCTACCGCATGTTTAAAATTTAAAATCTAAAATAGCGGTCCACATAATATGACTTATTAAATTATTAACTTATATAGATCTTCAGGCTCCTATTTTATATATATATTACATTTTATTTTTCTGACGTTGGGCACGCCCCCCTGTGGGCGTGGCCACGCCCACACATGTGTCTTTTGGCGCCTTTTTATGCTTTTAAATATGTCACTAATGTATGCACTTGTATCTACCTGATGAAGGGGAACTATTGTCCCCGAAACGCGTTGTAATGCACCTTTGAATTAAAAGAAATAATCCGCACCAAACCAGTGTGAGGAACCTGTGGATTTGCGCCGACCTGAGCAGAAGTTTTTACCCCTTTACATGTCCTTCGCCTCTGAGGGCCTGAACACCCCTGATAGACGGAAAACCTCTTCTGCGGCTGCATTCCTGGGATACTTTCCAACGATACAAGCACTAAATAGTGTTGTGCCTATCCTTCGCACAACCGGCAAAGGTGAGCAAGGTTCTTACCCACTATTTATTTATCATCTCTATCTGTACAGTACTACCCTATTGTGCGCACCCGCACTTGTTTATGTTCCTCTTCCCCCACCGCAACAACGGGGTGGGCTACAGAAACACCTGAAATACTAATACTATTATAGATCTGACTGTGATCAGTTCTGATCACTTACAGATACTATAAAGTACTAATGCTGATTAGCGCTACGCTAATCAGCGAATGCGGTGCGGTGGGCGCTAACTGACTACATTAAAAAAAAAAATAAACTAAAAACTAAACTAAACCTAACAGTCAATACTAGTGAAAAAAAAAAGTGACGGTTTACACTGATCACTTTTTTCCCTTTCACTAGTGATTGACAGGGATGATCAAGGGGTTATTTGGGGTGATGGGGGGTGATCTGGGGCTAAAAATGTGGTGCTTGGTCTACTCACAGTCACATGTGCTCTTCGCTGGGACCAACCGACGAAAAAGACCCAGCAGAGAGCACAGAAGCCATTTAACACATTATATTTATAAATATAATGTGTTAGATGGCTTTTCATTCGATTTTTTAAAAGTCATCAGCCTGCCAGCGCTGATCATTGGCTGGCAGGCTGATGACCAACTTCTTTTGAATCTTTTACCGCCGTGCAGTGTGCATGCGCGGCGGCATCAGTGCGTCATCTCTCGCATTGCGAGATGACGTGCCAATGCGTCCAGGAGGAACATCCCGGCCGCCCGCAGGACGCATCCCTGCGTTAGGCGGTTAAATAATAAAGATTTATATATATTTTTTGATAACATATCTGTGGTCTTTGTAGGGTCTAATAAGGATATGTGCAGTACCATGAGGCTGACATTAGAAGGAGATGTGCAGTACAATTAGGCTGTCACTAGAGGGAGACGTGTACAGTACAGTTAGGCTGTCACTAGAGTGAGATGTGCGGGACAATTTGGCTGAAGTACAGGAAAATGTGCAGTACATTAGGGTGACACTAGTGGGAGACGCACAGTACCATGAGGCTGACACTAGTGGGAGATGTGCAGTACCAGGAGGCTGACACTAGAAGTAGATGTGCAGTGCAGTAAGGCTGTCACTAGAGGGAGATGTGCAGTACAATTAGGCTGACACTAGAGAGAGATGTGCAGTACAATTAGGCTGAAGTAGAGGGATATGTGCAGTAAGGTGAGGCTGACGCTAGAGGGAGATGTGCAGTACAATTAGGCTGACACTTGAGGGAGATGTGCAGTACCACGAGGCTAACACTAGAAGGAGATGTGCAGTACCACAGGCTGACACTTGAGGGAGATGTGCAGTACAATTAGATTGACACTAGAGGGAGATGTGCAGTACCATGAGGCTGACACTAGAAGGAAATGTGCAGTAAGGTGAGGCTGACCTTGAGGGAGATGTGCAGTACAATTAGATTGACACTAGAGGGAGATGTGCAGTAAAATTAGCCTGTCACTAGTGGAAAATGTGCAGTATAATTAGGCTGAACTAGAGGGATATGTGCAGTACCAGGAGGCTGACACTAGAAGGTGATGTGGTGTACCACGAGACTGACACTTGAGGGAGATGTCCAGTACAATCAGGCTGTCACTAGAGAGAGATGTGCAATACCATGAGGCTTACACTAGAGGGAGATGTGCAGTACAATTAGGCTGAACTAATGGGAAATGTGCAGTACCAAGAGGTTGACACTAGAGGGAGATGTGCAGTTCAATTAGGCTGTCACTAGTGGGAGATGTGCAGTACAATTTGGCTGATACCCAGGGCTGCCATCAGAAATTTTGGGGCCCCTTACACAGCTCAAGGCCTGGGCCCACTCTCCCCTCCGTGGCCCGCTCTTACTCCGCCCCTTCAGAATCTGTCCTGACTCCATCCGTCCTGACCCATCACAACAGAAATATAGCGCCCCATACCTCTTGCATCTAGTGACGTCTCCTTTGATGTATATGTTCTCTGTCCTCGTCTTCTCCTTTCAGACCAGACCACCATTTTGTCGCCATTTTCCGTCTCTGCAGTTTACTATTTTTCCATCATCCTTCCATCTGCTGGACAAATCATCCTACTACCGCCAATACTGTGCCACTGTGCTCCCCAATACTATACTGCAGAAACAGATAAACCCCCTGATAATACTAGTACCACACAGAGCCCCCCATATAAAATACCCCTTCTTATCAAAATTAGGGTTATTTACTTTAGAAAAAAGACGACTAAGGGGAGATCTAATAACTACGTATAAATATATCAGGGGTCAGTACAGAGATCTCTCCCATCATCTATTTATCCCTAGGATGTATTTCTGGAGTGTAATAATATTACAGGCTATAGCTAATAGAGATGGGTCGTTGATCCAGGGAGTACTTCTGATTGCCTGAATGGAGTCGGGAAGGAATTTTTTACCCCCCTTAAGTGGGGAAAATTGGCTTCTACCTCACAGTTTTTTTTTGCCTTCCTCTGGATCAGCTAGCAGGATGACAGGCCGAACTGGATGGACAGATGTCTTTTTTCGGCCTTATATACTATGTTACTATGTTTGTGGCCTCAGTAGAAGCCCCCATAGTGCCCCATAATAATGTGCCAGTAACAAGTGCCTCTCTTCCACCCCCCATGTGCCAGTAACAAGTGCCTCTCTCCCCCCCCATGTGCCAGTAACAATTGCTTCTCCATGCCTCCCATGTGCCAGTAACAAGTGCCAACCCCCCATGTGCCAGTATCAAGTGCCAAACCCCCCCATGTGCCAGTATCAAGTGCCTCCCCCCATATGCCAATATCAACTGCCAAACCCCCCATGTGCCAGTATCAAGTGCCAAACGCCCCATGTGCCAGTATCAAGTGCCAAACCCCCCCATGGGCTAGTATCAAGTGCCAAAACCCCCCATGTGCCAGTATCAAGTGCCAAAAACCCCCATGTGCCAGTATCAAGTGCCAAACCCCCCCATATGCCCGTATCAAGTGCCAAACCCCCCATGTGCCAGTATCAAGTGCCAACCCCCATGTGCCAGTATAAAGTGCCAACACTCCATGTGCCAGTATCAAGTATCAAACCCCCTATGTGCCAGTATCAAGTGCCAAACCCCCCCATGGGCCAGTATCGTGCCAAAAAACCCCATTTGCCAGTGTCAAGTGCCAAAACCCCCCATGTGCCAGTATCAAGTGCCAAAAACCCCCATGTGCCAGTATCAAGTGCCAAACCCCCCCATTTGCCCGTATAAAGTGCCAAACCCCCCATGTGCTAGTATCAAGTGCCAAACCCCCCCATGTGCCAGTATCAAGTGCCAAACTCCCCATGTGCCAGTATCAAGTGCCAAACCCCCCCATGTGCCAGTATCAAGTGCCAAACCCCCCCATGTGCCAGTATCAATTGCCAACTCCCTATGTGCCAGTATCAAGTGCCAACCTCCCCATGTGCCAGTATTAACTGCCAACCCCCCCATGTGCCAGTATCAAGTGCCAAACCCCATGTGCCAGTTTCAAGTGCTAAACCCCCCATGTGCCAGTATCAAGTGCCAAACCCCCCATGTGCCAGTATCAAGTGCCAAACCCCCCCATGTGCCAGTATCAAGTGCCAAACTCCCCATGTGCCAGTATCAAGTGCCAAACTCCCCATGTGCCAGTATCAAGTGCCAAACCCCCCCATGTGCCAGTATAAAGTGCCAACTCCCCATGTGCCAATATCAAGTGCCAACCCCCCCATGTGTCAGTATTAAGTGCCAACCCCCCCATGTGCCAGTAACAAGTGCCAACCCCCCATGTGCCAGTATCAAGTGCCAACCCCTCCATGTGCCAGTATCAAGTTCCAAACCCCCCATGTGCCAGTATCAAGTGCCAAACCCCACCATGTGCCAGTATCAAGTGCCTCCCGCTCCACCCATGTGGCAGTAACAGATAGTCCGGTATAAAAAAAAAAAACTTGGCTGAACTAGAGGGAGATATGCAGTACCACGAGGCTGACACTTGAGGGAGATGTGCAATAAAATTAGGCTGTCACTAGAGGGATATGTGCAGTAACATGAGGCTGACACTTGAGGGAGATGTGCAATACAATTAGGCTGTCACTAGAGGGATATGTGCAGTAACATGAGGCTGACACTTGAGGGAGATGTGCAGTACAATTAGGCTGACACTAGAGGGAAATGTGCAGTAAAGTGAGGCTGACACTTGAGGGAGATGTGCAGTACCACAAGGCTGACACTAGAAGGAAATGTGCAGTACCACGAGGCTGACACTAGAGGGAGATGTCTTGATTCCTGCCGCTGCTATCAGACATAATAGTTTCCTACTACCAGGGGTGAAACGTGTAATAATCGGGTTAGTGTACCCAAAGATAGCCCATGTAGGATCTAAAGGTGCTGCTGATGTCAAATAGGTGGTGGTAAATGTGTGGACTTTACGTGAGAAAGATTGTATCACCCGGCACAGCCACAAACAATGGAACATACTTGCTCCTGTCTCTTTACATCGGAAGCAGTTGTCAGATTCAAAGACACCCATACGGTGGCCCCGAACTGGAGAGATGTATACCCAATGATAAATCTGTAGGCTCATATACCTGTAACAGTTGGATGGCAAATAACGAAGATTGCGTTCCAGAGACTGATATATGGTAGACATCGTTAACTGCGTAATGTCTTTGAGCCATTTAGCTATTGCCCATTCGCCCTGCCTATAGTCCAAAGGGGTGTGTAAAAATTTATAGTAGCTAGTGGTATGTTCCCTTAGGGTAGGGGTATCTTTAAGGGAGGCCTTTAAAGCTGGGATCCTTTCTCGGGAGTCAAGTTGGGCAGCAATTTCTGGAGATAACTACTGGCTTGTAGATAGGGAGAAAAAGTTAAAACGAATGTTGGGGTATTTGGATTTATGATCTTCAAGTGGCAGGATCTTGTGTGTGGTGTGGTTTACCAAGTAACCGATCAGAGTTATTCCTCCCTTATGCCAATCATAGAATTTCCCATGGGGTGGCCCTGCCTGGAAATGCCGGTTTGCCCGGAGGGCCATTTGTAATGAGCTTTGGGGGTGTAAGTTTTGAGAAGCCTTATCTTCTGCAAAGCCCTTCAGGTCAACATCAATAGGAAGTTATCGGTGGCACATGTTGTAATCTCACTATATGAGGTATAGAGTAAATTAGTCAGAGCCAATCTAGGTATAAAAGCCTGTTCCTGAAATCTGTTTGAGAACATGGATGTATGATGTATTCTCATCAAAGCTGCAATATTATAAGCCCTGATGTTGGAAAAGTTCAGTGTAGGTTGTTGAAAAATAATATAAGGTATCCTGGGGCGAAGACCATGCCAGATATATCTGCTGTATAAGATATATTGGTAGGGAATGTAGAAGATATAACAAGCAGGGAAATTCCACCATCTTAAGAAGGTATGCCCGCCCCAGAGGAAGATGTCGCCAGCCTGTTAGCGTGTCCTGCAGTGTACACACATAGGGTGCAATATTTGCATTATATAGCTTACCAGGTGACTTGGTGATCTGTACTGCCAAGTATGATATAGAGTGCGATCGCCATTGAAAAGGGAAATGAGCAGTCAATCTTGGTCTTATGGGCCCTTTAAGGAGCAGAGCTTCGGTTTTATCCAGGTTGAGGGTATAACCCGAGAGCCGTTCGATATCTATAAGGTCTTGTAGTGTTTGTGAGAGTGCGGTTTCTAGGTGTTTAATAATTAACAATACAGTATATCATCGGCAAATGCGGCCAGGGCGACTGGAAGATGGGCGTCCTGTGGAAAGGGAGAGGTGTTGAGTGGCTGTAGATAATGTAGAAGTTGGTCTAAAGAGATATTAAAAAGTAAAGGGGAAAGAGGGCATCCCTTCCTGGTGCCCCTAAAAATGTCTTGATAGGGGGTACTGTAGCCGTTCACCGTGAGTGTTGTGCGAACATCCGATTGAGGCCTCATGCACACAGCCGTTGTTTAGTTCCGCGTCCGTGGGGTCGTTTTTCGTGCTTTTTTGCGGACCCATTCATTTTCAATGGAGCCGTTGAAATATCAGCTGTTTCACTGTTTGTTATCCGCGTCCGTGGTCCGTGTTATGCGTCCGTCAAAAAAACATAACCTGTCCTATTCTTATCCGTGTTAAACGGTTCGCAGACCCATTCAAGTCAATGGGTCCGCCAAAAATGCGAATGCACAACTGTTTGTCTTCCGCATCCGCGTCCGTGTCAGTTTTTTGGTGAATAGTTTTTGCCAACAAAGCTGTCACCAACAGATTGAGTCAATAAAATTTAATGGTAAAAAAAAGTACAGGAAGAAGGAAGTTTAAGGTCAAAGTTTAGTTGCTGATTGCTAGGCACCTGATTTTGCCAGTGTGGTGCAATTTCTGGCAGTCAGACATTTTGGCTGTGCTCTTCTCTACCAAGCAAAATGCTGAGGTGGAATGTTGATAAATTTATCACCTTGGTGCAGGAGAGGCCTGAACTATGGGATACTCGCCATGCTGGATACCAGGACAAAGTGCGGAAGGAGTTGACCTGGGAACAGGTTGCTCGTCGCCTCAGGCGACAAGAATGGGAGAACGAAGATGGCCGACGAAGGGCAGCTTTAGGTAAGTGACAACAATGTCATTCTACTGTTCGGTCCTTGTGTTGTTTTTAGTTTTTGGAGGAGGAGTTCAGAATACTGTATATGTAGTGTGACCTGTTAATGTTATCTAGCCCTGTACATGGTGATTGTATGCTTCATGCAATGTGTACCATACACCATCATTTTTTAACCTTTTCCTGGCTGCCTTTTCATTTGTGAATTCAAACAGTAGTGAGGTATTTTCTCTGCATGTGGCTGGAGATTTTAAAGTTCCACAGGTGTCCATGTTGTAATGTAGCATCCAATAGTTGTCCACCACACGTTTCTTAGTTTCTTTTTTGAAATGGTGTGCATGACTAATCTCCTCCTTTTTATGTTAGTAATGTACATCCATCTAGCCACACCTGCAGTATTGTACCATATTTTGTTCATTTATTTCTAGTATTTTTAGATGTGTGTCATATATATATTTTTTGGTTTCAAAATCATCACAGTGAAACAGTTAAAGACGCGCTGGAACAGCTGCCGCGACCAGTTTAGAAGGGAGCTGACTGACAAAGGCCACAGTGGTGAAGGGTCTTCTCAAAAAAGACCCTACATGTATTCCAAGCAGCTACAATTTTTGAGACCGGTGATGGAATTGCGGCCGTAAGCATATTTGCCCTTTTACTACATGTAGTTCATATTCTTATCTACCTTCTTTTCTTAATTTTTTCAGCTATTGTGCTGCATAGTACTAATCTTGATATATCCTATTTTTTTTATAAAAATAATATTTAAGGGGACCTTACACCTTGAACCCCAGCATATCTGCAGTATATTATCAAGCCAAAAAGTCGGTTGGGACAGCACCATCCGTGGTCTATAGACCATGTGTCCATAATGTGGCGGTGCATGCAATGTCAGATCCTGGCCCGCGGACCCCTTGTCTAGTACGGCAACCAAAAGGAAATCTTCTTTATTCCATCACAAAAATGCAACGTTTCAACTCGCTGGGATGCTTGATAAAGACTCCCAGCGAGTGGAAACGTTGCATTTTTGTGTTGCAATAAAGAAGATTTTTTGAAGACTTTGGAGTGCTGCGATTTTCCTTTTGGTTGTGGTATGTAATCCCCACACCCGTATAGCAAACATGTTGACCCCTGTCGATTTTTTCAAGCCTAGCATTAGTTGGTATGTGAATTAACATATAGATGTGCTATGAGAGCATGAAAAGAGACAAAAGGATGATGTCACATGCGTCAGCCAAGAATTGTGTCCTCATATAGCAGATCGTTGTACTTGCAAGGTGTTGGTCCCCAGCCAATCTGACGATAGTGTGCGTATCTTGTGAGATTGTGATGCTTGTTATAAATGTTTTTGATTATTTTGGACACAATGCCACTTTTATTTTGCCATCATAAGCCGCTGATGGTGGTATCAACACGCCAGACACATACTAGAAGAAGATCCACATTTGGTTAGCTCCTTGACAGTTTAGATCTGGCTTAGTGCTGGACAGCTCCAAAGGGAACTTTTTTTTTAAATTTTGAAATTTTTTTCTGTCTTTGGTACATGTTGCCCCAAATGTTTGGGCTGAAATTTAGTTGGGCACTAATTTGGAATAAAAATAATAATATGATATCAGATATAATGAGAAGCAGACTGCCCTTATATAGTACATACCAGATTAGATTTGTTTTTGGAAAGTGTATTGTTTTTTTAAGACATTTAAAACATTTTTATTTTTTTTTCATACAGAACAGTGGACAGTCTGGATAAGCCGGATGAATCAGATGGTGGCAGGCAGACTGCAGCGGCTTTTTCACCACAGAGCAGTCCGTCAGTCCCAACGGTGGAGGAATCTCAACCCCCTGCCAGTCAACCCCCAACCATTTCTCCGGAGAGTCCAGAAGCAATACCTCAGCCGCAGCCATGGCGTCGGAGGAATGTCCCTCAGTCCTCCTCTGTGCAACAGACTCGGGAAATGATAGATGCCTGAGTCATTGAGTTTCTTGCACAGAGGAGGAGTGAGGGACAAGAAGAGTCATTGAGTTTCTTGCACAGAGGAGGAGTGAGGGACAAGAAGAGGCTTTGCTGTGGGGTATGGGGTCATTATTGCGGCGAGTGCCTCTTCCAAGGCAAACTTCCTGTGTTGCTGCCCTGGTAATGGTTTTTGAAATGTTTCAATCACCATACCAGGGCGACATCTTAGCTCAAGTCCATCATTTAAGGCAGTCAATTGTATCTTCACCATTGCAGCACCCACCAACCTACACATCTCACCCACCCCAGGGCCCTCCTTGCCCTGCGCCTCTTTATCAAGATGCACAATCAACATCTACATCCCATTTGGCTCATGGTGCAACAGCCCATTCTGCTCATGGTGCAACAGCCCATTCTGCTCATGGTGCTGTTTATCATACTGAGGCAAAGCAAGTGGGCCAGCTTAGGCCACTTCCGTCGTTTCCACCTGGTCCGTTTACCAGGGATTTAATGGATTTGTGAATTTTGTATTTTGGCTTTTATTTCATTTTGTTCCTAATTTTATACATTATTTATTTTTGACACAAGTTTGTGCAATAATAATTTGGACCTTCTTACTTGGTTGGCATAAAGAATGTTCTTTGACAAGAAACTATGCGTTGGTCATTTTTATTTCACATCCACAATAGTGGGGCACCAAAAACATTATATTATAGAAGGGACAGTAACTTGGAAAAAATGATATTACCCACACCAAATACATCCTGTTTATATATTTTCCGGATTATGTGTCATTTCAAATGTTAGAAAGGAACCATAATCCAGACAAAAATGTCTTATTAACCACAATGTGCATTTTAATGTGCACACAATATGATTTGGGTAAGGCAAAAATTAAAACTAAAACTGACCTAATAATGTCTACTTATACATTTACATAACACACATTTGGATTCCCCAAACACTATGATGTCATAGTAACTTATTCAAAATCAAAGATCTGTTTGGGGTAATATGTCTAAACGGTACATAACTTACAGTATGGACAGCCTTATAACAGAATATACACACACACAATAGTTACATTACAAGATGTTTATTTTGTCACATATGTATATCCATAATTATATGTACTTTAGCAGGCATGGCCAACCTGCGTTTCTCCAGCTATGGATAAACTCCAATTCCCACCATGCCTTGCTGTATATGTTGATAGTTGTCATTCTGTTTGGCATGCAGGGAGTTGAATTTCGAAAACATCTTGCGAGCCGCAGGTTGCCTATCACTGTACTAGAGGTATTAGAAGGTTTTTTGGACCATGTAGCCTTTAAAGAAAAGATGTTCTGGAAAGTATACTTTCTAATACATCTTTTTAGTTATCAAATTGCAGAATAATTATTATTTGGTCGAAAAAACCTCAGCCCGCAAGCCCACGTCAAGGGTCCTCAATCTCTTGCAAGTCCCTACACTCAACTATGACATAAATGAAAACAGCTATCTAGTAAAATAATAAAAACTAAAGAGCCCCGAGAAAGTTAAACACTGCCACGAATAGCGTCCCTCTGCCATGGCAAGGACCCCTGTGGGCTTGAAAAGTAGTCTGCATAGAGTTCCCGAACTGCAATACCTGCAGTCCCAGGTCTTCTATGCAGGGTCCGATCCAAACCCAAAGATGCTGACGTAGGAAGTTCGTCCATGTCAACAGCAGAGGAAGCCTCATGAATCCTGGTAAAGTTGTGTAGAACAACACAAGCTTGAATAACCAGGGTAGCATTCTCCGGATCCATCTGTATGGATGCCAAAAACACCCTCCATTTGCTAGAGAGTATTCCGAAAGCGCACTCAACATACCGACGAGCATGAGTCAACCGATAGTTGAAAATACGCCTCCTGACATCCAAACCACGCTTTGGAAAGGGCCGCATAATATGGTGAGTCAATGCAAAACCTTCATCCGCCACGAAGACAAATGGAGCCAGCGGACCTGCATATTTGGGCAGTCTTCGGGACTCAGGCAGGGCAAGCTGGTTGGCACGAAGCCGCTCACCCATTCACAAAGCACTAAAGATGCAAGCATCTGCTGTGCTTCCATAGGCCCCAATATCAACCATTATAAACCGGTAGCTACTGTCAGCAACAGCCATCAGCACTACGGAAAAATATTGTTTATAATTGAAGAATCGGGACCCTGAGTGAGGAGGCTTCTTCACACGAATGTGCTTGCCATCCATTGCCCCGAGGCAGTTGGGAAACTGCGCAGATTCCTGGAAGCCCGCAGCAATACGTAGCCAATCGTCCACCTTGGGCTGTGGTATCACCGTCTCTCGGAGTCGGGACCAGACGACGTGACAAGTGTGTCGCACTATCCGAGAAATGGTTGAGGTTCCCAATAGAAACTCGAAATGCAGGGATGCAAACGAGTTCCCAGTTGCAAGGAATCTGTGTAGAAAAGAACACAAAATCAGCATAAGAACAACATATAAAGATAATTAACAGTATTACTTATACAGTGGATAGGATACATGAGTGACAACAATAACACTGAAGTGTATTTGCCAAAAGCATTTTACGAAAATTAAATAAAAAACCCCATAGTTGTTCACTAAATATTGCCCCACAAAAATTAACCCTAATACTTGACAGGCAACTTTTACTTTCCACAAAACCAAAATACATGATGATGACATGGGACAAAAAAAAAACAAAAAACAATTAACACTTTACACAATTATTAGCCTGAATAAAATTGAAATGAGGCAGAAACAAAGAACAAAGTAAGTAAAAACACACAAATATGCACACAATTACAGTACCTGGCCACATTCCTTATTTAGGGAAAATATCAAAAACAGTCCTTACCTCAGTGTGACAATGAGCTGTTCCCAGGAGATATGCTGCGCCTCATATTGGTGTCCATAAAAGTAAGGACAGTTTGTAGAGACGCAAGCAAAATATCAAATGTGGACACTGACATCCGACAGAATGCAAAAAACTTCTCAGGATGCAGACGAAGATCTTTGTATAACGTATGAAAGTGTCCTTACCAGTAGCGTTGAGAAACTATGGGATGGACCCAAAATCGCCGTCTTCTACTCGGTTCCTCGTTCGATAACATGGCCCGCAGTCCCTATCGCCGAGAAACAATCCAGTGCAGTACAGCATCTTCCTCAGAGTCATCCGCCATGGCAAAAGCAAGACGCCACAAGGGAGAAGCAAAAACAAGCAAAGACTACCAAGCAAACGCACCTCTGTACCCTGTAAAAAGACTACAGAAAATGGCCACCAAACAAACTCACTGGTGACCATCATATATACCTGTATCCTGGGTGTGGAAATTTAAATACTTTTTTTTTTATCTATTCGTTTTTTTCACGTCCGCAAAAAAAAACGGAAGACACACGGAAACACAACAAAAGAAAAAACGGACACGGACCACGGAACAACGGATACACATTTTGCGGACAGATAAAAACAACGGCCGTGTGCATGAGGCCTGAAGATGACAGATGAAGTAAGAAAACAAGGGGCGAAACTGTCAGTGAAATAAAGTAGCGATCAGAAAGGGCCATGACACTTTGTCAAACGCATTTTCGGCATCTAGACTCAGTAATAGGGTGCGGGACGTTATTATCTTGTGTCTCAAGGGTGGCAGCGATGGCTTCCTTGATGTTTTTAATGGATTGTCTAGATTTAATGAATGAATGATTCTGTGGAGAATGTTTTGTAATCTATTAGATAGAATTTTCGCCAAGAATTTATAATCGCTATTCAAAAGGGATATGGGTCTATAGGATTGCGTCAATCACAAGTCATTGTTGGGCTTGTGAATTAGTACTGTCCTGGAGTCTAGAAACAAGTCTACATAGCATGTTGTGTATAAGGCATTATACACATGAGTCAGAATAGGGATGATCTCAGGGCTGAGTATTTTGTAATATTCATTACATCATCATATTTTACACCTCACTTCCATGATAGTCTAGGGCTGTCCTTTGGCCCTCAAATAAAGGTGGAAAGATCAAGAGAATCAAAGAAGGAGGCTATCTTGTCCGATTCTGTTGGGGCAGCCCTGTAAAGATTCTCATAGTACAAGTGAAATATATCTCTAATCTTCCCTGTCTAGGTAGTGGTACTTGCAGAGGCAGGGTCGTACAGGGAGTGGATATGTACATGTTTAGTACGGTTTTGGATTAGATGCGCCAGGAGGCGTCCCGGCTGTTTGCTTCTCTATAATATCTATTCGGATCCTGCCGAGCCAGCCAGGCTGCCTGACTTTGGACAAATGATTCTAGCACCTGTTTGGTTTCTTCATATACCATATTTTTTGCCTTATAAGATGCACCTGCCCATAAGACGCACCTAGGTTTTAGAGGGTGAAAATAGGAAAAAAAAATATTTTGAACAAAAGGGGTGTTATTAGAAGTGAGGTCACTTTATAAGGAGTGAGGTCTTAGGAGTGAGGTGACTTTATTAGGAGTGGGGTCACTTTATTAGGGGGGGGTTACTTTATTAGGAGTGAGGTGACTATATTAGGGGGGTTACTTTATTGGGGGATTACTTTATTAGGAGTGGCGTCATTAGGTGTACCTTAGGGTTGTCTTTCTGGCTGTGCACAGCTCTCAGGACACAGCTGTGCATGTAGCCAGGAGCACGTAGTCAGGAGCAGGCAGTGTGACGACTGAGAGGCGGAGCAGGCATGTGTGACAGGGAAGTCTGCTCTGCCCCTTCCTCCTGCGCTCCTATCAACTTTCCTCCTCCTCCATAACAGCGCGCCGGCCGGCCGGTTCCTACCATCCAGCAATTGGTGAGGCTGGCTGGTCCCTACCACAGACAGACCTCAGAGGCGACCAGCCCCTGGATCACCATCTGCAGCAGCGCCTGGTCCCTGCCTCTGAACATCCGCAGCACGTCCGGCTCCTTCCGCCAAGCACCAGCAGCACGGCCGGGCCTTAGATTGCATAGCTGATCCAGAGGAAGGCAAAAAAAAAACCCTGTGAGGTAGAAGCCAATTTTCCCTACTTAAGGGGAGTAAAAAATTCCTTCCCGACTCCATTCAGGCAATAAGAAGTACTCCCTGGATCAACGACCCATCTCTAGTAGCTATAGCCTGTAATATTATTACACTCCAGAAATACATCCAGGCCTCTCTTGAATTCCTTTATTGTACTCACCATCACCACCTCCTCTGGCAGAGAGTTCCATAGTCTCACTGCTCTTACCATAAAGAATCCTCTTCTATGTTTGTGTACAAACCTTCTTTCCTCCAGACGCAGAGGATGTCCCCTCGTCACAGTGACAGTCCTGGGGATAAATAGATGATGGGAGAGATCTCTGTAGAGGCCACAAGCGCCGGACATGTTTTTTTTCCCTATATTCATTCTATAAGACGCACTAACTTCCCCCCCATTTTGGGGGGAAAAAGTGCATCTTTTAGGGCGAAAAATACAGTACTCGTTTGGCAGAGGAGGAAGGGGAATGTATATATGACTGTTGGGCTTTGAGTAATAGTAGGGAAGAACATTTTTCAGTCACCTTTTTGCGTTTGAGATGTACGTAGTTGATGATATAACCTCTGAGGACCCCCTTAGAGGTTGCCCATAAGAGTGGCAGGTTATCTAAGTGTTCGATATTATCATCCACAAAATTGGCCCAGTGTGTTTTAAGATATTCATAGAACTCATCTGACTTATAGAGATATGTGGGAAATTTCCATAACCTAGTTCTGGTTTGTGGTTCTAAGCCTTGAATGGTCATGGTGATGGGTGCATGGTCTGAAATTGCAATTGCCAGGATTGAGGTGTTATTGACAGACTGTAAAAGGGATGCGGATGTTAATAGTCAAGTCTTAAGAAACTAGCGTGTGCTGTCAAATAGAAAGTATATTATCAGGCAGTGGTGTGTTGGATTCTACATGGGTCACATAATTAGACCGCTTCCATTAAATTAGTGAGGTATCTAGACGACTTTCTAGGTGATGCTTGTAAGGTGGAATTATCTAGAGCTGGGTATATAGTGGTATTAAAATCGTCCCCAATGACTAAGTTGAGATCTGACCTGGATAAGAGAAGGGCCCAAAGCCGAGTGAAGAAGTCTGTGTTTGTTTGATTAGGAGCCCGTGCGCCGTGGCCAAATGCCTGGAGAAAAAGAACGAGAGGTGATAAGTAGGCCATAAAGAAAACAAAACTTATTAAAAACTGTAGAAACAATTGTACATTAGTACAAACAAAGTTGAGCTTCGGTAAGATTGAGACATCACCCCGCAATTCTTTACTGCGGGGATAGTGAGACCCGTGGGCCTCCCATTTTGAAAAGATCATGAGTATGGAGAGGTGGAGGAGACCCTCCCAGTATGATGGTACAGGCTTCAGTTCTCATGGTCAAGTTGGAAGTGGCGGCGGGCGTCAAGTGCATCCTCAAAGATTAGTTGTCTGCCGTTATCCAGCACCCGTAACTTTGCCAGATAGATCAACTGTAATGGGATCACCCTGTCATAAAGGCTTTGACATATTGGGGTAAATGCTCTCCGCTTCTGGGAGACTGATGCAGAAAAGTCTTGGAAGAGTAAAATACAGTAAATAGTAAAATGGCCTTGGATTTTCAGGGTGTGTTGGCATTCATAAGCTCGTAAGATCTGCTCTTTAATCGCCCAGTTCAGGTATTTTGCAATGACCGGGCGGGGCCCCGGGTTGTTCACACCAACTGGCTTAGGTGGTCCGATTCTGTGCGCCCGTTAAATGTGTAGTTTATTGGCTGGAAACTCCAGGCCCAGTGCTATAGGTAGGTCTATAGTGAGGTATGTGAGTAAATCCTCCCCCACAATGGTCTCCGAAACTCCTATAAATCTAAGGTTGTTGCGACGATCCCGATTTTCAGGGTCTTCCAGTTTAGCGGTTAGAGTAGACTCTGTTTCTCGGCACTGTGTTATGGTTCGTTCCCTAGACACTTGTTTGCAGTTAAAAATGTGTGTTTTGTCTGTAGCTTGTAACAAGGTATCTATATAGATGACAATGATTATGTATAGCTGACCTTGATTATATAATTGTGGGGAGTCGCTCTGGTAGATAGCAGTGCGGGTGCAGTACAGAGGCAAAACAAGAAGTCCAGAAAGTGCAATAAACAGTGTTTTATTCACACTTGCACACAATAAACGATAAACAGTCTCTTGGTGTTAATTCACACTCAGCAAACACAAAAAAGCAAAACCAAAGAGTCCAAAACCAGGTTCAATCACCTGTGAGATGTTTAGGTGCGCGTTCGCACCTGGCGGTCGGCCCAGCCGCAGGATAATCCACCTTCAGGCTTCCAGGACGACTGCACGACTCCTTGCTGGGCTCATCCTTCCAGCCCAGAGAGCAACACAACACTAGCAGCAGCTCCAGGATAATCACACCCACACCTGCTGATGTGGCTGCCTTTAAAAAGCCCCGCAAAGTCCGGCCTGGACCGTGGGGAGTAGGCACCCACCCAACTCTTTGCCTACTCCCAGTAAAAGCCGGCCCGGATTGGCTTTGCAGCCAAACTAACTATCAATGTCAAGCAGCACTAGCTGCTGCTGACACATAAAACCCGGCTCTCACCTCACCGAGGCCAGGAACCTCGGTGACACGTATCTTCCGTCCATGACGGCACCTTGCGCCCTCTTACAAATGTATATAGGCCAAAAATAGCGACCGTTTTGTCTATTTGTTATATCTTATAATGCACCATATATTGCAGTCTTTGTCTTTATTTATTTGTTTTTATTTGTCCTGTTTTGTACTGCGGCATATACTGTGTCACGTAGTGCAAATCATGCGGCAGATCTCAAACGATCAGAGATAAGTCACTTGTTGTTTGGAACACGTGTTGCTTTAAAACAACACACAAAAACCAGATTGTGGATCTGGTGGCTTTAAATGACCACGAGGGAATTAAACATAGCAAAGCAAGGCGTGGTTAAATAGAAGGAGTTAAAACGTAACTTTTACTCAAAGATACTTTAGAATATAATCCCTTTAATAAGACTGATATACATAGGCATATGATAATGGCAAACATGAAAAAAGTACTCAAAACACCAAGAGAATACCTTTTAAATGCAGAAAAAGTGCGCGGCAGCACCAAAATGAGGGATAACCATTTGTCCTACCTTACCGATGTTGACATTGGTGGTAGATGAGTAGGACCGGACGAGGTGGGCAGAGGAGCAGGAGAGAGGGGCCAAGGGTACAGTGATGAAATATAAGACCCTAGACACAGGGGTGTAGCTAAAGGCTCATGGGCCCTGGTGCAAGAGTTCAGCTTGGGCCCCCCTTCCCTCAGTGCTGTCTGTGTCTTCTTATGCGACAAAAGTGTCTTTGGGCCCCTTCAGGCTCCTGGGCCCGGTAGCGACTGCTACCTCTGCACCCCCTATAGCTACGCCCCTGCCTAGACGTCCCTATGATAAAAGGACTGCACTTGCCCCTATTGTCCTAACCACGGATTAACCGCCCTGAAAAGAACGACCCCGCCCGGAACCTTTCCCTTCAAGAGTAATGGACCCTGTAAGCCCTAGTGCAGCTAGACTCTACATGCACGTTTCATCAGGTAGAATCATCAGGGAGTATTGTACACAGGGAAAAACAGAATAAACCATATGATTCAGTTTAGTTATAAGTCACAAAAAGATAGTGACCAGTAGTATAGAGGTCAGGGTCAGAAAGAAGAAAGAAAGGGAGCCCATGGATGCGGACAACCTTTAAACAGGACTAGGTCCAGTGTGAGATATACTACTGGACCGTCCTACCAGCTGATGAGCCGCTAGTGCTGTGGCAAATGATATCCTGCCCGATATAGGTTCCCACGAACACAGTTTTACACCAGGTTTCCATAACAACCCAGCCATTTTTATTCACTGCTGCTTTAAAGGAAATCTGTCACCAGGATAATTGCTATTGAAGTAAAGCCATAGCCTAATAGCACTCAGTACCTTATTTCCAGATGTGCCTTTTTTCCAGCAATAGATGTTTATCCTCTGAAAATCCAGTTTATTTGGGATGCAAATGAGCCAGTCGGGTGCCCAGAGGGGCATCATTCTTGATGAAAGGAGCCCAGGCCCACCTCCTGCCACAATGTGTCCACCCACCCCTCCTGCATCACATTCAAGCCATAACTCTGCCCCCCTTTTCCCTGCTCCCAGCATGAGGGCGGGCTTGGGCACTAGCAAAAGGCATGCCTGGGCTCCTTCCTGCAAGAGTGACTCCCCTATGGGCACCTTACTGGACCATTTGCTGAAACAAAGGCACATCTAGAAGCAAGGTACTAAGTGCTATTAGGCTATGGCTTTACTTCAATAGCGATTATCCTGGTGACAGACTTCCTTTAAAGGGGCAGGGCGCTGTGGATGACACTGTTAAGGGAGCGGAGTGCTGTGGAGGTCACAGTTCAGGGGCAGGTACAATGTTACAGTGTCTTGCAAAAGTACACACCCCCCCCTTCACTTTTTTCTTGTTTTGTTACATTACAGCCTTAAGTTCAATGTTTTGTTAATCTAAATTTTATGTGATGGATCAGAACACAATAGCCTAAGTTGGTGAAGTGAAATGGGAAAATATATAAATAAAACTATTGTTTAGAAATAGAAAACAGAAAATTGGCATGTGCGTATGTATTCACTCCCTTTGTTAGGAAGCCCATAAAAAGCTCTGGTGCAACCAATTACCCTCAGAAGTCATATAATTAGTGAAATGATGTCCACCTGTGTACAATCTAAGTGTCACATGATCTGTCATTACATATACACACCTTTTTTGAAAGGCCCCAGAGGCTGCAACACCTAAGCAAAAGGCATAACCAAACACTGCCATGAAGACCAAGTAAGGGACAATGTTGTTAAGAAGTATAAGTCAGGGTTAGGTTATAAAAAAATATCCAAATCTTTGATGATCCCCAGGAGCACCCTCAGATCTATCATAACCAAATGGAAAGAACATGGCACAACATCAAACCTGTAAGAGACGACCGCCCACCAAAACTCCCGGACCGGGCAAGGAGGGAATTACTCAGAGAGGCAGCACAGAGACCTAAGGTAACCCTGGAGGAGCTGCAGAGTTCCACAGCAGAGACTGGAATGTCTGTACGCTCCATAGAGTTGGGCTTTGTGGCCGAGTGGCCTGAAGAAAGCCATTACTTTCAGTAAAAAATAAAAAGGCACTGGGAGACTCCCAAAATGTATGGAGGAAGGTGCTCTGGTCTGATGAGACTAAAATTGAACTTTTCGGCCATCAAAGAAAACACTATGCCTGGCGCAAGCCCAACACATCACATCACCCAAAGAACACCTTCCGATGCATCTATTATAATAAACTGGAAAGTCTACCCAGTTTCTTATATTGTTATAGATTTTTTGAGATGCTGTGCTGGTAGACAGGTGGCCCACCATTATCAGGGGCCCACCGGGGGATTCCCCAGTCCGAGCCTGGGCCCAAAGATCCTTGTGCCACATAAGAAAACATCGGTATTATAGAAAGTGCATGTAGGTAAAGTTACACCTCTGGCTGGAGGGAAGGGGTTAGGTCAAGAATTTGGCATGGGGGGGTGCCGTTTCAATGTTTGCCTCAGACAGCACGAATGCTATGTTCTTCCCTGACCACAAAGGACCGAAAAACAGGACCACAAACATTAAATAAAATAGATGAAAGATACCCGTGCGAAGCCGGGTCCTTCAGCTAGTAGTTTATAAGGCTGAAAAAAGACATCTGTCCATCTAGTTCAGCCTGTTATCCTGCAAGTTGATCCAGAGGAAGGCAAAAAAAAAACAAAAACTGTGGGGTAGAAGGCAATTTTCTTTAGGGGAAAAAAATTCCTTCCCGACTCCAATCAGGCAATCAGAATAACTCCCTAGATCAACAACCCCTCTCTAGTAATATAACCTGTAATATTATTTCCCTCCAGAAATACATCCAGGCCCCTCTTGAACTCTTATAGGGAACTCATCATCACCATCTATGTTTGTGTACAAACCTAAACCAAACCAAATCTTTCCTCTAGACACAGAGGATGTGGCCTCGTCACAGTCCTGGCATAAATAGCTGATGGGAAAGATCATTATGCGATTTAGCGCAGGGCAAAGGAGAGCATTGGAGCATGAACTGCTCCGATGCTCAAGTCAGGGGGGCTGCCTGGGTGAAAATGGAGGTATGTCCGGGTTCAGCTCTGAACCCGGACAACCCCTTTAAACCTCATCTGCCACTTCTTTTCCAAAGCCTTCAATCTATAAAGATCCATCTGTAGCAGTAGACTGTCCTCTTCCGTGTTAATTACTTTACACAGTTTAGTGTCATCTGCAAAAATTTATATTTTACTCTGCAATCCTTTTACAAGATCATTAATAAATATATTGTAAAGAATAGGGCCCAATACTGGTGACAGTGACCCAATCTGAGTGTGTACCATTAATAGCCACCTTCTGTTTTCTATCACTAAGCTGGTTACTTACCCACATACAGACATTTTCTCTCAGTCCAAGCATTCTCATTTTATATACTAACCTTTTATGTGGTACAGTATCAAATGCTTTGTAGAAGTCAAGATATACGACATCCATTGATTCGCTGCGGTCAAGTCTAGAACTTACCTCCTCATGGAAACTGATGTCAAATCAGTTTGACATGACCGAATTCTTGCTTATTTTCATTGAGATACTCCAAGATTTGATCCCGTGCTGAGCCACGCCCCCTGCACTGATCACATGACGGTGACGTCACCCCAGGTCCTTCGGCTGTTCGACAGTTCGGGTTGGTGGCAGCCGCCCCTTATGGATTCTATATGCCGCTATAGTGGAATCCATAACGGGATGCGCGACTTACCACAACCCGAACGCCGAGCACCGGACTTTTTTTTTAAAGTTCTCTCATCTCTAGTATTGAATACAGTGGAGAAAAAAATATTTAATAGCTTTGGTTTCTCCTCATTGCTGTCTGCAACTCCCCGCCGATCACTCTGTAAAGGGTCGACAGCTTCAGATTTATACTTTTTAAGGTTAGTTTTACTCTCTTTGGCAATGAATCTCTCTGTCTCTAGTTTGGCTGCTTTTATTTGTCTTTTACATTTTGTTTTAATTATAGTTTTCCAATGCTTCCTCGCTACCCTCCTGTTTTAGTGATTTAAATGCTTTTTTTTTGTCATTTATTGCTTTCTTTACAATTCTATTTATCCTCATTGTTTTTTTCTGTTCCTTACCCTTTTATTCCCATATGGTATGTACCTCTAACAATTAGATTTTAGGATGCTTTCAAAAATATCCAATTTTGTAGCTGAATTTTGATTTTTGAGGACTTTGTCCCAGTTAGTTAGACCAATGGCCTCTCTTAATTGGTTAAATTTAGCTTTTTTGAAGTTTAGTATTTTTGTTCCTCCCTGAAGAAACACTAATTTGAGATCTGCTGCATGGTGTGCAGTACGTGATGGGACACGACAAGACAGGAGAAATAAAAACAAATAAATAAATACAAAGACTGCAATATATAGTGCACTATAAGATATGACAAATAGACATATCGACCGCTATTTTTGGCCTATATACCATATATAATCAAGGTACATTTCAGCTATATAGATACCTTGTTGCAAGCTACAAACAAAACAGACATTTTTGGCTTCAAACAGGTATCTTGGCTATGAAATATGTAGTTGGCATATACCAGGGATGGCCAACCTGCGGTTCTCCAGCTGTTGTAAAACTACAACTCCCACCATGCCCTACTGTAGGCATGCTGGGAGTTGTAGTTTTACAACAGCTGGAGAGCCTCAGGTTGGCCATCCCTGTCATATACCATATATGAGAACCAGGGCCAGTGATAGGGGGGAAAATTGGGCAATTGCCCAGGGCCTCCTGCTTCAGTCCTAGCAAATTGTTGAACAGTCATGACTCCAGAGTGGGGAATTTTGTTCCTGCTCTGACTCCATATATGGATGTGTCCATCTATGGAGTCAGTGTTATGAACATGAAAGGGGTATTCCCAAGCATGGTCACTATGCTTGGGGACACCTTGCGTATATAAGTCTAATTTAGACTAGACATTTTAAAATGTTTCTGTGGGGATTCGAACTCACAACCATTTACATTAAAGGCAAGAACCTTAACCACTGAGCAATAGAGGTCAATGCTAAGTCATTGCTGAAAAACCTCATTGAAGTTTCTCTTGTTTGAGGTTTTTCATACAAGAGAAACTTCTGTAACTTATAACTAACACTCTCCTGCTGCGGCCGAAATCGGGTCAGCACAAGAGGAACCCCATAAAAAATAAAAATAAAAACACTGAATTGACATTTTTGCCCACCTCCACAAAAAATTGTATAAAAAGTGATCAAAAAGACATATGTACCCCAAAATTATACCAATAAAAACTACAGCCTGTCCCGCAAAAAACAAGCCCCTACACAGCTACATTGGTAAAAAATATAACTGTTATGGACTTTAGTATATGGCGATGGAAAATATCATTTATTTTTAACACAAAGTGATTTTATTGCTGAAAAAGTAGTAAAACATAAAAAAACTACATAAATATGGTATCAAAAACTCATAATGGCAAAAATTGCCCAAAAATGTGTCTGTTCAGGACCCGGAATCAAAACCATAAATAACAATAGGGTACCTAAAATGTAACTTTTAATGGTAAAGGTTAAAAATTGCCCAAAAAATGAAAAAATAAACTAAAGAACACGGTTAACACCTCTGTCAGCCATATTGTTCAGATACTGCATGATGTGATGTGCATAGAGATGAACAAAAGGGATAGGATAGAGATAAAGTAGCTGGGTCTCTGACCCTAGTGACCCCTATCCTAACACGATAAGGACCTAACACCTATATTCTCCCCTTAAGGACAGGACAGTGACTGCCCAGCTTCGTCAAGCAAAAAGGAGAAGGGAAGAAAATAGGAGTGACTTAAAGTAGAACCGTCCCAACGCGTTTCTTTGGCCAACGCCAATTCATCAGGGGACTAAATAGATTGAATAGATAATCCTCAAAGGTTCAATACCACACATAAACTAGAGCTGTAGAGGTATCCACAATTAAAGTGGATAGACACAATCGTCACCTACCCCAATTAAACCGCTCCAATCTTATTGTATAGTGTGGATATGATACTCAAACATTACAAATAGTCAGAGTAAACCGCAGGGGTAGTGGTAGAACAAACATATTCCCCTCAGCGGCAGTCATTACATCACATAAAAAGACAAACAAATGCTCAGCTACTTAGCTCGTTCTCCGCTAGTGGAGCATGATGATCGCGGGTATGCAGTGCGGGTATGCAGTTCACCGCATGTGGCAGTGGCCATATAAATATGGTATCGCCATAACCGTATCAACCCACAAAATAAAATAAAAATAAAAAACACTGACAGAATTGCCATTTTTGCCCACTTCACCTTCACAAAAAATAGTATAAAAAGTGATCAAAAAGACATATGTACCCCAAAATGATACCAATAAAAACTACAGCCCGTCCCTCAAAAAAAAACAAGTCTCCACACAGCTACATTGGTGAAAAAATACAAATGTTATGGGCCCTAAACTCATTTCCTCAAATTACATGTTAGAAAATCCCAATGCCGCTTTTACTCTTCTAAATGCTGACGTGCCCCCAAAAAGTTGTTTATGACCATGTATGAGGTGTTGCTGTATTCAGGAAAAAATGCATAACCAATTATGGGGTGCATTTTCTCCTGTTACCCCTTGTGAAAATGAAAAATTTGGGGCTAAAGCAACTTTATATTGGAAATAAAAGTTAATTTTTCATTTTCACAGGCATGTGTTTCTAAATTCTATAAATCGCTTGTTGGGTCAAAGCATTCACTCCATCGCTAGATTTATTCCTTAAGGGGGGGCAGTTGCCAAATAAGGCCACTTTTTGGGGTTTTCTTTCTAGGGGTACCTCAGGGGCTCTTCAAATGTGACATGGCACCTGAAAACCATTCCAACAAAATCTGCCCTCCATTAACAATTTGCCTCTCCTTTGCCTCTGCGTCCTGCCGTGTGCCCATAAAGCAGTTTACCTAGAAACATAGAATGTGTCGGAAGATAAGAACCATTTGGCCCATCTAGTCTGCCCAGTATACTGAATATCTTGAATAGCCCCGGCCCTATCTTCTATGAAGGATGGCCTTATGCCTATCCCATGCATGCTTAAACTCCTTCACTGTATTTGCAGCTACCGCTTCTGCAGGAAGGCTATTCCATGCGTCCACTACTCTCTCAGTAAAGTAATACTTCCTGATATTACTTTTAAACCTTTGCCCCTCTAATTTAAAACTATATCCTCTTGTAGCAGTTTTTCTTCTTTTAAATATTCTCTCCTCTTTTACCATGTTGATTCCCTTTATGTATTTAAAAGTTTCTATCATATCCCCTCTGTCTCTTCTTACTTCCAAGCTATACATGTTAAGGTCCTTTAACCTTTCCTGGTAAGTTTTGTCCTACAATCCATGTACTAGTTTCGTAGCTCTTCTCTGAACTCTCTCCAAAGTTTCAATATCCTTTTGCAGATATGGTCTCCAGTACTGCACACAATACTCCAAATGAGGTCTCACTAGTGCTCTGTAGAGCGGCACGAGCACCTCCCTCTTTCTACTGTTAATGCCTCTCCTTATACACCCAAGCATTCTGCTGGCATTACCTGCTGCTCTATGACATTGTCTGCCCACCTTTAGGTCGTCTTATATAATGACCCCTAAATCCCTTTCCTCAGATACTGAGGTTAGTACTGTATCACTGATTTTATATTCTGCTCTTGGGTTATTACGCCCCAGGTGCATTATCTTGCACTTATCGACATTAAATTTTAGTTGCCAGATTTTTGACCATTCCTCTAGTTTTCCTAAATCCTTTTCCATTTGGTGTATCCCTCCAGGAACATCAACCTTGTTACAAATCTTTGTGTCATCAGCAAAAAGACACACCTTACCATTGAGGCCTTCTGCAATTTCGCTGATAAAGATATTAAACAATATGGGTCCCAGAACAGATGCCTGAGGTACCCCACTGGTAACAATACCATGGTCTGAATATACTCTATTGACTACAACCCTCTGTTTTCTGTCCTTCAGCCACTGCCTAATCCAATTAGCAATATGTGAGCCCAAGCTCAAAGACTACAGTTTATTGATAAGCCTTCAATGTGGGACAGTATCAAAAGCCTTACTAAAGTCCAGATAAGTGATGTCTACTGCACCTCCGCCATCTATTATTTTAGTCACCCAATCAAAAAAGTGAATAAGATGATTTTGACCTGATCTCCCTGAAGTAAACCCATGCTGTTTTTCATCATTCAAACCATGGGTTTTTAGATGTTCTACAATCTTCTCCTTAAGTATGGTTTCCATTAATTTCCCCACTATTGATGTCAGGCTTACTGGCCTATAGTTGCCCGATTCCTCTCTACTACCTTTCTTGTGAATTGGCACAACGTTTGCTAATTTCCAAACTTCTGGGACAACTCCTGTAATGGTTTTGCTAGTACACCTCTAAGCTCTTTTATTAGCTTTGGGTGTATCCCATCAGGCCCCTGTGATTTATTTGTATTAATTTTAGACAGCTGACTTAGAACCTCTTCCTCTGTAAAGACACATGCATCAAAGGATTCCTTAGTCTTCCTCCCTAACTGAGGTCCTTCTCCTTCATTTTCCTTTGTAAAAACTGAACAGAAGTATTCATTGAGGCAGTCAGCTAGTTCTTTATCGTCTTCCTTATACCTTCCTTCTTTTGTTTTTAATTTGGTAATTCCTTGTTTTAATTTCCTTTTTTTATTTATGTATCTGAAGAATGTTTTGTCACCTTTTTTTACTGACTGAGCTAATTTATCTTCTGCCTGAGCTTTAGAAACTCTTATAACTTGCTTGGCCTCTCTCTGCCTAATCTTATAGATTTCCCTGTCATCCTCGTTTTGGGTGTTTTTATACTTACTAAATGCCATCTTTTTGTTTTTAATGATTTTGGACACTTCTGCTGAGTACCACAGTGGTCTCTTCCTTTTCTTGCTTTTACTGACAAGCCTAATGCACTTTTCTGTTGCCTTCAATAGTGCCACTTTTAAGTAGTCCCATTTCTCTTTGGACTCCATTGAAATTGTTCCAGTCTGATAGGGACTTGTATACCACTGATCTAATTTGAGAAAAGTCTGTTTTTTTAAAATATAAAACTTTTGTTTTTGTGTGGAGTGACTCAGTCACTGTACTTATAGTAAACCACACTGACTGGTGATCACTAGATCCTAAGCTTTCCCCTACAGTAATATCAGATACCAAATTGCCATTTGTGAATGCTAAATCTAAAATGGCCTCCTTCCGGGGTGGCTCCTCAACTACTTGCTGTACGACCGCATATGGAGGGTTTCTGTAACTTGCAGAATCAGGGTAATAAATATATATATTTTTTTGGCTGTTAACCCTTGCTGTGTTACAGCAAAATTTGAATGAAATGGATAATCTGGCCAAAAAAATGACATTTTAAAATTGCCCCTCTACTTTGCTTTAATTCTTGTGTAACACCTAAAGGGTTAATAACGTTTATAAAATCAGTTTTGAATAACTTGAGGGGTGTAATTTCTAAAATGTGGTCATTTATGGGTTGTTTCTACTGTGTAAGGCCCACAAAGTGACTTCATAACTAGTCCTTAAAGTGGGTTTTGGAAATTTTCTTAAAAATTTAAAAATCTGCTTCTAAACCTTCTAAGTCTTCTAACTTCCTAAAAAACATAAAGTAGACATATGGGGAATGTAAAGTGATAACTATTTTATGACGTATCACTATCCGTCTTAAAAAACAAAAATTCTAATTTTGAAAATAGCAAATTTTTCCAAAATTTCAGCAAATTTTGGATTTTTTTTATGCATAAAGGTAAAACGTATCAACTCAAATTCACCACTAACATGAAGTACGATGTGTCACGAGAAAACAATCTCAGAATGGCTTGGATAAGTAAAAGCGTTCCAAAGTTATTACCACATAAAGTGACACATGTCAGATTTGAAAAATGGGACTCCGGCATTTGGTCCAAACTGGCTGTCGCTTGAAGGGGTTAAGTGCAATTTGTAGGTGGAAGTGTGTCTGTCATTAATTAATTATTATTTTTTTTTAATTATTACTATTTCTTTGCAGTGGGGGAGCCAATCGTCAGAGCACCATTTTTGCATACTATTAGAGGGGAGAGCTTCTATAATCATATAACATACAGTGGATATAAACAGTCTACACACCCCTGTTAAAATGTCAGGTTTCTGTGCTGAAAAAAATGAGACAAAGATAAATCATTTCAGAACTTTTTCCACCTTTAATGTGACCTATAAACTGTACAACTCAATTGAAAAACAAACTGAAATATTTTTTAGGTGGAGGGAAGAAAACAAAAAAACTAAAATAATGTGGTTGCATAAGTGTGCACAGCCTCTTATAACTGGGGATGTATCTGTGTTCAGGAAGTCAGCATACACCTTGAAAGGATCTTGTTTTAGCGTGCACCCTGTTTTTTTTTTGTGACAGGCGCTCCAGGAGCTTCCTTCAATGACACGCACACACAGGTAGTCTTAGAAAGCAGCTCTATCTTTATCTTAGTTATTCCAGCTTTTATACATGCACACTGACATACAGGAACAGGTGTGGTTTACATATACAATGTTGCTATAGTACAAGTACAAGCAATTCCCTATATAGAGGCAAATGTAAATACATTTTCCCTTGGAACTTCTTGACCAATTTGTCCTTGCTACATATCATATAGCAGTTCTTTATTTAACTCTTCACTACATATCATATAGCTTGCTTGATTTAACCCTTCAATCCCCTCTTAAGTCATGAATATGACTTATCTTCTTTCTCTCATAGAGAGGTAAATAGCATATGGTTGTCCAGGATCTGTGGGTTTTGGACACATTGCACAAAAAATCTGTATGAGTGAAGGGATACATTGAATTATGATTATAAAGCTGATAAATAATGTTCTTAACCAACTAAAATCCGTCAGCCAGCTCAATAACCAGTCCCACCAAGAGGATGAATCAACATCCTTCTTGATATTATTGGCAATTTCATGTAACGCTTGAATATGGGACTGGATTGATCTGGAATGGTCAGATAAGTAAAAACAACACATTCCTTTAAAATATTGACATCCTATATTATGTTTAAGTAACAGATAATCTACAGCAAATCTAGTTTCTAGCACTGCTCCTCTTACTTCTTGTAGATCTAAAAGTATGTCTGATAAGGCAACAGAAGTATGAATTAGAGATTAAGGCAAGGCACATGCAATAGAATTTATAGAACGAGCATTATATATAGCCAGTCCAGGCACTCCTAATATAGAGGCGCCCAAACTTGTATATTCTGCACGGCTGAGAAGGGGTAAAGTAGAGTCACAGTTTTCTGATAAAGTCTTGCTAACCGATCTGTGAGCTCTTCTGATAGGGGGTTGACTACGAAGGGCCAAAGTCAGCCTGGATAACGCACAGGGACCTCCAATAACATTAGCAGGAATGTAATTGTAAGAGCTGTTACTACAAGACAAAAACCATCCCTTAGGGAGCATTATGTTATAGATAAAACTGGGAGTCACAATGGTCTTATTACAACTCATGGAATTTTTTAGAGAGCTAGCAAGCCTACTATTCTTTTTACAGGTGTCGTCAATATAATCATATGCACTATTCTTAGGTAATCCACTCTTTATGTCTCTATTATCACAATATAAAGTCATATCCTGGGAAAAGGTAAAACAGGTCTCTGCTGCAGTCACATTAATAGTAATTATTTTAATATTATCCCTGCTATTTCCTAATTTCTGACACTCCCCAGAGAAGTCATACAAGGGAATAAAAGATTGTGTATTGATAGCCCTCAACCAGACTCCAAGGAGGGATTCATCGGGTGTAGGCACAGCAATAACACATGTTTGTATAAGATCCCTTGGGCTTCGCAGGTCTTTAAGGCACAATGAAATAACATTTAGGGCATCTGCCATCCTGACTATACTATTCTGTTCAGAGAAAAAGAGTCCGGGAGCAAAGGGATCTTGCTCCTGAGCTCTTTTATGTACCGACTGATTATTTGGTGCACCACAGAAGAAACTCAGCTCCTCTGGGTGATAAATACATGTAGTAATAAGCCAGAAACACAAAGATTAATAATTATTAGCAGACAAACAAATCTCCCAGAATATTGTGGGGTCATCATCTTCAGCCTGTGGCAAGGCATTCTTCAGGAAAACTTCTTCTGAGCTACCCTCTTTGTTCAGGGATTTCACACCTGCTTCACCCTCCTTTTCTTCGTCTTTCTGCTTCACCCTCCTTTTCTAGCGTGAATCCAGATTGGAGCCTCTTCTGTGAGAATCGCTGTTCTGGTGACTGGGTGGTCCAAACGGGAACTCAGTCTGTTTCCGCTCTTTTGCCAGGTGCTGGACTACTATGATAGGACTAGGATGCTGGCTGCATCCTAATTTCTGCTAGGGCTACAGGCAAGATCTTTTTCCAATTAGTGAATGTGCCTCCAGTAAATTTCCTTATTTTATCTTTATTTTGTTCGATTCATCCTTTCTACTATGCCGGAACTTTCTGGGTGGTACGGGAGATGGAACTTCCATTCAATCCTAAGGGCTTTAGAAAGCTCCTTACATACCCTGGACGCAAAAGCTGGGCCGTTATCTGAGTTAATTTGGACAGGACACCCCCATCTGGGGATGATCTCTTGTAACAAGATTTTTACTACAATTTGTGTGGTTTCATTGGTAGTAGGAAAAACCTCCGGCCATCTAGAGAACATATCCACAATTAAAAGGGCATACTCCTGCTTACTTCCTGTCTTTGGGATATGGGTGAAGTCAATTTGTAAGTGAGTGAAGTGAAATCGGATAATTCAGATGCTGGTGTTGGGCCTTCTTTGAATTATTTGGGTTGTTTCTGAGACATATAATACATCGTGAAACATAAGATTGTACCTTTGATCTAAAACTTGGTATAAAAAAATCTCTCAGAATGAGGTCAGTGGTTGCCTGTGCTCCTCTATGGCCAAGACCATGATATTGTGCAATTAAAATCGGGGAGCTTGCAACTGGAATACATGGTTTCCCCTCTTTGCAAATAAGACCCGTATGAGGGTCTTGTACTGCACCTACTGACTGCCATTCCATCTTGTCACTACTGGTATCCAAATCCTGGAGGCTTAGCAATAAATTGTCAGTAAGGGTAATTTCTGGAACTAGGGAGGGCATCTGAACTGTTGCTGCCTTCCAATTAGCTGCCTCTTTCGCTGCCTGATCAGCTAGGGCATTCCCTTTAGCTATGTGCGTTTGGAGACCAGTATGTGCCTTACAATAGATAATAGCAACTGTGCTTGGTAACAGGATAGTGGTCAGGAGATCATGTACTAGGGTGGAATGTGAGATTTGCTTCCCATCTGCAGCTATAAAGCCTCTTCTCTGCCAGATTACCCCATGACCATGTACAACCCCAAAGCCATATTTGGAATCGGTGTATATATTTACATCTCTTCCCTCAAAAAGACAACAAGCTCTAGTGAGGGCAATCAGTTCAGCTGCTTGGGCTGACTGAAAAGGTATAGGATTTGATTCTAGAATAACATCAGGGAGTTGAACCACAGCGTATCCTGCATGATAAGTGTTGTCATTAGGGCGAGAACAGGATCCATCCACAAAAATATCAGGTGCTCCTTCAATGGGTGTGGACTGTAAGTCAGGCCTAGGTGAGGTATGTTCATGTATAAGCTCAGTACATACATGGGGAGGAGCCAAATCATCCTGCTTTCCCTTGTATCCAAGTAGGGCATTCAGTATAGCCATTGGACCGAATGTGGGTGTTGAGTATTTGATATGAAGTTGAGGATTGGATAGCAACAAAACTTCATATCCACTCAGTCTTTGTGCTGACATATGTTAAGTATGTATGTTCTTCAATAGGGCCTGAACATTGGCGCATAGCAAATGTGGTGGCAATATTCAAAAAGGGTCCAAAAACAGAGCCTGGAAATTATAGGCCGGTAAGTTTAACATCTATTGTTGGTAAACTGTTTGAAGGGTTTCTAAGAGATGCTATTTTGGAGTATCTCAATGAAAATAAGCAAATAACGCCATATCAGCATGGCTTCATGAGGGATCGGTCATGCCAAACAAATTTAATCAGCTTCTATGAGGAGGTAAGTTCTAGACTTGACAGCGGCGAATCAATGGATGTCGTATATCTGGACTTCTCCAAAGCATTTGACACCGTACCTCATAAAAGGTTAGTATATAAAATGAGGATGCTTGGACTGGGAGAAAATGTCTGTATGTGGGTAAGTAACTGGCTGAGTGACAGAAAACAGAGGGTGGTTATTAACGGTAGATACTCAGATTGGGTCACTGTAAGTAGTGGGGTACCTCAGGGGTCAGTATTGGGCCCTATTCTCTTCAATATATTTATTAATGCCTGCACAGTAAAATATCTATTTTTGCAGATGACACTAAACTGTGTAAAGTAATTAACACTGAAGAGGACAGTTTTCTGCTACAGATGGATCTGGATAGATTGGAGGCTTGGGCAGAAAAATGGCAGATGAGGTTTAACACTGACAAATGTAAAGTTATGCACATGGGAAGGAATAATGCAAGTCACCCGTACATATTAAATGGTAAAACACTCGGTAACACTGACATGGAAAAGGATCTAGGAATTTTAATAAACAGCAAATTAAGCTGCAAAAACCAGTGTCAGGCAGCTACTGCCAAGGCCAATAAGATAATGGGTTGCATCAAAAGGGGCATAGATGCCCGTGATGAGAACATAGTCCTACCACTTTACAAATCGCTAGTCAGACCACACATGGAGTACTGTGTACAGTTCTGGGCTCCTGTGAACAAGACACACAAAGCAGAGCTGGAGAGGGTTCAGAGGAGGGCAACTAAAGTAATAACTGGAATGAGGGATCTACAGTACTCTGAAAGGTTATCAAAATTAGAGTTATTCACTTTAGAAAAAAGACGACTGAGGGGAGATCTAATAACTATGTATAAATATATCAGGGGTCAGTACAGAGATCTGTCCAATCATCTATTTATCCCCAGGACTGTGACTGTGACAAGGGGACATCCTCTGCGTCTGGAGGAAAGAAGGTTTGTACACAAACATAGAAAAGGATTCTTCACTGTAAGAGCAGTGAGACTATGGAACTCTCTGCCTGAGGAGGTGGTGATGGTAAGTACAATAAAGGAATTCAAGAGGGGACTGGATTTATTTCTGGAGTGTAATAATATTACAGGCTACAGCTACTAGAGAGGGGTCGTTGATCCAGGGAGTTATTCTGATTGCCTGATTGGAGTCGGGAAGGAATTTTTTTCCCCTTAAGTGGGGAAAATTGGCTTCTGCCTCACAGGGGTTTTTTGCCTTCCTCTGGATCAACTTGTAGGAAACAGGCCGAACTGGATGGACAAATGTCTTTTTTCGGTCTTATATACTATATTACTAACATTGTGTGAGGTATGCAGAGTGGTGGGATGACCTAGGGTGATAGGCGTGGCCATCTTAGCGACCATAGCACAGGCTGCCAAACTCCTGAGAAATGCAGGCATGCCCTGAACCTGTACGGGAACCACCTTTAAGAAAAAAGCAACAGGGCGGTATTTCCCTTCATGGTCTTGCGCCAGGACTCCCGCCATGGTTTTACAATTTTCCCTGGCAAATAAGTGAAACATCATGCCATAGTCGGGTAGGCCCAAACCAGGACTTGAAACCATTGCACATTTCAAATGATTAAAAGCTTGTAACATTTCATCAGACCATTTAATTAAGTCAGGCATATCAGTGTTAGTGGCTTGTCTCAGAATATTATCATAGTAGGAACAATCAGCAATCCATTGGCGGCAGTAACCAATCATGCCAAGAAAGGTCAGCATGTCTTTCTTGGTTTGTGGGCGGGGCAGACCCAGTACGGCAGCAATTCTGGCATGGCTGTTTTTCCTCTCACCTTTACTGACAACAAAGCCCAAATAATCAACACTGTCCATACACCATTGTAATTTCTTCCTAGAAACTTTGTGACCACAATCACATAACCACAGTAATAAGCCAACACAGTCTGCCTGGCAGGCCTCCCAAGTAGAACTACATATGAGGAGATCGTCCACATATTGTAGAAGGACAGAACCATGAGGGGCAGTCCAAGGGCAGTGTAGCTTGGAGGACAATGAAGTAGACTACTGGGGAGTCTACATAACCCTGAGGCATTCTACACCAAGTATACTGGCAAAATTTAAATGTGAAGGCAAAAAGTGGCCGTGTCTCCCTGTCAACTGGGACAGAAAAAAATGCATTTTTTAAATCAACAACAGAGAAAAACTCTGCATGGGCAGGAATAGCTGATAGCAGAGATGGTACGTCTGGAACCACAGGGGCTATGGGTATGATTTGTGCATTTACCACTCTAAGATCCTGGACAAACCTAAAGGTCTTATCAGCCTTTCTCACTATGAAGATGGGCAGGAATAGCTGATAGCAGAGATGGTACGTCTGGAACCACAGGGGCTATGGGTATGATTTGTGCATTTACCACTCTAAGATCCTGGACAAACCTAAAGGTCTTATCAGCCTTTCTCACTATGATAATAGGTGTATTATAGGGGGAAATAATTTCCTCAATAACCCCTGCCTCTAGAAATTCTATCAACATAGACTCAATATGCCTTATATGCCATAGACTCACATATGCCTTATACGGTGTACAAGAGATAAGGCCAACATCTTGGTCAGTATTTGCCCAAACCTCAGCAGGAACCTGATCAAGTAACAGATCCTGAGGTTGGCATTCCAAATATAAAAAACAATTACCCTTTGGTACATGAATGCGCATAACTGAGGATGTGACATGTAGGTGTCCCGTCTTGCTAATCCCCAACTGCAATCTTAACAAAACAAACAAATCTCTCCCTAATACATTCACAGGACAATTAGGAATGATCCTAAAACTGTGTGTGAACATTGACTGGTGTTTGTATGGATGTTGGATGGAGAGTGTAGGAGTTTTATAAGATCTGGTCAGTATCCCATTAATTCCCACAGAGGGCTCAGCATTCTCTCTTGGACCACTATAATAATCCTCACATATAGTACTACTAGTATCACCAGAATCCACAAGAAAAGGGAGAGATCATCCCTCTATGGTTAACATAATCAGTAGTGATTCCTTATAGTGGTTTGTGATGAGGGTGAATGCTGGGATAATGTCCCCCGGGCATCCTCATTGGGATGTCTGTTGCCCCCAGGCTACGGGAAAACGAGGGGTATTATTCTGGGGCTGTGGCAGTGGTGGGGGAAGATCTCAGATCTGAGCTTGTGGATATGGTTGGGTGCCTTAGGCTTGAGTATCATTTCGGGCATGTTGCTTGAGTGGGTAAGGGCATCGACTGATCCAGTGGTCAGTCTTACCACAATTAAAGCATCTTGCATTTCTATTATTCCCCCCTCTACCAGCGTATTTCCCTCTACCCCTTCTTCTGCCACTTCCCTTATTGGGCTGATTTTTGGGACAATTCCTATCCTGAGTTTGGTAATGGGCCTCTTTAGGTCTTACCATTGCAAAACAACCAGCCGCATCTTTCTCCATTAACTTATTTTGGAATTGATCTTTATTAAGAACAGGCCATTCAGAGATCTTTTGTTTAACAGTAAGCTGGAGATATGACTATAGATTGGTAAGGAAAGTCTGAATGAGCATAGAATGCATATTATCCTGAATACTCATTCCTGCCTCCAGAGTCCAAACTTCATTAAATCTCTTCTAAAAGTCTATAACAGACTCTCCTGATTTTTGTTTACAGGCTACAGCAGTCAGCAACGAGTACCTAGTCTGAAAACACCTCTCCATTTCACCCCTAATTTCTTCCCACATTGTGTCTATGCCTGCCTCAGTATTTAATTTATAATTTCCAGCCGGCGTATTCAGGGGCTCTATAATGCTTATAGGGGGGACCTTACTCCAATCCCAGGGGGAATTGTGTCCAACTATCCCATCTATTATAAGGTGCATATCCTCCGGTGTCAGACATCTCCCTTTACAAGCTTTCTTCAAATAATGAAATGTCCCAGAGGAAGAGGGTTTAGGGCAGTGTTTAATAATCTTATTAATATCATCTACTTCAATAGGTTTCTTTAACAAGGTATCCCCTACAGTCATAAAAGGGAACTGTTGATCTGGGTCATTGTCCTCATCAGGAAGAGGTATATGTTCAGGTTTGGAAAAATACTTTTGTGATCTAAGGCGCATGAGAGATATGACATCCCCATCACCAATAGCATCAGCCGCTGGATCCTGACCACTCTGATCAGGCATAGGTTGGGGCATCTGCGGAGGTGGCTGCGGGAGTTGGGGAGCTGTAGGTGGTCGGATGTTGGTAGCAGTATAGCCAGCCAGTAAATCTAAGTCATCTTTTGAAAGGGATGGATATATCTGTGGGATATTTCCTAAATAGGGAGGAGGGGGCTTCTGAAGTGAACCCCTTGTCAATTCTTTTTCTATCTCATATTTCTTTCTATATCCCTCCTGGTTCTCTGCCTCCTGTTTCTTAACCTTTTTATTTGGTCTGTCATGCCAATATAGCGCATAAGTAAGCCAATTTTCCCCTCCCAACTTCATATACTGCATGTCCCACTGGGGGTCTGGACCATAATATGGGTAAGCTTCAGTGTCATCAAAACATAACCCTTTCACCATGTCCATATGGAAGGTGTCATTAGCCCCTTCCCGAGGGAACGGATTTATACTCTTCATCCCCTCTGTCCATCCTGCCATATTATACACCCAGGGAGTAACTAAATAACGATTAGTCCCACAGACCCGGGCTACATAATCCTTACATGTTTCCCCTACATACAGAGGGGGAGGAGAGACCTTTCCTTGCTTTGCACCCATTTCTTATATCTTAATTGAGACAGAGGCAGAGCAGAACTCTCCCCAGGACTAGCTGTACTGAACATTCGGTAAATGCCCGTCAACTAGATGGAAAGATCGTATGTCTATGCTCAACCTCTTTCTCAACTGCCTGTTAGTATTATCCCTTCAAACCGCCAATTGCGTTCACCAGTTTCTGGGTTAGCGGGTTCCCCCTAGACAGAGTGGTGGGGTGTCTTACGGTTTTCCAGGACACTCACAATAAAGTTAGTACAGTTTTCACAGTATCATTTGCTGCTTACCTTCAGCATAAAATAAAATTACTTAATGCATCATAACATCATAACATAAAAGCGACAGATACAAAGAAGTAAAAATTGGCTGACAAGAAAGACCAGGGTGCAGACAATATTTGAATTCTTTCCAAAAGAATTCCTCTGTTAAATCCTTGCCTAAATTCTCTATTAAAAATTCTCTATTAAATTCTTGCCTAAAGAATTTCTCTTTTAAATCCTTACCTAAAGGGTTGTTGTTGTTTTAAATTCTTGCCTAAAGAATTTATCTAAGTAAAATCTATCTTCCCTAAAGATAGATGCTATTCGTTTCAGTGTGTCTAAAGTGGATTCAAAATAGAAACAACAGGGAGTGTTTTCGGAAAACATCGGAACTTCCCTAATCCAAAAGGCAGGGAATATCCGTACTTACCGAATTCCTGTGTGTTCTATCCCGGTACAAGTCCCCAGCTGAAAGGATCTTGTTTTAGCGTGCACCCTGGTTTTTCTTTGTGACAGGCACCTGGAGAGCTTCCTTCAATGACACGCACACAAAGGTAGTCTTAGAAAGCAGCTCTATCTTTATATTTGATATTCCAGCTTTTATACATGCACACTGACATACAGGAACAGGTGGGGTTTACATATACAATGTTGCTGAGTACAAGCAATTCCCTATATAGAGGCAAATGTAAATACATTTTCCCTTGGAACTGTCTGACGTCCTTCTTGACCAATTTGTCATTGCTACAGATCATATAGCAGTTCTTTATTTAACTCTTCACTACATATCAAATGGCTTGCTTGATTTAACCCTTCACACCTGCCATCATTTACAGTGCCTCTGGTTGGTCTTTCCTGAAATTTTCTTAGTCGCATCCCACAGCAAAAGCCATGGTCCACAGAGAGCTTCCAAAGCATCAGAGGGATCTCAATGTTAAAAGGTATCAGTTAGGGGAACAGTACAAAAGAATTTCTAAGGCATTAGATATACCATGGAGCACAGTGAAGACAGTCATCATCAAGTGGAGAAAATGTGGCACAACAGTGACATTACCAAGAACTGTACATCCTTCCAAAATTGATGAAAAGACGATAAGAAAACTGGTCTGGGAGGCTACCAAGAGGCCTACAGCAACATTAAAGGAGCTGCAGGAATATCTGGCAAGTACTGGCTGTGTGGTACATGTGACAACAATCTCCCATATTCTTCATATGTCTGGGCTATGGGGTAGAGTGGCATGACAAAAGCCTTTTCTTATGAAGAAAAACATCCAAGCCAGGCTACATTTTGCAAAAACACATCTGAAGTCTCCCAAAAGCATGTGGGAAAAGGTGTTATGGTCTGATGAAACCAAGGTTGAACTTTTTGGCCATAATTCCAAAAGATATGTTTGGCACAAAAACAACACTGCACATCACCAAAAGAACACCATACCCACAGTAAAGCATGGTGGTGGCAACATCATGCTTTGGGGCTGTTTTTCTTCAGCTGGAACTATCTTAGTTAAGATAAAGGGAATTATGATCAGTTCTAAATACCAGTCAATATTGGCACAAACCTTCAGGCTTCTGCTAGAAAGCTGAACATGAAGAGGAACTTCATCTTTCAGCATGACAACGACCTAAAGCATACATCCAAATCAACAAAGTGATGGCTTCACCAAAAGAAGATTTGGAAGTTTTGGAATGGCCCAGCCAGAGCCCAGACCTTAATCCGATTGAAAATCTGTGGGGTGATTTGAAGAGGGCTGTGCACTGGAGATGCCCTTGCAATCTGACAGATTTGGAGTGTTTTTGCAAAGAAGAGTGGGCAAATCTTGCCAAGTCAAAATGTGCCATGCTGTGATAGACTCATACACAAAAATACTGAGTGCTATAATAAAATCAAAAGGTGCTTCAACAAAGTATTAGTTTAAGGGTGTGCACATTTATGCAACCATAATTTTTTATTTTTATATTTTTTCTTCCCTCTACCTAAAAGATTTCAGTTTTTTAATTGAGTTGTACAGTTTATAGGTCACATTAAAGGTGGAAAAAGTTCTAAAATGATTTTTCTTTGTCTCATTTTTTTACAGCACAGAAACATGAAATTTTCAGTGGATATAAAAAGTGTAGACTTTTTATATCCACTGTATAGGTGTTCATTTTCATAAAAAAAAAAAACATACATAATCACAGACACCTATTTTTTTTGCGTATATTTGAACACATCTTTAGTTGAATCCATTTTTGGTCGCTTGTATGAAATAAAATGCCCCAAAAAGAGGTTTCAGTGCTGAAGGGGCCTATGCCTTTCTTTGTTCCTCCAATGAGAAAAGTTGTGTGGAAGAGTCAGGTTCTGAGTATGAACCCTTTAAAGGCTGCAACACATGTACGGCAAACTCTGATTCTGACACTCACCCGCCACAAAAAATTCAGAGAAGGCAGCAGAGTTAAGTTAATAATGATGAAGAATACTCAGCAAGTACCAACAGTGATGTGCCAAGGACATCTACAAGCCACGTGGCACAAAGAGAAAGACACAGCAGTGGTGAACACAGCGGTGAACTTGGGCATGAAACTACCAGTGTTGAATTATATAGTAATAGTCAAAACAACGTATTCAAATAAATGGAACATCAAACACAATGCCCCCTGTCTGACATATATAAATCACAATAAATCACGCCAAACATTCCGCTTTAACAGCACAGGAAGGCATTAATGTGCAAACTGAAAAATTTTCCCCATTTGATTTTTTAAGACTTTTTATTACTGAGGAGCTTTTAGAGAGGATTGTGCATCAGACAAATTTATATGCCTGGCAATATTTGGCAGAAATTCAATTTCTTCTTATGCAAAACCTAAATTTTGGAAGCCAACTAATTAATCACAGACACCTATTTTTTTGCGTATATTTGAACACATCTTTAGTTGAATCCATTTTTGGTCGCTTGTATGAAATAAAATGCCCCAAAAAGAGGTTTCAGTGCTGAAGGGGCCTATGCCTTTCTTTGTTCCTCCAATGAGAAAAGTTGTGTGGAAGAGTCAGGTTCTGAGTATGAACCCTTTAAAGGCTGCAACATATGTACGGCAAACTCTGATTCTGACACTCACCCGCTACAAAAATTCAGAGAAGGCAGCAGAGTTAAGTTAATAATGATGAAGAATACTCAGCAAGTACCAACAGTGATGTGCCAAGGACATCTACAAGCCACGTGGCACAAAGAGAAAGACACAGCAGTGGTGAACACAGCGGTGAACTTGGGCATGAAACTACCAGTGTTGAATTATATAGTAATAGTCAAAACAACGTATTCAAATAAATGGAACATCAAACACAATGCCCCCTGTCTGACATATATAAATCACAATAAATCACGCCAAACATTCCGCTTTAACAGCACAGGAAGGCATTAATGTGCAAACTGAAAAATTTTCCCCATTTGATTTTTTAAGACTTTTTATTACTGAGGAGCTTTTAGAGAGGATTGTGCATCAGACAAATTTATATGCCTGGCAATATTTGGCAGAAATTCAATTTCTTCTTATGCAAAACCTAAATTTTGGAAGCCAACTAATGTTCCAGAAATAAAAAAAAAAAAATTAATTGCCATAACATTTAACATGGGAATCACCAAAAAAGCTGCGCTGACATCTTATTGGTCTATACAACCCATACATCACGTATCAGTTTTTACAGGGTCAAGATTTGCTCCGGGGTTTTCCACAGACGCTTGTCAATAAAAATCTAAAAAGTGGAGAAACTGTGTCTTTGTCCAGTTCAGAATTGCTCGCTGTAAGTTACAGAGAAAAGAAACATGTCAGCTGGGTCATGTATTAAATAGTTATTTGCAGTTAGATAGGTCCATTAGGGAAACTGTACAATTGGCCTGGTAAGGAAGGGGGATAAACTCTCTGGTAATGAAGTGGTTAAAGAAGGGGAGTCCCATAAAGTGGTACACTGCAAATGGGTTAAAAATTTACTTTTGTGTGTTATATGCATTTATTGTACTAACTGCATGCAAGAAATTAATAGGCTTTATTTATATCCACCAGACTGTTGTCTACACAGAGTGACAGAGCGACAGTGAAAGCACATTCTAAGTGTCAAAGCTAAGGGAAAAGCCAGCCTTGGATTAGGTAACAGCCAGAGCAAGGCACGAAGAAGAACTTTATATACCTAAAAAGCATACCAGTGTCAAGGAGGTGCAAGGAAATCCCTGTTGAGATAAACTGTCTGAAAAGACAGCCTAAAAAGTGTACAGGCTTCTGACCCTGGACAAGCTTAAAAGGCAGAATCCAGATATGCCACCATTGTATATGCCGCCATAGAAACCTGTAGTAACTTTAACCCCCCTGTGGTTGCATTGTACAAGAGAAATTGTCATTCCCCTATTCTTGATGCATATACAAAAGTGAGCTAGAAAAGTGCAGTATGAGGAAAATTGCTTTGAAGAGACATCTCAACCTATTAACTACCTTTGCAGCTGTGTAACTTTTAATATCTGTGGAAAGTGCACATGTGCAACATCTACCAGTCCATGCATGGTAAGAACTGTAACTGATGTGCTTGAAGCTTCAATCTTCAGTAAAGAGCTGTTCTACTGCAAAGATGCCTCATCATAGCCTCCATCGCTGCAGGGGACCCTGCCTTACACCTCACAATTCATCACCATCAAGAGCACCTCGAACCACCATGTAGAGGGAAGGGGTATTATGCAAATAAATGTATATATGTCTTTTAATATTTACATATATATTGGCCCTGTATGGCCAGTGGGGACATATGGGTCCCCTGTATCTGGGCTCAGTATATGGGTCTATCCAGTATATGTGCCCCAGGATATATATGTGGGCTTATAGCTTCCCTTTCATGCCTCAGTTTTGTGTGAATATATATATTTATGGATGTGCCCTAATTATCTATAGATATAATGTGGCCAAAATATCCCCCCATCTCGGGTACTCCCCCTATGGAATGCGCCTGCAGGAAGGGAGGCTGATAACTGGACAGTTATGTCTAGTTTCGGACAGTTCAAAGGACAGAGAATCAATTTAGGTCCTCTGTTCTTTGATAACGTTCTGCACTACAAAAGGAGGGGAACAAAGAACTCCTAAATTAATTGTAAAATCAGACACAATACCTTGTAGGAATAGTTCAGCCGATTGTAATGATAACTAACACTTAGGCCCCTTATACACAGGCGAGAATTCCACGAGGGTGCAATGCGTGACCATTTTGTTATTGACTGCTGGCATACATGTAAATGCGATTCCAATAAATCTGATACTGATTCCTCAGTCAGTGTGGGTATTACTCTTTTCCATTTGTCTATTGTCTTGAGGGGATTAGCCTTAACTTTTGCCTCTACCAGGTGCGAGTAAATTACTGACACTAGTCCTCTAGGTCCTTGGGTTTTTACGATTCCTATGAGTGGGAACTTAGATATCATGGTGTTGATAGTCAGGAAACTATTCTGTAAGGCTGATCTAAGCTGTAAGTATGAAAAGAAGTGGGTTCAGGGAATGATGTGTTTCTGTGCTAGTGCTTCAAATGTCAGCAACACTCCTTGTTCATACACATCGCCGAGGGTTTTAACCCCTGCTAACTGCCATCTGTTTGCTCCCATAACTACTTGTATTTGTGGTAGTGATTGGTTAGCCCACAAAGGTATGTCAGATGTGACCCCTGTGAATTGGGTCAGTATTTTGGCCTCCTTCCAGGTTAGTTGCGCCAGTCTGTGGAGAGGCAGCAGCCGTCTCTGAAATTTAGGAGGCATTTACAGGACTGACCATAGTGTATGGCATATTGTTTTAAAAATTTTTCAGAGATGGGCAGTTCTTCAGAGGAGAACCATGTACTACCATGTGCTAATTAACCTCAGCTAGCTTGCTAAATAATATATATGGTAGTCTGGTAATGCCATATCCCCTTCTACTTTAGGGAATTTTAATGTATCCAGGCTTAATTTAGCTCTAGATCTTCACCATATAAAAGTCCTAGATAGTGAATCTATTTCCTGGAATACTGCCTTGAGTACGTGTATTTCAGGATGTTGAAGTGTATATGGAGCTTTGGGAAGTATGATCATTTTGATCAAGTTAATGCAACCTACTATTGAAATAGGTAAGGTCTTCCAGTTTTGTAGTTTATTCCATGTGTGGCCAATTAAGGGATGAATGTTGACCGACAGGGCCTGGGATTATTTTTTAGTCATAATTACCCCAAGATATTTGAAAGTTTCCACTACCCTTAACATCTCTATATGAGATTGGTCTGTCCAGTATGCTCTGCCCAGAGGCATGTACACTGATTTCCCCCAGTTAATTCTGAGGCCTGAAAACTCCCCATATTCATTTATCAGTTCTATTGCACCCTTAAGAGATGTGCTAGGTGCTGATAAATATAGGATCATGTCATCTACATATAACCCAATACGCATCTCTTTCTCTCCCAGTTTCACCCTGGTTAGATTATTGCTGTTTCTCACCCTAATTGCCAGTTTCTCAATCACCATAGCAAACAGGAGTGGTGACAGCAGACAACCCTGTCTAGTGCCTCTGTGAAACGAAAATGTTTCTGAAAGCTCCCCGTTTATTAAAAATCTGCGCTGCTCACCGGGTTGCTATATAGAAGAGTGATCCATTTGATAAATTGTGGACCAAAGCCATATCCCTTTAGGCACTGAAACAAGTAGGCCCATTCTATGGAATCAAAGACCTTGGCTGCAACCAGTGAGGCCAATGCCCAATCAGCATTCAATGCATATCCTAATTGTGTGACTACTTGAACTCTTCTAATATTTTCTGTGGTAGACTTTCCCGACATGAATCCTGTCTGGTCCTGGTGCACCAGTGACAGGATTACCTGGTTTAGTCATGTGGCAAAGACTCTAGTTAGGATTTTATAATCTACATTCAACAATGCAATGGGCCTATATGAACTACATTCTAGGGGGTCTTTATCTGATTTAAAATAATGGTTGCTTCCATGAATGACTCTGGCAATTGTCCTGTTTCGAGAGCTGCATGTAGGATGGTCAGTAGTTGCAGAGCTAGTTCATTCGTGTATATGGCATAGACTTCCTTAGGAAGCCCATCAGGCCCAGATGACTTCCCATTTTTGAGATCTGATATGGCTTGTGTAATTTCTTCTAGATTAATTGGTTGATCTAATTGCGTACTTTGTGTTGCGGTGAGCTTGGGTAGGGATATGCTTTACAGATAGGCACTTATCTCTGTTTCTGAAGTTCTTATGCTAGTTCTATATAGCTCTCGGTAGAATTGTGTTTTGGTGAACTTTCTCGAGAAAATCTGCAGTTACACAATTTAGACTAAAGGCTGTATTAGACAAAAAAAATTCACTGCTAGTATGAGAAACCAACTGAAATCACACTAGGGCTATGTGGATAATCAGATTATTGTTCACATTAATCGGCACCCAGATGGCACTCATACAAAGATCGCCACAATGAGCCTACATCATGTGGTAAATAAGTTGGCCGGGGGGCGAAGCCTGACCGAGCTTGATGGCGGCTGCTTGAGAGGAGCGCTCCCGCTAGGGCCTGTGTCTCGCAATGTTGAAGCATTTGCAGACGACATGCTTCTGTTCTTGTCCGACCCACTAGAAGCGTTTCCTTCCCTATTTACCCTATTACATAAGTTTGGACAATTGTCTAACTTAAAAATAAACCTTTCCAAATGTCAGACTATGGGGGTCCATACCCATAATAGAGTCATATCTGAGCTATCAAGGGAGTACCCATTCATATGGGCTGATTCTCAGATCAATTATTTGGGAGTCAATATTACTAAAGATCCCAATTGCCCATATCAGGCAAATTATCCTGGGATATTGTCAAGCATCCAACAACAATTAAAAGAACTATCTATACCTTTTATGTCTTGGATGGGAAGGAAGAATCTACTGAAAACGTATATCCTCACTAAACTACTGTACTTAATGCAGACTCTTACGTTCTTTACCTGTTCCATTCTTCTTATCAGCATGCAGGCTTTTATCTTCCTTTATCTGGAAACAAACCAAACCACGCCTAGCACACGATATCTTAGTACTACCCAAACATAAAGGGGGTTCCGGGCTCCCAGACATTCAGTCGTATTATAAGGCTATTCAAGACTTCACTCTGAATTGATAAACCCGCGAGTTACCAAATTAGGTTGCCAGATTGCAAGCAACATACTTCCTCCTAAGGATTATACTAATATTTGGAGGCTTTCCTCTGTGGCGCAACCAGGTCTCGTAGTCCCATCACATTTCAGAGGAGTCCTCCATAAACAGCAACATATATCCTCACTCATGAAATTCTCAGAAAGCCCCTCACCTCACCATTTATTGACATTTATTCTCAATAGTGTGTGCGTTTAATCCACATCTGTGACATATGCAGTCCTCCATCCGCAAATTTTTTTTGGGGGGGAAATTTAACTAATTTGTGCCACATTTTTGTGTGCGTTTAATCCACATCCATGACATATACTGTACTCCATCTACATACTCTGTTTTTTAGGGGAAATTTAATTAATTTGTGCCACATTTGTGTATAAATTTAATCCATATCAGTGACATATACTGTACTCCATCCGCAAACTCTGGTTTTTAGGGGAAATTTAACTAATTTGTGCCACTTCTGTGTATGAGTTTAATCCATATCAGTGACATATACTGTACTCCATCCACAAACTCAGTTTTTTTGGGAAATTGAAATAATTTGTGCCACATCTGTGTGTGCGTTTAATCCACATCCGTTACATATACTGTACTCCATCTGCAAACTCTGGTTTTTGGGGGAAATTTAACTAATTTGTGCCACATCTGTGTGTGCGTTTCATCCACATCCGTGACATATACTGTACTCCATCTGCAAATTCAGTTTTTTTGGAAACTTTAACTAATTTGTGCCACATCTGTGTGTGCGTTTGATCCACATCCGTGGCATATACTGTATTCCATCCGCAAACTATGTTTTTTGGGGAAATTGAAATAATTTGTGCCACATCTTTGTGTGCGTTTAATTCACATGCATGACATATACTGTATTCCATCCGCAAACTCTGTTTTTTTGGGGAAATTTAACTAATTTGTGCTACATCTGTGTGTGCGTTTAATCCACATCCGTGACATATACTGTACTCCATCCGCAAACTCTGTATTTTGGGGAAATTTAAATAATTTGTGCCACATCTGTGTGTGCGTTTAATCCACATCCGTGACATATACTGTACTCCATCCGCAAACTCTTGTTTTTGGGGGAAATTTAACCAATTTGTGCCACATCTGTGTGTGTGTTTAATCCACATTCTGACATATACTGTACTCCATCTGCAAACTCTGGTTTTTGGGGGAAATTTAACTAATTTGTACCACATCTGTGTGTGCGTTTAATCCACATCCGTGACATATACTGTACTCCATCTGCAAATTCTGTTTTTTGGGGGAAATTTAACTAATTTGTGCCACATCTGTGTGTGCGTTTAATCCACATCCATGGCATATACTGTATTCCATCCAAAAAATATGTTTTTTGGGGAAATTGAAATAATTTGTGCCACATCTTTGTGTGTGTTTAATTCACATCCATGACATATACTGTACTCCATCCGCAAACTCTGTTTATTGGGGAAATTTAAATAATTTGTGCCACATCTGTGTGTGCGTTTAATCCACATCCGTGACATATACTGTACTCCATCCGCAAATTTTGTTTTTTGGGGGAAATTTAACTAATTTGTGCCACAGCTGTGTGTGCGTTTAATCCACATCCGTGACATATACTGTACTCCATCCGCAAACTCTGTTTTTTCGGGGAAATTTAACTAATTTGTGCCACATTTGTGTGTGCGTTTAATCCACATCCGTGACATATACTGTACTTCATCTGCAAACTCTGGTTTTTGGGGGAAATTTTACTAATTTGTGCCACATCTTTGTGTGCGTTTAATCTACATCCATCCGCAAACTATGTTTTTGGGGGAAATTTAACTAATTTGTGCCACATTTAGTCTCCATAGTGTGGGGCTTTCTGTGTCTGTACCACATCTGAAAACAGTTTCTGATGCGCAAATCTAAATAATGTGGACCTAATTTAGTGTCCATAGTGTGTGGCTCTCTGTGTCAAATACCGTACCACATCTGAAAACAATGTATTTTGGGGAAATGTAAATTATTTGTGCAACATCTACGGTGTGTGCATTTCATACATATCACTGACATATAACATAGTAACATAGTACATAAGGCAGAAAAAAGACATCTGTCCATCCAGTTCGGCCTGTGATCCTCTAGTTGATCCACAGGAAGGCAAAAAAAAGCCCTGTGAGCAAGAGGCCAATTTTCAACACTTAAGGGGAATAAAAAATTCCTTCCCAACTCCAATCAGGCAATCAGAATAACTCCCTGGATCAGCAGCTATAACCTGTAATATTATTATACTCCAGAAATACATCCAGGCCCCTCTTGAATTCCTTTATTGTAATCACGATCACCACCTCCTCAGGCAGAGAGTTCCATAGTCTCACTGCTCTTACCATAAAGAATCCTTTTCTATGTTTGTGTACAAACCTTCTTTGCTCCAGACGCAGAGGATGTCCCCTCGTCACAGTTACAGTCCTGGGGATAAATAGATGATGGGAGAGATCTCTGTACTGACCCCTGATATATTTATACATAGTAATTAGATCTCCCCTCAGTCATCTTTTTTCTAAAGTAAATAACCCTAATTTTGATAAGAAGGAGTATTTTATATGGCGGGCTCTGTGTGGTACTGGTATTATCAGGGGGTTTATCTGTTTCTGCAGTATAGTATTAGTATTTTGATAATCTTTCAGGGTACTGTAGTTGCCCCATTCCAGCTATTACTTTAGTTGCCCTCCTCTGAACCCTCTCCAGCTCTGCTATGTCTGCCTTGTTCACAGGAGCCCAGAACTGTACACAGTACTCCATGTGTGATCTGACTAGCGAGAAAGAAAAATAGGACCACTTTCCGGCGCTGTAGGCATATAAATCGATCCGCATTATGGCTTGGATGTTTTTTCTTTTTATTTAATGATAATAAAATAGGTCTGTAAAGCATACTGTCCTGAGGAAGAAGGCTGTACGCCCTTGAAAAGCGTAGACAGCTTTATTTTCATTAAATAAAAAGAAAAAAACATTCAAGCCATCGTGCGGATCGATTTATATGCCGACAGCGCCGGAAAGTGGTCCTATTTTTCTTCAAACAGCCAAATCTACTACCCCTGAAGCTCGCAGCAACGAGACAGGACGGGACCAGGCAGCAGCAAGGCATCCCGTTAAGCCGGTAAGGGCAATCACCAGCAAGGCTCTTATAGCTGTTGTGATTTAGGGGTCATTATATCAGACGACCTAAAGGTGGGCAGACAATGTCATAGAGCAGCAGGTAATGCCAGCAGAATGCTTGGGTGTATAGGGAGAGGCATTAACAGTAGAAAGAGGGAGCTGCTCGTGCCGCTCTACAGAGCACTAGTGAGACCTCATTTAGAGTATTGTGTGCAGTACTGGAGACCATATCTGCAGAAGGATATTGAAACTTTGGAGAGAGTTCAGAGAAGAGCTACGAAACTAGTACATGGATTGCAGGACAAAACTTACCAGGAAAGGTTAAATGACCTTAACATGTATAGCTTGGAAGTAAGAAGAGACAGAGGGGATATGATAGAAACTTTTAAATACATAAAGGGAAGCATCACGGTAAAAGAGGAGAGAATATTTAAAAGAAGAAAAACTGCTACAAGAGGACATAGTTTAAAATTAGAGGGGCAAAGTTTTAAAAGTAACATCAGGAAGAATTACTTTACTGAGAGAGTAGTGGACGCATGGAATAGCCTTCCTGCAGAAGTGGTAGCTGCAAATACAGTGAAGGAGTTTAAGCATGCATGGGATAGGCATAAGGCAATCCTTCATATAAGATAGGGCCTGGGGCTATTCATAGTATTCAGTATATTGGGCAGACTAGATGGGCCAAATGGTTCTTATCTGCCGACACATTCTATGTTTCTATGTTTCTATGTGACTCCTCACAACAGGATCCGGTAAGCGCAATATGTACCATTTCCTATTACTTTTAGTCCAGATGTACCGCACATGAGGCACTGTTTTTTGTCTTTTTTTGTATCTGTATAGGACTATGTTCTCATCATGGGTATCTATGCTCCTTTTGATGCAACCCATTATCTTATTGCCTTTGGCGGCAGCTGCCTGACACTGGTTTTTGCAGCTTAGTTTGCTGTTTATTAAAATTCCTAGATCCTTTTCCATGTCAGTGTTACCGAGTGTTTTATCATTTAGTATGTACTGGTGACTTGCATTATTCCTTCCCATGTGCATAACTTTACATTTGTCAGTGCTAAACCTTATCTGCCACTTTTCTGCCCAAGCCTCCAATCTATCCAGATCCCTCTGAAGCCCTCATGTTTGACGCCCGGATAAGAGGCGGGTGCGTTGCGGGAATATGTGCGTTTTTCCCGCGCGGGTGCAAACGTTTGCAACACGTTTTGCACGCGCGTGAGAAAAAACGCCATGTTTGGTACCCAACCCGAAGCCGGACTTCATCACTGAAGTCCGGTTTCGGGTCTACTGGAAAATTGATTATTTCCCCTTATAACATGGTTATAAGGGGAAATAATAGCATTCTTAATAATGAATGCATTGTTAAATGAAGAGGAAGGGGTTAAAAATAATAAAAGTTAACTTACCTTAGCCACTTGATCGCGTAGTCGCCATCTGTCCTCTCTTTCCCTGCAGCATCTATGATCTAAAGGACCTGTGATGACGTCACATCACATGGTCCAATACCATGGTAAGATGGACCATGTGATTGGACCATGTGATGTGATGTCATCACAGGTCCTTTAGATCATAGATGCTGCAGGGACAGAGAGGACAGATCGCGACTACGCGATCAAGTGGCTAGGTAAGTTAACTTTTATTATTTTAACCTCTTCTCTTCATTTAACAATGCATTCTTTATTAAGAATGCTATTATTTCCCTTATAACCATGTTATAAGGAAATAATAGAGATTGGGTCCCGTTGCTAAGCAACAATGCGGGAAAATCGCAACGCATCCGCACTTGGTTGCGGATGCTTGCGATTTTCCCGCAGCCCCATTCACTTCTATGGGGCCTGCGTTGCGTGAAAAACGCAGAATATAGAACATGCTGCGATTTTCACGCAACGCAGAAGTGATGCGTGAAAATCACCGCTCATGTGCACAGCCCCATAGAAATGAATGGGTCCGGATTCAGTGCGGGTGCAATGCATCCTCCTCACGCATTGCACCCGCGCGGAAAACTCGCCCGTGTGAAAGGGGCCTATATTGTCCTCTTCAGTGTTAATTACTTTACACAGTTTAGTGTCATCTGCAAAAATTTATATTTTACTATGCAAGCCTTCTACAAGATCATTAATAAATATATTGAAAAGAATAGGGCCCAATACTAACCCCTGAGGTACCCCACTAGTGACAGTGACCCAGTCTGAGTGTGTACTGTTAATAACCACCGTCTGTTTTCTATCACTCAACCAGTTACTTACCCACTTACAAACATTTTCTAACAGTCCGAGCATTCTCATTTTATATACTAACCTTTTATGTGGTACAGTGTGAAATGTTTTGGAGAAGTCCAGATATATAACATCCATTGATTCGCCGCTGTCAAGTCTAGAACTTACTTCCTCATAGAAACTGATTAAATTAGTTTGGCATGACCAATTCCTCATGAAGCCATGCTGATCTGGCGTTATTTCCTTATTTCTGTTGAAATAGCCTCTAAGATAGCATCTCTCAGAAAACCTTCAAACAAGTGGGGGCGGAGCTAGCCGCGCTACAGCGAGGAAGCAAATCTCTGCAGCTTCGGCCTGCATGAAATAAATCCACCTCTTTTCATCCACTTTGGAGGATTTTAAGTGAAGATATCTGCAACAGAAGTCCCAGGTGATTGATTGCAGATGTTTATTTGCCGAAAATAGACTTTATAACAACTCGGGCTTGTGCCTAGCGCGGTCTACAATCAGAGGCATGGAGTACGGAATCTCAGCAGGCGTCGAGCCACTACAGCTGCACTACAAATCACCAGAGCAAGCGAGATACCTATTGCCAGAGCGGGCACTGAAATAGACGAGCCTTGCAGCTGAGAGGATGGCCGAATGTAAGATTCTGGTGGCAAGTGGGAGACGGGACTAGGCCGCAGACCGGGACCTGGTGTGACAACACCGGAGATACATTTTTCGGCTGGAGCAAAGACAGTAATACAGAGCGGATGTTTTTGGAAGGTAGGAGCCTTATACTGAACTTAACAACAAGCTCAAATAGTTGGTATCTAGCCCCCAAGCCTTTCCCGGTCTAGGCTGCAAAGCAGCGGACTCGATTAACAGGCTTCCCGCCAGTAACTTAGACCATCCAGAACTTACGTGTGTTTGCTCCTATCTCTGGCTTAATCGTCAGTTATTAGTAATTGACGATTTTTTAAAAGACTGCAATCCAAGAACGCAATTCAATAGATCCTTCAGCCACGATTCCATATTACCTTCTCAGTAAGGCAAGAGAGGCGGGAAAGAGCCTAAAACTGATTATACAGTTTAAATACTCACCTCAGATATATTGATAGTGGAATGAGCTACATAATGAAATAGAGATGCAGTGTAAACTGAAGGTCTTTAGAGCAACGTAATTCAGAAGAATTACCTAATTTGGTGACTGAGATCAGGTCAGCCATGCAGTGCAAATTTTTTTGGGCGACTATTTCCTCTTTAGTCCACAAAATATATTTGTTAACCAGAAATTTTAGCAACAAAAAGCTATGGGTAAATCCTGAGCAATGTCATAGGAGACTAGAATGGGGAAAACCCCCAAAAGACAGTCTGAATCCGCTAAAATGCAAAAAAGTTATTTGATAGTCTCAGAGTCCCACAATGACGCTACTAACAATGGTCTTAATAAGTACCTTGCAGATCAAGGAAAGGGCTCTAATACAGAAGACGAAGAATCCATCCGGGCAAGAAGATCTGAGAGCACATATCAAAAACCTACCCACTGCCGACAGTATCAAAGGTATGTTCCAAGATTTAACAACCACTTTAGAAAGTGATCTATCTGAAATTAAAACAGACATCAGACAGATATTCGACAGAATAAACACAGTGGAAGAGGCCACGGAGAAAATAACAATACGCTCCACTTTTCTTGAGAATAAAGTTTTGGCCCAACAGAAAGAGATCCATTAACTATGCTTACATATAGATGATCTAGAAAATAGATCAAGATGCAACAACTTGAGAATTAAAGACCTTCCAGAGACACTGGAGGACAACGATATAATCTCAGTACTTTCAACTATTTTACTTAGAATTGCTTGGGAAAGTAGAGTCCCATGACTTGGGCATTGAGAGAGCCCACTGGGTTTTCCGCCGTAGAAATACACCCTCTGATACCCCTAGGGACATTCTATGCTACAACTTAAGTTTCAGCTTAAAAGAGGAAATCTTGAGGAAAGCTAGATTTGCAAAGAAAATTTAGTATGATGGAGGTGACATTACAATTTATCAAGACATATCCAGATATACATTGGAAAAAAGGAGACAATTGACCCCTTTGACCAGGGCTCTCAGAGAGCGTCAAATATAGATGGTTGTACCCGTTTGGTCTTCTCTTGATTCACAATAGCAGACAAATTACTATCAGAACCACGGACGATATAGCCACAGCTTTGCACAATTTGAATCTGGAGCAGCTAGACATTCCGGAATGGAACACAGACGACCAAACTAACTTCTTTCCGAAGCTGCCCAAGATTAACAAGTGGGAGTCAATTACTACACGTAAACACAAAAGAGGAGATGTACAAGATTCCCCATTTCCAAAAGCGCCTAAGAAGACCCCTAGATGCTTTACACCTGGGTGAAGCTGTCCCATATCCTTTACGTGGCTTTAACTATTTGTGAGATTGTACCTGTTGCTTTCTCTTGATATTGCTTATAGAGTAATTGCTTTATGGTACACCCTTCTTTTCTTGATATCTTTATTCTGTATGCCAAAGTTATTATCTTGTTTTTCTACATCTGGCTGACATGGCCTCAGGTCCGACTGTTATAAATACATTTTGGATTAGAGATTTAGTGATCTAAGGGAACTCCAACTTAGACACTTCAGTAAACTATGCTGCAGTGTTTGATTTATCTGACTTGATATTATTGCTTGGTCAATACTATTGTGTTATTCCAAATATCTGCCCCCCCCCCCCCTACAGTAACAGACCGTGTGTTCAGGTGTGTCTTTAACTCTGACCCTTGAAAAGACCTGATTTCTAAGGATCAGACACTGTTTCTGTCTTTCTCTTGGTACTGTTTTCTCTTTTAGGAGGAGTACCAACTTATTGTTCATACCGCTATACTTTATTTTACTTTACCAGACAGTTTTTCATTGAAGGTACTTAGTCTTTGTTGCGGACCGTTTCGCACACAAGAGGATAAAAACCGCTTAGGCGATAATCCCCTTTCCGGATAGACCAGCAGCTACTGCAATCATCAACTTCCCGAACTGCAAACCACACAAATTCACCAACTTCCGAACAAGAGACACACGAACCCTGGAAGCAGCCGAACAGGAAAAGCAATATGAACAGCTTACACTCCTGGCAATCGGCATACAGTCAAATCCTCCCCCAAGTATGAGACGACACTTCACTTTGAGGGTTAAGCAGGAACTTCCTGTACTGGCCCATACAGCCTCTTTTATTCCCAATCCACAAACATATTACAGCCCACAGGGTTTGCAGAACAACCAATAAACACATTACAACACATACAATGCAAGTACAGCAGCCAATCAGACACAATGGGACAATAGAAACACACCCAGCATATTCCTCCCCTCTGCTTAGGAGATAATTGAGTCAAGTACTGTATCTACTCGATTATCTCCAAGCTGAAAAGTTACACTTTTTATACATTTTAATAACTCTCTGATATTACCTCACATACGGATAAAACTTATATTTCTGTGATCGGCATAACTTGGGGAGCAACATATGTAAAAATCCCATGAATCCGTCCAGGGGTTAAAAGTTAGGTGAGGTCCCTTTATTATCCCTTGCCAGCATGGCTTTACCTGCCCAAACCAGGGCAGGTGGGACCAACTGTCTCCCCTTTTAATATTTTGTCCTGCGGCTGGGGTGCGAGACTGACGGTCTCTGCTCCCCGCAGGACACTCTGCCGCTGGGGAGGAAGGACGGCACCTTACGCTCCCTGGGCTATACACTGTCGCTGGGGAGGAAGGACTACACCTTCAGCTCCCTGGGGTACACACTGCCGCTGAAGAGGAAGGACAACACCTTCAGATCCCTGGGATACACACTGCCGCTGGGGAGGAAGGGCAACACCTTCAGCTCCCTGGGGTACACACTGCCGCTGGGGAGGAAGGACGGCACCTTCAGCTCCCTGGGATACACACTGCCGCTGGGGAGGAAGGACAACATCTTCAGCTCCCTGGGATACACACTGCCGCTGGGGAGGGAGGACAACACCTTCAGCTCCCTGGGATACACACTGCCGCTGGGGAGGAAGGACAACATCTTCAGCTCCCTGGGATAAACACTGCTGCTGGGGAGGGAGGACAACACCTTCAGCTCCCTGGGATACACACTGCCACTGGGGAGGAAGGACGACACCTTCAGCTCCCTGGGTACACACTGCCGCTGGGGAGGAAGGACAACACCTTCAGCTCCCTGGGGCATACACTGCCGCTGGGGAGGAAGGATGGCACCTTCAGCTCCCTGGGATACACACTGCCGCTGGGGAGGAAGGACAACATCTTCAGCTCCCTGGGATACACACTGCCGCTGGGGAGGGAGGACAACACCTTCAGCTCCCTGGGATACACACTGCCGCTGGGGAGGAAGGACGACACCTTCAGCTCCCTGGGGTACACACTGCCACTGGGGAGGAAGGACGGCACCTTCAGCTCTCCGGAACGCACTCAGCCGCTGGGGAGGGTGGACTCCCAAGAATGAGACGACACTTCACTTTGAGGGTTAAGCAGGAACTTCCTGTACTGGCCCATACAGCCTCTTTTATTCCCAATCCCCAAACACATTACAGCCCACAGGGTTTTGCAGAACAACCAATAAACACATTACAACACATACGATGCAAGTAGAGCAGCCAATCAGACACAATGGGACAATACAGACACTCAGCATATTCCTCCCCTCTGCTTAGGAGATAATCGAGTCAATTACTGTATCTACTCGATTATCTCCAAGCTGAAAAGTTACACTTTTTATACATTTTAATAACTCCCTGATCTTACATCACATACAGATAAAAATAAACGTGGCCTAAATGGGTGGGACTGCTCCAGACCCCAAACACTGTGGCGTGTTTCTAACTGGGGGGGCAGTTCCTCCGCATGTGGTTCGCAGCGAACAGCTATCCCCAGCAAAAATTGCATACAATGGAGGATGCCGGCGCGAACCACAAGCACCACACAAACATCCTACACAAAATAAAACATGTGCGGATGAAAATATATAAACACATAACTCACAGAAAAAAGATGCACCACATGGATGTGGTGCATCTTTTCTGTGAGTTATGTGTTTATATATTTTCATCCGCACATGTTTTATTTTGTGTAGGATGTTTGTGTGGTGCTTGTGGTTCGCGCGGCATCCTCCATTGTATGCAATTTTTGCTGAGGATAGCTGTTCGCTGCGAACCACATGCGAGGAACTGCCCCAGTTAGAAACACGCCACAGTGTTTGGGGTCTGGAGCAGTCCCACCCATTTAGGCCACGTTTATTTTTGTGATTCTTGTTTTATATGTATTGAATGTGCCATTGCATATGGCTTGTAAACATTCTGTTGCACCTGGAAGCCGGTGTCACATGGTCTGTTGTAGGTGTAGCTTGCGGCCTCATGTGTTCCCCATTGCATTGTTGGTCCTGCAGTGCAGGTGAGTGGGATGGGGCTGTAGGCTACTTAATACCTGTTCAGACCTTGTTCACACACCATAGGTAGTCTAGTGGTAGGACCCCATGTCATGCTGAGATACCGTGTAGTGGTGCCTAAAGGGGCTCCGATATGTTCCTGATTGGAAATATTGGCGAATCTCTCAGCTTTTAACACCAGAGTGAGGGATTAGCCAGTGTTGTCAGTTGCTTATCCATGTGGTGCATCTTTTTCTGTGAGTTATGTGTTTATATATTTTCATCCGCACATGTTTTATTTTGTGTAGGATGTTTGTGTGGTGCTTGTGGTTCGCGCCGGCATCCTCCATTGTATGCAATTTTTGCTGGGGATAGCTGTTCGCTGCGAACCACATGCGGAGGAACTGCCCCCAGTTAGAAACACGCCACAGTGTTTGGGGTCTGGAGCAGTCCCACCCATTTAGGCCACGTTTATTTTTGTGATTCTTGTTTTATATGTATTGAATGTGCCATTGCATATGGCTTGTAAACATTCTGTTGCACCTGGAAGCCGGTGTCACATGGTCTGTTGTAGGTGTAGCTTGCGGCCTCATGTGTTCCCCATTGCATTGTTGGTCCTGCAGTGCAGGTGAGTGGGATGGGGCTGTAGGCTACTTAATACCTGTTCAGACCTTGTTCACACACCATAGGTAGTCTAGTGGTAGGACCCCATGTCATGCTGAGATACCGTGTAGTGGTGCCTAAAGGGGCTCCGATATGTTCCTGATTGGAAATATTGGCGAATCTCTCAGCTTTTAACACCAGAGTGAGGGATTAGCCAGTGTTGTCAGTTGCTTATCCATTTGGTGCATCTTTTTTCTGTGAGTTATGTGCACATACAGATAAAACTTATATTTCTGTGATCAGCATAACTTGGGGAGCAACATATGTAAAAATCCCATGAATCCGTCCAGGGGTTAAAAGTTAGGTGAGGTCCCTTTATTATCCCTTGCCAGCATGGCTTTACCTGCCCAAACCAGTTTCCACTGGTCTGGCAGTGTCCCTGGGACAACACCCTGCTGGAGAACAATGGAGCTGGGGGAGGGGAAGAGCCTCACCTTCCCAGGGATTCAAAGTGGAAGAAAAAGTGTCCAAAAAGTTTCCATATGTCCTTACACTGTTTTTAAAAGGGCCAGCACTGTACAATAAAAGTCCATAAGCCCAAATCAGTTCTTAAAGGGCAATACATCCCAGGGCCATAGTCAGAAGGCAAGAGTCGGGCAACCAGGCTTCTTCAGTTCACAGTGGCGAGGTTGGTTTCACCACAGTCTTCTTCATTGAGAACTGTGTCAGAGTTTAGATGCACCTCATCTAATGCAAATGACATGAATGTTCCCTAAAAAAGAGGACAAATACTCAATTTTTTCAAAAAGAAAAAAGCTGATGTACTGTTTGTGCAAGAAACACACTTTAAAAAGACTTACACTCCAGTTGTCAAAAATTATTTCTAAAGACAGTGGTTTAATGCATGTACACCCTTAAAGAAAAGGAATGGAGTTTCAATTCTTATGAGTAAACACCTTCCCTTTCCCAAGATAGGCTGCCTTGTAGACCCTTGTAGGCCCTGGAAGCACTCTTTCACCCAGACGACGAAAGGTGCAGCGGTCCAGCCAGCCTAGAGCTCATCCATCGGGATTCCCTGCAGCGCACTTCAGAGTATATCCATCGACATTTCAGAATGATGGACACTCTCCGGCCGACAGAAGATCTTCAACAAGACCTCATCGACGGATTTCATCGAAATCGCCTCACAGCAACTCCGGGACTCCAGGATAAGTCTCTAACCCGCAGGCCAGAGGACAATCCAGGAAATGAACTAAGTAGGGATCACCCGCCTTCTCATCAGGAGTTCCAGCCTGCGCATAATGTTCCATAAACATCCTCTTTCGTGCCTAGAAGGTATAATACAGTCTAACCTAAAAGAGAGACTACTGACAGGTATGATTATACACCATTTTCTCACTATCGCAACACACTGGCGGCTTACTCTTCTCCTGATCAAACCAGCATGGACATTGTTAAGTTCCTCACAAGGCGTGAGCTGGTTGCCAAGGGACTTGGGAAGTTTGATGATCACCCTGAGAGTTATAGGGCCTGGCGCTCTTCCTTTAAGAACACAATCAAAGATGTTGGACCATCCCCCAGCGAAGAGATAGACCTCTTAGCTAAGTGGCTAGGGACTGCATCTGCTGAGCATGTAAAAAAAATCAAGTCCATTAATATAAGAAATCCAGAGATCGGACTAAAAATGGTTTGGTTCAGGAGAGGCAATAGAAAACTCTTTTGTTAAAAGGATAGAAGATTTCCCTAGATTAGCTCTCAAAGGCTTCCAGAAACTTAGGGAACTTAGTGACTTATTAACCGCTACAGGACCGCCTAACGCACGGATGCGTCCGGCGGGCAGTCCTGTTGTTCTGGCCGGGCGCATCCGTGCGTCATCTCGCGAGACGAGAGATCTGCTGTAAATGCACACGCATGTGCACGCGTGTTCTCGGCGGCGCGCGGCTCTGCAGTTATACTGCAGCCTGCCAGCGATCATCAATCGCTGGCAGGCTGTAGAAGTTAAATAAATGAAATCAAACAGGTATATCGAAGGCTGTTTTGTTAACAGCGTCTGATATACCTCCTACCTGGTCCTCTGGTGGACCCATTTGCTGGATCGACCACCAGAGGACCAGGTAGCTCTGTAAAGTAGCACCAAGCACCACACTACACCCCCCGTCACTTATTAACCCCTTGTTAACCCCTGATCACCCCATATAAACTCCCTGATCACCCCCCTGTCATTGATCACCCCTCTGTAAGGCTCCATTCAGATGTCCATATGTGTTTTGCGGATCCGCAAAACACGGACACCGGCAATGTGCTTTCCGCATTTTGCAGATCCGCACATTGCCAGAACTATATAGAAAATGCCTTTTCTTGTCCGCAATTGTGGACAAGAATAGGACATGTTCTATATTTTTGCGGAACGGAAGTGCAGACCGGAAGTGCGGATCCGCAATTCCGGATCCGAGCGGGACAAAGTCTGTCCCCATAGAAATGAATGGGTCCGCAATTCCGTTCCGCAAACAGAATTGCGGACGTGCGAATGGGGCCTAAGGGTCCCTTATCACCACCAGTTAGTTAGCTACTTGTTAGGTAGTTAGCGCCCAGCCCACTGCACCGCAGTCCCTGATTTTGGCAGAGATTTTTTCATCCACATTGATCGATGCGAATGAAGAAATCTGTGCCGTTCATTTTTTTTTGGATGAATGAAATCCTAAAGGTACTCATTGAAATTTGGGCCCCTTTGCGCATCTTGGCTGCAAAAAAGTGTCACTCATGTGGTATCGCCGTACTCAGGAGAAGTAGGGCAATGTGTTTTGGGGTGTATTTTTACATATAACCATGCTGGGTGTGAGAAATATCTCTGTAAATGACAACTTTTTAAAAAAAATTTATACAAAGTTGTCAGTTTACAGAGATATTTCTCTCAACCAGCATGGGTATATGTAAAAATAAACCCCAAAACACATTGCCCTACTTCTTCTGAGTACGGTGATACCACATGTGTGCCACTTTTTTGCAGCCTAGGTGCGTAAAGGGGCGTAAAGTCCAACGAGTACCTTTAGGCTTTACAGGGCTGCTCACAATTTAGCCCCGCCCAAAATGCCAGAACAGTAAACACACCCCACAAATGACCCCATTTCGGAAAGAAGACACCCCAAGGTATTCACTGAGGGGCATAATGAGTCCGTGGGAGATTTTTTTTTGCCAGAAGTTAGCAGAAATGGAAACTTTATTATTATTTTTTTTCCTCAGAAAGTGTCATTTTCCGCTAACTTGTGGAAAAAAATGAAATCATACATGAACTCGCCATGCCCCTCTGAGAATACTTTGGGGTGTCTTCTTTCTAAAATAGTGTCATTTGGGGGGTATTTATACTATCCTGACATTCTAGCACCTGAAGAAACATGACAGCTGCTCAGAAAGTCAGAGCTGCTTCAAAATGCGGAAATTCACTTTTTTGCACCATAGTTTGTAAACGCTATAACTTTTACGCAAACCAATAAATATATACTTATTGCATTTTTTTTCATCAAAGATATGTAGAACAATAAATTTAGAGAAAAATTTATATAGAAATGTAGTTTTTTTTAAAACAAAATTACAACAGAAAGCGAAAAATTTCATTTTTTTGCAAAAATGTAGTGAAATTTTTATTAATAGCAAAAAAAGTAAAAATGTCAGCAACAATGAAATACCACCAAATGAAAGCTCTATTAGTGAGAAGAAAAGGAGGTAAAATTCATTTGGGTGGTAAGTTGTATGACGGAGCAATAAACGGTGAAAGTAGTGTAGTGCAGAATTGTAAAAAGTGGTCTGGTCATTAAGGGTGTTTAAGCTAGGGGGGCTGATGTGGTTAATAAAACTTCAAGTAGCCGAATCTGAAGGTGATCTGTCAGGACTCACATTCTTTGACACTGCCAGGGGCAGTACATAGTTAAATCTATAATGAATCCAGACGATTCTATGTGTATGTCAATAACAGAGTGCTTCGGATTAGGAAATCCACCTGTCCGTTCTGGACAATAATCCTGCAGACCATGCTACAAGAGCTGTTGCAGCAAGTCGTCTCAAAGACACAACCTGGCTCACTGGTCCTGCATTCTTACGTAATCCAGGTTCAGCTGTTCACCAGAACAACATATGCGAACTAGTGGACGAAGACTCGGACACTGAGATCCGTCCCAAAGTGTCTGCACTTCACACAGTGACATCCTTCGACTCCCTTGGTTCTCACCGCTTCAAAAGATTCTCCACTTGGAAATCACTCGTACGAGCCATTACTTGTCTAGCCCACATAGCTTGTGCCTTTGAAGAGACCAATTGTAATGATGTTAGGCAGTGTAAAGGCTGGTACCACTGCCAAGAGGTTTACACTGTGACAGAATTCCAGCAGTCAAAAAAAATCATCATTCATACCATACAACATGAAGTCTTTACCAAAGAGATTCACTGCATCACCAACCATAAGTCTATCCCTAAAAATAGCTCTTTAAAAAAGCTTGACCCATTTCTGGACGAGGACGATCTACTGACTGAGTAGGAGGTCGTCTTAAACAAGCAAGTCTCGAGCTCGAGGAAAGAAATCCTCTGATAATTCCTGGGAATCATCACGTTACTACTTTGATTGTACAATACTATCACATCCAAGTGAAGCACCAAGGAAGACTGTTTACGTAAGGAGCTCTACATACTGCTGGATTGTGCATAGTTGGGGCGAAGAGTTGTGAGTAGCATTATCTTCAGATGCGTCATGTGTCGTAAACTTCGTGGTATGTTACAGACACAGAAGATGGCAAATCTACCTGTTGATAGACTCAGTATGGATCCTCCTTTCACCAACGTTGGATTTGATGTATTCGGACCCTGGTCTGTCACAACACGTCAAACTAGGCCAAGCAAACAGCAAACGCTGGGCAGTCTTATTCATGTGTATGACCATCAGAGCTGTTCACATTAAAGTCATCGAATCTATGGATACCTCAAGCTTTATCAACGCTCTTAGACGTTTTATTGCAATCAGAGGTCCTGTAAAGCACATTCGCTCTGACAGACGCTCCAATTTCGTTAGAGCAGCTAAAGAACTACAGATCTCCTCCAATATTGATGGCAAGAGTGTGGAGAGATACTTGAGGGACCAGGATTGCACTTGGACCTTTAACCCACCTCATTCCTTTCATATGGGTGGAGCTTGGGAGAGGATGATTGTTATAGCCCGCAGAATCCTGGATTCCATCTTCTTACAAGTAGGAACTGCTAGACTCACTCATGAGAGCCTTGTAACCTTCATGGCTGAAGTCACAGCCATCATCAATGCTAGACCTTTGACTCCAGTTCTGAGCGATCCAGAGGAACCATTCCTTCTCACTCCTGCAACCCTCCTTACCCAGAAGATTGGGAAAGTGAGTACTCCTCCTGGTGAGTTCAGCACCAAAGATCTTTATAAACGTCAATGGAGACAAGTACAGTGCCTTGCCAATACATTTTGGGACAGGTGGAAGAAACAGTACATATCCACTTTACAACCATGGAACAAATGGCAAACTGTCAGGCCCAACCTGAATCTTGGGGATGTTGTTCTTCTAAAGGACAGTCAGTTGCAAAGAAATGAGTGGCCCCTGGGACTTGTCACAAAGACATTTCCAAGCAAAGATGGGTATGTCCGTAAAGTGGAAGTAAAGGTCTGCAGATCACAAGAGACCAAGCTGTTCCTTAGAACAGTGTGTGAACTCATTCTCCTGTTATCTCCTGATGACTGATAGTGGTATTAATCAATACCAGACGGGGAGTGTCACGTGTCCAGGCAGCTTCTCATAAATGTGTGCTAATTCATATAGGGTTTGTCCTGTATTAAAACATTGTCAATCAGCGCCACCTTCTCACAACTTCTATATTGTTCTCTGTGTATGTTCAGCCTCTTTTGTTACTCCTCCTCTTTGTGTCCTCACTTATCTACAAGAAGGGGAGTAGTCTTCTAGAAGTTTCCATTTTCCTTCACATGCTCTGCTGTACAAGACTATCTAAACTTCTACTATAGGCTGCATAGCCGGTAAGGCATTATTTCTTGCTGTTCTTTCATTCCTACATGATTATTACTAGCTATAGACTTGCATTATGTGTATTTCTATGTAGGCAGCTAGTTAGTAGTTCAGATGTAAAGTAAGGGCCTAGTCAGCTAACCTTGCAGACATGTTGTATGCTGTTCTATGATATGTATATTTGCAGTTCATGTACTTATTGCATCCTTTATGTTACTGTTTCACAGTTTCACACCAACTTATTTCGGCTCATTAACGCTACAGATCATTACCTGGTCTCAATTTACTGAGTAGTAGGAGGGTATTTATCTGCCTGCCAAGCCCATACACGCCCCAGGGGTACATGTGGTAACAAGGACAGGACATTGTAAAGCTCCTTCATATAATCTTTGACTGGTACCTCTTTCCCTCCTCCCCCTTTCTTCTCCTTTCTTCCTACCCCCTTTCCTTCCCCCCCTCTTCCTCTCCCACCCTGTCTATACATTGAGTATTAAAGCTGAAACATGACCTTGGTTGATATTGTTTATATCTTGCTTTGATTCATTATTGTGATATATATAAGTGTACCTATGGAGTGATGTAACTCCTGCTTTCTTTTTATTATAATTTTGAAAATAAAATCTGAAAATTCTAAAATAAACAGACATGAACAAGAAAACCTTCAAACAGTTTACCCTTAACAGATGTTAAACTTACCGGCCTATGGTTTCCGGGCTCTGTTTTTGGACCGTTTTGGAATATTGGCACCACATTTGCTATGCGCCAATCCTGTGGAACATTCCCTGTCAGTATAGAGTCCGCAAATATCAAAAATAAGGGTCTGGCTATAAAATTACTTAATTCTCTTAGGATACGGGGGTGTATGCCATCCGGTCCTGGCAATTTGTCTATTTTAATCTTTTTAAGTCACTGTTGTACTTCTTCTTGGGTCAGACAGGACACTTTTAATGGGGAATTTGTTTTTACATTCAGCATTTCATCTGATGAGTTTATTTTCCTCAGTAAATACATTGGAGAAAAAAATATTTAACAGCTTTGCTTACTCCTCGTCGCTCTTTGCAATTCCCCCCTCATTGCTCTTTAAAGGGACGACACCTTTAGATTTATACTTTTTAACATTTATATAATTGGCCGCTTTTATTTGTTTTTTACATGTTCTATTTTTTTCCTTATAGTTTTTCAGTGCTTTCTCGCTACCCCCCTGTTTTAGTGATTTATATACTTTATTTTTGTCATTTATTGCTTTCTTTACAATTCTATTTATCCACATTGGTTTCTTTGTGTTCCTTAAACTTTTATTCCTATACGGTATGTACCTCTCACAATGAGATTTTAGGATGCTTTTAAAGATATCCCATTTTGTGGCTGTATTTTTTTTTTTTTTTTGAGGACTTTGTCCCAGTTAGTTAGGCCTATGGCCTCTCTTAGTTGGCTAAATTTAGCTTTTTTGAAGTTTGGTAGAAATGCTCTTTTGAACCCTCTATTCGGGTCCTGAACCAGTTGGGAAAGGTAATTGTCTTTGGTTATTGCCAAGAACCTGTTTCCTTTATGCGATGTACAGCTTTCAGTTTCCCAGTCTATATCTGAGTAGTTGAAGAACCCCATAATAACCACCTCATTATGATTTGCGGCCTCGTCTATCTCGTTTAGTAGTAGATTTTCTGTGGACTGGTATATTAGGTGGTTTATAGTAAACTCCTATTAGTAATTTATTATTGTTTTTTGGCTCCATGTGACTCCACAGTGACTCCACATGTTCATGTCCCTCACTTATATCTTCTCGGACTGTGGGCTTTAGACAGGACTTTACATAAAGGCAAACCCCTCCCCCTCTCCGGGTTTGACGATTCTTTTTAAACAGACTGTAACCTTGTACATTAACTGCCCAGTCATAGCTATCATCCAGCCATTTCTCAGTTATTCCCACTATGTCATAGTCCTCCTCACACATCACTAATTCCAGTTTCCCAGTTTTGTTAGTCAGGCTTCTGGCATTAGTATACATACAATTAAGAAGTTTGTGTATATTTTTAACCCTACACCTTTCCTTCTGAACTGTTCTAGTCCCTCCCTCCATTCCTCTCCTAGTCCCACTAACTTACCCGGGTCTCTATCTGCACATTTTCCCCTCCTATAACGTAATTTATCCACAGACGGTGTATGCTAGTCTGTGACATTATCAGGGCTACATCTCCTGTGTAAAGTGTTTGCATCCGAAATACCTGTTTTCATTTATTGGCACATAAACTTACAAATCCTAAGCTGCTGTATGTGTGACATACTTTTAAGCATATATAACATTTAATATTAAGAAGGCAGCCAGTAAGGGACCTGCAAGTGGCCGTGATGCTGATGGTGCACGCAGAGACCGTGGCCCTGGGCGCAATGAAACTAGATAAAAGAATGTAGCTGAGATTCTCCAGGTGCACTAACCCTCTAAAACGGTTATGGCGATGGCGAACCTTTTAGAGACTGAGTGCCGAAACTGCATCCCAAAACCCACTTATTTATCGCAAAGTGCCCACACGGTCATTTATCCTGAATACTACAGTCCAATATAGTATATCTTCCATGTTCCTTATCATTTAGCTATAGCTAACAGATGTGTGTTCCCCTCATCTCCCCTCCTGGGTTGCCCAAGGAACTACGTACTCTGCCGCCAGCATTATCAGATGGATATTTATGGAGCAATTTTTCAAGAAGGACCTTCTGGTATTGCACCATTTTGCTCGTCCTATCTACCATATGAATGAGAGATGAGAAGTTCTCTTTGTAGCGGGGGTCGAGAAGGGAGAACTGAACAACCAGTAATTACTGTTGTGCAAAATGCGTAGAATGCGAGGGTCACAGAAAAGGCAGCATAACATACAGTCAGCCATGTGTGTCAGAGTCCCAACAGAAAAGACTTTGCTGTCCTCATCAGGAGGATGACTCTCAATCTCCTTATCCTCTTACTCCTCTCCTGCCCATCTATGCTGAAAAGATATAATAAACCTGCTATGGTTACTACCCTCTGTAGCGGAGGCAACCGTCTCTTGCTCTCCTCCTCCTCATCATCATCATCCAATTGACACTGAGAAGACGAACTGAGGGTGGTCTGGCTATTACCCTGTGTAATGTTTTCCCCCTAGTTCCACCTCTTCCACATGTAAAGTGTCTGCCTTCATTGTTAGCAGCCAGTGTTTCAGTAGACACAGAAGTGGGATGGTTAGGCTGATAATAGCGACATTGCCACTCACCATCTGTGTTTATCCCTCAAAGTTGCTTAAAACCTCACAGAGGTCAGACATACAAGACCATCTTGCAGCTGGTATTCCACTACTGCCTTCTGCTGCTCACAAAGCCTGGCCAACATGTGTAATGTGGAATTCCAGCACGTGCTCACTTCGCACAACAGCCGGTTAGCTGGCAAATACAAGCGCTGCAGCAGCGTCGCCAGACCGTTGGCAGCTGTAGATGACTTACTGAAATGGGCACACACTCACGGCGCACCTTCAACAGTAGCTCAGGCAAATTGGGGTTAGGTTTTGAGAAATGTCAGAACACGTGGGCTAGGCATGCTATGGCCGGATCCCGGACATTAAAGAGTGATCCACATGGCCATATCAGCATTTTTCCATGTACAATTTTGCCTTCTACACTGGGCAGAGGTTGTTTTCTGCCCAGTGGTTAAGATTCTATTATTAGGACAGGTTTTTGAGGGACAATTTCCCAACGTTTTGCTGTGGTCACTGGGCACTGTCATTCTACCCGGTGAGGGCCGTGATTGGCTGAGGGCAGGGCCTGTTATGTTCCAGTGTTTGAGTTTTTATTGTTATGGTTTGAGATTGAGTTTATGACTACATTGTAAAATATGTTATGGTTATTCGGTTATTTATGAGTTCATAAACAGGCCATGCTATTAGTTTACCTCCACTCTCGTGTGTTATGTTTTTATTTATATTAATGTATAAGTTTGGGATGTTTGTTGTGCATGGTACATATATGCTGTATGATTGATATGTGTGTGAGCTTGCCGAGCTACAAAGCTTCCAACAAGTTATGGCCATTATAAGACACAACCAACCTGGTCCCTTATTCCCTGCCACAGCTCTGCGGCGTTGTGCTGTTTGTCACCCAAGCAAATGAGTTTCACCACGGCCTGTTACCGCTTCCCCACTGCCGTGCTACACTGCTTCCAGCTACTGACTGATGGTTGACTGCTGCTGCAAGAAGAGAATTCAGAGTTTGCAGTGGAGGAGGAGGTTGAGGCGGAGGAGGAGAAGGGGGGGAGGTGTTGTAGCCACTAATGTAGGTGATGGCGGAAATTCTGATAGAAGTAGGTCCCGCAATCCTTGGCGTCGTTAGCACCTGTGCCATCCCAGGGTACGACTTGCTACCGGCCTCAACAAGGTTTACCCAGTATGCCGTCACGGAAATGTAGCATCCCTGGGAAAAAGCACTTGTCCATCTGTCCGTCATTAAGTGGACCTTCCCAATAACTGCGTTGGTCAGGGCACGGTGATGTTACAGGACACATTTGCTGGTGTAATGCGGGGATGGCACACCAAGAAAAATTGTGGCGGCTGGGGATTGAGTAACGAAGGATGGCCGCTGCCATAAGGCTGAGGAAAGCCTCAGTATCCACAGGCATAAATGGCAACATTTCCAGGGCCAGAAATTTTGAAAGTTGTGCATTTAGTGCTATGGCCTGTGGGTGAGTGGCTGGATATTTGCGCTTACGTTCAAAGGCCTGGGGTAAGGAAGGACATCTGTACGCTGTGCTTGGACACAGAAGTGGGTGTGCTAGCTGATGGTGTTTGCAAAGGCCCAGCTGCAAGGCGGGAGTCAAACAGGCCTGCATCTAGGACAGAGGATTGGCCAGCACGGATCACAGGGGCGGAAGAGAAGGCAGTGGTGTGACCCACAGACACTGATTCTGGACCCAGGGGTTTGGCCCACCTATTAGGGTGCTTTGATGCCATGTGGCGGATCATACTGGTGGTGATGAGGTTGCTAGTGTTCACACGCCTACTCATTTTGCCTCCAGTGTACTGTCTTCCCCCATTATGTTCCCGGGTTTGAGTTTTTATTGTTATGGTTTGAGTTAGAGTTTATGAATAGGATCTAAAATATGTTATGGTTATTTGGTTATTTATGAGTTCTTATTTTGGTATGGCACAGTTTGCAAGTTACAATTCTTTTATCGTCTGCACTGTCCTCAAAAAAGCGCCAGACTGAGGAACACCTACCCCTTGGCAAGGAAAATCTGCGGGTCTGTTTGGTGTGGCCCACCTTCTCCCTTTTGCCACCCCAGAGCCTCTTCCAGCCTATTGCCGTGCTGTGGATCCCTCCCCCTCTGTTCTGCTGTCCTCGCTTGACTTGCCACCTTTCCAGATTGGCTCAGTGATGTCATCGTCCATCATCTCCTCTTCTACTTCCTCATACTGGTCATCCTCCTGACTTGTGTTGACCTAACAAGACCCTCACTTATTGACAACTGTGTCTCATCCGCATCATCCACCTCGTGAAACACTAATTGCCATTCCCCATCATCATCTTTTGACTGTGGATGCTGAAGAGTTTGGGGATCAGTGCACAAGATCTCCTCATGTCCCTCTTCAGGGGGGATCAGCTCACCTGTAAGCCCTCACCTACAATCTTTTACAGGGCAATCAAAAAAGAATCTTAATTTTTAATAAAAAAATTTCATAGCCGATGCTGACAGCCATTCCCTGCGCTAACTCTGCAATGTAACATTACCGCAAGCAAAAATTATTTTAAAAATTCAATAAAATGTTATCGTGGCCAGTGTTTTTGATAATATTTCTGCAATGTCCTTGCACTGGCAGCCGGGGATGAAGTAACTCGTTAGCACAGAGGAATCTCATTGGTTATCGGAATGAACCAGACAAGTCGCTCCACCCACTCACAATGGCCATGCACCACCACTCACAGAATCAAGAAAGAGGTATCAATCTGTCAATCTGGGCCGAGTGAGGTTTCCCATGTGGAATCAAATTAAGCCGCAGGCTCCACTCCTGGTGGTGCTCTTCCGTCAATTAGTTTAAGTTTCAGATTTGCAACCATACTCCCCTCGGAACCCAAAGACTTTGATTTCCAGGAAAATGCTTGGCGGGTAATGGGATTAACGCCGCCGGATCGTGTGTCGGAACGATCACAGGCTACAAATTTCATCTTAGGTTCATGAAAACATTCTTGGCAAATGATTTCAGTGTGGTTCTTCTGGCGCCAGTCAAAGAATTTCACCTATAGCAGCGCAATACGGATACCTCCGGCCGTCCATCTTAATCATGGCCCCACTTCTGAAAAAACTTGTACTTGCACTTTATATACAATTGAATATACAGGAAGGAATGCTTCCTAACAATATTTCCTGTAAAATAGATTTTTTTGGGGGGGTTTTGGGCGTATTTTTGTCAGTCTGTAAAAGTGGCGAACAACTAGGACAACATGGTTCCCAGCAGCGACCTGGGAGTCCAAGATGCATCCAGACATCGTCCCCATGCTGTTCCCGATCAATTGCGGTGGTGTTTCTGTCACTTTCTGACCTTTTCCTACGAATCAGGCACCATCCCCTCTTCAGAGCAGGTGGTGCCTGGCTGTCTTCCATTGACTTCCATTATACTCGGGTGCTCGGCCGAGCACACGAATATAGCAATGTATTCGGGCCGAACATCCGAACACCCGAATACCTTGCTGCTCGCTCATCACTAAGAGCGATACCTTCCATGCATGACCTCCAGACATCCTGGGGGATCCATAGATGGACACAAATCCATTATTCACATTTTTGCTTTATCTGTAAGAAATATCTTGACAGAACCCAAGTGGATTATGTACCTTCATGGTATGATGCAATAATCGAATCCTCGGACCCTGGTAGATGGCTTGTTTCCCTTCTCTATAATAAAATTTTGGAGTTGAAAACTTCTTCTTCAAAACCTAGTTATATTCTTCAATGGAAGAAAGATTTAGGGACAACACTTACAACTGAGGAGGTCACCAAAATCCTAAATAGTTCCCATGGATTCTCCCGATGTATCTGCATACAAGAAAACTCCTTTAAGTTGTTGGTCAGGTGGTACCGCACCCCAGATATTCTACACAATATGGACCCTTTGCTTCCCGCAGTGTGTTGAAGATGTCATAAGGCACAAGGTTCTGCCTTCCATATTTGGTGGACTTGTTCCAAGATAGCCCCCTTCTGGGAAGAGGTGTCACAGGCCATTAGCCAGATATGTTCAACAGCATTCCCTATATCACCTACACTAGTTCTCCTAAACTTGCCAAATAGTCAATGCCCGCTTACTAGATTTTCTCTAGCTGCACATTTGATTGCGGTGGCCAAATTTCTTTTACCGCTACATTGGCTTTAGGATCAGATGCCGTTTATTACTGAATGGAAGCATAAAGCACATGAAATATGCAGGTTAGAGGAACTAACTAGGTGGAAAACACTTTCTCACAATATGTTTCTTAAGATCTGGTCCCCTTGGATTCAGTGGTATGAAAGATCTACTCAGGCACCATAGTGTTGTACCATCAGATATGTATTTACTTTTTTCATCCTCTTTCTTCCCCTGCCCCAAACATCTCTTCCTGTAAGGGCCTGGATTGGCCAAATCAATTCTGCATAACAGATGTACACAACGAGGTATCCTTTTTAATTTTAATTTTAATTTTTGACTCTCAATCTGGATTACTTTGCAGACAAATGTTAAGCAGCCTTAATTTTTCAGTGTCTGTACCACTTCTTTGAACACCCGACATGTTGTTTGTTATATGTTGAGATTGATGTTTCTAAATGAAACGTTAATCTGAAGATTGTACAATTGCAGAAATGAAAATAAAGATTTTCAAAAAAAAAAAGTTGGCCAAGGGGTTTAACCTAAGCTAGAAATATGTGGGCAAATTACAAGAACTATGTGAACGATTACAAGAACGACATATATTCCAGCAACTGATATTGACTGCTTTGTCTCCCTGACAGGCCCGATCAGCCCTTCCCTGTATAGGCGGGAACTTGTTATTTTAAGTCAGCTGTGCATGCGGCCCACACGGCCATACCAGGGCCGGAGGCTCCACACCCCAAGAGTGTATGTGTATAGCCAGTCCTATTATTATCCTCTCTGTCTGCTCCTGATGACTAGTGTTGAGTGAGCATGCTTGGCTGAACACCTTTTTTACTTGAGCATCGCGATGCTCGGCACATCGAGTCTCGAGTCTTTAGCCGCTGGTGACAGCAGCGACATTACCTGCGCTACATCTCTTGTATAACATTTGCGCATCCCAAATAGTTGTGACATTCCCTTTCATTTTTTATTAGCCGCTGGTGAAAGCAGCGACATTACCTGTGCTACATCTCCTGTATAACGTTTGCGCATCCCAAATAGCTGTGACATTCACTGTCATTTTTTATTAGCCGCTGGTGCCACAGCGACATTACCTGCGCTACATCTCCTGTATAACGTTTCCGTATCCCAAATATCTGTGACATTCACTGTAATTTATTTGCGCATACACTTACAAAACCTGCGCTACTGTATGTGTGACATACTTGCAAGCATATATACCATTTAATGTGATCAAGGCAAGCAGTAAGGGACAGGGAAGTGGCCGTGCTGCTGATGGTGCACGCAGAGGCCGTGGCCCTGGGCACGGTGAAACTGTGCCTGCTGCCAGAGCATAAGAAACACACTCATCCACGATACCTAGCTTCATGTCCCAGTTTGCAGAACAGCGCAGGACAAGTTGAAGTCAGACCAGTGCAACCAGGTGGTCGATTGGATTGCAGCAGATAACACTTCCAGTTGGCTAAGCACCACCCTGTCTTCCACAAATTCCAGTCTCTGTAGCCAAGAGTCTGGTCAACAGACTGATCCTCTTCCTTCCACTATGGAGAGTCTTGGCAAACAAGAGATCCCACACTCGGATATTCCGAGGAGCTCTATTCATCGCCATTCCTTGATTTGGCCCTCTCGCCAAGCCCGCTTGAAGAGGGACATGAGAAGATTTTGTGCCCTCATTCCCAAACTCTTCAGCATCCACAGTCAGAAAAAGATGACGCTGGGGAACGGCAATTAGTGTTTTACGAGGTGGATGATGATGATGAGACACAGTTGCCAATAAGTTAACCGCAATTAGTGTCTCAAGAGGAACATGATGAGGATGAGACCCAGTTGTCAATAAGCGAGGTTCTTGTTCGGTCAAGTCAGGAGGATGACCAGAGTGAGGAAGTGGAACAGGAGGTGGTGGGCGATTATATCACTGACCCAACCTGGGAAGGTGGCAAGCCAAGCGAAGACAGCAGTACAGAGGAGGAGGAGGGATCCGTAGCACCGCAACAGGCTGGAAGAGGCAGTGGGGTGGCAAAAGGGAGAAGGCAAACCACACCAAACAGGCCCGCAACTATTACCCAGAGCACCCCTTCGGCAATCTTTTTTGAGGAAAGTGCAGACGATACAAGAATTGTCATTTGCAACCTGTGACGTACCAAAAAGAGCAGGGGCGTGAACACTAGCAACCTCAATGGGCCTTGCTGAAAATAATTTGCTTAGGTGAAAAATAGCACACTGCCGCAGAGCTGTGGCAGGGTATAAGGGACCAGACTGAGCTGTGGCTCTCACTACTCAACCTACAACCAGGCATGGTTGTGTCTGATAATGGCCGTAACTTGGTGGCGGCTTTGGAGTTCAAGCTCACACACACCATGCCTAGCCCACGTGTTCAACTTAGTGGTTCAGCAGTTTCTCAAAACCTACCCCAATTTGCCTGAGCTAATGGTGAAGGTGCGCAGTGCGTGTGCCCATTTCCAAAAGTCATCTACAGCTGCTGCCGGTCTGGCAACGCAGCAGCAACGCTTACAATTGCCAGCTCACCGATGTTGTGCGGTGTGAGCACGCGTTGTAACTCCACGTTCCACATGTTGGCCAGGATTTGTGAGCAGCAGAGGGCAGTAGTGGAATACCAGCTGAAACATGGTCGTTGCCTTTCGAGTCAGCTTCCGCGCTTCACAAGCGACGAGTGGGCATGGATGTCTGACCTCTGTGAGGTTTTATGCAACTTTGAGGAATCAACACAGATGGTGAGTGGCGATGCCGCTATTATCAGCGGAACCATCCCACTTCTGTGTCTACTGAAACACTCGCTGCTCACTATGAAGGCGGACACTTTGCCTGTGGAAGAGGTGAAAATGGGGGAAGACAGTACACAGGGTGATAGCCAGACCACCCTCAGTTCATCTTCTCAGCGCAAATTGGATGATGAGGAGGAGGTGGAGCAGGAGACGGTTGCCTCTGCTACACAGGGTAGTACCCATAGCTGGTTTATTCCATCTGTTCAGCGTGGATGGGCCGAAGAGGAGGAAGAGGATGAGAAGATTGAGAGTCATCCTCCTGATGAGGACAGTGAAGTCTTGTCTGTTGGGACTCTGGCCCACATGGCTGACTTTATGTTATGCTGCCTTTCCTGTAACCCTCGCGTTATACGCATTTTGGTCAACACCGATTACTGGTTATTTACCCTTCTCGACCCCCGCTACAAAGAGAACTTCTCATCTCTCATTGCTGTGATGGAGAGACCTAGCAAAATGGTGCAATACCAAAAGGTCCTTGTGGAAAAATTGCTCCATAAATTTCCAGCTGACAACACTATTGGCAGAGTACTTTGTTCCTTGGGCAGCCGAGGAGGGGAGACGATTGAAACACACAGCAGTTCCAATAGAGGCAGGGCAACACTCTCTAAGGCCTGGGACAATTTCATGACACCCCGCCAGCACCCTCACCCTGATGCGCGGCCTAGTGTCACAAGGAGGGAAAAGTTTTGGAACATGGTGAAGGAGTACGTAGCAGACCGTGTCAGCAGCCTCAATGATCCATCAGTGCCTTACAACTATTGAGTGTTCAAGCTGGGCACATGGCACGAACTGGCGCTCTACGCCTTGGAGGTGTTGGCCTGCCCTACTGCCAGCGTATTGTCAGAGCGGGTATTTAGTGCTGCTGGGGGCATAATAACTGATAAGCGCATCCGCCTGTCAACTGAAAATGCTAACAGATTGACTGTTATCAAAATTAACAAGGCCTGGATTGCCCCTGACTTCTCTACTCCACCAGAGGAAAGAACATAAAGGAACTTTAAATGTGGCTTTTATGGTGTATTGAATACAGTGTATTCCCATCCACCCCTTCCACTACTAAAAAAGTTATATGGTTCAATCTGCCTTTTCTCGTCCTCCTCCTTCTCCATCATATCAACATGCTTTTTAGGCTGCCCTCGCTCCTAATGTTTTAGAGGATCACCAGCAGAACCTTTCTCCTAATGTTTTAGAGGGTCAGCTCAGCAGTAGACCCTCACCCCTAATGTTTTAGAGGGTCAGCTTAGCAGCAGACCCTCACTCCTAATGTTTTAGAGGGTCACCAGCAGGCCCTCGCCCATAAAGTTTTAGATGGTCAGATCAGCAGCAGGCCCTCACCCCAAATGTTTTAGATGGTCAGATCAGTAGGAGGCACTCGCCTCTAATGTTATTCGAGGGTCAGCTCAGCATCAGACCCTCAACACTAATGTTTTAGATGGTAAGATCAGCAGTAGGCCCTCGTCCTAATGTTTAAGAGGGTCACCAGCAGGCCCTATCTCCTAATGTTTTAGAGAGTCAACTCAGCATCAGACCCTCACGCCTAATGTTTTAGATGGTCAGATCAGCAGCAGGCACTCGCCCCTAATGTTTTCGAGGATCAGCTCAGCAGCATACCCTCACCCATAATGTTTTAGGGGGTGGAGCTCAGCAGCAGATCAGCAGCAGGCACTCGCCCCTAATGTTTTCGAGGGTCATCTCAGCAGCAGACCCTCACACTTAATGTTTTAGATGGTCAGATCAGCAGCATGCCCTCGCCCTAATGTTTTAGAGGGTCACCAGCAGGCCCTTGCTCCTAATGTTTTAGAGGGTCAGCTCAGCAGCAGACCCTCACCCCTAATGTTTTAGAGGGTCAGATCAGCAGCAGGCCCTCACCCCTAATGTTTTAGATGGTCAGATCATCAGCAGACACTCGCCCCTAATGTTTTCGAGGGTCAGCTTAGCAGCTCAACCTCACCCCTAATGTTTTCGAGGGTCATCTCAGCAGAAGACCCTCACACTTAATGTTTTAGATGGTCAGATCAGCAGTAGGCCCTCGTCCTAATGTTTAAGAGGGTCACCAGCAAACCCTTTCTCCTAATGTTTTAGAGAGTCAACTCAGCAGAAGACCCTCACTCCTAAGGTTTTAGATGGTCAGAGCAGCAGCAGGCACTCGCCCCTAATGTTTTCGAGGGTCAGCTCAGCAGCATACCCTCACCCCTAATGTTTTAGATGGTAAGATCAGCAGCAGGCCCTCGCCCTAATGTTTTAGAGGGTCACCAGCAGGCCCTTGCTCCTAATGTTTTAGAGGGTCAGCTCAGCAGCAGACCTTCACCCCTAATGTTTTAGATGGTGTAAGAGAGTGCAAGGTGTTGTATTTGATAGCAGGTATGTGTCACCGAGGTTGCTGGCCTCGGTGAGGTAAGAGCCGGGGTTTTTGGTCTGCAGCAGCTAGTGCTGCTCTGTTAAATAGCATGGCTGCAAAGCCGATCCGGGCCGGCTCTTACTGGGAGCAGCTAAAGAGTAGGGTGGGTGGCTGCTCCCCACGGTCCAGTCCATGTTTTGGGCTGGGTATATAACGCAGCCAGCAGCTGTGTCTGAGGGTGTGATTATCCTGGAGCCTGCTAACAGGGCTGAGGAGTTCTCTGTGCTGGAGGACGGAGCTCAGCAAGGTGGTGTTTCCCTGCAACCTGAAGGAGGAATCGCCTGCGGCTGAACCGACTGCTAGGTGTGAACCCGCACTTAAACCACCCAAGGTGACTGGACCCTGTGTTGGCCTGTTTTTGGTTTTGCCACATGATTTCTGTTGTGTGTGAACTGTCACCAAGAGACTGTTTTCATTTCTGGTGTGCAAGTGTGAATAAAACACTGTTTGATGCACAATCTGGACTCCTTGTTTTGCCTCTAAACTGCACCCGCACCGCTGTCTACCAGAGCGACTCCCCACATTTGGTGTCGGATGCGGGCATGCGCAGTGAGGCTGGCGTGAACGCCGAACTTTGTTTTTGCTGAGCAAAAGTGGATGTCCTATATTAGGCCGGCAAAGTTACAGCCTGTGATCCCTGACAAAATGGAGGCGGTTGTAAAAGCCCTTGTGGAGGCTAACTTGCAGCAGCGGGAGGCCAACAAGCAGCAGCAGGAGACCAACCAGCTACTACTTCAGCAGGTGATGGCTTTACAAGCTGCAGGAGCGTCCCACCATGTCCATGATGCCCGGAAAGCGGTCCGTGCGGCGATCCCAAAAATGACCCCCTCGGACGACGTTGAGACCTATCTGGCGGTCTTTGAAAAGGTGGCCGTGAGGGAAAAGTTACCCCGTGACCAGTGGGCAGAGGTCGTCGCTCCGTTCCTGGCGTCTGGACCCCAGCAAGTATTTTTGACCTCCCAGGTGACCAAGCAGCTGACTACCCGACTGTGAAAGGTGAGATCCTGGCAAGACTGGGGGTGAATGTTTTGGTCCGGGCCCAGCGGGTGCATCAGTGGGAGTTTAACCCGGCTGAACCCGCCAGGCCACAATACTATGACTTGCTACAACGGTTGCAAAAATGGCTGCAGCCAGACATACTGACTCCCACTGCTATGCTCGACCGTCTGTTAGCCGATGTCTTCTGGAGGGCCTTGCCTTACCCTCTCCAGCACTGGATCGGCCAGGTATCGCCCACCAATGCCCTGGAGATGGTCGACCTGGTGGAGCGGTACGAGGCCACCAGAAACCTGCAGGGGAGTCTTGCTGGGAAGGGGTCAGTCAAACCCCGGAGGCCTCTGCCCCAGTTCCGACGTCCGCGACAGAGCGGCCTGCACGGAATATACCCCCTGCGAGTCCGCCTCCCGTGGTATGCTGGAGGTGTCAGGAGCCAGGCCACATCAGGGCCGACTGTCCGCATCGGGATGAGCCGATGGAGGTGAACTACGGGGTCGCCACTCCTTGTATGCACGGAAGCTGTGCGCAACTGGCACCCGTGAGGTGCAAGACCATAACCACCTGTGTCAGGTAGAGGTGGGAGATTCGCTGGCGGTGGCTCTGCTGGACTCCGGGAGTTTAGTCTCCCTGGTAAGGGCTGCCCTTGTACGGCCTGTGGAGTATACTGGCCGTAAAGTCGGGGTCCTATGCATCCACGGAGACCTGAAAGACTACCCCACTGCACTAGTGACTTTGTCCACAGCGGCTGGTAGGTGGACCCACGAGGTGGCTGTCGCTACTAAACTCCCACATGAACTAATACTTGGGAGGGACTTCCCGGTTTTCCGGCGCTGTGGCCGGCAATAAAGGTATCTGAGGGACCCGAGACAGGGGTGACCCTAGTAGAGTGGCCTGATACCGCTGGAAGGCCAGAACCCTGGGAGCCCGAGTCTGAAGGGCCGGCGGTAGGGGTGACCACTGCTCCAGCGGTAGAGGGGAGACAACCCCACTGAGTGTAATGGTGGGAGACACGGAGGACTTGCCACCGGGGCCTGAGTTGGCAGACCTCAATGTCTCCGGGGAAAATTTTGGGACCGCACAACACCGGGACCAAACCCTAACCAGGGCCTGGGAGAATGTGCTGGAAATTGATGGTAAACCCCAGAAACCAGGGGCTGAATTAATGTTCCCACGATTTATTGTTCTACAGGATATGTTGTATCGGGTGAACCAAGTCCGAGGTGAACCTGTTGAACAGTTGGTGGTGCCCACAGCGTATCGCAAGCTTGTCATGGAGCTTGCCCACCAACATGTTCTTGGGGACACCTGGGGTGGCAGAAAACCCAGGACCGCATACTGCAGCGGTTTTATTGGCCCAGTGTGTTCAAGGAGGTAGAGAATTATTGTAAGTCCTGTCCGACCTGTCAGATAACTAGCCCCCAGCCACATTTCCGTAGTCCTCTGGTACCTCTGCCAATTATTGAAGTACCGTTCGAGCGAATCGCTATGGATTTAATTGGGCCTGTACCAAAGTCTGCCAGGGGCCACCAACACATTCTGGTAGTTCTCGACTATGCCACTCGGTATCCGGAGGCGGTGCCTCTGCGACATACCTCAGCTAAGCTCATTGCCAAAGAGTTAATGGAGATGTTTTCCCGTGTGGGCCTGCCAAAAGAGGTTCTGACAGACCAAGGGACCCCTTTTATGTCCAAAGTAATGAGGGAACTGTGTAAATTGTTGCGTATAAAGCAGCTACGGACGTCCGTTTACCATCCGCAAACAGACGGTCTGGTTGAGAGGTTTAACCAAACTCTAAAAAATATGTTAAAGAGGGTGGTGTCTAGAGATGGGAAGGACTGGGATCTGCTTCTGCCCTATCTCATGTTCGCAGTGCGAGAGGTACCCCAGGCCTCTACTGGGTTCTCGCCCTTCGAACTGCTTTATGGCAGACACCCTCGGGGCCTGTTGGATATCGCCAAGGAAGCATGGGAACAACAGCCTGTCCCCCACAAAAGTGTCATTGAGTATGTCACCCAGATGCAGGAACGGATAGAAAGGGTGTTGCCGCTGGTCCGGGAGCATATGGAGGCAGCACAACAAGCCCAGAGTAGGGTGTATAATCGTCAGGCTCGGGTACGGGGCTTCAATCCGGGAGATCGAGTGTTGGTTCTGGTACCCACCCTTGACAGCAAATTCCTAGCTAGGTGGCAGGGCCCCTATGAGGTGATCGAGAAGGTAGGGGAAGTAAATTACAAAGTACACCAGCCAGGGCGGCGCAAGCCGAGCAGGTGTACCACGTGAATTTACTTAAGCCTTGGAAAGATAGGGACACGGCCGACGACCACAGCCCCCGGCCAGGGCTTCTAGGTGAAAAGTGTCCAGCCCCACAGTTCGAGGCCTGTGAAGCAGTAACCACGGTAAAATTGCAGACAGCCTGTCTTCCAAACAAGTTCAGGAAGTCAGGAGTTCATCAGTCGGAACACGGATGTGTTCTCGGACCTCCCTGGCCGCACGTCTCTCATCCAACATGACATCGTCACTGAGCCTCAGGCCAAGATCCGGTTAAAACCATACCGGGTACCCGAGGCTCGGCGACGGGCCATCGCGGAGGAAGTACAGTTAATGTTGAAGCTCGATGTCATTGAGGAGTCGAAGAGTGAGTGGGCCAGTCCCATAGTCCTAATACCCAAGCCGGATGGGACGTTGCGGTTCTGCAACGATTTTCGCAAGTTAAATGAAGTGTCCAAGTTTGATGCGTATCCCATGCCCCGGGTAGACGAGCTTGTTGAGAGTTTAGGGCAAGCCCGTTATTTTTCTGTGCTAGACCTCACCAAAGGGTACTGGCAGGTACCCTTAACGGAGTCGGCTAAGGAAAAACCGCATTTGTTACCCCGCAGGGCCTGTATCACTACAAGGTGTTACCCTTTGGCCTGCATGGCGCCCCCGCCACTTTCCAAAGGTTAATGGACATAGTGCTGCGACCACATCGTCGGTACGCCTCGGCCTACTTAGATGATGTAGTCATCCACAGCACCGACTGGGAAAGCCATTTACCCAAGGTGCAGGCGGTAGTGGATGCCCTGAGGAAAGCCGGACTGACCGCTAACCCAAAGAAGTGCTCCATAGGGTTAGAGGAGACAAAATATCTGGGATATGTAATTGGGCGGGAGTCATCAAACCTCAGGTAACCAAGGTAGAGGCCATTCGTAACTGGCCCCGACCGGTCACCACCAGGCAGGTAAAGTCGTTCCTGGGGATTGTAGGTTACTACATGAGGTTTGTGCCCCACTTTGCCACAATAGCAGCGCCGTTGACAGACCTGTTGAAGGGGCGAAAGTCTGGGAGGGTTAGCTGGAGTGAGAAGGCGGAGGAGGCTTTCGCCGCGTTGAAGTCGGCCCTGTGTGGGTCCCCGGTTTTGGTGACACCCGACTTCAACAAGGAGTTTGTCGTACAGACCGACGCCTCGGAGGTAGGCCTCGGTGCGGTACTGTCTCAGGAGGTCAACGGGGAAGAACATCCCGTTGTCTTCCTGAGCCGTAAGCTCAATCCCGCCGAGTCCAGATACAGTATAGTGGAGAGGGAGTGCCTGGCTATCAAGTGGGCACTCGAATCTCTCCGCTACTACTTGTTAGGGAGGAGGTTCCGTCTGGTGACCGACCATTCCCCTCAAATGGATGAGTCAGGCCAAGGAGAGGAATGCTCGGGTCACCAGGTGGTTCCTATCTCTTCAGAATTTCAAATTCTCTGTGGAACACAGGGCAGGCCGCTTGCAGGGCAACGCAGATGCCCTGTCCCGCGTCCACTGCCTCACGTGTGTTCACCCCCTCAGGGTTGAACAAAGGGGGTGTGTAAGAGAGTGCAAGGTGTTGTATTTGATAGCAGGTACGTGTCACCGAGGTTGCTGGCCTCGGTGAGGTAAGAGCCGGGGTTTTTGGTCTGCAGCAGCTAGTGCTGCTCTGTTAAATAGCATGGCTGCAAAGCCGATCCGGGCCGGCTCTTACTGGGAGCAGCTAAAGAGTAGGGTGGGTGGCTGCTCCCCACGGTCCAGTCCATGTTTTGGGCTGGGTATATAACGCAGCCAGCAGCTGTGTCTGAGGGTGTGATTATCCTGGAGCCTGCTAACAGGGCTGAGGAGTTCTCTGTGCTGGAGGACGGAGCTCAGCAAGGTGGTGTTTCCCTGCAACCTGAAGGAGGAATCGCCTGCGGCTGAACCGACTGCTAGGTGTGAACCCGCACTTAAACCACCCAAGGTGACTGGACCCTGTGTTGGCCTGTTTTTGGTTTTGCCACATGATTTCTGTTGTGTGTGAACTGTCACCAAGAGACTGTTTTCATTTCTGGTGTGCAAGTGTGAATAAAACACTGTTTGATGCACAATCTGGACTCCTTGTTTTGCCTCTAAACTGCACCCGCACCGCTGTCTACCAGAGCGACTCCCCACAATGGTCAGATAAACAGCAGGCCCTCACACCTAATGTTTTAGATGGTCAGATCAGCAGCAGGCCCTCACCGCTAATGTTTTAGATGGTCAGATCAGCAGCAGGCACTCGTCCCTAATGTTTTCGAGGGTCAGCTTAGCAGCAGACCCACACCCCTAATGTTTTAGAGGGTCAGCTGAGCAGCAGACCCTCACCCCTAATGTTTTAGAGGGTCACCAGCAGGTTCTCACCCATAATGTTTTAGAGGGTCAGATCAGCAGCAGGCACTCGCCCCTAATGTTTTAAAGGGTCAGCTCAGCAGCAGACCCTTACCCCTAATGGTTTAGATGGTCAGATCAGCAGCAGGCCCTCGCCCCTAATGTTTTAGAGGGTCACCAGCAGGCCCTTGCTCCTAATGTTTTAGAGGGTCAGCTCAGCAGCAATCTTCCTTTTCTCGTCCTCCTCCTCCTCCTTCATATCAACATGCTTATTAGGCCTCCCTCTCTCCTAATGTTTTAGAGGATCACCAGCAGGCCCTTGCTCCTAATGTTTCAGAGAGTCAGCTCAGCAGCAGATCCTCACCCCAAATGTTTTAGAGGGTCAGCTCAGCAGCAGACCCTCACTCCTAATGTTTTAGAGGGTCACCAGCAGGCCCTCGCCCATAATGTTTTAGATGGTCAGATCAGCATCAGGCCCTTGCTCCAAATGTTTTAGATGGTCAGATCAGCAGGAGGCACTCATCCCTAATGTTTTCGAGGGTCAGTTCAGCAGCAGACCCTCACACTTAATGTTTTAGATGGTCAGATCAGCAGCAGACACTCGCCCCTAATGTTTTAGAGGGTCAGCTCAGCAGCAGACCCTCACCCCTAATGTTTTAGATGGTCATATCAGCAGCAGGCCCTTGCTCCTAATGTTTATGAGGGTCACCAGCAAGCCCTCGCTCCTAATGTTTTAGAGAGTCAGCCCAGCAGCAGACCCTCACCTCTAATGTTTTAGAGGGTCAGCTCAGCAGCAGACCCTCACCCATAATGTTTTAGATGGTCAGATCAGAAGCAGGCCCTCACCTCTAATGTTTTAGATGGTCAGATCAGCAGCAGACACTCGCACCTAATGTTTTAGAGGGTCAGCTCAGCAGCAGACCCTCACCCCTAATGTTTTAGATGGTCAGATCAGCAGCAGGCCCTCACTCCTAATGTTTTAGATGGTCAGATCAGCAGCAGGCTCTCGCCCCTGATGTTTAGATGGTCCTAATGTTTTTGAGGGTCTCCAGCAGACCCTTGCTCCTAATGTTTTAAAGGGTCAGCTCAGCAGCAATCTTCCTTTTCTCTTCCTCCTCCTCCATCATATCAGCATGCTTATTAGGCCTCCCTCGCTCCTAATGTTTTAGAGGATCACCAGCAGGCCCTTGCTCGTAATGTTTCAGAGGGTCAGCTCAGCAGCAGACCCTCACCCCCAATGTTTTACAGGGTCACCTGCAGGTCCTAACCCATAATATTTTAGATGGTCAGATCAGCAGCAGGCTCTCGCCCCTGATATTTAGATGGTCAGATCAGCAGCAGGCCCTCGCCCCTAATGTTTTAGAGGGTCACCAGCAGGCCATTGCTCCTAATGTTTTTGAGGGTCTCCAGCAGACCCTCGCTCCTAATGTTTTAAAGGGTCAGCTCAGCAGCAATCTTCCTTTTCTCGTCCTCCTCCTCCATCATATCAGCATGCTTATTAGGCCTCCCTCGCTCCTAATGTTTTAGAGGATCACCAGCAGGCCCTTGCTCCTAATGTTTCAGAGGGTCAGCTCAGCAGCAGACCCTCACCCCCAATGTTTTAGAGGGTCAGCTTAGCAGCAGACCCTCACACTTAATGTTTTAGATGGTTAGACCAGCAGGCCGTTGCTCCTAATGTTTTAGAGGGTCAGCTCAGCAGCAGACCCTCACCCCTAAAGTTTTAGATGGTCAGATCAGCAGCAGGCCCTCACCCATAATATTTTAGATGGTCAGATCAGCAGCAGGCCCTCACCCATAATATTTTAGATGGTCAGATCAGCAGCAGGCCCTCGCCTCTAATGTTTTAGAGGGTCAGCTCAGCAGCAGACCCTCACCCCTAAAGTTTTAGATGGTCAGATCAGCAGCAGGCCCTCACCCATAATATTTTAGATGGTCAGATCAGCAGCAGGCCCTCACCCATAATATTTTAGATGGTCAGATCAGCAGCAGGCCCTCGCCTCTAATGTTTTAGAGGGTCAGCTCAGCAGCAGACCCTCACCCCTAATGTTTTAGATGGTCAGATCAGCAGCAGACCCTCACCCCTAATGTTTTTGATGGTCAGATCAGCAGCAGGCCCTCACACTTAATGTTTAAGATGGTCAGATAAGCAGTAGGCCCTCGTCCTAATGTTTTAGAGGGTCACCAGCAGGTCCTTCTCCTAATGTTTTAGAGAGTCAACTCAGCAGAAGACCCTCACTCCTAATGTTTTAGATGGTCAGATCAGCAGCAGGCACTCGCCCCCAATGTTTTCGAGGGTCAGCTCAGCAGCAGACCCTCACTCCTAATGTGTTAGATGGTCAGATCAGCAGCAGGCCCTCGCCCTAATGTTTTAGAGGGTCACCAGCAGGCCCTTGCTCCAAATGTTTTAGAGGGTCAGCTCAGCAGCAGACCCTCACCCCTAATGTTTTAGATGGTCAGATCAGCAGCAGGCCCTCACCCCTAATGTTTTAGATGGTCAGATCAGCAGCAGACACTCACCCCTGATGTTTTCGAGGGTCAGCTTAGCAGCAGACCCTCACCCCTAATGTTTTTGAGGGTCAGCTGAGCAGCAGACCCTCACCTCTAATGTTTTAGAGGGTCACCAGCAGGTTCTCACCCATAATGTTTTAGATGGTCAGATCAGCAGCAGGCCCTCGCCCTAATGTTTTAGAGGGTCACCAGCAGGCACTTGCTCCTAATGTTTTAGAGGGTCAGCTCAGCAGCAGACCCTCACCCCTAATGTTTTAGATGGTCAGATCAGCAGCAGGCTCTCGCCCCTAATGTTTTAGATGGTCAGATCAGCAGCAGGCACTCGCCCCTAATGTTTTAAAGGGTCAGCTCAGCAGCAGACCCTTACCCCTAATGGTTTAGATGGTCAGATCAGCAGCAGGCCCTCGCCCCTAATGTTTTAGAGGGTCACCAGCAGGCCCTTGCTCCTAATGTTTTTCAGGGTCAGCAGCAGGCCCTCGCTCCTAATGTTTTAGAGAGTCAGCTCAGCAGCAATCTTCCTTTTCTCGTCCTCCTCCTCCTCCTCCATCATATCAACATGCTTATTAGGCCTCCCTCTCTCCTAATGTTTTAGAGGATCACCAGCAGGCCCTTGCTCCTAATGTTTCAGAGGGTCAGCTCAGCAGCAGATCCTCACCCCTAATGTTTTAGAGGGTCAGCTCAGCAGCAGACCCTCACTCCTACAGTTTTAGAGGGTCACCAGCAGGCCCTCGCCCATAATGTTTTAGATGGTCAGATCAGCAGCAGGCCCTTGCTCCAAATGTTTGAGATGGTCAGATCAGCAGGAGGCACTCGCCCCTATGTTTTCGAGGGTCAGCTCAGCAGCAGACCCTCACACTTAATGTTTTAGACGGGTTAGATCAGCAGTCGGCCCTTGTCCTAATGTTTTAGAGGGTCACCAACAGGCCCTTGCTCCTAATGTTTTAGAGAGTCAGCTCAGCAGCAGACCCTCAACCCAAATGTTTTAGAGTGTAAGCTCAGCAGCAGACCCTCAGCCCTAATGTTTTAGATGGTTAAATCAGCAGCAGGCCCTCACCCATAATGTTTTATATGGTCAGATCAGCAGCAGGCCCTTGCCCCTAATGTTTTAGATGGTCAGATCAGCAGCAGACACTCGCCCCTAATGTTTTAGAGGGTCAGCTCAGCAGCAGACCCTCACAACTAATGTTTTAGATGGTCATATCAGCAGCAGGCCCTCGCCCCTATTGTTTTAGAGGGTCACCAGCAGGCCCTTGCTCCTAATGTTTATGAGGGTCACCAGCAGGCCCTCGCTCCTAATATTTTAGAGAGTCAGCCCAGCAGCAGACCCTCACCCCTAATGTTTTAGAGGGTCAGCTCAGCAGCAGGCCCTCACCCATATTGTTTTAGATGGTCAGATCAGAAGCCGGCCCTCACCTCTAGTGTTTTAGATTGTCAGATCAGCAGCAGACACTCGCACCTAATGTTTTAGAGGGTCAGCTCAGCAGCAGACCCTCACCCCTAATGTTTTAGATGGTCAGATCAGCAGCAGGCCCTCATCCCTAATGTTTTAGATGGTCAGATCAGCAGCAGGCACTCGCCCCTAATGTTTTCGAGGGTCAGCTCAGCAGCAGACCCTCACCCCTAATGTTTTACAGGGTCACCTGCAGGTCATAACCCATAATGTTTTAGATGGTCAGATCAGCAGCAGGCTCTCGTCCCTGATATTTAGATGGTCAGATCAGCAGCAGGCCCTCGCCTCTAATGTTTTACAGGGTCACCAGCAGGCCCTTGCTCCTAATGTTTTTGAGGGTCACCAGCAGACCCTCGCTCCGAATGTTTTAGAGGGTCAGCTCAGCATCAATCTTCCTTTTCTCGTCCTCCTCCTCCTCCATCATATCAGCATGCCTATTAGGCCTCCCTCGCTCCTAATGTTTTAGATGATTACCAGCAGGCCCTTGCTCCTAATGTTTCAAAGGGTCAGCTCAGCAGCAGACCCTCACCCCCAATGTTTTAGAGGGTCAGCTTAGCAGCAGACCCTCACTCCTAATGTTTTAGAGGGTCACCAGCAGGCCCTCGCCCATAATGTTTTAGATGGTCAGATCAGCAGCAGGCCCTCGCCCCAAATGTTTGAGATGGTCAGATCAGCAGCAGGCACTCACCCCTGTTTTCGAGGGTCAGCTCAGCAGCAGACCCTCACACTTAATGTTTTAGATGGTTAGACCAGCAGGCCGTTGCTCCTAATGTTTTAGACAGTCAGCACAGCAGCAGACCCTCACCCCTAATGTTTTAGAGGGTCAGCTCAGCAGCAGACCCTCACCCCTAATGTTTTAGATGGTCAGGTCATCAGCAGGCCCTCACCCATAATATTTTAGATGGTCAGATCAGCAGCAGGCCCTCGCCTCTAATGTTTTAGAGGGTCAGCTCAGCAGCAGACCCTCACCCCTAATGTTTTAGAGGGTCAGCTCAGCAGCAGACCTTCACCCCTAATGTTTTAGAGGGTCAGCTCAGCAGCAGACCCTACCCCTAATGTTTTAGCGGTTCACCAGCAGGCCCTCGCTCCTAATGTTTTAGAGGGTCAGCTCAGCAGCAGACTCTACCCCTAATGTTTTAGAGGGTCACCAGCAGGCCCTCGCTCCTAATGTTTAAGAGGGTCAGCTCAGCAGCAGACCTTCACCCCTAATGTTTTAGAGGGTCAGCTCAGCAGCCGACCCTACCCCTAATGTTTTAGAGGGTCACCAGCAGGCCCTCGCCCAAAATGTTTTAGATGGTCAGATCAGCAGCAGGCCCTCGCCCCTAATGTTTTAGATGGTCAGATTAGCAGCAGACCCTCACCCCTAATGTTTTAGATGGTCAGATCAGCAGCAGGCACTCGCCCCTAATGTTTTTGAGCTGACCCTCAAAAACATTAGGGGCGAGGGCCTGCGGTTGATCTGACCATCTAAAACATTAGCGGTGAGGGCTTGCTGCTGATCTGACCATCTAAAACATTAGGGGTGAGGGCTTGCTCACCCCTAATGTTTTCGATGGTCAGATCAGCAGCAGGCACTCGCCCCTAATGTTTTCGAGGGTCAGCTCAGCAGCAGACCCTCACCCCTAATGTTTTACAGGGTCACCTGCAGGTCCTAACACTTACCCTGGGTTCACACCTGAGCGTTTCTGAGACGCGCGTTTTACGCGCGTTTTTGTCGCGCGTATTACATTGCGTTTTTGCAAATAGGAAACGCGCGTTATATGCGCGTTCGTGACTCTGGAAACCATTCGAAAAAGGTATATCTACACTTCAACGCGTTTTACGCGCGTTCCCATTGAAGTCTATGGGTGCAAACACGCGACAAAACGCCCCAAAGAAGCTCAAGAACTTCTTTGAGCGTAGGGCATTTTACAGCGCGTTCAAACGCGCTGTAAAACGCTCAGGTGAGAACCATGCCCATAGGGAAACATGAGTTTTCTCCTGTTGAGTGTTTTACAGTGCGTAGGAACGCGCTGTAAAACGCGCAAGTGTGAACTGAGGGTTAATGTTTTAGATGGTCAGATCAGCAGCAGGCTCTCACTCCTGATATTTAGATGGTCAGATCAGCAGCAGGCACTCGCTCCTAATGTTTTAGAGGGTCACCAGCAGGCCCTCGTTCCTAATGTTTTAGAGGGTCAGCTCAGCAGAAGACCCTCACCCCTAATGTTTTAGAGGGTCAGCTCAGTAGCAGACCCTCACCCCTAATGTTTTAGAGGGTCACTAGCAGACCCTCTCCTAAAATGTTTTAGATGGTCAGATCAGTAGCAGGCCCTCGCCCCAAATGTTTTAGATGGTCAGATCAGAAGCAGGCCCTCGCCCCTAATGATTTAGAGGGTCAGCTCAGCAGCAGACCCTCGCGAGGTCGATGACATCAACACCAAATTACTGCAAAAGGAAGCGCAGTGGACATTCAGGCTTCAGACACTCTGCCCGAAGGGATTGAACGAATATATTTCGTTCACATCGTTCTTGTAATATGCCCACATATTTCTAGCTTAAGTAAACCCCTTGGCCAACTTAATTACCACATGCCCTAGGCAGATGGTGGCGATCTTTGTATGAGTGGCATCTGGGTGCCGATTAATGTGGAAAATAATCTGATTATTAAAAACTAATTATTAAAACTCTCCACAAGGCGTTTAGGAGAGCGAAAAACCTCACTAGAGCAGAACTATTGTCACCAAAGAAGGTGGAGGAAACCCCATTAATAAGGTGCATAGGAGTCTTTGATGATCAGCACAAAAGGATCTCTAATATACTACATAAACACTGGCATATCCTCCAAAATGATAACGACCTCAAGGAAGTTCTGTCTATTCGGCCGCAAATAACCTACCGGAGAGGGAGAAACCTTAGAGATGAACTCGTGCATAGTTTTTATAACTGTGAGCCTGAGCGACACACTTGGTTGACAACTGCAGTGGTGGGCAGCTACCCATGTGGCAATTGCAGTTTCTGTCCATTTTTACCTAAAAAGAAAATATTTACTAATCCATCTAATGGGAGAAACTATGATATCAGGCAATTTATCAATTGCCGCACGTCAGGAATAGTCTATGCTGCCCAATGTGTATGTTCTAAACTTTCGAAAAAGAATTTGCCAACATGTTAGCAGCATTAATACTAAAAAAGATACCTCCATCTCCAGACATGTCAGAGCTTTCCATGATGGTGACCCCAACTGTCTTAAGTTCTGGGGCATCTGCAAGAAGAGACTGGGACCTAGACGTGGAGACCTGGATAGAATCCTCCTACAAGAAGAGGCCAGATGGATCTATCGTCTAGAGAGCCTGAGTCCCAAGGGTCTCAATGAAGGATTTACCTTTACATCCTTCCTATAAATGTCGCTGGTCTGGTCTATAACCACTTTTGAATTATATATTATTTGTAGTGAGCCTGTTTGCAAAAATGGGTGCGAAAACTTATTAATACTGATTTGGTATAAACTGATATTATAGATTATTATGCCTGTTTGTAAATGAGAGTATGGGATAGTGTCCTAGCACTTGCAGTGGCATTCTACTGTCTGACAAGGACACACTCAGTAACCCTTGCCTTACTGTACATAATAATTAGCCCCATTTGACATCAAATTGGTCCGTTATGGAAGTGATGTATTAGTTTGCATATGATTACACCAACTACTTTTATTCTCAAACTCAGGTCCGCTGTGGCGTATGAGGAAAAGAATGTTGGTGACCCCTGCCCTTACCAATAAATTGACATACTTTGGGGTCTGCCAATGTAAATAAAATTGACAGTGACTAAGAGGATAAAGGGAGCTAAAGCTTCCTCTGTCAATTACATTTGATGATGCAACAATTCTCTGCATACTGACTTTTAACACACTCTAATTCTGTTGACAAATCATACCCAGTTTATAGTAGCTATTATACACCACACTTTCTTTCTAATAGGATGTTAACATCAGCAACAATGTGAGAATACATGTACTACTAGTCCTATATAGGTGTTTTATAGCTACTAGGGAAAGATACTCTATATCATAATTGTGTCTTATAGTCTAGTGTGTTGGTGTCATTCGATAATGTTTATCAGCAAGCCATTAAGCAAAATAAAGGGGGCACTCTATGATACAGTATCTTAATGCAGGGAGCTCTGAGTGTGTCCAGTGTCATAACTGAGCCACTGATAACTATGTACGGACACTTCTATCACCTTTAAAGGTAGTGTTGCTGTACCGGGTACCACACGGTGTGAATACTTAGTCTAATTGCATGCGCATTGAATAGGTAAAATTTACTATTTAGGTTAAGCATCAACTTAACCGCACGAGAATCTAGTGCTTACGGCTGGAACTAAGGTCCAATAGACCGTGACAACCCTGATGCACCTATTTCTTGGATTAAGAAGTTGCGCATACAAAGTTGCATACACTCACCACTGGTCCCAAGATGAAATGTGGCCGCATTACATACTATGTATCCACTTGGGACCAAGACCAAGCGCAGCCGTAGGGACTAAGAGGTTGCGCATGCGCATCCGAGCTCGTTAATACGAGCATCCTTCAATCTAAGAGGGAGCGCAGCCGCGGTGAATATGAGAAATTCACTGCTGACACTGAGAGGCTGCGCCTGCTCAGTGTGGATACACCTAGTAGCGGTTTAAAATATAAGTGGGTGCGCAGCAGCAGTGAGAGGAATTACATATTCTCAAGACTAAGTGCCTGCGCATGCGTACCTGGGACATTTAAATGGATATGAAGCTAAGTCTGCGCGCATTCTCTACTGCGCAGAACGTCACACTGACGCAGCATTAGACACAATACGTGTACACCTCCATAGACTACCGGATAGGCTGCTTGCTATTTCAATCTCTCAATTAGCCGCCTGATTGGAGTGCTAGAAAGGGAGGCGAGGTTACAAATACAGGCACTGACAGCGCCCGCATTCAATTGTGTCCTTACCCTGAAGACGCCAGCATGCTCTGGCGAAACATGTTGGGGGACTAATTGTTTCTTGTTTTATATTCTCTCCCAGTGCATCATTGAGCTGATTAAATAGAGTATACAGACGCACGTCAGTCCAGCAGCAGGTAGCTGCAGGTAGCTGCACTCACACAGCATTACTGTGATACAGCTGATTTAGTAGTACACTCCTTACTCACCAGCGGCAAGTGCACGGCCGTGGTGAGTTGCTTAGATCACAGTTTCTAGTAGGCTCTTAGACTTCACTGGGAGTAGAGATTTTTAAACATGTGTGCTCACTATAGGCAATTTTAAACTTTACCAAATAAAAGTTACTTTTTAAACAGTTGGGGATAAAAGAGGCTGTTAGCTCTTTTGTGAGCATTGGTATATTTATAGTGTTATGAGCCCTTCCCCAATAGGGTCCTATTTGTAGTGTTTAGTAAAAATTTGGGGCTTAACACCCCGTGTTATAGGGACACGCTTTGCTTACCAGACAGCGAAAAAATTTAAATGGCAGGTTTTCTTTCACACCAACTGAACCCAAGTAAATTTATAGCTGAAGCTGATTTTGTGTTTTCAAAAGGAAGTTTACCAATTAATCTTGGTGATATTGAGACGGGATTTAAAGAACTAAATAGAACATATAAACAATATATTAGAACAATATGGGAGGTGACAAGTCTGGAGACGTATGTTAAACAAGGAATTGTGTACCGTGGTATGCGCATTAATATAGTACCTAATGCACACCAGGATGACCCAGATTTCATTAAGGGGTGGCATAAACTATTAACTGAAAACTCTCTACGTATGTTACAATACATTTTGGATTACGAAAAAGCAGCCTTGTCTAACATTAGTGCCCAATTAGAGAGGGAGATTGCGCAAATACAGAGCTTTAGCTCATCCCCCGATTTTGCAACAAATGAACAAAAATTACAAAAAAACATAGAACGGATACAAACTGAGATTAAAGAAAGGAAACATAAAAAATATATCCGTGATAGACGGGATTTTGAAACGGGACAGATTTACACCATAAAAAATACCCGCAATCCCAGCTTTAGAAGGACCAACTATACTAACAGTCAATTTTCCAACACGGATATATCAGAATCAGATATATCAGGATCTGAAGATCAGTCTCGGATCAATACCAGTAGGCAGACGGGGGTTAAACGTAAAACAAAATTTAGGGCCACTGCGCAACAGAAAAAAGCACCTACTCCCCAAAATACAACAACTACTGTACCACCAAATCAAACATGGGCTGCCACAACAAATATGATGGAAACTGGACTGATAAATCAAACTGGCGTATACAAAGCCCCCACAATGACAGGGCAATCAACGGGTCTGCAGGCACAGCCTGCATTACCATCATGTGCACCTACCTTTTCTTCTGGGGTTTTGCAGTCAACATCACAGCAATCACTGTCGCCGATGACAAATGCGGGTACAGGGACCCAGTCGTCTTTTTTTAGTCTCGGGGATGACCCTGCGGGACAGGGACAAATGGGCTCCAAACAGCAAGAACTAGGAAGGAAGGATAAAATGCAAATTATCAACTTATCCAAGTTTGATTTACAGGCGAGACATATTAAGTTACTTACAAAAGGCCTGTCCTTTACACCTACACCCAGGTTTGAATGTTTCACCTGGGTAAAGGATGTAAATTGTTTTGCAAGAAGATTAGCCTTACATAAGGTACATAAACAGAAAGAAAGAGATTATCAAGTGGTAAAGAACCAGGAACAAAGAGCATTACAGATCTTAGAATCTCTGGATAGTGAGAACCCATTAGCTCAGGATACAATTGATCCCCCGTTGTCCAAATTAAAACCCAGATCTCTCTTCACACCACCATTCTCGCAATTTGCAAATATCGAAACCTTTGTAAATTTAGTCACTAGGGATTTAAAATCTGTCTCGTACCCAATGAATCGCAACATAAACCTAGAAGAAGATGAGATTGTGGCGTTAGATGAATTGAAAACTCCCGCAAATCTGATTGTGAAATCCTCAGATAAGGGGGGTAACATTGTCCTGCTGGACAATGAAATATATGAAGATATGGTTATGAGGCTCCTCAAGGATACAAATACGTATACAGTACTTGATGGCAATCCCACAACTCAATATCAAGCTGAGTTAAAAGATATTTTGCTTAAGGCAATGGAAGATAGGTTGATATCCAAAGATGAATTTAAATTTTTATATAAGGCGAAACCAACAATTGCTACTATTTATGCAATCCCCAAGGTGCACAAGCAAAGGACTCCCATCCCAGGGAGACCAATTATTTCAGGCAATAACAGTTTGACTGAAAATCTAAGTGAATATGTAGACGAGTTCATTTCACCGTTTGTACCGTCTCTGCCCTCTTACATCAGGGATACGAAGGATACGGTCACCAGACTCCAGGAAATCCAAGTCTCACCCAATACTTTTCTGGCTAGTTTAGATGTTGAGGCCCTTTACACCAATATACAGCACGATTTGGGCATTCAGGCAGTTCGCACTTTCCTCTCCACTAAAGGCACTCAATTCAACAGTCACAATAATTTTGTTCTGTCACTATTACGGTTTCTTTTGACTCACAATTATTTTCTATTTAATGGACACTTTTATGTGCAGAATAATGGGACCGCGATGGGTAGTAAATGTGCACCGAGTTACGCAAATTTGTTTTTAGGGTGGTGGGAGGACTCAATTGTATTCACAGATCACATGGTACAGTACACGTCACATATTCTTTTTTGGGGCAGATACATCGATGATGTTTTGATTTTATGGGACGGCACTATAGCACTTTTTAAAAAATTTGTTTCATGCCTCAACACGAACACAATAGGGATGCTCTTTACATCAGAGATCCATAATGAGACACTTACCTTTCTGGACTTACGAATTTCCTTGACATCTGGTGGCCGTATTAAGACAGAGGTATTTCGTAAGCCTACTTCTACTAACAACCTACTGCATTGGCAGAGTTTTCACCCTGAACCTCTAAAAAGAGGTATCCCTGTGGGGCAGTACATCAGGGCAAGACGGAACTGTTCTGAGGAGGAGGGATTTATACAGGAGTGTGACGTTCTCAGATCAAGATTCAAGCAGAGGGGTTATTCCAATAAAACTCTCCACAAGGCGTTTAGGAGAGCGAAAAACCTCACTAGAGCAGAACTATTGTCACCAAAGAAGGTGGAGGAAACCCCATTAATATGGTGCATAGGAGTCTTTGATGATCAGCACAAAAGGATCTCTAATATACTACATAAACACTGGCATATCCTCCAAAATGATAACGACCTCAAGGAAGTTCTGTCTATTCGGCCGCAAATAACCTACCGGAGAGGGAGAAACCTTAGAGATGAACTCGTGCATAGTTTTTATAACTGTGAGCCTGAGCGACACACTTGGTTGACAACTGCAGTGGTGGGCAGCTACCCATGTGGCAATTGCAGTTTCTGTCCATTTTTACCTAAAAAGAAAATATTTACTAATCCATCTAATGGGAGAAACTATGATATCAGGCAATTTATCAATTGCCGCACGTCAGGAATAGTCTATGCTGCCCAATGTGTATGTTCTAAACTCTACGTAGGAAAAACAGCACAGGAATTTCGAAAAAGAATTTGCCAACATGTTAGCAGCATTAATACTAAAAAAGATACCTCCATCTCCAGACATGTCAGAGCTTTCCATGATGGTGACCCCAACTGTCTTAAGTTCTGGGGCATCTGCAAGAAGAGACTGGGACCTAGACGTGGAGACCTGGATAGAATCCTCCTACAAGAAGAGGCCAGATGGATCTATCGTCTAGAGAGCCTGAGTCCCAAGGGTCTCAATGAAGGATTTACCTTTACATCCTTCCTATAAATGTCGCTGGTCTGGTCTATGACCACTTTTGAATTATATATTATTTGTAGTGAGCCTGTTTGCAAAAATGGGTGCGAAAACTTATTAATACTGATATTATAGATTATTATGCCTGTTTGTAAATGAGAGTATGGGATAGTGTCCTAGCACTTGCAGTGGCATTCTACTGTCTGACAAGGACACACTCAGTAACCCTTGCCTTACTGCACATAATAATTAGCCCCATTTGACATCAAATTGGTCCGTTATGGAAGTGATGAATTAGTTTGCATATGATTACACCAACTACTTTTATTCTCAAACTCAGGTCCGCTGTGGCGTATGAGGAAAAGAATGTTGGTGACCCCTGCCCTTACCAATAAATTGACATACTTTGGGGTCTGCCAATGTAAATAAAATTGACAGTGACTAAGAGGATAAAGGGAGCTAAAGCTTCCTCTGTCAATTACATTTGATGACGCAACAATTCTCTGCATACTGACTTTTAACACACTCTAATTCTGTTGACAAATCATACCCAGTTTATAGTAGCTATTATACACCACACTTTCTTTCTAATAGGATGTTAACATCAGCAACAATGTGAGAATACATGTACTACTAGTCCTATATAGGTGTTTTATAGCTACTAGGGAAAGATACTCTATATCATAATTGTGTCTTATAGTCTAGTGTGTTGGTGTCATTCGATAATGTTTATCAGCAAGCCATTAAGCAAAATAAAGGGGGCACTCTATGATACAGTATCTTAATGCAGGGAGCTCTGAGTGTGTCCAGTGTCATAACTGAGCCACTGATAACTATGTACGGACACTTCTATCACCTTTAAAGGTAGTGTTGCTGTACCGGGTACCACACGGTGTGAATACTTAGTCTAATTGCATGCGCATTGAATAGGTAAAATTTACTATTTAGGTTAAGCATCAACTTAACCGCACGAGAATCTAGTGCTTACGGCTGGAACTAAGGTCCAATAGACCGTGACAACCCTGATGCACCTATTTCTTGGATTAAGAAGTTGCGCATACAAAGTTGCATACACTCACCACTGGTCCCAAGATGAAATGTGGCCGCATTACATACTATGTATCCACTTGGGACCAAGACCAAGCGCAGCCGTAGGGACTAAGAGGTTGCGCATGCGCATCCAAGCTCGTTAATACGAGCATCCTTCAATCTAAGAGGGAGCGCAGCCGCGGTGAATATGAGAAATTCACTGCTGACACTAAGAGGCTGCGCCTGCGCAGTGTGGATACACCTAGTAGCGGTTTAAAATATAAGTGGGTGCGCAGCCGCAGTGAGAGGAATTACATATTCTCAAGACTAAGTGCCTGCGCATGCGTACCTGGGACATTTAAATGGATATGAAGCTAAGTCTGCGCGCATTCTCTACTGCGCAGAACGTCACATTGACGCAGCATTAGACACAATACGTGTACACCTCCATAGACTACCGGATAGGCTGCTTGCTATTTCAATCTCTCAATTAGCCGCCTGATTGGAGTGCTAGAAAGGGAGGCGAGGTTACAAATACAGGCACTGACAGTGCCCGCATTCAATTGTGTCCTTACCCTGAAGACGCCAGCATGCTCTGGCGAAACATGTTGGGGGACTAATTGTTTCTTGTTTTATATTCTCTCCCAGTGCATCATTGAGCTGATTAAATAGAGTATACAGACGCACGTCAGTCCAGCAGCAGGTAGCTGCAGGTAGCTGCACTCACACAGCATTACTGTGATACAGCTGATTTAGTAGTACACTCCTTACTCACCAGCGGCAAGTGCACGGCCGTGGTGAGTTGCTTAGATCACAGTTTCTAGTAGGCTCTTAGACTTCACTGGGAGTAGAGATTTTTAAACATGTGTGCTCACTATAGGCAATTTTAAACTTTACCAAATAAAAGTTACTTTTTAAACAGTTGGGGATAAAAGAGGCTGTTAGCTCCTTTGTGAGCATTGGTATATTTATAAAATAATCTCATTATCCACATAGTGCTAGTGATTTCAGTGGCGAGGTTTCGCTGTGGGCTATGTGGTGTGTGACTCCTTTGATCTTCTATACACTGCTGCTGTCGTCTCCATATTCCAGCAGCTGATAGTGACCGCTTTATCTGCCTGACTGTGTCGTCTCCCTGACTGTGTTGACACCTTGGCGATCCGGCCAATGAGGTATGCGGGGGAGCGGGGCAGGGGAGTGGCACCTTCTGGGTGTCTTCTCCACCCTCCTCCTTCCGATTAGATACCGGCCCATACAGTTCTACCCTGTGTAAGCGGGGACTTGCTCTTTTAAATCATCTGTGCATACGGCCGCGCACGGCCATACCAGTGCCGAAGGCTCCACACCCCCAGAGTGTGCCTGCAGCCAGTCCTCTTATCATCCTCTGTGTATGCTTCTGTTCAGCTCCTGATGATGCTAATATAAGCAGAAACGCGTAGAGCTAGGGAACAGGAAGGGGGATTGTGCTGTGGACAGGCATGGGTAAAGCCTATAGGAGCAACTGTCTGATAAGTGAGAGGGATACCGTTGCTGTCTTATAGTGTAGTATTAGTCAGCTCCAGCAAATAATGGCTGACCCCAGCCTATCTTCACACAGCTGTAGCTTTTAGGAATTAGGGGAACCACCCACTAATTGACCACTATTGGGGTCTAGGGAGTTAGACTGAGCCATATTTGGCCAGGTGGGCTCCACTTGCGACTGACCCGCATGGTGGACTAGTGGGGGCTATTTTTGGTTCCCCATACCTCCTGTACCTCCTCACCAGGGTCACACTTACGTGTGTGGGCGGTCTTTACACCTACTTCCCTGATTGAGTGATATACAGTAGTTGATATCGGTGGTGGCAGCTCTCCAGCCGTTTAGATCAGTACTTTTTCTTTTGTGTTTTGTTCCTACCTACTTTTAATCTTATTTCAATAAAGAATTATTATCTTGTTTTGAGCGTTAGCCCACACTAGCAGTGAATTCGTTTTTTATTGTGGCATGCTCAAGTACCTATCGATATAGCCGTGAATTGCTGTATCAGACAGCCGGCAATCGCTTCCCGGCAATCGCTTGCTTAACAGTGGAGGAGACCACTGCTATTACAGTATGGGGATAAGTAATTACTAATGCCATCGCTCTTCCCTATACTGAATCATTGTTTGCCAGCAGCAGATTCTGATTAGACACCACGATAAGCTGCCTGCAAACAATGATTTTTAAACCTGTTGAAAGTTTTGGATTGCTTGATGAACGAGTGTTTGCACGTTAGCGATCATCTGGCCGATAAACTGCAAGTCTAATACAGCCTTTGGTTTTATGGGATACTAAACATTTCTGAACATGTTGGAACTTATCTAAAGACTACAGTACTTTTTGGTTTCCTTTGGTTAGTTTATATGCTACCAGTGAACTTCAAAAGTATTCAGGCAGTGACTTTGTTAATGCGACTTTGGACCCAAGGAAATAAACAAAATAAATGTATTATTTCTTTATTGGAGATTATTTTGCAATACAACATAGAGATACTGCTAAGAATTCTAGTGTTCTACCAGTATACACTAATATTTACATGGAAGATTTCGAATAACGTTCATCTACTTATATAGACTCAAAGGTTGTAAGGGGCTGGATGGGATACATTATATTTTCTTTGTTTAAACTGGCAATTACAAGGAATTATTCAAGACTACAGACCTCTTTATATATATCGGGGACATGTATGTATATATGGTTACCTAGTATCATGAAAGGTGCTGGCACATGCTCAGTTCTAACTGCCATATACTGAGAAAGGTTTACATTTTTGCCCCTATGCATAGTTGTTTTCCACTCCATCCTTTAGATTCAAGACACTTGTTATATAGTAGAATAATATAGATTATAGGACAGATTTAATAATACTGCCAAAAAGTAATAAGTGTAACCGTAGATTAAACAGTCAACCAGATTTATCATTGTGGCTGATGCTGGATGATAAGTCTGTTGTTTCTTTAGACCAAGCATGCTCAAACTGCGGCCCTCCAGATGTTGCAAAACTACACTTCCCATCATTCACAGACAGCCTACAGTTATGAGCCTACAGAAGGGCATGGTGGGAGTTGTAGTTTTACAACAGCTGAAGGGCCGCAGGTTGAGCATCCCTGCTTTAGACTAACTAGCATAAGTCTACACCACCTATAAACTGAGTTTGCTTTACTTCAAAGATGCGTCAAAATTATGACCAATTTTGTGGTATAAGGCAGTGCATTTAAAATACACCCCTTTCTTGTGAAGCCATGCACCATCCCACTTAGCTACACCTCCTTGTCAGATGAGGCTTAAAATAGTTAGAAAAGTGTCTAAAACAAATCATAAATGCAGTGCAAAACATGTATGCCAGTTTGTGCGACATTTTTAATAGTAAATCTGCCCCAATGTCTTGACATTATTAATAAAAATTTGGACCAGCAAGGGGTTAATTATCAATGTGCATAATTAATTGGAATACTGTCTATAAATACTTACATACACTGCACCTTGAGACTGGTCAAAAAAGACCTCTTGGAGGTTGAGACTTTGCACCTGTTTGAGTGAATAAGGGAATTTACTTTTGAGCTAGCTTTAAAAACTACTGGCATTCATCATCATTCCTGAGGAAGAAACCTAAGTAGTCTTGACAGCATGCTATGTGTCATAATCTTTTCAGGTAGCTATTAAAAGCTATCAAGAACTGAGAACTCTCAATTTTTATATTTTTAAAGAAAATGACATTTTTTTCCATTTATTATTTGTGCTCAACTATTTATAGGTAGTGCTCCTTTCAAAGACAGTGCACGATGGGAGAAAGATCAGCAGATCAACATTGCTTATAGAGGTAAAGGAGTGACATAAGGACTGACTGTGAGCTCCTTCTGCTTGTATCTAATTCACAAAGGGAGATACGGATAATAGTTTTCTTCTGTCCTCACCAAAGACTATCCATAGTCCATGTGACATTTTAAAAATCCTTTAATCGGTATTCTGTCTTGTGTCACAACACGTTTTTATCTTTTCCATGATTCTTTCTTTAAATTTGATTTCAGTATAAATTTTCATAACACCGGTGCTTTCATGTGCTTTTAGTTTTGCATAAAAGTCTGAAAATCTGTTGTAAAGTATGGATATTGGCATGCCATTGAGAATAATCCCAAAAGATATACACAAAAAGGCTACAATACGTCCCAAAGTTGTATCAGGAATTGTATCACCATATCCCACAGTTGAAATACTGACCTATAAAAAAGAAGAAAAAAACATACAAAATTTTAACTCAATATATCACACCAGAATAGAGTCTAGGTAATCTCATTACAGCTGAAGTCCTTTGTGGAAGATTTACAAGTACTTGGAAAGTTTGTAATTGGACATTAGTACATAAACATGAACTACGTAAATATTTTTCCTTAGGGTGCCTTATGTTAAAATGCTGCATTATGGCAAGTTTCATATAAGACTAGCACTCTAAGGGTACTTTCACACTAGCTAAGTTTTCCGGTATTGAGTTCCGTCATACGGGCTCAATACCGGAAAAAAACTCTTCAGTTTTGTCAATGGAGAAAAAACTGAACTGAACAGAACGGAATGCTCCAAAATACATTCCGTTCCATTTAGTTGCCTTCCCATACTGGAGAGCAAACCGCAACATGTTGTATTTTGCTTTCCATGCTGGGATGCGGAGCAAGACGGATCTGGCATTACCCCTAATGCAAGTCAATGGGGATGGATCCGTTTTCTCTGCCACAATCTGCCACAATAGAAAACGGATCCGTCCCCCATTGACTTTCAATATCCATCTTGGCTATGTTAAAGATATGTTAAAGATAATACAACTGTATCCGTTCATAACAGATGCATATGGTTGTATTATCAGTAACGGAAGTGTTTTTGCTGGACCCTGCCAGATCCAGCAAAAACGCTAGTGTGAAAGTAGCCTAACAATGTTGTAATGTTGTACAATTGATCTAAGAAAGGCTAAACTTGGTGAACCTGTGTCTTTTTTAACCTATGTAACTAATGAAGACAATTTATGGTATATTTTATCTCTTTCAATGTATGCATTCTGGTATTTTAAATAGCATTCAATCACTTTTATTTAGTATATATATTTTATATGTTATTATTAATAATAAAAACTTAAATTATGCTTCCTTCACAAAGTTATGAAACGTAAATGAAAACATACCGCAGCCCACCACCAGGCATCTGGAATGCTGGGAAAATTAGTGCCAGGGATGTCATGTTCAACAGAATGCATTAGAGCAGAGAATGTAAACACACCCATAGCAATGAACAAAAACAAACAGCAAACTTGTTGGTAGCACTGACGTATAGTGAAACCAAAAGCTCTCAGTCCAATTGAATGACGGGCCAGTTTTAAGATCCGAAATATCCGCATGAGACGAATTATTTTTAGCATTTTTCCAAGTTGTCCCACTTTTTCCATTCTTTCCATATCATCAGGGTGTAGATGGACATATGCTTCTTCTGAGAACCTCTCAAATATAATCTGGATATAAAATGGTAATATAGCAATAAGGTCTACAATGTTTAACACTGTTTTTAGGAACCTTGTAATATCTGAAGTTGATAATAGTCTTATGACATACTCAGTGGTGAAGAAAATGACACAAGCCATTTCCATATGTTCCATATAGGATACACCATAGAGGTTCATATGTTTAAGTTCCTCCACTGTACTGAGACACATAGTTACAATAGAGATCAAGACAAAAATACTAGATAATATGGCTATAATTTTAGCTGGAATAGAAGAGTATGGATTTTCCATTAAATTCCATATCTTGTTTCGCAAATCTCCAAGCCACTTTCCTTCAAAGTGTTTTTCATGATCATGGCGTTCAAGTTCAGCTTGCAGGTCCTTCTGTATCTTAATATGCTCTTTCAGCTCATCTTGATGCTCTTGAAACAGAGTACGACAACAGTTAGGTGTATAATTTATATGAATACCCCAGTATTCTATCTCTTCAACAAAGTTAAGAGGACACAGCTCATCCATAATCCATAAGATTCCACTGCGATAGAAATTGAATATGTAGCAGAAAACTGTAGGATCCCGGTCGAAGAAATATTCATTTTTCTGCACTGAATAGTCATCACATAGATGTAATCTTTTCAATGGATCTCTATAAGTTGCGATTTTTCCAATTCTAGTGACTGGATATTTTGCTGCTGCGAAGCAATCAAGATGAAACATTTTTCCTCCAACATTTAGGTTAAGGATGAAGGAATTAGTCTTTCTTTTTGATGATAGAAACACATCTCGGCCTTCATGTTCAGAATCCCTCTCAGTAAACGTAGCATACAAAGTTCCTTTGTAGATATCTGTTAGACTGTGAGTGTGTTCTAACTTCACAGTGGGAGAAAGGGTTTTTCCTCTAAGGCATACCTCCTTCATGGTCTAAATTGCCAAGTCGCAAAATAAAATCTCATCTGTTATTAGTTATTGCTTAAGGTTAGAAGAAAAATGTAATGGCTGCAAAAAAAGTCCTTTACATGTGTGCTCTTTAGTTCTCAAACAACTGTTGTGTTTTGATATAAAGTAATCCGTTTCAGGGATAAAAGAGGATAAAAGGGATGATTTAGTAAAGGCTATTGCTGTGGCTAAAAACAGCTTTTCTTTAAACGCTATAATAGGATTTTCTAGTGCCAAATGAGTACATCATGAGCAGAACTGGTGGAATGACTTATGCAAACCTACTATCTATGAGGGCTTTATTCAACTCATAAGATTTTTATTATTTTTTAAATAAATTTCTTAAGTAAGTTCCCTTTAGGTTTGTACTTAGTTTATAATTTGTGGACCTCACTTAAATTTGTGTTTCTACTATTAAAGTAAACTTGGCAGGACTTTTGCTCTGCCATACAGTATTTGAGTGCAGAATATTATATGACAAATCAGGTGCCACTGATGACATCTGACTTTTATTACAAACCATGAAGTATACATTAAAAAAAAAACAGCCAAACACTACTGATTTCAGGTCTCTTAATAAACCTGCATTCCCCAAGACAGCAAAGTAAATAATGCATGTTAATAGAAATGAACACATTTTTTGAAATTTGTTTCAGTCCTTTTCAAACACATTGGGGTAGATTTATATAATCATGCATGCTGACAGATGCTGTGCATAATTTATAATGAGGCATACGCCTTGTCATAAATAAGGTGCAGCATCCGGCAGTCTGTGCGCCTCAACCGAAATGTACGCCAGCCCCTGTTCCTCTGTTGTAGAGTCTACAACATAAAACTGGCATAGAAGATGATAAATTATGGTCAGGCTGACGGCCCTGCCTGCTCCCTAACCTCGCCAATGATGACCTATTCTCAGGATAGGTCATCAGTATCTGATCAGTGGGGGTCCGACACCTGGGACCACCGCTGATCAGCTGTTTGAGAAGACACCGGCGCTCATGTAAGCACCGCATCCTTCTCCATGCTTACCAGGCGCATCACCGTACATTGTCTCAAATAGTTGATCGGCGTGGTGGACCCCCATGATCAGATACTGATGACCTATCCGGAGGATAGGTCATATAAAATAGTAACATAGTAAGATAGTTTATAAGGCTAAAAAAAAGAAATCTGTCCATCTAGTTCAGTCTGTTATCCTGCAAGATGATCCAGAGGAAGGAAAAAAAAAAAAAACTGTGAGGTAGTAGCCAATTTTCCTCACTTTAGGGGAAAAAAATCCCAACAACCCCTCTCTAGTAGCTATAACCTATAATATTATTACACTCCAGAAATACATCCAGGCCCCTCTGGAATTCCTTTATTGTACTCACCATTACCGCCTCCTCAGGCAGAGAGTTCCATAGTCTCACTGCTCTTACTGTAAAGAATCTTCTATGTTTGTGTATAAACCTTCTTTCCTACAGACACAGAGAATGTGCCCTTATCACAGTCACAGTCCTGGGGATAAATACATGATGGGACAGATCTCTGTACTGACCCCTGATATATTTATACATAGTTATTAGATCTCCCCTCAGTCGTCTTTATTCTAAAGTGAATAACCCTAATTTTGATCATCTTTCAGGGTATTGTAGTCCATCCATTCTAGTTATTACTTTATTTGCTCTCTTCTGAACCCTCTCCAGCTCTGCTATGTTCACAGGAGCCCAGAACTGTACACAACTGCAATAAATTATCTTACTGGCCTTGGCAGCAACTGCCTGACACTGGTTTCTACAGCTTAGTTTGCTGTCTACTAAAATTCCTAAGTCCTTTTCCATGTCAGTGTTACCGAGTGTTTTACCATTTATTATGTACTGGTGACTTGCATTGTTTCTTCCCATATGCATAACCTTACATTTGTCAGTGTTAAACCTCATCTGACACTTCTCTGCCCAAGCCTCCAATCTATCCAGATCCATCTGTAGCAGTATATTGTCCTCTTCAGTGTTAATTACTTTACACAGTTTAGTGTCATCTGCAAAAATCTGCACATTAGGCCTCCATGTCAGACACCCCTTTCACACCCCCTTTTAAAGACCTCCATGTCAGACCCTCAGATCAGACCCCATTTAGACCTCCATGTCAGACTACCATTTTAAACCTCAATCATACCTCAGACCCCCATTTTAGACCTCAGATCAGACCCCTTTTAGACCTCCATTTTAGACCTCAGATTAGAGCCCCTTTGACCTCCATGTCAGACCCCCATATCAAACCTCAGATGAGACCCCCATCAGACCTCTTTGTTAGACCCCTCATATCATACCTCAGATCAGACGCCCTTTAGTTCTTCATGTCACACCCCCATATCAGGCCTCAGATCACACCCCATTTAGACCTCCATGTCAGACTCCCATTTCAGACCTCAATCAGACCCCCTTTAGACTTGCATTTTAAACCCCCATTTTAGACCTCAGATTAGACCCCCTTTAGACCTCCATTTCAGACCCCCATATCAAACCCCAGATGAGACCCCCATCAGACCTCTTTGTTAGACCCCCCATATCAGACCTCAGATCAGACGCCCTTTAGTTCTTCATGTCACACCCCCATATCAGGCCTCAGATCACACCCCATTTAGACCTCCATGTCAGACTCCCATTTCAGACCTCAATCAGACCCCCTTTAGACCTCCATGTCAGACCCCCATTTCAGACCTCAGATCAGACCCCCTTTAGACCTCCATATTAGACTCCCTTTTACCTCCATGTCAGATTCCCATTTCAGACCTCAGATCAGACCCCCTTTAGAGCTCCATGGTAGACCCCAATCAAACCTCAGATCAGACCCAAAATAAATAAGTTCACTTACCTCTCCTGCTCCGCCTCTTCTCTCCAGGTCCAGCAGTCTCTCCTTTAGTCACGCTCCCTAATCTTGTCTGGGCTGTCCTGCACTGTGATCCTACTGCATATAACGTCAGGTCATAGTGCGCGCACAACGTTCTGATGCTGTACGCAGTCAGGACAGTGCAGCACGGACCTGGACACCCACAAAAGACCAGGGAGTGTGAGTATAGTGCTAGCAGCACTTCACTTCCCTGCCTCCTGCATACTAGTGAGCACTTCCATAATGGAGGGCTTAGGGGCCTAGTCACAATTGCAATTGCTCTGACCCCTCTATCTACGCCACTGGCTCCACACTATGGGGAGGAGCAATGCTAATGCCATTACTCGTTGCCATACAGACTCTTTTCCCAGCAGCAGAGGCTGTTTACACAATTTGCTGCCGGCAAACAATAATTTATGTGCCTACACAAATTATCAAATTACCCAACAAATGAACATTTAGCTCGTTTATCGGATAATCGTCAGTTCTTTTACACAACCAGATAATCGCTAATGAGCATTCCTATGACCGCTCATTAGTGATTATCTGGCAGATTCTCAGCCCAAGTTACCACAATAATGCCGATCTTGGTAATTAAAGCCCTCAGATGCCATGATTAAGTGATCCTCTGTGGCCAGTGAGGATGCTGGTAATTGATTTGAATAAACTGAGTCTCACTGAAGAGACTCAGCATAGTAAAGCTGCAATTCTCATTTTGGCCACCATGTGGCAGGCCAACATAAGAAATGAGCAATTCACAATAATAAATGGACTTTAAAAATCGATGATTGTTCAGAAAAAAAAAAATATTGGATTTGGAATTGGATTTGCTCAAATGCTAGCTTCAAAATCATAGCAAAAAGTAAATAAACTATTATAGAAAATATAAAATATATTAAAAATATAAAAGTTTAAATCACCTTCCTTTCCATATAATAAAAAATAAATACATAAAGAAGAAAATATAAATATATGGGTTTCACCGTGACCGAAAACGCTCATACTATTAAAATAATGTAATCTTACTGACCCAGAGAATGAAGGATACAGGTCAGTTTTTATCCAATTCCATCCCATTTGGAATTTTTTTCCTACTTTCCACTACATTGTATGCCGCATACCTTGTCCCGCAAAAAATAAGCCCTCATGCAGCTATGTGAAAGGAAAAATAAAAAAATTATGGCTCAAGGAAGATAGGGAAGAAAAATAAAAAAAAGCAAAAAACCTAAAGGATTTTCTAAGGATTAAAATGGATCCAGTTAGTAAAGAAATGCAAGTGTATGGTGTGACTATTTCTGAACCAAACCCTTAACCAGTACTGAGGTGCAAGTCCTGAGTAAGGAATTCGGTCATATTAGTTTGTGTGATGATCTTGTTGAGGTAACATAGTAACATAGTATATAAGACCGAAAAAAATATTTGTCCATCCAGTTCGGCCTGTTTCCTACAAGTTGATCCAGAGGAAGGCAAAAAACCTCTGAGAGGCAGAAGCCAATTTTCCCCACTTATGGGGAAAAAATTCCTTCCCGACTCCAATCAGGCAATCAGAATAACTCCCTGGATCAACGACCCCTCTCTAGTAGCTATAACCTGTAATATTATTACACTCCAGAAATACATCCAGTCCCCTCTTGAAATCCTTTATTGTACTCATCATCACCACCTCCTTAGGCAGAGAGTTCCACAGTCTTACTGCTCGTACCGTAAAGAGGTAATGATGAGAATCGATTCGTTTGAAAATGTCAGGATTAGGGCTGCAGTAAAAGATTATTTTAGAAATCTAGTATTCTATTATTTTTTACGATTATTCGAGTACTCTAATAACAAAAAAACTACCGGTAATTAAAAGAACGTTTTTCTTTATATAAACTCATCAGCCCCCCGCCCCCCGTACCATCAGCTGCTCCCCCAGTACCGCCTGCTGCCTTCCAGTGCCACCAGCTTGCCCAGCAGTGCCACCAGCTTGCCCACAGATTCCTAGTCACCAACATTATATATCGGTAAAAAAAAAATACCATCTCTATATACATCTGTCAGCGTATCACATATGACACATTATTCTCTCAGTACTTTCCATAATGCAACAGTTCTCTCTGAGAAGTCACATTCCTGAAGAAACGACGCGCAGCATTGTGTATATTATATCTGTGTGCATGTATACAACATAAACATACACACGTCATATATATTACAGTACATACCGTACCAGCAGTGACTGGGAGACATTACAAGGACATGGTGTAGGAGGTCTCATTATAGGGGAACTCTCCAGTCAGTATGGGGGATCCTGGACACTGGGGGCGCCCCTGTGTACATGACACAGAGAAATAATTTCCATATATATTATTGGGGAGCGGGCTGGGGACCCTATGGCGATCATATACAGGGTCCTCTGTCTACATGACATATAAAGCAATAATATAATTTCCATATATTTTGCTGGGGGTCCTATGGCAATCTAACACAGGGGCCCCTGTGTACATAAAATAATATATTTTCCATATTATATAGTTTTTGGGGGGCCCTATGGCAATCTAACACAGGGGCCCCTAGAATGCAGGATGTGGAATATAAAGAAATACTTTGCATACATTTGTTTGGGGACCCCTAACATTAAACAGGGAGTCCCCCCAGTCCCTGTGGAATGTAACCCAGTTTGCACACCAGTACATTGGGGGGAGCTGGGGACCCCACAGCTGACATGATCCAGGGGATCCCCCCAGTCTATGCAGAACCTATTGCACTGTCTCAGGGGACACCTTGTGTACATCGGGGCCCCTGCAGGTGAGGGCCCCCATGATCCAATGCGCACATATAACGGCCAGTCGGTGTGGGGGTCATTTACCACCAGCAGGATACGGGATTCCTCCTGGGCCCCTGCATTCTGCTCCCCCAGACCCGCCGAGGCCGCCGTCTGTTTGACCACATTGGTGATGGAAGAGAAGAAGCCCCCCGCTACCTGCGCCCTGCTCTGCCAGCACCAGTCCAGAACGGTGGGTGGGGGCGGCTGGGGGGTCGGGGCACTGCAGGTCGTTCATGTAGCCATTGGGGAGGTTGGCAATGAAGCTGCTGTCTGACAGACGGTGGGTGCTGTAAGGAAAATATGCTTGTATCCACACACGTTCACATACATGAATTAATTTAGCCTTATATGCTTATATTAAGGTATGCAGAGTTCCTCTTTAAGGGAAATATTTTATACTCTTATAACACAAGCTCTTGCAACACAAGCTATCAGGAAATGGCTGTCTGAAGCTCAAAACCACAGAAACCTGCTAACCGCATGGCTGGAAAAAGAGATGTGCACGCTTTTGCAAAGAATGCCTCATTTATGATAAATGTACCTAAAAGGAGAATTGCCGCATACATAGCATCATAGCTGCAGAGATATATATACATATACCTTTACACATATATCTAACATATGCATTATATATATATCTTACATTTACTTCAATACGAGTTATATAAGAATATTGCATATTGGCGTTCACCTTTGGCTTTGATAAAGTAAGAGACATTCTACCGGGTCAATGTCAGTACAAGATAACGGAATTCCGTGAAATATGTGAACAAAGCTAAAATCAACAAAGATTGTGGTTAGATATCTAAATTCTGAGAATTATAAATGCGTCACATATGTGCCTTGTTTCTATGTAATTATCCATGACCTTTTGGCTTTGTTTTGTATGAGGGTGGAATTGATAAATTTGTTAAGTAATTGGATAATTGGCTACTGGGTGGGCAATAAGCTTAGGGGAGGTATAGGGTAATCTTGTGGTTTGTGTCTATAAATTGTCTGCTATGTCAAAATAAAGGAGCAACCATTTTAAGCCCATCAGCGTGTATTGGTCTTCAGTGGTTGTCCGGCAGCCGGAGGTTCACCCACAAACAAACCAGGGGCCCTTTCAATTGGTAGCAGAGGATGGTTCACTGAATATCCAGGTGAGTGAGAATTTCTACCACTATTTTATGTTGGTTGGAATGTCTCTCTTCTGGATACAGTGAATCTGATACGTACTGCTCTGATATATACTTGATGGCAGGCTTAGTTGATGGCAGGCTAGTTTAGTGTTGTAAAGACTGTGGGACAGACACGAGGCAGCACTCTGTGTTCTGCGGATCCATCCTGATAGGAGGGGCGTCTCCTACAGGCACAGTGGTTGGCAGGGGATGTTGTTCTAGGAACATACATCATTGTTGGCAGGAATTTTTCGAATGTAGAATTAGTCTCTTCGAACGTTGGCAGGGATTTTTCAGGTGGGAATTAGTCTCACTTGAGGGTTTATTGAGTTAAAGGATAACTCTGGATTTATGTGAAAAAAGGTGAAACAAGGTACCAGGAATATAAGAGGAAAAGGAATACATGTACTGGAAAAAAAAAAAACAGGGGAAAAAAAAACAGTGAGGGAAACAAATACATCTGAATGCAGGTATTGGTTTCTAACTCACTAGGTTTGTCTGTGGAGTGAAACGCTTATGAAACATAACTGTACAGTTAAAACTTGGAAGGAGATATTGGTTACTGCAGTCTATTAATAGATGGTGTTGCCCACATTGAACGGGATATTCTACACGTGTTATAAGAATATCGTACTTGTAAAAGATCTATGTTATTGTGCTTGCTTAAATTGATCCTTAAACATAACACTACTAACACAATTGCTAATTGCTGCTATTAATAGTCCGCTTTTTATTGCTGCTTGAAGATATATATAGAGTTTATTATAGATTTCATTGAACGTTATGGGTAACGGCGTGGGAAAGGATCTGGATGGTGAGCCAGAGACCAGACCCACACCGTTACACTTTGTATCAGGCACCTGTGGGATTAGTGTAACTGACCCATTTTGGGTGAATATCTGTGACCGCAGTCAGCAACTTAGGATTACGCGGATCAGTGCTATTGGTCCTTGCAATGAAGGGGACTGGGAGGAGGTTAAAAAAATGATGGGGCTTCACCCAAAATATAACTATCCCGCCGGTGCTTGGGATGAAAATTATATGAAAACATGTTTTAAGAAATGGGAGAAAGCATTAAAAGAGTACAAAAAGAGATTTCCATCAACCCATCACATATACTTAAAACAGGACAGGGGAACAATGAGTAAAATGGAGGAAGTTGCAAGGTCAGAAATTCCGCCCTCCTTGCCAGATAAACCACCGGCATATGACATGACGGTATTAGAGCCACAAAAGGCAACACTCCCAGCTGTCTCTACAGGGGACATGGTACAAGACCCTTATGATCAGGTTCCCTGTCCAAAACAAGCAACAGCGCCAGAATTATTATTATTCTCTGGTGAAAATCAGAAGAGAGCTGGACTATACCCAGATTTGGGGGATAGAGACTCCCTTTTAAGTACTGCAGTTATAGTGGCAGCGGCACTCATGGAACAAGCCGATGTGACTCCACAAGTTAAGCAGGCTCAGGAAAGAAGGATTGAATATAGAGAAAACATGGACATGTATGTACAGGAACTGACCAAACTAAGGGATAAAGTGAAAACAGACATAGTCTACATTAAACAACTTCCCCTTCAGGATAGCTTTCCCACCATACATAACCACGATGACCCAGATGATACTGACCTTCCTAGTGAGGAACAGATGGAGGAATTGAAAGGCATTTTGGGAGGAGAGTGTGGGAGAACCAGGGCTGTGACTAACAAAAAGAACCAGTTGTTGTCCGAGATAGAAAAATTAAAAGAAGAGTATTGTAGGGTGAAGAAGGACTGGGAAACCAGAGCTCAGGAAGAACAGGATAGGAGAACAGGGACTGTAACACAGATAGAGGCGGACAGTTTAGAATATGGAATTCCCCTGGCAGCCTCCAGCCCTAAAGCAATTGAACCCTTGACAAACGAATTTTCCAAACTCTCCTTAACACCTAAGGAAGGGGATGAGAAAGGCCCGCAACTGCAGCTTCCCATGATCACTGTAGGCCACACTGAAGTCCATATCCCTCTTCCTTTAGGATTAATGAAGGAACTGAAGGATATGTGTCCCAATCCAAAAAAGGATCCTAGAGCAGCAGCTATGTTTCTGCAGAAATATACCGCAGGGAGCTCTTTAACCATGGATGATATTCAGATAATACTATCAGCCATAGACCCAGACACTGGCTCCCAAATCGATCCAGAAAGGATAAAGGAGGCATCAGAAAAAGAAGTTAGGGATGGAGGAGAAGGAGATAGTCCCACGGTTTGGAAAAAGTTTTGGGATAAGATAGGAGTAGAGTGGATGAAAAGAAACAAAGGGGATTCAGGCTTACACACAATGCTAAATACAAAACAAGAGCCGAAAGAGGATTTTTATAGTTTCTGTAAGAGACTGTTAGACCTTTACAGTAGTACAGGGATGAATTCACCTGAATTGTTCAAGACTACATGTATGACCAACGGGGACCCCAAGACAACACAGCTAATAAAATTAGTGAATAATGAGTGGCTTACTGTCACGACTGTGACTGATCCAGACAGGTCTGGGAGGAGAAGGTCGCAGCGACTTGCTACTCGCGATAGCTTGTGAGTTTGGTCCGTGGTTCAGGGTATGTCATCCGGGTTTTGCCTTGTGAACCTTTTTGTCCTGACTGGGAGTTTTCTAGGCATTCTTCTCAGGTGAGTGCTGTCTGCCACTCCCAGCTACTATATTAGTTTCAGTTTCACTTGCAGTCATTGCCAGATATAGTCCTTACTTCCAGTGCTATGCTGACCTTTGAAGGAGATCGTTTGACGGTATTGCTGTGGAGCTCTTGTCTGGCGTGGACTGTCGTTATTGGGATCATCTTCTCTGCTCGTGACTGGATAAGTCTATCTCTGCTGGAGATTGTTTGTTTGTTGCTGTCTTCCCCTGTTGTTCTCCTAGACATGAGTGATGGTGACTAGTGCTCCCATCTGCCTTTCCCCAGTCTAGTCTTCTTAGGGTGACTCAGGGTTTAGGCATCCTGCTCGCCGCACGGGTTTACACCCCGTCTAGGGTATCAGGGCAGACAGGTGCCAGCTTAGGGTTTGTCAGGGGTGGCCGTTCTATTTCCCATCCATAGATAAGGGTCCCCCTTCCCTCCGTCTGGTGCGACACGACTGCTGCTGGGATAGCGGTCGTGACAGTATATCTGGCCTTTAAAAAAAAAAAAAGTGACATTTCCTTTTTTTTTTTCGCCTGCTGTTTTGCTTTGTATTTTCTGTTCCACTATGGATCCGGTTACGGTTTTGGCGAAACAATTACAGGGGTTATCCCTTGAAGTGGCAGGATTAAAAGCAACAGTGCTGCAGCAGCAGCAGCAATCCTTGGGTTCCACCGTTGCTACGGGAAACCAAGGTACTCCTGAGCCAAAAGTGGCTTTTCCTGATAGGTTTTTAGGAGGGAGAGACCAATTTGTAACCTTCAGAGAAGCTTGTAAATTGTTCTTCAGGTTACGCCCTAGATCCTCCGGCGGTGAGGAACAAAGGGTGGGCATTGTAATTTCTCTCCTGCAAGGAGATCCGCAGGCTTGGGCTTTCTCCTTACCATCTGACTCTCCGGCCTTACGATCAGTGGAGGAGTTTTTTGAAGCCTTGGGTCTCGTGTATGATGACCCGGACAGGGTCTCACTGGCTGAGTCTAAGCTACGTAGACTTCGGCAGGAGAACCGGTCAGCTGAACTATATTGTTCTGAATTCCGTAGGTGGGCTACGGATACATTATGGAACGACTCGGCCCTTAGGAGTCAGTTCTGCCAGGGGTTGTCTGAAAAATTTAAAGACGCACTGGCTGTATACGAGGTCCCTGGGTCTCTTGAGGCTGCTATGTCTCTGTCCATAAGAATCGACAGATGACTCAGGGAGAGACTATGATATTCTACAGAGGCCTCTATAGGGCAGGGATCGGTTTGTTGTGATCCAGTCGAACCAATGCAAATAGGGGGCGCCACTAGACGGGTGAATCCTCCTAAGGTCCGCCATAGGTCAGAGGTTTGTTTTCGTTGTGGGGGGAGGGGTCATTTTGTAAAGGTATGTCCCTCAGAACCCAAGAGATCACAAACTAAGGAGCCGCCGGAAAACTAGAGTCCCCAGACTGTGCGGAGGATAACAGTCTGGGCGTATTCGTTTCCTCCATACGCATGTCTCAGTTTTTGTTGTCCGCTACCGTTGTGGCGGGCAATAAGACTGAGATCTGTTCCGTCTTTTTGGACAGTGGGGCGGGGGTCAACTTGGTGGATTCACGGTTTGCTCAGACTCTGGGTTTTACTCCGGAACCGGTACGCAGAACTATTCCTGTTTTTGCCATCGACTCCTCCCTCTTACTCAGAGAGAGTTAACTCAGATCGTCCATAATATCCATCTGCAGGTAGGGGACCTCCATAAAGAGCATATCTCTTGTTATGTCCTGGACGGTCTGCCGGCTCCTATGGTTTTGGGGCTTCCCTGGCTGGTGACTCACAATTCCGTGGTGGATTGGCAGGCCGGGGAGATTGTGGAGTGGAGTGAACATTGTAAGGACAACTGCTTGAGTAGTAGGTGCTCAACACTCTCTGTAACATCTCTACCTTCCTTTCTGTCAGATTTTATGGATGTGTTCTCTGAGAAGGGTTGTCAGGGGTTACCACCGCATCGTCCATATGATTGCCCAATTAATCTGTTACCTGGGGCAAAACTACCTAAAACCCGGTTATACAATCTTTCTGGCCCGGAAAGGAAGGCTATGAAAGATTATATTTCGGAGAGTTTGGCTAAGGGACACATCAGACCCTCTTCTTCACCCGTGGCTGCAGGGTTCTTTTTCATAAAAAAAAAGATGGGGGCCTGCGTCCTTGCCTGGATTTCCGGGAATTAAACCGGATAACTATCCGAGATCCCTATCCTCTTCCTCTCATTCCCGACCTCTTTAATCAGGTTGCTGGTGCTAAATGGTTCTCCAAAATGGATCTCAGAGGAGCCTATAACCTGGTTCGCATCAAAGAGGGGATGAGTGGAAGACGGCTTTAATACTCCGGAAGGGCATTATGAAAATCTGGTCATGCCATTTGGTCTTACTAATGCGCCTGCGGTGTTCCAACATTTTGTCAACGATATTTTTAGTCACCTTATCGGGAGATTTGTTGTGATATATCTTGATGACATCCTGGTCTATTCTCCGGATCTGGATACACATAAGATCCATGTGAGACAAGTGCTGCAGATATTAAGGGCCAACAAATTGTTTGCTAAATTAGAGAAATGTGTGTTCGCCGTAAAAGAACTGCCATTTCTGGGGTATGTGTTGTCAGATTCAGGTTTCCGCATGGATCCAGAGAAAGTCCGGGCAATTATGGACTGGGATCTGCCTGAGAACCTGAAGGCATTGCAACGCTTCCTGGGGTTTGCCAATTTTATAGAAAGTTTATAAAGAACTATTCCTTGGTGGTCAAACCACTGACGGACATGACCCGAAAGGGATCCGATTTTTCCAAATGGTCACATGCAGCCAAAACTGCCTTTACATCTCTGAAGGAAAGATTCACCTCGGCTCCTATTCTCGTACAGCCAGATGTCTCGCTTCCTTTTATTGTAGAGGTTGACGCATCAGAGGTGGGGGTGGGAGCGGTACTATCTCAGGGCCCGTCCCTGGTGAATGGCGTCCGTGTGCTTTCTTTTCGAAGAAATTGTCTACTGCAGAAAGGAACTATGACATTGGCAACAGGGAACTTTTGGCTATTAAGTTGGCCTTAGAGGAGTGGCGTCATTTTTTGGAGGGCGGTTCATCCCGTCACAGTGATTACTGATCACAAAAACTTAGTATATCTGGAGTCTGCTAAACGTCTCACCCCTAGACAGGCTCGGTGGTCGTTATTTTTACTAGGTTTAATTTTGTAATAACCTATCGCCCGGGGCAAAAATACTAAGGCGGATGCATTGTCTCGAAGTTTTCCTGGAGGGGTGATGTTGATGTTCCAGAGCCTATTTTGCAAAAGGGGTGGTGGTCTCTGCATTACACTCAGGTTTAGAGGGGAGGGTGTTGGAAGCTCAGGGGACGCCCGGCCTCCTGCCCCTCGGGTAAACTGTTTGTGCCAGAAAATTTACGCCTGGAGATACTAAAAGAACACCATAACTCCGCACTGGCAGGACACCCAGGTAGTAGGCAACCTCTGAATTAGTGTCTCGTCGGTTCTGGTGGCCTAAGTGGCGCCAGGAGGTGTTGAATTTTGTGTCTGCATGTGCTACCTGTGCTCGTTCTAAGGTGGATCATACTCGTCCGGCAGGGCGTCTTTTACCTCTGGCCATCCCCAACAGGCCTTGGACGCAATGGATTTCATTACTGATCTACCAGTATCAGCGGAGAAGACTGTTATTCTTGTAGTTGTTGACAGATTCAGTAAAATGGTGCACTTTATTGCTCTTACCGCATTGCCTAATGCTAACACACTGGCTCAGGTTTTTATTGACCACATCGTGAAGCTTCACGGGGTCCCTTCCGATATTGTTTTGGATCGTGGTACCCAATTTGTTTCTAAATTTTGGAAAGCTTTTTGTTCTCGTTTAGGGGTTCATCTGTCGTTTTCTTCATCTTTCCATCCACAGTCCAACGGTCAGACTGAACGTACCAATCAAAACCTAGAGACCTATTTGAGATGCTTTGTTTCCGAAAATCAGGAGGAAGGGTCATCTTATTTACTGTTAGCTGAGTTTGCCATTAATAATCGTCGTCAAGAATCCACCGATAAGTCACCATTTTTTGGTGCGTATGGTTTCCATCCTCAGTTTTGTACGTTTAGTGAGGGGGGGCCGTCTGGGATTCCCGAGGAGGAACGATTTGCGTCTTTACTTTCATCAGTGTGGCAGAGTGTGCAAGAAAGTTTGAAGAGAATTGGTGGTAGATACAAACGTGTGGCTGATAATGATAAGAAGCGCTCTGAAGGTCCGGACCTTGGGGTGAATGACTTGGTGTGGTTGTCTACCAGAAATATCAAGTTGAAGGTTCCTTCATGGAAATAAGGTCCGAGATTTATTGGTCCTTATAGGGTAATTAAGATCATTAACCCGGTGGCTTTTCGTCTGGAGCTACCTCAGACTCTAAGGATCCATAATGTCTTCCACAGATCTCTGCTTAAGAGATATGTAGAACCTCCTGAACCATTGCCACTACCGCCTCCACCGGTGGTTGTTGATGGCAGTCTTGAGTTTCAGGTAGAAAAGATTGTTGATTCACGATATGTTCGCCGCTCTCTTCAGTACCTGGTGCCCTGGAGAGGTTATGGTTCCGAAGAGAGAATGTGGGTGCCAGCATCAGAGATAAAGGCGGACAGACTCATTCGAGCTTTTCATAGGTCCCATCCGGAGAGGCCTGGTCTTGAGGGTCCGGTGGCCCCTCGTAGAAAGGGGGGTACTGTCACGACTGTGACTGATCCAGACAGTTCTGGGAGGAGAAGGTCGCAGCGACTTGCTACTCGCGATAGCTTGTGAGTTTGCTCCGTGGTTCAGGGTATGTCATCCGGGTTTTGCCTTGTGAACCTTTTTGTCCTGACTGGGAGTTTGTAGGCATTCTTCTCAGGTGAGTGCTGTCTGCCACTCCCAGCTACTATATTAGTTTCAGTTTCACTTGCAGTCATTGCCAGATATAGTCCTTACTTCCAGTGCTATGCTGAACTTTGAAGGAGATCGTTTGACGGTATTGCTGTGGAGCTCTTGTCTGGCGTGGACTGTCGTTATTGGGATCATCTTCTCTGCTCATGACTGGATAAGTCTATCTCTGCTGGAGATTGTTTGTTTGTTGCTGTCTTCCCCTGTTGTTCTCCTAGACATGAGTGATGGTGACTAGTGCTCCCATCTGCCTTTCCCCAGTCTAGTCTTCTTAGGGTGACTCAGGGTTTAGGCATCCTGCTCGCCGCACGGGTTTACACCCCGTCTAGGGTATCAGGGCAGACAGGTGCCAGCTTAGGGTTTGTCAGGGGTGGCCGTTCTATTTCCCATCCATAGATAAGGGTCCCCCTTCCCCTCCGTCTGGTGCGACACGACTGCTGCTGGGATAGCGGTTGTGACACTTACTCAATCGGTGACAGAATTTATGGATGACATAGCAAAACGCTCAGCCTCCGGTGTTTTCAATCAAAAGGGAGGAGTATTCCCATTGTTAATACAGCAGGACATACAACAGGAGTCTATATTGTCAGGTGGGGAAAACAATTACATGATGATGTCAGGTTTCTCCCGGGGAAGGAATTATGGAAGAGGTCCGAGAAGTAGGGGGCAAGCAGATTACCGGGGAAGAGTAGAAAGAAATCAGGGACAGGGCTGTTTCATTTGTGGGAGTCTAGGTCATTGGAAGCGGGAATGCCCAAGGGTGAGATATGAAGACAGGAGAGGATACAGAGGGAGAGGCGCCCCTGACTATCGAGGAAGACCCAGGCAGCAGGAAGGACAGCAAGATATGTCAAGGAGACAACCCCAGGGAGATCTTATTAACATACACTGGCCAGCACAGAATGGGGGAGTAGACAACCCAATCTACAATCAGACTTACAGAGGTGGTCTGAATATGCACAATACCCGTCCCCAAGGGGGAACAATCCCTTTTCCTAGGGGTCCAAGTTCAAGGGGTTGGTGCACTATGGTCCAGCTCTTCCCATACATGAGTGCACAATCAGGAAAAGAAGTACGGATGGGACCAGCCCACGGAGTGCTCATTTTCCACAACACACACAGAAAAAAAAGGGCACTGACAAGTACATGGGAGAAGTTTTACATGAGCATCTTAGGCCCGCCGGGAACCGCAATGGCCCTAGTAAGATTAGATGCCTTCCAGGAATTAGTTGAGAAATGGGTTAATATCACCACAAAGGACCTGGGGATAATAAATGAAGAAATGAGAAAAATAAGGATGGAACAGGAAGTGATTAGACAGAGACAGGAGAGACTGATGATGGCAGTCACTGGATTGTGTGATCAAACAGAAAACAAACAAATCTGTTGCATTTATTTTTCTAACTTCACCAAAGACACGAAAGACATTGAGGTACCAGACTACTATGATATAATTAACAGTCATCAAGAGGAAAGGGAGAAATTACAAGGGGAATTACACAATATGCCAGGGTCATGAAACCCTTTTGACTTAATAGGAGATTGGACTGGAGGTATCTTCTCGGGAATTTTCAACTTCTTCAGAAAGGCAGGAGTTGTTATTTTGATGACTTTGGTATTTCTCCTCCTTATATATTGTCTAATTAAATTCACAATATGGGGAATAGGAAAAACCTCTCAATTAATAAAGCATAAGAAACCACCAGAAAATCCAGGTGAATATGTCACCCTTAAAAAGGGAAGTACTCTGAGAAAGATACCGAAAAAAGGTGTGTGGTAGGTATGAGCAGTGATCATGTGGAATGGGAATTCCATATGATCAAAGAGGGGATTGTAAGGAAAATATGCTTGTGTCCACTGTAAGATGGCGCAAGGTCCCGTTGTCGAAGGAAGGTACGTGTCACCGAGGTTCCTGGCCTCGTGAGATAAGAGCCGGATTTTTTTGTGTGTCAGCAGCAGCTAGTGCTGCTTGGCACATTGATATTTAGTATGGCTACAAAACCGATCCGGGCCGGCTCTTATTGGGAATAGTCAAGTGCTGGGTGGGAGACTATTCCCCACGGTCCAGGCCGGACTTTCCGGGCCTTTAAAAAGGCAGCCACCTCAGTAGGTGGGAGGTGATTATCCTGGAAGCTGCTAGTGTTGCTGTGGAGCTCTCAGGGCTGAGAGCAAGAGTCTGCAAACAGTCGTGCAGTCTACCTGGAAGCCGCTGGTGGAAACTTTGCGTGGCCGAGCTAACTGCCAGGTGTGAACTAACACCGACCACTCAGGTGACCTTGCTGTGGGACTGATGTTTTTGCCGCGTGTTTTGCCTTGTGTGAACAAGCACTAAAGACTGTTTCTGTTTTGCCTTGTGTGAACAAGCACTAAAGACTGTTTCTGTTTTGCCGAGTGTGAATAAAACACTTCTGCTTTACCCAGAGAACTGTATACCTTGCCTCTATACTGCGTCCGCAAGCCTGTCTACCAGAGCAATTCCCCACACCACACACATTCACATACATGAATTAATTTAGCCTTATATGCTTATATTAAGGTATGCAGAGTTCCTCTTTAAGGGAAATATTTTATACTCTTATAACACAAGCTCTTGCAACACAAGCTATCAGGAAATGGCTGTCTGAAGCTCAAAACCACAGAAACCTGCTAACCGCATGGCTGGAAAAAGAGATGTGCACGCTTTTGCAAAGAATGCCTCATTTATGATAAATGTACCTGAAAGGAGAATTGCCGCATACATAGCATCATAGCTGCAGAGATATATATACATATACCTTTACACATATGTCTAACATATGCATTATATATATATCTTACATTTACTTCAATACGAGTTATATAAGAATATTGCATATTGGCGTTCACCTTTGGCTTTGATAAAGTAAGAGACATTCTACCGGGTCAATGTCAGTACAAGATAACGGAATTCCGTGAAATATGTGAACAAAGCTAAAATCAACAAAGATTGTGGTTAGATATCTAAATTCTGAGAATTATAAATGCGTCACATATGTGCCTTGTTTCTATGTAATTATCCATGACCTTTTGGCTTTGTTTTGTATGAGGGTGGAATTGATAAATTTGTTAAGTGATTGGATAATTGGCTACTGGGTGGGCAATAAGCTTAGGGGAGGTATAGGGTAATCTTGTGGTTTGTGTCTATAAATTGTCTGCTATGTTAAAATAAAGGAGCAACCATTTTAAACCCATCAGCGTGTATTGGTCTTCAGTGGTTGCCCGGCAGCCGGAGGTTCACCCACAAACAAACCAGGGGCCCTTTCAGGTGCAGCGTGGTGCGGGCCGGCGGGTGACCACGGATCGGTGAGTAATAGCAAGCGCTTCACTCCCACTCCGTGGTCACATGACACAAACGAATTCTCGATGCAAAAAATTTGCATTGAGGATTTTTTTGTGTTGAATTACTCGATTCAGTCGAGTAATCGTGTCAGCCCTAGTCAGGATAATAACTACCATCACTCACAAACAGAAATACTGCAGCCCAAAAACTGGCCAGACCCACTATCCTTACTTACTTGCATGGCCACCCGAGGCAGTGACTGCACAACTGGACGACAGTCCCTGCAATACATGTGATACTGATACTGCAATACCGTGAGGGCGACACACAAACAAACACACAAACAGGGACTAACAAACAGACAAACAAAGAATAGTCGTATAGAAAAGGGTCAAGTGCCAGTTGGACAATGAAGTACAAGATGCGCCAGAGGCAAATTTTTAAAAACAAGCACATCAAAGTCAGAACCAGGAGATTATTACAAAACTAAATAGCCAGAAGCCAAAAACATAGTCACAATACCAAATCCAGAAATCCAAGCCAAATGAGACTTCAATACAGGCAAAGGAAGAGCAGGAAGAGCCAGAGGACAAGAAATTCACCAGCACTTGCAGATGAAGCTGTCGGCCTTTAATACTGAGGATAGGTAGCTCACGTCGGCATGCCTGCATACCGGGTGAAGCTGCTGGCAGGACGTCCTGGCACTCAGGAGCCCTGACATACCACCTCAATGGCCTGGGGCCCCGACGTCAGAAAGGGCTTTCCAACAGCCTTGGTTTTCCCGGCAACCAGATGCAGCTGCCATACGGAGGCAGCTGCGGCCAGGGAAAACGTGACAGAAAAAGTATATCAAAATTTGATCGCAAATAATGATGTCTTTGACGTTATTGTTGCCAGCTTGAAAAATGTGTTAAGGGCTAGTCTTCTCCTTTCTGTGTTTACTGAACCACGGATTAAGTAAAATTTAGTTGATGACGTCCTTAAAACTTTGGGCATTGAGGAGACTGATCATCACACAAATTTTGGAATCTGTAGACAGAGAAGTTGAGAGTCTGTCCAAGGTTTTGCTGATTGATTATTTTTATTATATTAGTTAACACTACCAGCTGGTACACATAGCTAACAAAATTATATTTATAAACTGGCATTAATCAGTAGGACATTATCAGACATATACTGATTGGTTGGTTTATCAGTGGCAGTGCAGAATTCATTCCCTAAAATTATTAACTGCATTAAGACGGCTGAAACATTGATAAAAGAGAAAGAAAAGGACTTATAGAGGTAGAGTTGCTGCTGTTGAAGGGCCTAGGAAGCCCTCCCAATATTTTAAAGGACCCTATGAACATAACAAGCCTTTACATGTTTTGTATGTGGTCGGGTGGGTCACATTTTGAGGAATTGTACATATAGGCAAGCAAAAGCACCTGCACCACCCGCTGATATCTCAGTTAAAGAGTTGCAGCATGATTTCTCAGATGGCTTAAGAGAGATTGAGAAACTGAAAGCAATTTAAACTGCTGGTCAAATTGTTATAACTAATATAACCAATTGCTCTTAAAGGGGTTATCCCATAAATATTGTAAAAAGTGAAAATCAGACATCATATAGTACATGCCAGTCTCTTTCTAACTAAGCTAGAACCTGCCCTGTACCACACATGGGTCCAGAGATCTCCACAATCATTGCTCTGCTAGATTTATATTAAGCTGACAGCTCAAGAGGAGTGTCTTTTCTGCTGAAGCTCAGGAGGTGTGTCCATGCTCTCCCTATCACAGCTCAGGAGGCAATTGAAAGATAAAACTGAGCATGTGCAGCCTTCTTAATGAGCTGGTCAAAGAAATAATAAATTAAGTGGCACTATATAGATATTGAATAACTTGAATAACATAATTATTGAATAACTCCATGGCTATACAAAATTTTTAATTACATGCAATTACAAAAATATTCAGATCCAGGTGCTGGTTTGAAAACTGTTGAATATTTTTCGTGGGACAACCCCTTTAAGGTCTCATTAACAATTCTCATCAAACAAGCTCTGCCTAGGAAATTGTTGCTTGCCTCTATCGTTCCTGTTAGGCTCCATTTACACTTCCGTAAGTGTTTTGCGGATCCGAAAATACTGGCAATGTGTCGTCCGCAACTTATAATAGAAAATGCACTATAATAGAAAATGCCTAATCTTACAGGACATGTTCTATTTTTTTCGGAAACAGAAGTGCGGATGCGGAAATGCGGATGCGGACAGCACATAGTCCCCAGCCCCATTGGAAATGAATGGGTCCGCACCCGTTCCGCAAAATTGCGAAACGAATGCGGACCCATTTTGTGGACGTGTGAATGGAGCCTTATGGAGTTCGAGAGAGATGGATTTAATAGACTGATTATATTTGCTGCCGTGGAAAGAGGCCCACAGCAGAAAATGTTGATTGATACCACAGACTCTCTCTGAATTTTACATGTACGTAAACTCCAACTACATCCTTCGTCTACAGGGTGGAGACTCAGTTTGCAAGCATTTCAGGGATCCCATGCTGTGGCTATAGAAGCAAACAAAGACGGTGTTACAGATAGACAAACAGGAACTTGATCTAAAGGCATATTTGATGAATTTACCTGACTCTGTCTCTATTTTAGGTTCTGATTTCTGGGACAACATGTAGCTGGTTTCATGGTAATGGAGAGTATTATGCTGTCTCTGATTCCACTGCTGTGTATCCAATTAAGAAACCAGAGGTCTTTGAACTTCCCAGCCATAATGATGCAAGGGTGTCAAAGATAATACAAGAGCATAAATATGTGTTTTCTAAACATAAACATGCCTGTGGTAAAATGGATGGTGAGAAGGTCATTTCAGGTAGAGCACATGAGCCCCCAAAGCAATACCCTCTTCCAAAAGATAGGGAGTCTTATATTCAGCAAACTATTGAGTCGTTACTAGAGCAAGAAATATTGTGAGAATGGGAATCAGTAACAAATTTCCCTTTGTACCCAATCAAGAAACCAGATGGATCACGGAGGCTCTGTCTAGATTATCGAAAATTGGATTCGATTACACCTGCCTGTGCAGCGGTTGTCAGAGATACCCTTACCTTTCATTCCCAACTCCCTCCCAAAATAAAAGTATTCAGCACGTTAGACATCAGTAATGGCTTCTGGAGTATCCCTGTTGCGAAGCAGTCACAATACAAATTTGCCTTTACCTAAAAAGACCGGCAGTATACATGTACTCGACTACCACAAGGTTTACATAATTCACCAACAACATTCCATAAGAAGGAAGAAGGATGGCTGATTGGCAACATTTTCTAAACCTGAACCTGTCTTGCAGTATGTCGATGATCTCCTGAGAGTAAAGAAGAACATTTGTGGTTGTTAAAAGAGTTGCTGGAATTGCTGGAGAAAGCTGGACTAAAGCTAAATCCCAAGAAATGTCAGGTAATGCAAACCTTGCTGTCCTTTCTAAGGGTCAATATCACACCTGATAGTACATAGTTTAGAAGGCTGAAAAAAGACATCTGTCCATCCAGTTAATCCTGTTATCCTACAAATTGAAATTATACAAAGGCTGAACCTTCCTGTGTCAAAGGCAGCATTTAGGTAATTTCTGGGTTTAGTCCAATACAAGAGAGACTTTCTTCCTTATTTTGCAGTCATTGTGCGTCCTCTATATGATCTTTTAAAGAGGACCTTTCATCAAGATAAGGGTATAGTAATTCTTACCCTACCATGCTGGGAGCCCTCCACTGATGTACAAGCCCCTCCCCAGGCAAAAGAAAAGTCGCTGCCCCGTACAAAATTCTGCCTCATTTGCATATGATGCAGCTGAAGAAACGGGACGAATAATACACAATCAGGGGGTCATTTTGAGAAAATAAACATGGATTGTACATCAGTGGACGGCTCCCAGCATGGTAGGGTAAGAATTACTATACCCTTATCTTGATGAAAGGTCTTCTTTAAAGGAAGTAAAGGTAAAGGAATTGACACCAGGAAGGAATGGACTGAGGTTCACACAGACGCCTTTAATTCACTGAAAAGGGCTGTTATAGAGGCAACTGCATTGATCACCCCTGACCCTTAACCCCTTAGTGACCACCCATATGTGTTTTTACGGCGGTCACTAAGGGGGCTTAGGCTGGGCCGCCGCTTTTTTACGGTGGCCCAGGCTAAGCGCTGCACAGGTCAAATGAGAGCCCTGCTCTAACAGCCTGGACCAGCAGGAGTGCCGATCCAGGCTGTTTAACACTTTACAGGCGGCGGCAAGCAGACTCCCTGTCTCCCATCAGCACCCCGCAAATGCGATCGCGGGTACCAGTGTGTATGAAGGCTGGCAGGGGTCTGATGTAGGCCCCAGACCAGCCTAAAGTAATTTAAAGTAAACACATTTATTAAATTATAAAAAAAATTCCTATTGAAAATACGTTTTCAGTGAAAAAAATTGCAAAAAAAATCTCCCCCATATGTTTGGTATTGCCACGTCCATAGCGACCCAGACTACATAAATATCACATAAATTATACCCTACGGTGAACGCTGTAAAAAAAATTCATAAAAAGAAAAGACCGAATTGCTAATTTATTCTTAGTTGCCACCAAAAAAACATAATAACAAGCAATCAAAAAGCGCCCTTTACTCCAAAATGATACCAATGAAAAATACAAGTCATCCCACAAAAATCAAGCCCACACACAACTCCATAGAAAGAAAAATAAAAAAGTTATGGGTCTTGGGAAGCGGCAATGCAAAAACATTTTTCTCTTTTAAAAAAAAGTAGTAAAACGTAAAAAAAACTATATGTATTTGGTATCACTGTAATTGTACTGACCTAGAGAATAAAGATATTATGTTATTTTTACTGAAAAATTAACGCTGTAAAATTTATAACGTAAAAACGCACTGGCAGTATTGATGTTTTTACCATCTCCCTCCAAGAAAGAGTTAATAAAAGTTAATCAGAAATTTATGTGTACCCCAAAATGGCGCCATTAAAAACTACAACTACAAAGGAAGGCCCTCATGTGCAAATATTAAGGTCAAAGGTCATTCCAAAGGTTCAGTTCATGCAGAAATTATTAATTTAGAGAGCAGCAAAAGAGGCAAGTTTATGGGAGCCTCCAGAGTTACAATATAACAATAATAATAGAACAGACAGGTGCACTCTGCGGTCTTACTAACCCTCATTATGATGTTAAAATTAAGAATTAGCCATCATATCCTGCTGTGGAGGACATGTCTGAGCCCGAGCACCGGGCCGAGGTTTCTCAAGTAGCTCGGGTCCTAACACTCACCTACCTGTGCCGTATGGGCAATACCAGGGGGCAGTGGGCTAAATTATAGGATTGTAAAGGCCGACTCGCAGCAAACTCCCCAGTTACCTCCAGCATGTAGCCATGCCTGCAATGGGAGGAGGAAGAAGGCTGTAAGCCCCACCCAAGAATGGCTGATATGGCCTAGGCCTCACAGGTACACCAAAATGTAGCCTGTGGATGGACATCAGGCACATTTACCTAGGATTTTATACACCTCCAAACAACTCCATATACAAAGCGACTGAAAAAATGGCATGGTGTTAAACAGGCAGGAAGTGCTCAAACCCAAATGCAGTTGTGCATATATATACAGGGGAGTAGATCCTGCACTTGTGGCCGTTGCTAATGGCGATCCCCAGCAAAAATGCATACAATGGAGGATGCCCGCAGCGGACCACAAGTACCACAATAGAGGAAAGTAAGAGACTACATATTTGAAACTAAAATATGACCCAACTAAGGAATTTAATCATGATCTGGAAATACTCTGTAAAAGAAGCACTGAACAGGGTATTTTATCCCAACAAGAGTCAGAATTTATTTTGGGTACGGAAAAACGATTACCGGTATTTTATTGCCTACCTAAAGTGCATAAAAATTTGGAGAACCCTCCCGGATGCCCCATAGTGTCCGGGATAGGGTCTATTACTTCAAAGTTATCAAGGTACATTGATACTAGGCTTCCACCTATAGTAAAGAAAACTAAAACCTACCTTAAAGACACGACCCAAATAATTCATATTTTGGAAAATTTGGAAGTAGACCCTAGCTGGATTATGGGTACCCTCGACATCCAATCCCTGTATACGGTCATTGACCACCAACAGGGATTGGAGGCAATTAAACAACAACTAGTGAAAGATGGTTCACTAGAGACAGCACAAATCTACTTTATATTGGATGGAATTAATTACATATTACAACACAATTATTTCTATTTTGAAGGTGGACACTATTTACGGAAACGTGGCACCGCCATGGGGACTAGATTCGCCCCAAGCTATGCTAATCTCTTCCTGGCCGAATGGGAATCTTCCCATATTCTGCCGCGATTGGGGGCGTATTTAGTCCTATTGCGAAGTTATATAGACTAGTGTTGAGCGCGAATATTCGATTTGCGAGTTGTTATCGCGAATATCGCAACTTCGATAATTTGTGAATATTTTGAATATGATGATATATATTCGCTAATTCGAATATTCGCCATTTTTCCAATATCTGAAAGGCGAAAACATGACTTGTCCCTGCTTCCTTCTTGTGGATCAATGAGTCATTGGGCCAGAAGCAACTTAAGCAAGAAGGAATCATGTTTTCATTTTCAATGGGAATCCATCAACCCAACTCTGACGTTAATTATCAATGCGAGTATATGTTCGCATCCCAAATTAAACTTAGGGCTGGGTTCCTAATGGTTGTTGCTAGAAGATGATTGAGAATATAGCGCTATATCCTCAATCTTCGTCAATTATAGCAATGCAACCGTTAGGAGCTCAGCTTAAAGTTTAATTCGCGATGCGAGTATATGTTCGCATCGCGAATTAAACTTTGAGCTGAGCTCCTAATGGTTGGTTGAACTTGCTACTTGCTGAAATATAACGAAGATTGTGAATATAGTGCTATATTCGTGAATTCGTTAAAATCGTAATATTCTAGCAAGCCATTGCCAACCTTTAGGAATCCAGCTCTAAGTTGAATTCGCTATGCGAGTATTACAGGTTATATTAATCGCAATGCGAATTCAACTTAGAGGTGAGTTCCTAATGGTTGGCTTGCTTCTTATCTATCTTATGACCGAGTCGACCAAGACAACCCATTAAATGAACCTAATAGTATACTTCCCTTATGCGGTGCGATTCACGCGCATATGTAATTGCCAATTTTTCGCATGACATAAACTATCTTACATACAGAGAATTATAAATCAGTAATGAAAATTGTTACTGTGATGTATAATTTGCCTCTTTATGTAGTATACTGTATTTTACGTCATGCGAAAAATCGGCAATTACATATGCGCGTGAATCGCACCACATAAGGGCAGTATGATATTGGGTTCATTCAATGGGTTGTCTTGGTTGGTTTACACGAATAGACGAATATTGTGAATATAGCACTATATTCGCTATTTTCTTTATCTTCGTCTATTCGACCCAGCAAGCCAACCTGATAGTATACTGCCATTATTCGATCCGATTCACACGCATATGTAATTGCTGATTTTTCGCATGACGTAAAATACAGTATACTACATAAAGAGGCAAATTATACATCACAGTAACAATTTTCATTACTGATTTATAATTTTCCTCTGTATGTAAGATAGTTTGTGTCATGCGAAAAATCGGCAATTACATATGCGCGTGAATCGCACCGCATAAGAGAGTATGATATTGTGTTCATTCAATGGGTTATCTTGGTCTACTCGAATAGACGAATATTGCGAATATAGCAGTATATTCGCTATCTTCTCTATATTCGACCAAGCAAGCCAGCCTAATAGTATACTGCCCTTATGCAGTGCGATTCATGCGCATATGTAATTGCCGATTTTTCGCATGACACAAACTATCTTACATACAGAGGACAATTATAAATCAGTAATGAGAATTGTTACTGATGTATAATTTTGCCTCTTTATGTAGTAAACTGTATTTTACGTCATGTGAAAAAATCGGCAATTACATATGCGCATGAATCGCACCGCATAAGGGCAGTATGATATTGTGTTCATTCAATGGGTTATCTTGGTCTACTCGAATAGACGAATATTGCGAATATAGCAGTATATTCGCTATCTTCTCTATATTTGACCCAGCAAGCCAACCTAATAGTATACTGCCCTTATGCGATCCGATTCACGCGCATATGTAATTGCCGATTTTTCGCATGACACAAACTATCTTACATACAGAGGACAATTATAAATCAGTAATGAGAATTGTTACTGATGTATAATTTCCCTCTTTATGTAGTATACTGTATTTTACGTCATACGAAAAATCGGCAATTACATATGCGCGTGAATCGCACCGCATAAGGGCAGTATGATATTGGGTTCATTCAATGGGTTGTCTTGGTTGGTTTACACGAATAGACGAATATTGCGAATATAGCACTATATTCGCTATTTTCTTTATCTTCGTCTATTCGATCCAGCAAGCCAAACTAATAGTATACTGCCCTTATGCGATCCGATTCACGCGCATATGTAACTGCCGATTTTTCGCATGACATAAAATACAGTAAAGAGGAAAATTATACATCAGTATTCAGTAATTAGAATAATTTAGAATACAATATTTGCATTTTTGTAACCGCGTAGGGGCATCAAGCTATTTTCATACAGGTTTTGTTTGTTAGAATTTTCGAATATGTAGAATATAGTGATATATTCTCCATGCTTTTTTTTTTTTTTCTACAGTGTATGAGGTGACTCATCATTATCATTTTCCCTCCCTTCTCCTAGCTTGAATAGCCAATGAGAAGGTTTTGTCACAACTTAGCAACATCACTAGCAACCAATAGGAAACTAGACTACCCCTTCACTATATAAGTGACGACATCACCCAGCAGCCATTTTGTTGTGTTGGATTTGTTGGAGCTTGGAGCTGTGCTATTTTGTCTGCTGTGCGATTTATTATTATCTGGATTTAATTTATAATATTCTAGTTAGTTAGTTTCAGGTAGTGATTAGGGAATAGTGTAGTTTAGTTTTATAGCTGATAGGGTCAAAATAATTTGAGATAGTTTAGTAGTTTAGTAGAGTTAGGAGAAAAATATAGTTAGTGTTAGGGCCTAGTGTAGCAAATAGGGTTCAGTGCATGGTTTAGTGTAGGGCATCAAGTTAGGTAGGTAGCTGTAATATATAATATAGATAGATAGATAGATAGATAGATAGATAGATAGATAGATAGATAGTGCTTGATAGTTTAGGTTAGGCATTAGGGCTACAGTTAGGGAATAGTAAAGTTTAGATTTTTCAGGGCAGCGTGTAGTTTAGGTTAGTTAGTGATATAGTATAGTGTAGGGTCTATCTGTCTGTTTTGTCTGTCAGTGTCCGTCCAGTTAGTGTATTTGTTTTTTTCCCCCCATTGTTTGTTAATTTTAAAAAGTCTTTTAGTCTAAGTTAGTGCCTGTGTCAGGTTAAAAAAAATAAAAATTTGAAGTTTTATATGTTTTTTGTTTAGTCTAGTTCTGTCTGTCCTCCGTTAAAAAAAAACTTTTTTTTTTGTCTGTGTGTCAGTTAGTGTCTGTCTTAGGTTTAAAAACAATAAAAACTACAAAAAAAAGTTTATAGGTTTACGTGTTTAGTGTAGTTTTTTCTGTCTTAAGTTAAAAAAAAAAACGTCTTGTAGTCTCTGTGTGTCAGTTATTGTTTGTGTCAGGTTAAAAAAAGAGTTTACGTTTTAAGTGTTTGGCATTTAGTGTAGTTTTGTTAGTCGTCCGTTAAAAAAAAAACATTTTTTAGTCTCTGTGTGTCAGTTAGTGTCTGTCTTAGGTTAAAAAAAAAAAAAGTTTTAAAGTTTTACGTGTTTTATGTTTAGTGTAGTTTTGTCAGTCCTCCGTTTAAAAAAAAAAGAAAAAGTTTTTAAGTCTTTGTGTCTGTTAGTTTAGTCTTAGGTTAAAAAAAAATAATTTGATAGCTTTACGTGTTTAGTGTCGTGTGTTACAGTTTTCGTCCTTTCATTTTACACCCATTGTCCCTACCCCAATAAAGTTTTACACTAATCCCCAGTATGAGTTTACCGGGCCATGCAGGCAGTCGTGGACGTGGTCGGGGTAACAGGGGAGTTGGTTCCCGCGCTGGACCACTCCCAGCACGGGGCCGCTCATCAAGCCACGGACAGGCAGACGCAGGTGGCAGGAGTGTCCGCCTGATCCGTGACTTTTTCATAAGTGGCAGCCGGCCCATTACTTCACAGGATGCAGAGGCTGTCTTGGCTCTCGTGGCCGATTCTAGTGCCACTGAGTCCTCTGCCCCGGCTGCCAGCAACTGCAGCACTCCGCCTCCTGTAGAACCAACCCCCAGCTCCCAAGAATTGTCCCCTTTCTTGTTCGAACAGTTTGAGACTGAGAGGGACATCTTGGGGGAGGCAATGCAGAAGGCGGAAATACTGTTCAGCCCTGAGGATGGGCAGGACCTGTTGGAAGGGATTGAGGATGAGAAGGAGGAGGGGCCTATAAATCCCCCTATGAAATCCCTTCCAACTGGTGCGGGTGGTGTTAGCCACACAACCCCTGCACCTATTCAGACCCAGGCACCAGCGAGTGGACAGCGGAACCCGGTCAGGGGCTCCATGTCAGCTGTTCCCGTCAGTCCACCACAGGTTGGCCTTGGGTCTGAAATATCAGGGGGTGAAGAGGAGGGTGACCCGGAATGGGTGCCACCTCCTTTGTTAGGTGACGGCAGCACCAATGAAGGTAGGCACCCGAGGCAAATGGTGCCCCAGGTCACCAGGGAGCCCAGTGTCAGGGGCTCCACTGGTAATGGCAGCAGGAGTAGGCAGCAGCAGCCAGCTCCACCTGTGCGCACCGAGCCCGAACAGGCGCAAGCCAGCACCACCCCATCTGACAGGAGGTCGGTGCGGAAGTCGCCTGTTTGGGCTTACTTCACCCTGGCAGCAGATGATGTCACAGTTGGCATTTGTAAGCTGTGCAATGCCAGGGTGAGGAGAGTGAGATTTATGGCTCGGCTGGGTACCATGGCCCTCAACCAGCACATCCGAGTCAACCACTGGCGGGAGTGGGAACAGATGCGGGGTGGTCAAAGCAGCAGTGCCACCAGCAGTGTGCAGGAGACAGCAGCTCCTGCCACTGTACTGCAGCCACCCCAACCCCTTCCACCAACTCATTCCCACTCCCCCACTCCCTCTAATAGAGGTACTGGTACCGGCAGCCATACCTCTGCCTCCACTGCACCCTCCTCTGCCGTCCGGCGCCAGCCATCTATTGCAGATGCTTTTGAACGCACCGCGCCCTACGCCCCCGGGGACCGTCGCGTGCGTTCACTCAATGGGCTCCTGGCAAGGGTTATCGCCCAACATCTGCTGCCTTACAATCTGTTGGATAGCAATCCATTTAGGCAGATGTTGGAGCAGGCCCAACCCAGATGGCGTGTCCCCAGCCACCATTACTTTGCCAGGACCGGCGTCCCTGCCCTTCACCAGCACACTGTGTGAAATGTATCCCTGTCGCTGGATCATGCTGTCAGCGACAGGGTGCATCTCACAATGGATGCCTGGACCAGCAGGCATGGGCAGGGATGCTATATAAGCTTCACAGCCCATTGGGTGTCCCTCCGAGGCGCCGGGAGGGATTGGCGGCATCTGATTTTGTGGTGCCGCCCCGGGGTGTCCAGGGGAGAACTGCTGCTCTCCCGCAAGCCACTGTCTCCACAGCTGCTGAGCCCCCCAGCAAGCGTCCCCGTTGCTACGCAAGTGTGGGGCACGTCCGCTGCCAGGCCGTGCTCCAGCTTGTGAGCTTAGGGGACCGGAGACACACTGGACCTGATGTTCTGTCCACACTACAGGCTCAGGTTCAGAAGTGGCTGACACCCCGAAGGCTCCAAGCAGGTATGGTTGTCTGTGACAACGGCAGCAACCTACTCGCCGCCCTTCATGCTGGCAGTCTGACCCACGTGCCCTGCATGGCACATGTCCCCTGCATGGCACATGTCCTCAACCTAGTGGTACAGAAGTTCCTTTGTACATACCCAGGGTTGAGTGACATTGTGCTGAGGGTACGTAGGATTGCCAGCCACTTCAGACGCTCCCCAACTGCCGCCGCGTCCCTGTCCAAACTACAGAGGGACAACAGCCTGCCCCCCCACAGGCTGATTGTGGACAGTGTGACGCGGTGGAACTTCACCCTCCACATGCTGGAGAGATTGTGGGAGCAGCGACGGGCGGTGAGGAAATACCTGCTGGACCTAGGCACTTCAGGGCCATCACTTCCACTCCCCTACATCACCAATGCGGAGTGGGGGCAGATACAGCAGGTCTGCCACGTGCTGGCCCCATTCAAGCAGGCGACAAAGATGGTCAGCGGGGAGCATGTCGGTCTGAACGATGTGCTCCCCCTAGTGTTCCTGCTGGACAGGACACTAGATCGCCTGCTCGAAGCTGGGGAGAGTGCCTTGGTGGAGCATGAAGAGTCAACCATGCTCCACCAGGACCAGGCCCAGGACGAGAAGGAGGAGGAGGAATCAGTGTACGTCCAGGAGTCTGGGCCTGGTCAGGAGGGAGAGCCGGTGCTGGGGGCACCGTTAGTCCGGGGGTGGGGCATCTCCAACCAGGAGCAGCAGCATCAGCAGCAGGAGGACCAAGAGGTCATGGTCCCGGGCAGTCGTGAAGAGTCACAGCGAGCTGTGCTCTTCCCCATGGCTGCCCATATGCTGCGATGCCTCAGGAGGGACCCCCGGATCAAAAAATTTAAGGAGAGAGAAGACATTTGGTTGGCCACCTTTTAGACCCTCGCTGCAAGGGGAAACTGGAGTAGTTCATCCCAGCCAGCCAGAGGCAGGCCCGTCTTGAAAAATTGTGGGCCTGTCTTATCCACGTGCTGGAAGAGGCAAACCCTCGGCCTCAAGCTCCAGTTCTCCCCGCCCATCTCACCCAGCAGGCGGCTGGCACCAGCAGCACCAGCAGTACCAGCCGAGCAGATGACCTTCTGGGTGAGATGAGGCTCTTTTAACAGTCTGCGCGACCCAGTACCAGCAGCAGCAGCAGCATCAGTCACCACCAGCGGCTGGCCCGCATGGTGGCAGACTACATGGGGTCGGTAGGTGCTTCTGACAGCATGACCACCGACGACCCCATGGACACCTGCCGTGAGCTCGCTCAGTATGCGCTGGAGTTATTATCTTGCCCCCCCTCCAGCGTACTGTCTGAGCGGTCATTCAGCGCGGCAGGTGGGCTGGTCACGGACAAGCGGACCTGTCTGTCCACAGACTCCGTGGTCAGACTCACATTCATTAAGATGAATGAGTCCTGGATCGGCAGTGACTTCATGGCCCCCGCTGTCGGTTCAGGGCGCTGAAGGGTCCCTTGTCCATCCCTCTCCTCTGCTCTCTCCTTTTTTAATTGTTTCTTCTGTTTTTAACTTTATATGAATTACTTTTATTATTTATTTATTGATATTTATTTGATCGATATTTTTTGTCAAGTTTGTATCATGTATATACTAATTTAATTTTTTAATTATGAATTTGTTTTGAACATGTTGAGTTACATTTGGGCCTTTAAACATAATGTCTGCTGCTGCCTGTGCTGCTGAATTTGGCCAAACACTCCCCTACGAAATTCTCCCCGCTGCCTGTGATACAATTACCTTACACAATGGGTGGATGTAATTATCACAGGCAGGAGAATACATAGTTTTAAACAATGTCTTCTGTCCTGGAGACAACAGAGAAGTCATTCAATTATCTCCCAGGACAAAGGGAAATCGCCAATACACACGTGGGGACAATAGGACAGACATCACTATTCAAATATACAATGTCCCAACCATTACAGTAAATATAGACATTTAACATATCCCCAGATGGCTTGGATCTGAGCGCTCAATATATCCAAGCAGCGCTCAGATGCCACAAACACAGTCAAATCACCATGGGGTTTAAGTTTAGCATGGGCTGATGAGAGTGGCCATAATCCTGGGTCAAGAAGCTGGCAACAAGGCTTCTCCAGCACCCATTGGCCAGGTTGGTTTCGCCACACTGCCGTTGATCACACTGCCGTTGATGCTGCTGCATGTCATGAAAATTTTGACTTACATTTGAGCCTTTTAACATAACGTCTGCTGCTGCCTGTGATCCCGAATCGGGCCAAGCTACATGTTGCCCTGATAATACACCACTCCTTAAATCCTGCCGTTGATGCTGCTGCATGTCATGAAAATTTTGACTTACATTTGAGCCTTTTAACATAACGTCTGCTGCTGCCTGTGATGCCGAACCGGGCCAAGCTACATGTTGACCTGATAATACACCAGTCCTTAAATCCTGCCGTTGATGCTGCTGCATGTCATGAAAATTTTGACTTACATTTGAGCCTTTTGACATAACGTCTGCTGCTGCCTGTGATGCCGAATCGGGCCAAGCTACATGTTGCCCTGATAATACACCACTCCTTAAATCCTGCCGTTGATGCTGCTGCATGTCATGAAAATTTTGAGTTACATTTGATCACACAGGGAATAATCATAGAGTCCAGACCTTCACACCTTTTTTAAAGTAAAATTTCGATTGGGTTATTTAATTTTTTATTATAAACTGGAAGTGTACTTACCTGCCAGTGCCTGGCGTTATTCTGCCTAGTTACAAATGGAAACTTATGAGTCAGCATTCTAGTACTGTGTTAACTCTAGATGCTGTATGTCCTGATCGTGTGTAGACAACCATTTTATCTTTTGCACTTTAACAAGTATAGAATTATGAATTCTCTTAACCTGGTTTTCATGTTTCGTATTCTCACATGTGCTCAGCTTATTTATGTATTGTCAATATTTAGACATAAAAATATTTATTTAAATAATCTTTTTAAAAAGACATTTTATCTAGTGTTGTTTGGCTTCATTCACAAAATGAAATGATTTTACTTTATTTTATTATTTTTTATTTTAAATTAAGTGTGGTTTGGGGCGGCTATGTTGTGGTTCACGCTGTAGCATGGTGTGGACTGCATGTGGCCTTCCCTTGTCAAAAGGTTTTGTGCAGTTGACATTGTACAGGACTGATTGATGAACCTACGAAAATTTATATATATATATATTTTTTTTTTGTCACACAGATTTAGGATCCAACACGGTGTTGTCTGTCGTTCTGGGAGGGATGGCTGACTTTCGTGTTGACCTCTCTACATGGTTGTGACTGGCGTTATACTCATCCGTGTGGAAATCCGGTTTTGTGAATGGAGCAGTGTAGCAACATGTAAATATGTATAGGTACTTTTCTTGTTTATGTTACTTATTGGCAATTATGTAATGAGGATTTGCACATGCTAATTATATATAACCACTGCTTTAAGATTTTTAGTATAAACTGTGTACTATATGATGTTCCTGGAGACATGTCACCGGTTAGAGAATTCATATAATCATAGTCATGTAATCAATCATATGTTTCTATCTGTATGGCGGAAGCAATGCTACAACATGCAAATTATTAAAAAATTGGACGCTATCGAAGATCCATGCTGGTTAGTTCTTACCCCTACCATTTTATTGTTCCAACATTGTTCCTTTTTTTTGTTTTATAGTTCTGATAACAAGATTTGATTGTAAAGAAATTTTGGGAATTTGTAAAAGTTTATAATTTTGCTAATTTGATAAATCAAACAAGGTTTTTTGTGGTTATTATTACTCTGTTCAAGTTTTGTATTTTAATAGTCAATTGTTTGATGAAAAAATACATTTATTATTTACGACAATTTGAAATTTATGTTACTACATAAAATATTTTAGTTACTAGGAAAATTAACCAAAAAATGTATTTTAAATGTAACTCTGGACTATTAGAATGCTTTGCTTTGTACTTAATATTTAATACACAACCCTTACCAATGACTACTACTATCGTGATCCATTTGAGTTATGTGTAGGCCTCATACTACCCTATTTCTATATACCTGCAGATGCTGTATGTCAGGATACTGATTAGTTTGGGAATGGACTCTAGGGGCCTTTACTTAAAAAAAATGTTTAACCATTATAGTGAAAACTTCTAAGTTTTTTAATTTAAAAAAATAAAAATAAACAATATAATTACAAAAAAAAAAAATAAAACAATTGCACAAATCTTAATAGGGCAATGCCCTCATATTTTTAACAATTTTTTTTAGATCCCCCACGTCCTTGGCATGCCTCTCCTACATTTCTCGCATGCCATTTGAGAACTGGAGCTTGAGCTCCCGCAGCTTCCGGAGATGCTGCTCCGGGAATGCCTTCATCCCAGTCTGGTGCTCCCTCTCCATCTTCCTAATTTTTAGGTCCATTTCTTTCAATACTGTAAAAATATAAAAACAATAAATAAAATAGACAGTGTTGTTTCTGAAGAAACCACATGATGTTGGCTTGAAATCTGATTGGCTGTTGGTGGCTCCACCCACTTTTTTGAATTTTGATCCCAGTCCTCCAGTGACCAACTTTGCAAAGTCTGAAGACTGTGCCAAAAAAAGTCTAAGAGCAGCGGCAGTTTGATTTTTCCCATTTAAACAAATAGACTCTGCCCACTTTTTTATAAATTTTAATCCCAGTCACCTAGTAACCCACAGTGCCAAGTTTGGGGACCCTGGCTTAAATACCGTGAGAATGACAGCTTTTTAACGTTTTCACACTGAAGTCAACAGTGAAAATTTGTTTGGTTGTTTGTGGCTCTGTCCACTTTTTAATGTCCCCCAAATTTGACACAAATTTTCAGGGTGTCCCCATGACTAAGTGACCCAAGTTTGGTGACTTTAACTTGAAAGCTCAATAGTGACAAAACTTAGTTTTTCGATGAAAGTCGATGGGACAAAATGGGATCTCCGGGGGGCTGCTCCAGGGGCCCGGAGGGTGGGATCGGTTAACAAAGCACAAGCAAAGTTTGGTAATTGTACTCCTAAAACTGTGGGAGGAGTAGCGTATAGAAAATTGCTAAATTTTCATTGGCCTATGGTATCTCTGCCCACTTTGGGGTGCCCCCCCCCCAAATATACCCGTTTATTCGGGTTGACACCAACAATATCTGGTCCGAGTTTGGGGAATAATAATGGCTGCTCGGTATGTCTCAATGGGAATGTGGGAATGTATACCTCTGTGAATCAGTACGCCTGTAACTATAGGTTTCAGGGAGGTTTTCTTTAGAAATTATTTTGGGCCTAGGTCACACCCGTACTACATCTTGGGGTTTTCATAACATTGTGGTTAAAAAGACTGTTAAAATACAGTGTGGATAGGCGATCGGAATGCAGAACAATCCTAGAGGGGAACCAGACCTCTGGAAGACTGTAAAGAGTGTTGAGCTAGTACTTTTTTGATATCCCGCTTGTACCGAACTGTAAGTGTGGGACTATAGGTTCTCCGATATGTGTGGGCTCAAGAAAGATTATTAGTAAAGCTTTAACAAGCTTATTGTTTGCTCCAAAAAAGTGTGTCTATAGTGAAGACTAAACTGACATGTGTGTGTGTGTGTATATGAACAGTGAGTAAGTGAAAACAGCCACAGCACATACTTACACTCCTTGTGGGGGGTGGTGATGAGCTCCTCCTCCTCCTCGTCCTCCTCGTCCCCGTCATCATCCACTTGAGGGGGTGAGGCGGGTTGGGGTGAAGGACCACCCTCCGCTCCTGCCTCTGACTCCTCTGGGGGGCTAGGGGCATGCAGTTGCCCTAAGGGTCCGGCCTCCTCCTCCTCCTCCTCCTCCTCTGATGCAGATACCTCCCACAGCTGCTGTCTGGGAGGCCTGCGCCTGACAGCAGGCAAAGGAACACCTATAATAACAAATTTTACTACATGCGCTGCAGTATAAAAAAAAAGCATATAATCAGATTTTATAACGGTAACTTTAAATCTAATATTTCACTTTATAACACTAATAATTTTTGGTTTGGTGGTTGAGATGATGAATAAATGTTGGCGACTATGGCTAAGGCAGCGCACGGCGAGAGGTTTCCGGGCTTAAACTACGACATGCAGAGCTTTCAGTTAGACTGTCTCTCACCGTGCGCTGCCTTGCTGCTGCTGTACTGCCGCCCCCGCCACCATTATAGTCAATAGGGACGAAGCGTCATTCCAGGGGCGTAGGTGAACTAGCGGCAGTACAGATCCGACAGGCGGTTCATCCCCCTGAAATAGTCAGACGTACTCCCCTGCCGCTAATGTTAAAGTCGCCTAATCTTATTTTTTTTAAAATTTGGGATTGTGTTGAAATTGTATGTGTGTGTAGTATGAGATATTGGATATTGGCCATCTGAGGAGAGATGTACCCGTCTAGTGAAGTGACGGTACGGGGTGTAAAGCTGGTTCGCCTCCCCGTGGTGCACCCTGGGTAACGCTAAATGAACAAGCAAATACTGAATGTCAAACATTACTTCTCCTGGCCAACGGGACACTTATTAGAATCTATATACTAGGCATCCTCGAACTACGGCCCTCCAGCAAACTGCAGCCCTCCAGCAAACTGCGGCCCTCCAGCTTTTTCTGCGGCCCCTCCAGCAAACTGCGGCCCTCCAGCAAACTGCGGCCCTCCAGCTTTTTCTAAACTAAAAATCACATAATTCCATGACAGCCTACAGCTATCATCTCATGAGGGGCATCATGGGAGTTGTAGTTTTACAACAGCTGAAGGGCCGCAGTTTGAGAATGCCTGCTATAGACTGTGTATCTGTGTGTGTGTTGGGGGTGGGGGGTGGTCAGAGGTGGTGTGGGTTTGAGGGGGGGGTCTGGTGGTATGTAGTGGTGGGTATATAGTGTGAGTATATTGTGTGAGGCGGAATATTAGATGTGCAATGTGAATCATATATAGATTTATCTGCTATCCGTTTTTTTTGAACCATTAGAAAACGTGGTGTGGTGTTAAACAGGCAGGATATGCTCGAACCCACATGCGGTTGTGCATATATATAGGGGAGCATATCCTGCACTTGTAGTCCGTTGCTGATGGCAATCAACAGCAAAAAATGCGTACAATGGAAGATGCCAGCAACGGACTACACGTACCACAATAACCATCCTACATAAGGTAACAATTATGTGGATGTGGAGAACAATCAGAAACTTAACAATAGCAAAGACTGGCTGGCATCTTCCACTGTATGCATTTTTTTGCTGTTGATTGCCATCAGCAACGGATTTCCGGCATCAGGATCCCCTGGGCACCCGTAGAAGGCATTGGGCAGCCTCTGCATGGCATCAGTCTGCCTTCTCACACATCGGGTCCCCGTCACAGCAGCACAGGGACCCGATGCGCTCGTTCACTAACCGCAAAACACTTCTATGTCGTGGTCAGCGCTGACCGCGACATAAAAGGGCTTAATCAGCCAGCATCGCTCTAAACAGCGATGCTAGCGGATACAGCAGGGGCCTGGCTATCAGGGACTGCCGTATCCCTGCAGTGATTGGTCAGGCGCAGCTCCTGCACCCGCGCGATCATCTCGCCATGCATGCACAGAGTTTTGCCTTAAGGGGTTAATGTCAGTGAACTCCACAATGCCCGCCCCTTTAATAGTGCCCCCTGCCCCCCATGCATGTAGCAGTGTAGTTTTGTCGTCATACATGATATGAACATTTAAGGACCTGAAAACTATTGAAACCTGTGATCACTTGTTATGGCAACCTGAGGACATGCGAGCTTCTATTGGCTGATAAGGGACATGTGGCCGTGTGGATGGCAGTTGCAGGTCATTTTTGGGGGAATATCTCAGGAATAATACGTCCTATAGAGCTGAGCCACGGTCTAAAACCTTTCCAGACACCTGATGTACCCGTCTGCCAAACTTAGTGAAGATCGGTCCAGTCGTTTGGTCGGCCATAAATAACAGACAGACAGAAACTAATTTTTATATATATAAGAGATTAGTAGATATTAATGATTTGGGGCAATAAGTATTGTTTTTGAATGCCAACAATACTTGTTTCCACAAATCATTTCTATGTAAGCACTGCAGTAAGCAAACTATGTGAAATGAGATTTTATATGTATTGCAAAAATGTGAGAATGTTTTATCTCCATAAACATACATTTGAATGTTACAAGCGTGTCACATGTACTTATAGCTGTAATATAATGTTCAATAACTTACTGTGATCAGGATATCTTCCTCCTCTCTGGTGAAATTGTTGCCCACCATCTTTTTTCGCATTGAAGCCACGCCTGTATGTGCGCGTGCGCATGAGCACGCGCACACACACGCGCAAGAGCACATACGAATAAGTTAAGTTACTGCCACCTAACTTGAACAATAACATCTGTACGCACACGAATGTTTCTATGGAAATTATTCGCATTAAAGTCGTGTTGTACGGCTACAGAACTATGAATACGATTGGCTTGTTCGAATTAGCGAATATGGTGAATGCGAATATATCGCTATATTCGCTAATTCAAAAAATGCATTTGCAATAGGAAAGTTTCCTATTGACAGCTCCAAGTTGGATGCGCAATGCGAAAAAAAATTTTTTTCCACAATGAACAGAATATGAAGTTGAACACGACTAAGTAGGTATTCTGATTGTTGAAAAAAATAATGGTCATTTTTTTCGCAATGTGCATCCAACTTAGAGTATTCGTTCATGTTTGCAAGCCAGTAGGAGATATGCCTTTATATAGGAAGTTCAATTCGCGTAATGCGAATAAAATATTCGCACATTATCGTGATTATTTTAATAATGACGAATATTTGATTTCGCCGAATATATTACGAATATTCATTTGAATATTCGCGATTTATCGCAAATTCGAATATGGCACCTCCCGCTCATCACTAATATAGACAATGTAATTTTCGTTTGGAAGAAAAGTGAGATGGAGCCTAAACTCTTCCTAGAAGAAATCAACACCAATAATCTTAACCTAGTATTTACATCCAATATTAAGAAGGACATAGAGTTTCTAGATCTAGTGATACAAAGAGATGATAATCGTTATCTGTGTAGTACCTACCGAAAACCCACCACGAGAAACAGCTTCATCCTCTTTAATAGTTGCCACCTACCGAGAAGGCTAATCAATGTTCCAGTCGGACTGTACCGGAGGATAAAAAGAAACTGTACGGCACAGGAGAAATTTGAAGAAGAAGCAACTGAAATGACATCTCAATTCATGGAGAAGAATTATCCAATAGAAATCTTGAACAAGTCCCTAGACAATGTAAAACAGATAGAGAGACAGAATTTTTTTATAGAAAAATTATGGATAATATAGAGAAACATAAAGAATCAGGTCAAGATATCAAAATAGTCTTACCTTTCAATACTAACTATAAAAAAATCAATAAAATTATATCACAACATTGGCACCACATTTTAAGCGACAAAATGATAGGCCACCAATTACCCTCTATACCAAAGATTGTTTTTACAAGGGCACCTAATTTAGGGATTAAAATAGCTCCATCCATTAGAGAAAGGCAACATGGACTAACGAAATTGGGGAATTTTATGAACTTAAGTGGCTTTTTTAAGTGTGGGCGCTGTATCGGTTGCAAATCAAGCAACCAGACACGGAAAATCTCCATAATACACTCAACTCAGAACTCACACACGTGGGAAGTTAAAGACTGCCTTACCTGTAACTCCTCAGGCGTGGTCTACTTAATCCAGTGTCCCTGCCACCGTCAGTATATAGGCAGGACTAAACAAACCCTGAAAGCGAGAATAAATTAACATATCTCAAATATAAGAAAGGGGTATGAGAAACATACACTCTCCAAACACTACAGAGATATACACAACAAAGATCCAACAAACCTCAACTTTGCAGCATTGGAGAAAATAAAGAAACACTGGAGAGGAGGTATATACTGGAGAGTGAATCTGGATCGCACATCCTCAAAACTATGATATAACCACTGCACAGTAGGGTTGCTGTGTGGCTTCTGGGTCCCGCTGTCTGCTGCCGGTGCGGTGCTGGGGCGCTGGTGGTCGCCGCACACGGCTGCGCCATTATAGGTTAGAGTCGTTTCCCACTTGTAGAGGCTTCCTTGTCGCGGTAAGTGGGCTTATGCTCTTTGATCAAACTGTATACTAATGCCTCTTTTGCACAGCATACTATGTATTACAAATTGGGCGGACATGCCATGTAATTATGCTGAGACAGTCGTTATATCAAAAGCATAGTGTTGAGGATGTGCGATCCAGATTCACTCTCCAGTATATATTGTAATTATCTATTTTCTTTTACCCCCCTTTGGTGTCAGCACTCCGCCCAATTTGGACTAGGTGTTTTTAATTAGCCTTAGCTGCAAGTGGTTTATAAACTCCTACTATCTCTCAGATGCATTTCCTGGGGGTTGTGACTGGGTGAACTCTTTGCACTCGTTCACATGGTGCAGTACTGCGTGTCTGCCATTGCTGCCTCAGTGCTGTGCTGGTGGAGTGGTGGGACCCAGGGCCAAAGAGGCTTTGCTGCACAGTAGGGTTGCTGTGTGGCTTCTGGGTCCCGCTGTCTGCTGCCGGTGCGGTGCTGGGGCGCTGGTGGTCGCCGCACACGGCTGCGCCATTATAGGTTAGAGTAGTTTCCCACTTGTAGAGGCTTCCTTGTCGCGGTAAGTGGGCCTATGCTCTTTGATCAAACTGTATACTAATGCCTCTTTTGCACAGCATACTATGTATTACAAATTGGGCGGACATGCCATGTAATTATGCTGAGACAGTCGTTATATCAAAAGCATAGTGTTGAGGATGTGCGATCCAGATTCACTCTCCAGTATATACTGGAGAGGAGGTGACTACATAAAGAGGATGTCGAGGGCAGAATCTAAACATATCTATGAATTTGGCTCTCTCTAACCGGCGGGTCTAAACTCAGAACTTGAAATTTTTGGGTTTCTATAGGTCGGTGGTCCCACCTCTAACGAAGGGTCGCAAGTCTGGCCGTCTATCGGCACTGTGACCTTCCCTCGGACTTGGGACCCTCCTCCACTCACTACACTACATCTTATGACACTTCTTTTCAATACATCACTATACTGCCTATATAGATCTATATGGATCCTACAAGATCAAGAAATTTTCATACTGATAAGATCAAATATATACATGCTATTTTAGAAGCTATAAGGACCTTATGATCTCAGACTCCTTAGCATAGGCCAGCCCACTTGACAACAAAACAGTCCCTATTATACAGCTATATAACATAAAATTGATTTTGTGAGAGAGAGATAATAATTGTGGGTAAAAACTCTCTATCCAAGAACTTTTTATTCATCATATATTTTTTATAGATGTTTTTATATGTGAATCCTTTTTATACGTATTTTCTATGTCTAACCTATTGTCGGATTGATTTATCTTATTTTGATTTATTAAGAAGACATACCTTTTTTACTCATGTATTATTCTGATAGACACACTACCTTTGTCTATTAAAAGAAAAACCGATTTTAAGCTTATGAATATAGAATCTTGATGAAATACCTCATCACAAATGATTATCGCAAGTATACGGAGACATATAAGAAAAAACGCATGTTTACACAGAAAGACGCACCAAAACCGCAATACTAACGCAATAACGCAATATGTCCAATTTGGCTGAGATGCGGGACACTACAAAGACCTATGGGATATAAAAGGCAGAGGTAGGACCTGGGGTGCTTTACCACTGAGGAAGGGGTGGAGAACACCCCAAAACGCATCTGGTGTAGAGAAAGCACTCCCATGACAATTACAGAACCTCCATGCTGCATGGCCATGCTGCTACAGAAGTACTATTAACAGTTCGGATACATTTCATCAGCTTATAGAATCACCGGCGTTTGATCAAGTTACCGTGTACAGCCTAAACCGCGAAACATCGCGATAACGTGACGTCCTCACTTCGAAGCCCGCGTCATCAGAGCAAGGCACGGAGATACACGGAGGACTACGATACGCTGCAGCAGTGATCCACTCTGCCCGCCACTATCTTCGATAAACTCCAGGAGGAGGTAAGGACAGCACAACTTAACCCATTATCTGTACAGATAGTTTTCAAGGTTCTCTAATTATCTTAACACCATTTAAACATCTCCAGACTGTATCGGTTATATCCAAACAATATTGACAACCCGGACTAAAGATCCGCTAGTCGGACTACATTGCTAATAGTTTCCCCATACAACGGATCTCCTATATCAAGGATTATTCAAACGGGGACTTTAGGCTGTAATCAACCATCATACAGCCACAACAAATTTTTTCTTAACTAACATACACTTCAATTCATTTTGCAGCTTTAAGGTGGACTCCACTACCGTATATTGATAGTCTGTACGCTGAAGAGTTGTACTATTGCGTGAGCTTCAGGAATTTGGTTGTTGTTATTGGTTCTTAATATTTTATTCAGGTTCTTATCTTTTTTATCTTTTTCACTTATTTTATGTTGGATTTAACCGAATTAAACTTGTCATATCTTCATAGTGCCGATGTTGTGAGTGCTTACTCGTTCTAGTTTAAACTCTCAAGTACCACAATAGACATCCTACACATGGTGGCAGTTGTGTGGATGTGATAAACAATATAACAATGTAACAATAATAATAGAACAGACAGGTGTACTCTTACTAACCCTCATTCTGTTAAAATTGAGAATTAGCCAACAAATCCTACTGTCTGAGCCTGAGCATCATGCCAAGGTTTCTCAAGTAGCTCGGGACCTAACACTCACCTACCTGTGCTGTATGGGCAATACCAGGGGCCAGTGGGCTAAATTACAGGAGTGTAAAGGCTGACTCGCAGCAAACTCCCCAGTCACCTTCAGCATGTCGCCATGCCAGCAATGAGAGGAGGAAGAAGGCTGTGAGCCTCCAGAGTTTCATAAGGTTTCTGCTTTGACAAAATGCATATGTAATTTTAATGCTTCATTTTCCCCAGAGAAGACAAACTCCACCTTTCTGTGAAGTTTTTGTTGGTTTGAGGTGCATGCAAGCATGTTACAAAGACTTTACACAAAAACAACGCCTAGAAAGAAGGGATAATCAACAGATATCATCTCACACACTATGTCCAGTTATACAACCTATGGAAAAGCATCAGTCGGCAGTTCTCAACACTTATGGACTGTATTAACAGACTACAGCAAGCAACATTTGTTGATATTGGTTAGAGCTCAGAAATTTGTTCGCTCTCTTGTGCCTTCCTTACCCCTGAGTCAACTAAAATACTAGTGCATGCTCACGTCATCTTCCACCTGGACTACTGCAACATCCTCCTGTGTGGCCTCCCATCCGGCACTCTCGCTCTCCTCCAATCTATTCTCAAATCTGCTGCCCGGTTAATCCTACTCTCCCCTAGTTTCTCCTCTGCCTCCCCCTCTGCCAATCTCTTCACTGGCTTCCGGTCCACGACCTGCTTTCTCGATACATCCCCACACATAATCTCAGATCCTCACAGGACCTCCTCCTCTGTTCTCCTCTCATCTGTTCCTCACTACAAGATTTCTCATGTGCCTCTTCCCTACACTGGGAACTCACTACCCCATATATATCAGACTCCCCCCAACATTCAAACCTTCAAGAGTAACCTGAAAACCCACCTTTTCAGGAAAGTCTACAATTTGCAATAGCATGCTGCCACCTCACAGCCACATGCGCAGCCTATACCCTCACGTACTGTGTTCTCCCCTTCCCTTGTAGATTGTAAGACCCTGAGAGCAGGGTCCTTTACCCCTCTGTATATACAGCTCCATGGAATTAATGGCGCTTTCAAATATATAAAAATAATAATAGTAATAATAAGTAGTGGATTGTAAAATATGATAATATAAAATGACCCTGGGTTATAATTTAGTGGATTGAGTAATCGGTATCAAAATGAAGAATCATATATATAGCAAACAAAAACAGGTTCATAATTCCTGGGATCAATTGTTGTGGTGAAAAGCCTTCTGTATTGCTAAACAGGATGCCTATAGACATGTTTACAGTAACGTACATTTCAAAGGGCAGATGGACTTTCCACTCAGGCACCAATACTAGATTTGATAACAACTGGTCAGTGCTTCTCTACTCTGTGTGATTATATCACAATGTGCAAATGTCAGAGGAATGAAGTTGTCATATATTTATATATAATGCTATGTAGGAAAATATGGCACCTCCATTCTCCTGGCGCATATTGGGAGGGGAGAGCACCCAGAGATCAAAACAAGCCTTTGAAGATAAGTGGATAATATTTTCAGAATATTCAGAAATTTTTCCACCATTATTGTGATCAATAAACTGTACAACTCAATTGAAAAACAAACTGAAATCTTTTAGGTGGAGGGAAGAAAACAAAAAAAAAATTAAAATAATGTGGTTGCATAAGCATGCACACCCTTTTATACCTGGGGATGTAGCTGAGTTCAGAATTAAGCAATCACATTCAAAATCATGTTAAATAGGAGTCAGCATATACCCGCCATCATTTACAGTGCCTCTGATTAACCCCTAAATAAAGTTCAGCTGCTCTAGTTGGTCTTTCCTGAAAATTTCTTAGTAGCATCCCACAGAAAAAGCCATGGTCCACAGAGAGCTTTCAAAGCATCAGTGGGATCTCATTGTTAAAAAGTATCAGTCAGGGGAAGGGTACAAAAGAATTTCCAAGGCATTAGATATACCATGGAACACAGTGAAGACAGTGATCATCAAGTGGAGAAAATATGGCACAACAGTGCCATTACCAAGAACTGGATGTCCCTCCAAAATTAATGAAAAGACGAAAAGAAAACTGGTCTGGGAGGCTACCAAGAGGGCTACAGCAACATTAAAGGAGCTGCAGGAATATATGTCAAGTACTGGCTGTGTAGTACATGTGACAACAATCTCCCGTTTTCTTTATATGTCTGGGTTATGGGGTATAGTATACCCACAGTAAAGCATAGTGGTGGCAGCATCATGCTTTGGGGCTGTTTTTCTTCAGCTGGAACTGGGGCCTTAGTTAAGATAGAGGGAATTATGAACAGTTCCAAATACCAGTCAATATTGGCACAAAACCTTCAGGCTTCTGCTAGAAAGCTGAACATGAAGAGCAACCAGAAGAAGATTAAAGTTTTGGAATGGCCCAGCCAGAGCCCAAACCTGAATCCAATTGAAAATCCGTGGGGTGATCTGAAGAGGGCTGTGCACAGGAGATGCCCTCCCAATCTGACAAATTTGGAGTGTTTTTGCAAAGAAGAGTGGGTAAATCTTGCCAAGTCAAAATGTGCCATGCTGATAGACTTATACCCAAAACGACTGAGTGCTATAATAAAATAAAAAGGATCTTCAACAAAGTATTAGTTTAAGGGTGTGCACAATTATGCAGCCATTTCATTTTTATATTTTTTCTTCCCTCTACCTAAAAGATTTCAGTTTGTTTTTCAATTGAGTTGTACAGTTTATAGGTCACATTAAAGGTGGAAAAAGTTATGAAATGATTTATCTTTGTCTCATTTTTTTTTACAGCACAGAAACCTGACATTTTAACAGGGGCGTGTAGACTTTTAATATTCACTGTATATGAATGGTTTTCATTATTTAATTGTTATTATTTTTTTCTACTAGATTGTTTGATATTGTTTTGTTATGGGAATTGTTGGTTTCTCGTGTTTTTATGGTTTATTTCCAGGATTCTTTGGAACAGGAATCTGTGAAATTGTGCTGCTTGTAGTTATTGATTTTAATGGTGTCTCCATTGATATTTAGCTAGTGTGAGGTAGGTAGCTAGATAACCATTGGAAAACGGGGTAGAGTGACGATTGCGAGGTAGGCTAGCCCTGATCTGACATATCCCAACAAGTTTGCAAGGCTGGCGGATTAGGGGGATGTCAGTTCAGGGAGAGCACTGCTGCAGCTGGACACTTCCTCTGCCAGTCAGGGGAATGTCAGCTCCAGTATGCAGGGGACCAGGAGTGCAGGGCAGGCCAGAAAGGTGCTGGTAGTGGGAAACTCAATTATAAGGGGTACAGATAGGGCAATCTGTCACAAAGACAGGGATTGTCGAATGGTGTGTTGTCTTCCTGACAATCGAGTTCAACACATCACGGATCGGATTGACAAATTACTGGGAGGAGCTGGAGAAGATCCAGCAGTCATGATCCATATTGGAACCAATGACAAAGTTAGAGGTAGGTGGAGCGTCCTTAAAAATGATTTTAGGGATTTAGGTCACAAGCTTGGGGCAAGGACCTCAAAGGTAGTGTTTTCCGAAATACTACCTGTACCACGAGCCAAACTAGAAAGGCAGTGGGAGATTAGAGAGATTAACAAGTGGCTCAGGAACTGGTGTAGAAAGGAGGGGTTTGGGTTCCTGGAGAACTGGGCCGACTTCTCTGTCGGCTAAAGGCTCTATTGTAGGGATGGGCTGCACCTCAATGGGGAAGGAGCAGCTGTTTTGAGGGAGAAGAAGCAGCTGTTTTGAGGGAGAAGATGGCTAGAAGGTTGGAGGAGTGTTTAAACTAGGCACTGGAGGGAGGGTAATTACGTTATAGGAGGGAAAGATAGTGCAGATAGAGACCTGGGGTTAGTGGCGTTCTTAGGGCTGGTGTCACCCGGTGCGGTAGAAAATGGTGTCACCCCCCCCCTCCAAGCACAACACCCCCCCCCCCATCGGTGGCGATCAGTCTTCTTAGCCCCCCCACGTCATCTGTCTGTTTACTATCTAAACCCCTATCCATGTTACTGCTCGGGTTCAAATTCTAGCACCCCCAACAGGCCCCCACCCCAACCCCGGCGATCTGTCTTCTGTCTTCCCCCACACACACATATTTGCATACATATTCTATTCTGTGCTATCCAGAATACAGCACCACATACCTTACATCCTGTAACTTCTCTGATGCAGACCTTCTTTCCTCATCCTCTCCTTTCAGGCCAGACCGCCACGATGATTTTTCACCCATCTCTCGTCTCTGTAGTTTGACAAAAGACATCATAGGTTCCTACTTTTCCATCATCCTCCTACCTTCTTAACAACTCACCTGCCACCTTCAATAATAATAATAATAAAGTGCTCCCATTCTGTGTGCCAGTGCAAAAAAACTCCCTCAGTGCCGCCAGTTGAGCTAATGTCCCCATAATGTGTGCAAGTATAAAATGCCCCTATATAATGCCCCTAGTAAATGCCCACTGTGGGGAGTCGCTCTGGTAGACAGCGGTGCGGGTGCAGTTTAGAGGCAAAACAAGGAGTCCAGATTGTGCATCAAACAGTGTTTTATTCACACTTGCACACCAGAAATGAAAACAGTCTCTTGGTGACAGTTCACACAAAACAGAAATCATGTGGCAAAACCAAAAACAGGCCAACACAGGGTCCAGTCACCTTGGGTGGTTTAAGTGCGGTTCACACCTAGCAGTCGGTTCAGCCGCAGGCGATTCCTCCTTCAGTTTGCAGGGAAACACCACCTTGCTGAGCTCCGTCCTCCAGCACAGAGAACTCCTCAGCCCTGTTAGCAGGCTCCAGGATAATCACACCCAGACACAGCTGATGGCTGTGTTTTATACCCAGCCCAAAACTCGGACTGGACCGTGGGGAGCAGCCACCCACCCTACTCTTTAGCTGCTCCCAGTAAGAGCCGGCCCGGATCGGCTTTGCAGCCATGCTATTTAAAAGAGTCAAACAGCACTAGCTGCTGCAGACAAAAACCCGGCTCTCACCTCACCGAGGCCAGCAACCTCGGTGACACGTACCTGCCATCGCATATGACCCCTTGCACCTTACCACATACCCCCCTTTGTTCAACCCTGAGGGGTGAACACACGTGAAGGCAGTGGACGCGGGACAGGGCATCTGCGTTGCCCTGCAAGCGGCCTGCCCTGTGTTCCACGGAAAACTTGAAATTTTGAAGAGATAGGAACCACCTGGTGACCCGAGCATTCCTCTCCTTGGCCTGACTCATCCATTTGAGGGGAATGGTCAGTCACCAGACGGAACCTCCTCCTAACAGGTAGTAGCGGAGAGATTCGAGTGCCCACTTGATAGCCAGGCACTCCCTCTCCACTATACTATATCTGGATTCGGCGGGACTGAGCTTACGGCTCAGGAAGACAACGGGATGTTCTTCCCCGTTGACCTCCTGAGACAGTACCGCACCGAGGCCTACCTCCGAGGCATCGGTCTGTACGACAAACTCCTTGTTGAAGTCGGGTGTCACCAAAACCGGGGACCCACACAGGGCCGACTTCAACGCGGAGAAAGCCTCCTCCGCCTTCTCACTCCAGCTAACCCTCCCAGACTTTCGCCCCTTCAACAGGTCTGTCAATGGCGCTGCTATTGTGGCAAAGTGGGGCACAAACCTCATGTAGTAACCTACAATCCCCAGGAACGACTTTACCTGCCTGGTGGTGACCGGTCGGGGCCAGTTACGAATGGCCTCTACCTTAGTTACCTGAGGTTTGATGACTCCCGCCCAATTACATATCCCAGATATTTTGTCTCCTCTAACCCTATGGAGCACTTCTTTGGGTTAGCGGTCAGTCCGGCTTTCCTCAGGGCATCCACTACCGCCTGCACCTTGGGTAAATGGCTTTCCCAGTCGGTGCTGTGGATGACTACATCATCTAAGTAGGCCGAGGCGTACCGGCGATGTGGTCGCAGCACTATGTCCATTAACCTTTGGAAAGTGGCGGGGCGCCATGCAGGCCAAAGGGTAACACCTTGTAGTGATACAGGCCCTGCGAGGTAACAAATGCGGTTTTTCCTTAGCCGACTCCGTTAAGGGTACCTGCCAGTACCCTTTAGTGAGGTCCAGCACAGAAAAATAACGGGCTTGTCCTAAACTTTCAACCAGCTCGTCTACTCGGGGCATGGGATACAGCGTCAAACTTGGATACTTCATTTAACTTGCGAAAGTCGTTGCAGAACCATAGCGTCCCATCCGGCTTAGGTATTAGGACTATGGGACTGGCCCACTCACTTTTCGACTCCTCAATGACCTCGAGCTTCAACATTAACTGTACTTCCTCCGCGATGGCCCGTCGCCGAGCCTCGGGTACCCGGTATGGTTTTAACCGGATCTTGGCCTGAGGCTCAGTGGCGATGTCATGTTGGATGAGAGACGTGCGGCCAGGGAGGTCCGAGAACACATCCGTGTTCCGACTGATGAACTCCCTGACTTCCTGAACTTGTTTGGAAGACAGGCTGTCTGCAATTTTACCGTGGTTACTGCTTCACCGGCCTCGAACTGTGGGGCTGGACCCTTTTCACCTAGAAGCCCTGGCCGGGGCTGTGGTCGTCGGCCGTGTCCCTATCTTTCCACGGCTTTAGTAAATTCACGTGGTACACCTGCTCCGGCTTGCGCCGCCTGGCTGGTGTACTTTGTAATTACTTCCCCTACTTTCTCGATCACCTCATAGGGGCCCTGCCACCTAGCTAGGAACTTGCTGTCAAGGGTGGGTACCAGAACCAACACCCGATCTCCCGGCTTGAAGCCCCGTACCCGAGCCTGACGATTGTACACCCTACTCTGGGCTTGTTGCGCTGCCTCCATATGCTCCCGGACCAGCGGCAACACCTTTTCCATCCGTTCCTGCATCTGGGTGACATACTCAATGACACTTTTGTGGGGGACAGGCTGTTGTTCCCACGCTTCCTTGGCGATATCCAACAGGCCCCGAGGGTGTCTGCCATAAAGCAGTTCGAAGGGCGAGGAGCCAGTAGAGGCCTGGGGCACCTCTCGCACTGCGAACATGAGATAGGGCAGAAGCAGGTCCCAGTCCTTCCCATCTCTAGACACCACCCTCTTTAACATATTTTTAAAGTTTGGTTAAACCTCTCGACAAGACCGTCCGTTTGTGGATGGTAAGCGGACGTCCATAATTGCTTTATACGCAATAATTTACACAGTTCCCTCATTACTTTGGACATAAAAGGGGTCCCTTGGTCTGTCAGAACCTCTTATGGCAGGCCCACACGGGAAAACATTTCCATTAACTCTTTGGCAATGAGTTTAGCTGAGGTATGTCGCAGAGGCACCGCCTCCGGATACCGAGTGGCATAGTCGAGAACTACCAGAATGTGTTGGTGGCCCCTGGCAGATTTTGGTACAGGCCCAATTAGATCCATAGCGATTCGCTCAAGCGGGACCTCAATAATTGGAAGCGGTACCAGAGGACTACGGAAATGTGGCTGGGGGCTAGTTATCTGACAGGTGGGACAGGACTTACAATAATTCTCTACCTCCTTGAACACACTGGGCCAATAAAACCGCTGCAGTATGCGGTCCTGGGTTTTCTGCCACCCCAGGTGTCCCCCAAGAACATGTTGGTGGGCAAGCTCCATGACAAGCCTGCGATACGCTGTGGGCACCACCAACTGTTCAACAGGCTCACCTCGGATTTGGTTCACCCGATACAACATATCCTGAAGGACAATGAATCGCGGAAACATTAATTCAGCCCCAGGTTTCTGGGGTTTACCATCAATTATTATGACACTTTCCCAGGCTCTGGTTAGGGTTTGGTCTCGGTGTTGTGCGGTCCCAAAATTTTCCCCGGAGACATTGAGGTCTGCCAACTCAGGTCCCGGTGGCAAGTCCTCCGTGTCTCCCACCATTACACTCAGTGGGGTTGTCTCCCCCTCTATCACAGAAGTGGTGGTCACCCCTACCGCAGGCCCTTCGGACTCGGGCTCCCAGGGCTCTGGCCTCCCACAGGAACCAGGCCACTCTGCTAGGGTTACCCCTGTCTCAGGGCTATTAGTCACTTTCACCTCAGGCCATAGTGACGGAAAACCAGGGAAGTCTCTCCCAATTATTAGTTCATACGGTAGCTTGGCGGAGATCGCCACTTCACAAGTCCATGTGCCGGCCGCCGTGGACAGAGACATTACAGCCGTGGGATAGTCCTTTAAGTCTCCGTGTATGCACACCACCCCAACTTTCCGGCCCGTATACTGGGAGGGCTGTACCAGGGCAGCACTTACCAGGGTTACTAGGCTCCCTGAGTCCAGCAGCGCCACTGCAAGATTATCACCGACTTGCACCTGGCACATATGACGATTGTCTAGGGTCTCGGGGTGCCGGTCGCACACAGTCTCGGGCATACATGGAGCCGGTACCCATAATTGGTCTCCATGGGTTCTCCCCACTGTGGACAGTCGGCCCTCACATGGCCAGGCTCGTGACACCGCCAGCAGACTATCGGGGCCGGGTCTACAGGGGTACACCCGAGCAGGTTTCTCGGGTACCAGTCGTCGGGACTGGATGGGAGACCTCCGGGGTTTGACCGGCCCCTCCCAACAACACCCCCTTTCAAGGTTTTTGTGGCCTCATAGCGCTCGACCAGGTCGACCATGTCCAAGGCATTAGTGGGTGACACCTGGCCGATCCAGTGCTGCAGGGAGTACGGCAAGGCCCTCCAGAAGATGTCAGCCAGCAGACGGTCCAGCATAGCAGCCGGACTTAGAACCTCAGGCTGCAGCCACTTTTGCAACCTGTGCAGCAACTCATAATACTGCGGCCTGGCGGGTTCAGCCGTATTAAAGTTCCACTGGTGGACCCGCTGAGCCCGGACTAACACGTTCACCCCCAGTCTTGCCAGGATCTCACCTTTCACGGTCGGGTAGTCAGCTGCTTGGTCATCTGGGAGGTCAAAAATACTTGCTGGGGTCCAGACGCCAGGAACGGAGCGGCGACCTCTGCCCACTGTTCTCGGGGTAATTTCTCCCTCACGGCCACCTTCTCGAACACCGCCAGATAGGTCTCCACATCATCCGAGGGGTCATCTTAGGGATCGCGGCACGGACAGCTTTCCGGGCATCGTGGGCGCGGTGGGACGCTCCTGCCGCTTGCAACGCCATCACGTGCTGTAGCAGTAGCTGGTTGGTCTCCCGCTGCTGCACGTTAGCCTCTATGAGGGCTTTCACAGCCGCCTCCATTTTGTCGGGGATCACAGGCTGCAACTTTGCCGGCTTAATATAGGACATTCACTTCTGCTCAGCAAAAACAAAGTTCGGCGTTCACGCCAGCCTCACTGCGCATGCCCGCATCCGACACCAAATGTGGGGAGTCGCTCTGGTAGACAGCGGTGCGGGTGCAGTTTAGAGGCAAAACAAGGAGTCCAGATTGTGCATCAAACAGTGTTTTATTCACACTTGCACACCAGAAATGAAAACAGTCTCTTGGTGACAGTTCACACAAAACAGAAATCATGTGGCAAAACCAAAAACAGGCCAACACAGGGTCCAGTCACCTTGGGTGGTTTAAGTGCGGTTCACACCTAGCAGTCGGTTCAGCTGCAGGCGATTCCTCCTTCAGTTTGCAGGGAAACACCACCTTGCTGAGCTCCGTCCTCCAGCACAGAGAACTCCTCAGCCCTGTTAGCAGGCTCCAGGATAATCACACCCAGACACAGCTGATGGCTGTGTTTTATACCCAGCCCAAAACTCGGACTGGACCGTGGGGAGCAGCCACCCACCCTACTCTTTAGCTGCTCCTAGTAAGAGCCGGCCCGGATCGGCTTTGCAGCCATGCTATTTAAAAGAGTCAAACAGCACTAGCTGCTGCAGACAAAAACCCGGCTCTCACCTCACCGAGGCCAGCAACCTCGGTGACACGTACCTGCCATCGCATATGACCCCTTGCACCTTACCACACCACATAGTGCTCCTCTCCTCTTCCCCATAGTGCACCCATAATGTGCCAGTATAAGATTCCCCCAGAATGTGCCAGTATTAAATGCCCCTTCTTAGTGCCCCCATAATGTGCCTATATAATATACCCCCATAGTATTCTTCTCCCCTCCAACACCATAGTGTCCCCATAATGTGCCAGCAATGCCCCCGTAGATGCCCCCATGTGCCAGTAGATGCCCCCATAGTGTCCCTCATGTGCCGGCAATGCCCCTATATTGTCCCCCATGTCCCAGCAATTCCCCCATAGTGTCCCCATGTGCCAGCCATTGCCCCATAGTGTCCCCCATGTGCCAGCAATAATGCACCAAAGTGTCCCCTTTATGCCAGCAATGACCCCCCAGTGCAGCCCAGTGCCTCACAGAAAAAAACACATGCTTACCTCCATGACAGCGATGCGATGCAGGCCTCTTCTGGCCTGTGTCCCGAGCAGTATGGCTCAGGCGGTGCGATGACGTCATTACGCCGGCTTCTGATAGGCTGCTGGGCTTGAGACTCCTCTCCCTTACCCTGCTGCAGTGTTCATCTGTATCACGATACAGATGAATGTAGGGAGATGAGTGCTTCCATAATGCAAGGGCTCATCTCTTGGTTTTTTGTAGAGCCTAAGGTGACCGTAATGTACTGATATGGATCTGATTGCGATCAGTCTTGATCACTTACAGATACTTTATAGTACTAGTGCTGATTAGCGACAGCGATGACGCTAATCAGCGACTAATTAGTGACTGCGGTAAGTTGCGGTGGGCGCTAACTACCTAACAAGTAGCTAACTAACTGGCGGTGATAAGGGACCCTTAGGCCCCATTCACACGTCCACAATTCTGTTCCACATTTTGCGGAACGGAATTGCAGACCCATTAATTTCTATGGGGACAGACTTTGTCCCGCTCGGATCCGGAATTGCGGATCCGCACTTCTGGGTCCGCACTTCCGTTCCGCAAAAATATAGAACATGTCCTATTCTTGTCCGCAATTGCGGACAAGAAAAGGCATTTTCTATATAGTTCTGGCAATGTGCGGATCCGCAAAATGCAGAAAGCACATTGCCGGTGTCTGTGTTTTGCAGGGTGTAGTGTAGTGTGGTGCTTGGTGCAACTTACAGAGCTGCCTGTGTCCTCTGGTGGTCGATCCAAGTAAATGGGACCACCAGAGGACCAGGTAGCAGGTATATCAGAAGCTGTTAACAAAACAGCGTCTGATATATCTATTTGATGCGATTTATTTTACATCTACAGCCTGCCAGCGAATGATCATCGCTGGCAGGCTGTAGTATAACTTCATAGCTGCAGGTTCACAGGAAGTCTCGCATCTCGCGAGATGACGCGTAGATGCGTACAAGGAGGAATAACCCTGCAGCCCGCAGGACGCATCCCTGCGTTAGGCGGTCAGGAAGCGGTAAAATAAAAAAATAAATGTGTTATTACTATATACATATATGTAGTAATTACACATTTATTTTGTGTCATACATTTTTTTCCGATTACTGAAATATATGTAAATTATACTTCTGCTGTATAGGAATACCTAATACTTGATAAACTACTATGAGGTTTTTCTAGCTCCATAGCTCAGTGGTTACTGTTCTTGCCTCTGATGTAAAAGGTTGTGAGTTTGAATCCTGGTGGCAACCTTTCAGAAATAGAGGCTAAATTAGATTAAAATACAGTCGTGGCCAAAAGTTTTGAGAATTACATAAATATTGGAAATTGGAAAACTTGCTGCTTAAGTTTTTATAATAGAAATTTACATATACTCCAGAATGTTATGAAGAGTGATCAGATGAATTGCCTAGTCCTTGTTTGCCATAAAAATTAACTTAACCCCAAAAAAAACTTTCCACTGCATTTCATTGCTGTCATTAACCCCTTAAGGACCGGTGGTTTTGGGATTTTTGCGTTTTTGTTTTGCGCTCCCTGCCTTCCAAAAGCCATAACATTTTTATATTTCCGCTCACATAGCCATATGACGGCTTATTTTTTGCGGGACAAGTTGTACTTTTTAACGCTACCATTTATTTTTGCATGTGATGTAGTGGGAAACGGGAAAAAAATTCCAAATGGGGTGAAATTGCAAAAAAGCAATTTCACCACAGTTTTACGGGTTTTTAAATTACAACGTTCGATTTGCGATAAAACTGACTGGTTAATTTTATTCTTCAGGTCAGTACGAATCCGGCAATACCTAATATGTATAGTTTTTCTTGCGTTTTGATAGTGAAAAAAATTAAAAGTGGGAATTTTTTATTTTATTTTTTGTCGCCATGTTTTGACTCCTATAACTTTTTTGTAATTATGTGTACGGAGCAGTGTAGGGGCTTATTTTTTGCGGGGCAATCTGAACTTTTAATTGATACCATTATGGGGTGCGTATGATGTTTTGATCACTTTTTATTCATTTTTTTTTAGGAAATGAAGCGTCCAAAATCGCGAATTAGCCATTTGGACGCTTTCTTTTCGTTTTATGTTTACCGTATGGTGAATATTTTTAATATTATTATAGTATGGGCGTTTTCGCACATTGCGACACCCATTATGTGTAATTTTTTATTTTTTTATTTATTTTATTTTCATTTTGGGGAAAGGGGGTGATTTGAATTTTTATATTTTTTATTTAATTTTTATTTTTAAACTTTTTTTTTTTTTTTTACCACTTTCTTATAGTTCCCATAGGGAACTATAAGATGCAATCATCAGATTGCTATTCTCATATATTCCAATGCAATAGCATTGGAATATATGAGAAAATCGCATATTTCCTATGGAGCCTATTACAGTCATAGGCTCCATAGGAATACTATGTAGTACCCTAGGTTTCATTCACAGAAACCTAGGGTACTAAATGCATGCTCGGCTCCCCCTTGTGGCCATCAGGAGCCGAGCAAAACCGAAAGTGAAACTTTCGGTTTTGCGCGATCAGATGCCGTGGTCAGGATTGACCACGGCATCTGAGGGGTTAAATGTCCGCGATCGGCATCGCTGCCGGTCGCGGACATGAGCTGCGGGTGTCAGCTTGATGAATCAAGAGTTTACCCGCAGCTCGGGCGCCCGCTCCGTGCGGGAGCGGGCGCCATCTTTAAAGTGCGGACGAAGGGCGTACATGTACGCCCTTCGTCCTTAAGGGGTTAAAGGACCTGCTGAGATCATTTCAGTAATCGTCTTGTTAACTCAGGTGAGAATGTTGACGAGCACAAGGCTGGAGATCATTATGTCAGGCTGATTGGGTTAAAATGGCAGATTTGACATGTTAAAAGGAGGGTGATGCTTGAAATCATTGTTCTTCCATTGTTAACCATGGTGACCTGCAAAGAAACGCGTGCAGCCATCATTGCGTTGCATAAAAATGGCTTCACAGGCAAGGATATTGTGGCTACTAAGATTGCACCTCAATCAACAATTTATAGGATCATCAAGAACTTCAAGGAAAGAGGTTTAATTCTTGTTAAGAAGGCTTTAGAGCGTCCAAGAGAGTCCAGCAAGTGCCAGGATCGTCTCCTAAAGAGGATTCAGAGGATCGGAGTGCCACCAGTGCAGAGCTTGCTCAGGAATAGCAGCAGGCAGGTGTGAGCACATCTGCACGCACAGTGAGGCGAAGACTTTTGGAAGATGGCCTGGTGTCAAGAAGGGCAGCAAAGAAGCCACTTCTCTCCAAAAAAAAACATCAGAGACTGATTGATCTTCTGCAGAAAGTATGGTGAATGGACTGTTGAGGACTGGGGCAAAGTCATATTCTCTGATGAAGCCTCTTTCCGATTGTTTGGGGCATCAGGAAAAAGGCTCGTCCGGAGAAGAAAAGGTGAGCGCTACCATCAGTCCTGTGTCAAGCCAACAGTAAAGCATCCTGAGACCATTCATGTGTGGGGTTGCTTCTCATCCAAGGGAGTGGACTCACTCACAATTTTACCCACAAACACAGCCATGAATAAAGAATGGTACCAAAACACCCTCCAACAGCAACTTCTTCCAACAATCCAACAACAGTTTGGTGAAGAACAATGCATTTTCCAGCATGATGGAGCACCGTGCCATAAGGCAAAAGTGATAACTAAGTGGCTCAGGGACCAAAACGTTGACATTTTGGGTCCATGGCCTGGAAACTCCCCAGATCTTAATCCCATTGAGAACTTGTGGTCAATCCTCAAGAGGCGGGTGGACAAACAAAAACCCACTAATTCTGACAAACTCCAAGAAGTGATTATGAAAGAATGGGTTGCTATCAGTCAGGAATTGACCCAGAAGTTGATTGAGAGCATGCCCAGTCGAATTGCAGTGGTCCTGAAAAAGAAGGGCCAACACTGCAAATACTGACTCTTTGCATAAATGTCATGTAATTGTCGATAAAAGCCTTTGAAACGTATGAAGTGCATGTAATTATATTTCACTACATCACAGAAACAACTGAAACAAAGATCTAAAAGCAGTTTAGCAGCAAACTTTGTGAAAACTAATATTTGTGTCATTCTCAAAACTTTTGGCCATGACTGTACATTGGGTGTCCCCAAGCATACTGACAATGCTTGGGGATACCCCCTTCATGTTTATAGCACTGACTCCATATATGGACACAACCATATATGGAGTCAGAGCTGGGACTCCGAAGCCGGGATTCCCTGTACAGTGATTAGGCTTCAGGCAAGTGCAGTGAATAAATTATCTTCTGCCGGCACTGGTGTCACCCCATCAGTGGTGTCACCTGGTGCAGCCCACACCCCCCTCGCAACGCCGCTGCCTGGGGCCAGGTAATGGAACTGAGGGAGGAATGGAAAAAGGGACTAGAACTGTTCATAAGGAAAGGTGTACGGTAAAAAATATACATAAACCGCTTAATTGTATGCCTGAAGCCTGACTAAGGCCTCTTTCACACTAGCGTTTTAGCTTTCCGTCCTAGAGATCCGTCCTCGGGTCTCTAGGACGGAAAGCTACTGATCAGGATTATCCCCATGCATCCTGAATGGAGAGAAATCCGTTCAGGATGCATCAGGATGTCCTCAGTTCAGTACTGACACGTTTTTTGGCCGCAGCAAAATCCGCAGCATGCTGCGCTTTTTGCTCCGGCCAAAAATCCTGAAAGCATGCCGGAAGGACGGATCCGGAATTAATGCCCATTGAAAGGCATTAGTCCGGATCCGGCCTTTAGCTAAATGTCGTTTCCGCGCATCGCCAGATCCGACGTTTAGCTTTTTGTCAATGGTTACTATGGCAGCCAGGACGCTAAAGTCCTGGTTGCCATAGTAAAGAGTAGGGGAGCGGCATACTTACATTCCGTGCGGCTCCTGGGACGCTCCAGGATGACGTCAGGGCGCCCCAGTGCATAGATCACGTGATCGCATGGATCACGTGATCCATGCGCGCGGGGCGCTCTGACATCATTCAGGAGCGCCCGGAGCCGCACGGAATGTGAGTATGCCGCTTCCCACTGCTACTATGGCAACCAGGACGCTAGTAGCGTCCTGGCTGACATAGTAACACTGAAAGCATTTTGAAGACTGATCAGTCTTCAAATGCTTTCAGTTCACTTGCGTTGTGCCGGATCCGGTGTGCACTTCCGGCGACGGAAGTGCACGCCGGATCTTCACAACGCAAGTGTGAAAGAGGCCTAATAAAACTGGTGAACTGGAATTAATGATATGTGAGGAGGACTATAACATAGTGGGTATAACACATGGCTACAGGGTTACAGTCTGTTTAGAAAGGATCATCAGGAGAGGAGGAGGGGTTTGCCTTTATGTAAAGTCCTGTCTAAAGCCCACAGTCCTAGAAGATACAAGTGGGGGACATGAACATGTGGAGTCACTGTGGGTAGAAATACATGCAGGAAAAAAACAATAATAAAATACTAATAGGAGTTTATTATAAGCCACTTAATATACCAGAGTCCACAGAAAAACTAATTCTTAACAAAATAGACGAGGTGGCAAATCATAATGAGGTGGTTATTATGGGGGACTTCAACTACCCAGAAATAGACTGGGAAACTGAAACCTGTACATGGCAATAACCAAAGACAATTACTTTTCCCAACTAGTTCAGGACCCGACTAGAGGCACAGCAATGGACTTAGTATTAACCAATAGACCTGACAGAACAACAGATGTGCAGGTTGGGGGACACCTGGGAAATAGTGACCATACAGTAATAACCTTCCAATTGCTATTCAAAAGAGTGTTTCTTCAGGGAGGAACAAAAAGTTTCCAAACTTCAAAAAAGCAAAATGTTACCAACTAAGAGAGGCCATAGGCCTAACTAACTGGGACAAAGTCCTCAAAAATAAAAATACAGCCACAAAATGGGATATTTTTAAAAGCATCTGTAAGAAAATACCTGGAATCATCGTGGGTGGAAGGTATGTGTCACCGAGGTTCATGGCCTCGGTGGAGTAGGACCCAGTTTTATGTGTCAGCAGCAGTTGCTTTTTGACATCTTGATAGCTAGTATTAGCTTTATAGCAGATCCGGGACGGCTCTTACTGGGAGTAGTTAAAGTGCTGGGAGTGTGACTACTCCCCATGTTCCAGGCCGGGTCTTGGGTTGGGCTATAAAACACAGCCAGCACTGTCAGGTGGTGTGGATTACTCCTACCTGACCCTGGAGCTCTATCGGTCTCTGTGTTGGGATCTGGGAACTTGGGCCTGGATTAAGACTTGCTACCTCGGTGGTGTGAAAGCAAGTGGATTCTGCTTTGTCCAAGGCCTTTTTGGTTGCCGCACGGTGTGAACAAACACCAAAGGACTTTTTGGTTGCCACACGGTGTGAACAAACACCAGAACTGCAAGGTGATTGTTTTTCTTAAAACTGACTTTTTGTTTTGTTATTTACTAAAGGTGTTAATAAACACTGAGTAAGGGCTACCCTAGTACGGTCCGCTAAGTATACTGTCCGGAAAGTCGGGGTGATGTGCATTCAGGGAGACTTAAAAGACTACCCCACAGCGCTGGTGTCTCTAACCACGGTAGCTGGCAGGTGGACCCACGAGGTGGCAGTTGCCACAAATCTACACTATGAACTTATAATAGGGAGAGATTTTACAGATTTCCCGTCCATGTGGCCGGTTGTGAGAGTTACTGATACCTGTGAGTCAGGGGTAAACCCAGGAGATTGGCCTTGTTCGGGAGGAAGGCCAGAATCCTGGGAACCTGAGGCTGAAGGGCCAGCAGTAGGAGTGACCGTCACTTCTGTGGAAGAGGGAGAGACAACCCCAGTGGGTGTAATGGTGGGAGACATGGAGGACTTGCCACCGGGTCCTGAGTTGGCAGACCTCAATGTCTCCTCAATGTCTCCGGGGAAAATTTTGGTACAGCACAATGCTGGGACCCCACCCTATCCTGGGCCTGGGAAACTGTTGTAATAGTCGAGGGTGAGCCACAACAATCTGGGGCCAAGTCGATGTTTCCCCTTTTTGTGGTTCAACAGAGTATGCTGTATCAGGTAAACCAACTACGGGGTGAACATATTGAACAGTTAATGGTACCCCAGGCTTAGTATAGTGTGGTTATTGTATGTTGTAGTGTGAGTCTATATGTATATACTGTATATTTATATATCCATTGATTATATATATATATTTATATATCCATTGATTATATATATATATATATATATATATATATAATCAGTAAATAAGTAACTGTAAGACTTTATATTGTTTTAATAAATATAGTTTATTGTTATCATACTGTGTATAGAGTTTTCAGTCGTCGCCATAGCAGTCCAGTATAGGCACGCACGCAGTTCAGGAGAAGTAAAGAAACAGAGAGAGTTAGGAAATAGGCGGAGTCAACAATAGATGAATATGCCCATTTATTAATATTAAAGAATAAAATAATAATTAATATCTCCTTTAACATATGGCGAGCCAGGCCCACTGTTAGAATTTGTTTCTGTGTATGGCTTTGGTGAAAACGTTGCATATTCTGTGAACTAGTCAGGCGAGAGAGACGCGGACAGTGTTGGATTCTGTGCGTCCAGAGCCTAATAGTTTGGACAGGTAATGCGGTTTTCAATCAATGCTGAACACAGGGCAAAATCTACAGCAGAGAACCTAAATCTTCTGGTAGATATATGCAAGTGTCCGTTGAATAATTCGTCACATACTGTCGCTTTGAGAAAACTATCGCCGTAGGTGCTGATCGGAAAAAGTCCGGCTGGTCAGAAGAATGCGTTCCGGGTATCATAGGACCTTCTCCAAGCAGCAAGCGGAGGGCAGAAAAGACAGCACTGGAGAAGATGGCAGCTCAAAAAGTTAGTATCGACTTCCCAACACTGCAGCACTTAGCGAGGCAAAGCACATTTAACCCCATCCTTCCCACCACATACCACTCAGCAGAAATGTTGTGGTCCAATTTGTTGGCACAGGCTTGTAGTCATGACAAGCTCTGTATTAACAAACGGCCAGTACTGAATAAGGCGACCAAACGGCTTCAAATGCTAGCCAAACTCGTGTATACTTTTGAGGATAGTATTTGGAAGCCAGAGCATTTTGCACTGGTGTCTAGGTCATCATAAACAATTCCTCCGAACATTCATTGCCAGTGCTGTGCCAATAATTTGAACCAGGTTTTGGCATTGCGGGCACAGCTGGTAGAGAACGTATAATCTACGGTTGACCGAGACACGCAGATGGCTAGAATACAGTCACAGTTAGTAGAGCTGCAGAGGCAGAAGGAGGAAATTGAGGCTCAGTTGACTCAGTCGTATGCTGAAATCAAGGCCTTCAAGAAAGGGGCTGCCTCTACTGACGTGATGGTAGGCAAATTAAATGAAGAGGTTGCTGCTAGGTCCCGGCTAATGACTAGCATGCAACACGTCATTAACAATTTTTCCAAAATGGTGCCGGCCCGTTCTTTTTTCTTAAAGTCAAGGCCAGAATCTCCAAAAATGTCGCCCTATCCAGGGCAAAAAGGTGGGAGATTAGTCTGTGAGAGGCTAAATCTCCCAAAATTTTAGCCTATCCAGAAAACAAAAAAGTGGTCCATGAATGAAAAACAAATTATCGTGAAGAGTGCATCCCTGAGGATGGAACAATTCAGAAGAAGGGAACATGACTGCAGTGTGAACAGACCTAAGCCATACAGGGCAGACATCAGATGTTTTGCATGTGCTGGCTTAGGCCATATAGTGAAACACTGAAAAGCACGTAAGTACCAAGCAGATAGGACAGAAAGCCAGGTCAAGTGTTTTTTAGATGTGGGAACAAAGGACACATTGCAAGGAATTGCCACTGTGCAAGTAATTGTAACGTGTCCAGTAGTAGAAACCAGGCAACCAGTTGTTTTTGATTCATTCTTGTGTCTCCTTTGAGTAGAACTGTGTTATACTGTGGACTGAGGAAGGTGTTAGTTTGCGGACAAGTAACATTGGTCAGTATAAAATAACAGTTTTTGTATACATAGCCTGTCCTTCTCTTTCCAAGTCACAGCAAGTCCTTCTTGTGAAGTGGGTTCTTTTTTTTCATGTGATTTCTCAATTCGTTTAAATGGACCGCGCAGACGTTTGTTGTCTCCCCTCCTGGAAATAACTCTGGAGAACAGAATCTGGATCCCGTTTAACCAAGCATACACAGACTCTCCTACATACTCGATGTTCTGTATAAATCACAAAGGCACATACATAGTGAAGTACCGTCGAGTTACCTACTATAGTATACTTGTAGTTCACTCACGGGATTCACCAGTTCTCAGGCACATCAATCGGACAGACCGATTGAGTTTTATAAAATTTGCGCATTTTATGGGAACGTTTGTGAGTATAATAAATACGAAGAAATTTTAATGGTGTGTTGCGGTATTCAGTATGAAAGGAATTTTGTCCATATATAGGAAGAGGAGACAACTTGATGTTGGCGGTGGAATAATGATTGTTTGATGTGCCTGAGAACCAGTGAATCCCATGAGTGAACTACAAGTATACTATAGAAGGTAACTTGACGGCAGTGGCGTCGCTACAGGGGGGCAACAGAGGGGGGACAATTGCCCCCCAGGTCATTCCTTGCCCCCCCCGGGTGCCCCCCCCCCCGCTGATTCGCTGCTGCGCCCGGCGTGATTCACAACACGTAGTTAGTTAACTCACAAGTTACAAGATACTACACAGATGGGATGGGGGTGAGGGCGGCGTTCGGACCCAGCGGAGGCAGAGTGTACAGGGCGCAGGCTGGGAGTGCAGCAGCCGCAGAGTGGACGTCCCCACGTAAAGCTGCGTGCCTGCCTGCCCGCACGAACGCTTGCTTCTGAATCTGCAGCTCTGCACCGCTGCCTACTAGGGTGACTCGAGCCTGTCTCTGTCTGACTGTGCCCATACTGCCCAGGCCCCAGCTTCGGAAAGCAAATCGGACAGGAGAGGAGCCGAGGAGGACTGTGTGTGTGTGGCTGTGGCACTGGCAGGCAGCACTGGGACTTCTGCGCCTGCACTCCACTGCACCAGAGGGCGAGGATCTCAAGAACTCTGCCTGGCCCTGCCCTGGCCGGCCCCTAGGCAAGCTAAGAAAAGTTTAAAAAAAGTATGTACCCTCACTACTACCTCGCCTCATGGCCTGCCTGCTTGCGCCCAGCCCCTCTTCAACCCTGATATCCCTATAACTTAGGGGTATTTTAGGGTACATTATACAGGGGTAATATAACTAAGGACCACTGTATAATGTCCCCTGATAGCACTGAGTCCTCCTCATTTATATTACCCTTGTATAATGTACCTACCCTGATACCCCTTAGTTATATTACCCATAATGTCCTCTGATACCCCTCAGTTATATAACTGAGGGTAATCAGGGTACATTATACAGGGGGTAATAAAACTTATATTACCACCGTATAATGCCTGATAGGCCTCCTAAGTTATGTTACCCTTGTATAATTATGTATGCGGATACGTACCCCTTAGTTATATGATCCTGGTGGGGTCATATAACTAAAGGGGTATCAGGGTACATTATTATACAAGGGTAATATAACTCAGGAGCCCTATCAGGCAATATACGGTGGTAATATAGCTTACATTACCCCTGTATAATGTCCCATGATAGCCCTCCTCAGTTATATTACCCTTGTATAATGTACCCGTCCCTGATACCCCTATAATATATATAACTAAGGGGTATCAAGGTGCATTATACAGGGGTAACATAACTGAGGAGTGCTATCCTATCAGGGACTTAATACAGGGGTAATGTAAGCTAAATTACCCCTTTATAATGTCTGATAGCCCTCCTCAGTTATATTAACCCCAATGTATCCTGATACCCCTTAATTATATTACCCCAGCGCAGCGGCGCCAGGGGCGTAGCTGCAGGGGAAGCAGCTGCTTTGGGGTCCTGACCTAGAAGGGGCCCATCCAGGAGGAGGAGGGCTAAAAGATTTTGTCAGGGCCTCCTCAACAGTATTACACTATGAAAAAATATACAGATAGTACAGACAGAGTAGGAAAAGGATGGAACAGCTGCCGGCCCTGGTCTGAGAGAGAGATCTTTACTAGCCACAGGAATGGGGGCGGCATGAAAGGAAGGGGTTGCAAAAAAGTTAGTGGGGGAGGGGGGCCCCATTCAAAAAATTGCTGTGGGGCCCAGTCATTTCTAGCTACGCCACTGCCCGGCGGGGTCACATAACTAAGGGATATCAGGGTACATTATTATACAGGAGTAATATAACTCAGGAAGCCTATCAGACACTGAAGAAGAAGTAATGAAGTACTTTGAAACACGTCTGGTGCTTTATTGATTCACTCGCTATGAGCCGCAATATTGTATAAGCATGGCCATGCATGAAGACGAATAGCGAAATTGCAATTAAGCTAACCTAAAGTCAATTTTCCCAGGCATACAGCGAGCAAGAGAGAAAACAGCGCGAGACGCCCAAACGTCCTCTCATCTCTCGGGAATTCAACGCGAGAGCGTGAGAACTGCAACTGTGAGGCGCTGAGGGCTGTAACCGACTGTCTCCCTACTTAAGCTCTCTGTCCTTATCACGCAAATCGAGGTAAGCTCCCACACATGTGACATAAGTAAGTGTGCAGTGTGTGCGATAGTAACAGGCGAGAGCACTGCAAATAGGGAGCAGCAGAGGACTAGGGGGTAGGCTGTCTCCTGTTTCTCGCAGGGTATGGGTATCAGGAGTCCTGGTGGCACACTGCAGGATGGCATAGCCTGCTACAGGTGCCAGTCAGCCACAGCACCAGTCAGTGTATAACAGATCTGAGGGCCCCAATGACAACAAATCATTTACTGCCCTGTGCGGTCAAACGTCAAAGACTATTACCAGGGACTCACAAGGGCGCAGAACCATCTTTAGAGAAGACCCTACCAGTACTTCAGACAGTGTACTAGATTATATGTAATGTGATTAACTAGCCATGGGGACTGGGACATTTCAGTCCGTCCCTTGGTTTGGCTGGACAGGCATCTAGTTGTTATGGGGCAACATACATTCACCATGCTGTTTGCCTCAGCATCTGCAATTTGTGTAGAAACCTAGACTATATTGTTTCCATGGTTTTCCATGAAGCGAATATAGATGTAAGTGAGCAGATCGATCTAGACGTGTAACATCCTTTCTTATGTGTTACAGCTTGTACAGAGTAAGAAGAGGAAGAACCCAAAAACCGTACTGCCCTGGGGACGACATTTTCTTATACCTAGCCCCCCAGCCAAAGTGTTAAAGTGGCATCAGAGATCACCAACGTCAAGCCAAGTAATTGTAAGTTTTCATGTGGAGTATGTTTGTTATACACAAATAGCTCACACTGTGCCACAAAATATACAGTATACCGCTACACTGTGTAGGGGTTATACTGTTTATTGTAGACCATGGCGCAGGGGTTATATTGTCCGGCATGGTGTAACCTCCATAGATTTGATGTACATTATAATCCTTGTACCATGCCATATAATATACATTATAATCCATACACCATGCCACAGTATAATATACAGTATTGTTCATAAACATTCTATACAATATATATTATAATCCTATATATACTGTACAGCATGGTGTATGAAATATAACGTATATTGTATGGCATAGGGTAGGGTTTATAATGCATTCTGTACTGCATGATGTAGGGATTATACTGTATATTGTACAGCTTGGTGTATGGATTATAATGTATATTACACAGCATGGTGTAGGGGTTATACTGTGTATTGTACATCATGGTGTATTAATTATACTATATATTGTATGGCATAGTGCAGGGATTGTATTCAGTACAGCATGGTGTAGGGATTATACTGTATTGTATGGGATGGTGCATGAGTTACACTATATGCTCTTTGATGTGACAATTATCTTAGGTTTTCCTATTGCCCTCCTGCTGCCAAGGCTTAGAGTGGACACTGCCTTTGACCAGCTACCCCCTGCTTTACATGCACCCCTGCCTGCGTACATGCACCCCTGACCAGTGCCAAGACCACACTCTGCGTTCCAGGTATGCACTATTGCGCATAAAAGGTACTGCCATAAAAGATGCCAGTGTGCCACAGGTGACCCAGGCACACACTATTGCACATAAAGGATGCCATCGGTCACCTGTGGCAAAGAAGAGGTGGCAAACCTAAGGCCATTTTCTTTTATATTTTAGAACCTGCAAAAGGTGAAAATAACAGATGGATATAAGATCTTATTATTCATCCCTTACTAAAAAGCAGCCATCAGGTTCTGCTGCAAAGAAACAGCAACAGGATGAAAGTCAGCATTCTAAGCATCCAGATTTAGAGATTGAACATGTGGAGATAGATTTCCCAGAAAGTGATTTTTATCTTGCTGAAGATGTGGGGGACCTTGAACTATTTCCACAGTTTGATGAATCTAGTTTGCCATCAACAAGCTCACATCAATACAGTGCTCATGTCGAATCCTCCTAATCCTGCGATTATGACCAGTCTTTGGTACATAGACCCAGTGGTGGCATCAAGAGCAAGCCACCAGGACCCTGTGACATCAGTCAGTGTGCTACTGAAGGGTCAAAACAACCATTACTAAAAAAATATCCACAGACAAAATTTGGAGCAAGTTTTCGTTCTTTTCGACCTCAGTGGTTCCAGTCATTTAACTGGCTGGAATACTCAATTTCACAGGATGCAGCATACTGCTTTTCATGTAGATTTTTTTCTGTGTCCAAGTATATTCATGGAGAAATGAAAAAAGTGCTATTTATTAATGTTGGTTTCTCCAACTGGGAAAATTTAATGGAACATGAAAAGGGGATGCCACAACATGAAAAATCTACTACCCACAAAGAATCCTGTGTAAGCTGGCAGGATTTCAAAAGAAATAAAGAAAATGATACATCCATTATGAAAGGCCTAAGTAAAGCGCATGCCAGAGAGGTAGAAGAAAACCGCCATTATATTAAGAGAATTGCTGAAGTTCTTCTTTTAACAGCAAAAAACAAAATTGCGCAAAGAGAGCATCGTTACAACTCTGAAGACCTAAGTCATGGAAACTTGAGAGAGATCTTGTATTTAATTGCTAAAAAAGATCGCATTATAGAAAAGAAACTTCATGGTCCAAAAAATGCTCGGTATTTACATCTCTCCATTCAAAACGAACTTTTATCTGTTATGGCTTTATTAGTTAGAGAAGACAGAGAGCCTAAAAGACAGTCCTTTTAATATCCTGGCAGATGAGACAAAAGATCGTAGCAAAACTGAACAGCTGTCTGTTGTTGTAAGATATTTTTTTGATCAAGCTGTCCATGAGAGGTTTTTGAAATTTTACAAAGCAGAGAGCCTTGATGCTGCATCATTGACAGATTATATATTCAAAGTTCTCTCTTCACTAGGGATCGATAAAAATGGGTGTGTCGGTCAAGCTTATGATGGGGCAGCAGTAATGAGTGGTAGGGTAAATGGCGTTCAAGCAAGGATTTAAAAAGAGGTGCCTACAGCTCTATATGTCCATTGCATGAATCACCGTCTAAATTTAGCTGTTGTTGACACTGTTAAAAATGTAGCAGAAGCATCTGAGTTTTTTGCAAAGATGGAGAAGCTTTATGTTTTTTCTAGTACATCTGTGGTTCACTCCCTGTTTGCGAGTGTTCAGAAACAAATGTCCAGAAAACTCATTACTTTAAAACAATTAAGTGATACAAGGTGGACATGCCAATATGCTGCATGTAAAGCTGTACTTCAGACACTTGAGCCTCTTTTGAAAACCCTTAAATTGTTAGCTGATGGGAAAAATACAGAAAGAAGAATTGAAGCTAATTCCATCCTTATGTTCATTAACTTCAATTTTATTCTATCACTTCTGCTTTTTGAAAACATTAAAAAGGACACAGATGTTATCCAATATGCTACAGGCAAAAGATCTTGATTTGGCATTAGCAGTCCTTCTCGTCCAAACTGTCATTGAAGAACTTGAAGTACGAAATGATCCGTACAATCTTCCGCAATAGGAAAGGTTTGGGTGGATGCAATGGACTTGTGCATTAAATGTGGAATAGAAACTCCTGACTTTGAAGATGAACCACCTCGCAAACAAAGAGATCGCAGACCACCTTTGAAGTTAAGGGACCACATCATAATGGAAACAGTGGGTCAACGAACACAACTGAGCAAAAAAGATGATTTTATACAGCATTTTGTCTATGTTGTTCTTGACAAAATAATATCCGAATTAAAATCACGTTTTTCAAGGGATTCCTTGCATGTAATGGAAGGCATTCGGGCACTTAACCCGAAAGCGGATTGTTTTTTGCATTTACAAAAGCTGGTCTCAATGGCAAAATTCTATGGCTGTAATTTGGAGTATTTAGAAACGGAACTCAAGCAGGCTCTTGTGACTTTGAAGAGGAAAGAAGAATCCGATGGCATAAAAGTTAACACTGTCCTGGAGTTCACAAACTTTCTGCAACCTTATGCTGTTCCCTTCTTTGAATTGTACAGACTGTGTAAAATTGCGTGCGTTTTGCCAGTTAGCAGTTCATCTTGTGAGAGAAGTTTTTTAGCACTGAAACTGATCAAATCCTATTTGCGTACCACAATGACGGAGGAAAGGCCGTCAGATCTTGCCACACTAGCAATTGGCTTGCAGATAAGATAAACATGGATCAAGTAGTTGACAGATTTGCATCAATGCATAAAAATTCTCGTATACATCTCTATTAAAGAAAAGTCCAATCCAGGGCAGCACACCTTAGTATATAAGGAGGAGTGCCAATGGTACTAACTCGAACACGGTTATATATGAAAAAACCGCAGTACTTGGAAATGGTGAAAAAAAATTGAAATCCTTTATTCACCCATGCGTTTTGGTCCACTTGCTGGGACCATTCTCAAGCAGCATATACAAGGTCACAGTATATTTTTTATAACGCGTCAGAGCTTTAGCATACATAAATGCTAATAAATAACAAACCTTACATTCATACTTATATATGTACAACACATTCATAAAATACCGATAGTGTCATTTAGACCAGATATAATATATCAGAATATGTGCATAAGAGGAGTGATCGCTCACCTGCAAAAATGCTCAGCATGAAAATCAGCCGGCATAATTGCCTGTCATATGGAGCGACACACTGCGTATGTCAGTGCATTGACATCATGTAATAAATTACATGATTGGATGAGTGGACAGCTAATTCATTCGTAAAATACTCAAATAGTAGATAAGTAAAGACATCACATTGTAGAATGGGACAGCGCAATCCTAAAACTGTAAAACAGGAGACGTTCTGCTTCCCAGCACGCTGTCACACATTTAGTACCACGATGGACCACATGGAGAGCAGCATATGGCAACCCAATGTATATCGTCACCGAGTACCATCAGTTTATAACGGATTGAATGCACCCCATACAAGTAATCACCAGTAAAAAAAAAACGTGGAAAAACCACGATGGGTAAACAGTAGTCTAGTCATCTAATTCACACGATTATATTCGTTTTCAGGATCTCCACATTAAATTTAAAAAATATGTCAACAATCTGCCATACTCCATAAAAAAATGTCAAAACAATCTGAGCATAGCAGAGTGAGCATAGTGTCTTGATCCAGTTCATCTAGAAATAAAATATATTAAATTAAAAAAGAAACTTACTACTTTGGCTGTACAGGGCAGAAAACGACACTAGATAAAGGAGTAAATAAACAAATCCTATAAATTACCAAGGTCTATAATCTACATTCAGACACAGTGTTTAGACACAGTCCCTACGCTGTTTTGTTTTCTGATGGAGTAGCGATGTTAATTCATGCATGCTTTTAAATCGCATGTTGTTTACCCTAGGTAAAGCAATTTGCAAGGGCACCATAAAATGTAGATAACATAAGTCGAATCACATGACAAATAAAATCTAAGTTTGTGGACAGTGTTCATAATTGGAGGTACAAATTCTCGACCTTTCACCATATCTTTGCAATTTACACAATGGAGGCATAGATAACAACCACATTTTTGGGGGGCCAAAAGTAGTTATTGAACATTTTTATTAGATCCAATATCATTCTATACTAGTCAGTTTTTTAAATGGTGTGCCCTTCTATATGACATTAATGGTTTATGTTTAAACTCCATAATATCCCTATGGCCACTAGTTTAAATAGACCACTGTCTATTGATGATTTTACTTATGTTTACTAGCCTCACTATATGTAGAGACAAAAGGTATCCTACTGGTGTTCTCCCAGATAGTTTTATTAAGGGATATTGTCTTAGACGACTCACGAAATGACAGTGTCACAGTATGAAGAGTCTTCTCCAATTTTGTTTCCTCGCTAATGATCCTCTTTGCCCTATGTAAATTGACTATATGGCAGAGACTAGATCATTTTGCAAGGATGTGCACTATCATATCGAAGTATTGTGTTTCTATTGGTAGATTTCACATAGAGGTTCATACTCAGTACAGTATTTTGAATACTGACATTAACACCTAAGAAACGGATAGTCTCCATAGAAAATTCTAACGTGAATTGTATGTCAGGAATCAGGTTGGTCAAAAAAGAATGGAACAACTCCAGACCTGTCCAGATCATGAAAATATAATTTATGTATCTCCACTACTCCAGCACATGGATGAAGTGGTGGGACGCATAGAAGGAAAAGGAAATAATATTTATTCAGTACCATATGTAGCAAAGACAAAATAAATGCCCTCAAATCCACAGGAAAATCAGATGTGTTCAAAGCCTGTTCTACCACCGTCATTCCAATGTTATACTATATGAAAGTGTAGAGACTAACAATATTGAAGGAGGCCAAAATGGCCTGCTTTAGTTTAGTTGCAGTACTCAATTTCCTCAAAAATCAGTTGTATCCTGTACATAAGATTTTGTCTTTGTGGCATACTGACATAGCAATTTGTCCAAAAATATAGAAGCATTACTCAAAAGGGAACCCCTGCTGGAGACAATTGGTCTGCCTGGTGGACACTGCATATTTTTATGTGCTTCTTGAGAATGGTCCCAGGAAGTGGACCGAAACATTGCACAGGTGAATACAGGATTTCACTTTTTTTTTTCACCATTTTTTTCTTTTCGTTAAATCTATATTACGTTATATGCTCTTCTCAATTCAGGGGGCTCCTGCTTCTATAACAGAGCAGAAGATAAGAAATTATAGACTAGACAGACTGTAATAAAGAAACCCAAAAAATATAGGCTCTATTTACCATATAGTGTGTACAATGGGAATGGCAGCCTGTGCAAGTCATAGAAACTGAAACTTTGCCGATTTTAGTTGTATCAGTTTAAAATAGTGAAATGTTTTGTTGTTGCCGTTCTCATTCATAAAAGATGTCTCAAAAACATTCAGGTCTATTCAGTAAAAGGTCAATTGCTGAAGAATTTCAAAATCTAGACCAATACGATTTGGAAAGTGAGTTGAATGGAAGAATTTTTCTGGTTTGCCAATTTTGACCTAGATTATTCAATTCTCCTTCCAGTTCACCTAGCTGAATTGCAGTTAAATTATTAGCAGAATTGAAAAATCTAGGTAAAAATAGCTGAAATAGAAAATTTCTCACATTCTGCTCACTTAACCAATTGTATGTATTGATCTAGATTTTTAAATTCTCCTGCTTCACCTTTTAGTGTGGGTTCACACTAGCGTTAGAGCTTCCGTAATGCCTTTCCGTTATAACATGGTTATAATGGAACATAATGGAATCCATAAAATGAAGGACGGATCCGTTCTGCTGCCCATAGACTTGTATTATGACAGAATGCAAAACGGAAGCCTTTAAAAGGCATTCAGTTTGGTTTCCGTCATAATAGAATTCTGTGGGAATCAAAACAGATCCATTTGGTTCCTGTTATGCAAGACTGAAAACAAAGTCCTGTCTTGCATAACGGCACCCAGACGGATCCGTTAGGCTTTCTCATAGACTTCTATTAGGACAGAGCAGAAAGGAATGCCTCTTAGGCCCCATGCACACGACCGTTGTTTGTTTCCGAGTCCGTTCCGTTTTTTTTCACGGATTGGATACTTCCCCATTCATTTCAATGGGTCCGTCAAAAAATGCGGATGGTCAACCGTTTGTGTTCCGCATCCGTGATCCGTGTTTTCATTCCGTCAAAAAAATAGTGCATGTCCTATTTTTTTCACGTTTGCGGACAAGGATAGGCATTTTTACAATGGATCCGTCAAAAAAAACGGTCCGTCAAAAAAAACGGTCCGTCATCCGTTTTTTTTCACGGACGCAAAATTTCAAGGAGGAGCGGACGCGGAGGCAGGCAACGGTCGTGTGCATGTAGCCTTAAAGGCTTCCGTTTTGCATTCCATTATATTCTGTTTGAAACAAAATTGCATAACGCAAATGTGAATCCACTCTTAGGAATAGATAGTTTCTGAATACTCAAGCATACTGAGGAAGAAAGGAAACTCTTGAAAGCTTGTCTTTTAAGTATTTGGTTTAATACAATAAAAAGCTATCCCTGCATACCGCAATACTCTCGTATTTTGTTACCTTATTTATATATACTTAGTATTTTTCAGTAGTATGATTAGCTGGTGAAAATTATTAGTGCCCCCCCATTTTTGACTGTGTATCTTCTGTGCCCCCCCTATATATTGATCCTAGAGTCGCCACTGCTCGACGGCATGCAACTAATTGCACCATGAGTGGAGAACTCCCCCAGGAGTGCATGCTATTTTTTTCTGTCCTAGGTATGATAGCAGTGTATGGCTTGTATCTGTGTGTTGTGGAGCCCTGGAGAGTCAAGGCATGACCTATGCCATGGATTCTTTTGGCCTCCACAAGACAGGATAACAGGGGGAAATTAGCCTGAGTACACATGAGTAAGACAAGGATACAGTGCCATCAAGAACAAGATTGTGCTTCATCCACAGCTCCCCTCGGATATCCTAACCTATTAGAGTGGCCCTCCTATTCTGTTGGTACAGATCGATGGGGAAGCAGAGGATCCGATCCTCTGATGGTTGGGTGCTCAGATACCAGTGTTGGGATAACAAGGGGTCCTGCGAGATGAAGGTCAGCCCAATACTTTCCTCTACACTTGGGTATTGGTGCTGGTGACGGCATGCAACTAATTGCACCATGAGTGGAGAACTTCCCCAGGACTGCATGGTATTTTTCTCTGTCCTAGGTATGGATACAGTGGAGCAGAGGAGAAGAACCCCGACTAGGCCCAGAGAAGAAGATGGATATCCGACCAGATAGCCTTGAGAGACTCCAGAGGATCCCCCTGGTTTTGGAGCAGAGAGAAGCCAAGTCTCCGAGAGTCAAGGTTATAAGGACTTTTTCTGCTTTGGATACCACCTCAAATAGACTTTGCTCTTCGACCTGCCCATCCACCCGGTGATAGTCCTTAGTGCAGTGTCCCACTATATGCTATATGTGGGCACTTTAAACTTTTGCTGCTAAATGTCATATTTAATGTATTTTATTTCCTAATATCAGGCTGGAATTGTCATTACCTCTATTCGCCCCTAGGTGGTGCTGGTGCCACATACTATATATAGCTGGGGTTTGCTGATTCAGAGTTGTTGGAGAGGAAGTAGTAGAGTGAGAGGAAAAGGAAGTGTATGGAGGAGCAGAGCAGGCTTAGTCCAAGATGTAGCTGCCTTTCTTTCCTCTTGGCCCTGATCAAGCCTGGAGAAGACAAACAAAGTATTTACAGCAGTACAGCACAGACAAGTAAGTCTATGTCTGAATATAAAGCTATAAAGTCTAGTGGGGTCTTCACAAGCAACAGTGACTGGGAGAAACTTAAAGGTACCTTGACACTAATGGATGATTAGTGCGCAGAATTATCCTTTCTCACTAAATGTCTTCTGGGACATAGTAAACCTGAACATTTTCAGGAGAGCATCCTACATCAAATAATGTAACACAGAGTTTGCCTGCCACAAGGGAGAACGCCCTAATTGGATTGCTCAACATAAATTAAGGAAACCATTATATTCAGTACCTGAGTGCTAGAGATTGGACAGTGCAAAACTATTTAAGCAAGAATTGTAATTCTGTCTATTAAAACTAAAGTCTCGAGAGAACTCCTCAACTGACAATTGCCAGACCTGTTATAAGGAATTCCAGTTAAACCAACATCTGGATTATTGCTTTTGCTTTATTGATGAACTGTAACAACTGCCCTGAGACGATTGAGTCAGTAAATGTTCAACTGTTTTCTACTACAACTGACTCCTCATCCTTTCTACTACTCTCAACATTTTCACCGTAAGGCGTCACAAACACAGGGGCCCAGCCACCAAAGTACCCTAAGCATACCCATTACCATAAAGGGAACCTCAACTTCCATCTGGCTGGTGTTCCCCACAATAAAGAGTGCCCTGGAGGATGTAACATAGTAACATAGTACATAAAGCCGAAAAAAGACATCTGTCCATCCAGTTCGGCCTGTCATCCTGCTAGTTGATCCAGAGGAAAGTAGTACTCCCTGGATCAACGACCCATCTCTAGTAGCTATAGCCTGTAATATTATTACACTCCAGGAATACAACCAGGCCCCTCTTGAATTCCTTTATTGTACTCACGATCACCACCAACTCAGGCAGAGAGTTCCATAGTCTCACTGCTCTTACCGTAAAGAATCCTCTTCTATGTTTGTGTACAAACCTTCTTTCCTCCAGACGCAGAGGATGTCTCTTCGTCACAGTGACAGTCCTGGGGATAAATAGATGATGGGAGAGATCTCTGTACTGACCCTTGATATATTTATACATAGTTATTAGATCGCCCTTCAGTCGTCTTTTTTCTAAAGTAAATAACCCTAATTTTGATAACCTTTCAGGGTACTGTAGTTGCCCCATTCCAGTTATTACTTTAGTTGCCCTCCTCTGAACCCACTCCAGCTCTGCTATGTCCGCCTTGTTCACAGGAGCCCAGAACTGTACACAGTACTCCATGTGTGGTCTGACTAGCGATTTGTAAAGTGGTAGGACTATGTTCTCATCACGGGCGTCTATGCCCCTTTTGATGCAACCCATTACCTTATTGGCCTTGGCGGCAGCTGCCTGACACTGGTTTTTGCAGCTTAGTTTGCTGTTTATTAAAATTCCTAGATCCTTTTCCATGTCAGTGTTACCGAGTGTTTTACCATTTAGTATGTACGGGTGACTTGCATTATTTCTTCCCATGTGCATAACTTTACATTTGTCAGTGTTAAACCTCATCTGCCACTTCTCTGCCCAAGCCTCCAATCTATCCAGATCCCTCTGTAGCAGTATATTGTCCTCTTCAGTGTTAATTACTTTACACAGTTTAGTGTCATCTGCAAAAATTGATATTTTACTATGCAATCCTTCTACAAGATCATTAATAAATATATTGAAAAGAATTGGGCCCAGTACTGACCCCTGAGGTACCCCACTATTGACAGTTGCCCAATCTCAGTGTGTACCGTTAATAACCACCCTCTGTTTTCTGTCACTCAGCCAGTTACTTACCCACTTACAGACATTTTCTCCCAGTCCGAGCATCCTCATTTTATATACTAACCTTTTATGTGGTACAGTGTCAAATGCTTTGGAGAAGTCCAGATATACGACATCCGTTGATTCGCCGCTGTCAAGTCTAGAACTTACCTCCTCATAGAAACTGATTAAATTCGTTTGGCATGACCGATCCCTCATGAAACCACGCTGACATGGCGTTATTTGCTTATATCTGTTGAGATCCTCTAAGATAGCATCTCTCAGAAAACCTTCAAACAGTTTCCCCACAACAGATGTTAAACTTACCGGCCTATAGTTTCCGGGCTTTGTTTTTGGACCCTTTTTGAATATTGGCACCACATTTACTATGCGCCAATCCTGTTGGACATTCCCTGTCAGTATAGAGTCTGCAAATATCAGAAATAAGGGTCTGGCTATGACATTACTTAATTCCCTTAGGATACGGGGGTGTATGCCATCCGGTCCTGGCGATTTGTCTATATTAATCTTTTTACACTGCCGGCCCAGGGAGGCTCTGAAAACCATGAGTAAATGAACTACTACCGCCATCAGCCCACCGTCACCTCACGGGTTGCCCCTGCAGTCTGACACGCTGCATTAGTATCCGGGTGGTCATACCTTGGACTGTCATTTGACTGTCATCGACAAACGGAATAAAGGACTGGCTAATTGACTGCAACAAGGCCAGTCAGAAAGTCATATACTGATGACGTCTGTGACCCTGAAAGTGTTGATTGTATACCCATAGACACTTTAGGTGCAAATGTGTGACAACCTATACTCAGGGAAACTCACCCAATGTACCGCGGTGAGTTACAATATGAGTGTACACACATTTGCATCCTATACTCGTTTCCCATTGACACATGTGTCTGTGACCTACCTGTGTCTTTGGAGGTGTAGAGAGATATACCTTGTTGCATGAGTCTCTATGGGTACACACATTAAGTTTAGTAGTGTGGAGTGGGGGAGGGGTGATGACTTGGTTTTTGTGTGAATGTGGAAAAGAGTAGGGTATTCTAGGGACAGTCCCCATCATTTTTCTAAGGTATTTGCTACATCGACCCTAAGAATGTTGGAGTTTGTAAGGAATGGACTGAATGTCAGTTAATGACAGATGGTGTTTCTTCCCGCCGTTAGGATTTAGGTACTGTGACATCACCTCCCATTCAGGGATCCTAAACTGCCTTGGTAAAGATCCACATTCCTATCCATGGAGGAACCTTGTTGACAATTCATTCTTCAATCAAGGAGAAAGGAGAAGAGTCTGGGGAAAGTCGGGCCTCTGTTGACAGGATGCCATTCCACATGGACCGTGCCCCAAGAAGAAGGAGGTGCTGCTTGGGTCGACATAATAGACCGTGAGGGCAAAGCCATTCCTGAATCTGTCCATTAAAAAGATGACTTTGGGATAGGCAGACACCTTACGAGTGGAAAAGACAAGATCGCAGAGAAAATATGGCAAAAGAGCTTCAATCCTGAACGAGAAAGAAGAAGGAAGGGTCAAGTAAGGTGAAGGTAGTTTATTCTTTGGATGGGGCCTTGGGTTACGGCGAAAGGCAGGAAAGAGGTCACAGCCACAATGGGTGATGTCTAGGTACCTAAGTCCAGAATTTTACTTAATTCCATCCTGAACTGTTACCAACAATAAGTAGGGTAGAGGAGGCAAATACATCCCAACACAACACTTCCCTCAAACTTCATTGTCGCGTTCTCAACAACAGAGGGATTGTAGAGGGAAGTGTATTAAATATTCCCTAGATTCAATTCCCTATCTACTCTTATCAACTCTTCATCCCACTAGTTGATACAGACCCATGTTTCCAGAAAGGCCATGGCTTGCATTGTTAAGGTTTTTAACATCTGATCAGTATCTAGTCCTCTTTTGTACAGACCACAAACAAGTTGTTGGTCACATGCTAAACCTGTTTTTTATAGCATGGGTTATCCACACCTCTGCCCCATGGCCAAACACCTTCCCCTTACTTATGATAGATAAATAGTCCAGTATTTGGGACTAGGAGAGGGCTCATCACCACAAACAGAGGAAGGACTTCACATATGGAAGAGTGGACGTGAGTTGAGCCGAGCAGCCCCTCCAGAAACAGAATATGAGCATTGGCTGCCATCATATTTAACCAATATTCCCCCTGCCATCATATTTCCCTATACTACCCTTTTCCTGCAATATTCCCTATACTACCCTTTCCCTGCCATATTCCCCCTGATCCCACTCCTGTATTGTTTTATCCCTGTAGGTAGTTAGCAATATGTGGGAGGGCGCAGTCAATATAAAGTATATGGCTGTGTTTAGCTACATATTTTGGGGTCAAATTATAGTGGGGATTGTGTATTTTGTCTAGTGTAGTTAGGGTTATTATATGTTGTAGTGTGAGTCTATATGTATATATATTTATATAGCCATTGATATACCGTATTTTTCGCTTTATAAAGTGGGGGGAAAATGTCTGTTCAGCCTATAAAGCGAATACTAGTGAGCGCTTCCATTATGGAAGCGCTCACTAGTTTGCCTTAGGTGGCGGCAGTAGGGAGTGAAGCGCTGCAAGCTCTTGTAATACTCACCCATCCGGTCTTCATTCCTGGGGCCGGCACTGCACTGCCCTGACCCTGTACATCGTCAGGACGTAGTGCACACACGCTGCACTCAGTCAGGTGACAGCGCGGGCCAGAGAAGACATGGGAGCCCGACTGCTGCAGGAGATGGAGAGGAGCCGTGGCTCCGAAGAGGTAAGAGAAGTTTTTAATTTTATTCTGATGTGAGGTCTGATGGGGCTTCTGGCAAAGAACTCTGATTGGGGGGTCTGACAATGAGGGCTGATCTGAGGTCTGATGGGGGGTCTGACAATGAGGGCTGATCTAAGGTCTGATGGGGGGTCTGACAATGAGGGCTGATTTGAGGTCTGATAGGGCTTTGGTCAGAAATAAAGGGCTTATCTGAGGTCTGAAGGGGGTCTCACATTGAGGGCTGATCTGAGGTCTGATGGAGGTCTGAAATAAAGGGCTGATATAAGTTCTAATGAGGAGTCTGACAATAAGGGCTGATTTGAGGTATGATAGGGGTCTGGTCTGAAATAAAGGCCTTATGTGAGGTCTAATGGGGGTCTCACATTGAGGGCTGATCTGAGGGCTGATGGGATCTCACATTGAGGTCTGATCTGAGGTCTGATGGGGGTCTGAAATAAAGGGCTGATATAAGGTCTGATGGGGGGGTCTGACAATGAGGGCTGATTTGATGTCTGGTCTGAAATAAGGGGCTGATCCGAGGTCTGATGGGGGTCTCACATTGAGTGCTGATATAAGGTCTGATTGGAGTCTGAAATAAAAGGCTGATATAAGGTCTGATGGGGTCTGACATGGAGGGCTGATATGTGGGTCTGATGTGATGTCCTGATATGGGGGTCTGATCTGATGTCCTGATATTTATGGGGGTCTGATCTGAGGATCTAATATGAGGTCTGATGAAAAATATTTTTTTTATTATTTTCCTCCTCTAAAACCTGGGGTGCGTCTTATCATCGGGTGTGTCTTATAAAGCGAAAAATACTGTATATATATATATATATATATATATATATATATATTTAGCAGTAAATAAGTGACTGTAAGACTTTATATTGTTTTAATAAATATAGTTTATTGTTATAATACTGTGAATAGAGTTTTCAGTCGTCGCCGTAGCAGTCCAGTATAGGCACGCACGCAGTTCAGGAAAGGTAAAGAAACAGAGAGAGTTAGGAAATAGGCGGAGTCAACAATACATGAATATGCCTATTCATTAATATTAATTATTAATATTAATCCCAAATATTAATAATTCATATTTATTTTATATTTTAAATCTTTATTTAACCTCTTTACGCCCAGCACCGTACATGTACGGTGCAGCGAGATGTGACTTAACGCCCAGTGCCATACATATACGGCGCGCTGATCGGGGGGGGGCGGGGGTGCAGGAGCTGCGCCCACCCCATCCGCGGCAGGGGTCCGGCAGTCACTAATAGCTAGACCCCTGTAGTATGCGCCGGCATCATGGCTGCCTTCCGGGAGAGCCTGTGAGATTCGGCCCCCTACCTAAGACAATCGCCCAAAAAATTAAAAAACTATGGCTCTCAGACTATGGAGACACTAAAACATGATTTTTTTTTGTTTTAAATGTGCTTTTATTGTGTTAAATGTAAAAAATTTTTGAAAAAGTAGACATAATATGTATCACCACGTCCGTAACAACCTGCTCTATAAAAATACCACAACACCTAACCCCTCAGGTGAACACAGTAAAAAAGCAATTTTTTGTCATCTTCATCACAAAAAGTGCAATAGCAATCAATCAAAAAGTCCTATGCACCCCAAAACAACCTGGTCTATAAAAATTCCACAACACCTAACCCCTCAGGTGAACACAGTAAAAAAGCAATTTTTTGTCATCTTCATCATAAAAAGTGCAATAGCAATCAATCAGTAAGTCCTATGCACCCCAAAACAGTGCTAATCAAACCATCATCTCATCCCACAAAAATGATACCCTACCTGAGACAAACGCCCAAAAAATAAAAAAAACTATGGCTCTTAGACTATGGAGACACTAAAATATGATTTTTTTTTTGTTTCACAAATTATATCATTGTAAAAAACTTACATCAATAAAAAAAAGTATACATAGTACGTATCACCGCATCCAGAAGAACCTGCTGTATAAAAATATCACATGACCTAACACCGTAAAAAAATAAAAATAAAAAGTGTGTCAAAAAAGACATTTTTTGTCACCTTACATCACAAAAAGTGTAATACCAAGCGATCAAAAAGTCATATGCACCCTACCGCAAAAAATGAGACCCTACCTAAGACAATCGCCCCAAAAATTTAAAAACTATGGCTCTAATATGCTTTATGTAAAACTGTACCAAACAACCAAAAAAGTATACATATTTGGTATTGTCACATCTGTAACAACCTGCTCTATAAAAATACCACATGATCTATCCTGTCAGATGAAAATTGTGAATAACAAAAATAAAAACGGTGCCAAAACAGCTATTTTTTGTTACCTTGCCTCACGAAAAGTGTAAAGTGTAATCTAGAGCAACCAAAAATCATATCTACCCTAAAATAGTACTAACAAAATTGCCACTTTATCCCGTAGTTTCTACTATAGGGGTGCATCAGGGGGTCTTCAAATATGACGTGGCAGCTTAAAATTATCCCAGTGAAATTTGCCTTCCAAAAACCATATGGCGTTCCTTTACTTCTGCGCCCTGACTTGTGCCCATACAGCAGTTTACGACCACATATGGGGTGTTTCTGTAAACTACAGAATCAGGGCAATAACTATTGTGTTTTGTTTGGCTGTTAACCCTTGCTTTGTTAGCGAAAAAATTTATTAAAATGGTAAATCTGCCAAAAAAGTGAAATTCTAAAATTTCATCTCCATTTACCATTAATTCTTGTGGAACACCTAAAGTGTTAACAAAGTTTGTAAAATCAGTTTTGAATACCTTGAGGGGTGTAGTTTCTAAAATGGGGTCACTTTTTTGGAGTTTCTACTCTAGGGGTGCATCAGGGCGTCTTCAAATGTGACATGGCAGCTTAAAATTATCCCAGTGAAATCTGCCTTCCAAAAACCATATGGCGCTCCTTTCCTTCTGCGCCCTGCTGTGTACCCGTACAGCAGTTTACGACCACATATGAGGTATTTCTGTAAACTACAGAATCAGGCCAATAAATATTGTGTTTTGTTTGGCAGTTAACCCTTGCTTTGTTACTGGAAAGATGGATTAAAATGGAAAATCTGCAAAAAAAGTGAAATTCAAAAATTTCATCTCCATTTTCCATTAATTCTTGTGGAACACCTAAAGAGTTAACAAAGTTTGTAAAATCAGTTTTGAATACCTTGAGGGGTGTAGTTTCTAAAATGGGGTCACTTTTTTGGAGTTTCTACTCTAGGGGTGCATCAGGGCGTCTTCAAATGTGACATGGCAGCTTAAAATTATCCCAGTGAAATCTGCCTTCCAAAAACCATATGGCGCTCCTTTCCTTCTGCGCCCTGCTGTGTACCCGTACAGCAGTTTACGACCACATATGAGGTATTTCTGTAAACTACAGAATCAGGCCAATAAATATTGTGTTTTATTTGGCAGTTAACTCTTGCTTTGTTACTGGACAGATGGATTAAAATGGAAAATCTGCCAAAAAAGTGAAATTCAAAAATTTCATCTCCATTTTCCATTAATTCTTGTGGAACACCTAAAGAGTTAACAAAGTTTGTAAAATCAGTTTTGAATACCTTGAGGGGTGTAGTTTCTAAAATGGGGTCACTTTTTTGGAGTTTCTACTCTAGGGGTGCATCAGGGGGTCTTCAAATGTGACATGGCAGCTTTAAATTATCCCAGTGAAATCTGCCTTCCAAAAAACATATGGCGTTCCTTTCCTTCTGCACCCTGCGTGTGCCCGTACAGCAGTTTACAACCACGTATGGGGTGTCTCTGTAGACTACAGAATCAGAGCAATAAATGTTGTGTTTTGTTTGGCTGTTAACCCTTGCTTTGTTAGCGGAATTTTTTTTATTAAAATGAAAATCTGCCAAAAAAGTAAAATTCTGAAATTTTAACTCCATTTTCCATTAATTCTTGTGTAACACTTAAAGGGTTAACAAAGTTTGTAAAATGAGTTTTGAATACCTTCAGACGTGTAGTTTTTAAATTCTTGGGTGGTTTCTATTATGTAAGCCTCACAAAGTGACTTCAGATCTGAACTGTTCATTAAAAAGTGGGTTTTGGAAATTTTCAGAAAAATTTCAAGATTTGCTTCTAAACTTCTAAGCCTTCTAACGTCCCCAAAAAATAAAATGGCATTCACAGAATGATCCAAACATGAAGTAGATATATGGGGAATGTAAAGTAACAACTATTTTTGGAGTTATTACTATCTATTATAAAAGTAGAGAAATTGAAATTTGAAAATTTGCACATTTTTGGTACATTTGGTATTTTTTTAATTAATAAAAATGAAATTTTTGGACTCAATTTTACCACTGTCATGAAGTACAATATAGTATTAAAGGGATGGCACACTGATCATATGGTATGTAAAATCAATGGTATTTATTAGTATTTGATAAAATGTAATCCTCTATTTAGGGATATTTTGGTACAGAGTGGCAGTTGTGTTGGCTTTAAAATGATATGTGTATTTAGTTCACATAGGTATTAGTACATAAATAGATCGCAATAATTCATAGTAGGTCATAAAATTCATAAAAATTTTTTTTCAGTTGCATATATTTTTTTCAGCTGCATCTACTGTTTCATTTGCACAATAATTTTTAAGTACATTTTTACAGTCACATATTTTCTACAGCCGCATACTCCGATTAGAATAAGACATTAGAAGGATACTGGACTTTATATCAACTACTTAAGACCTTCATTTATCTCTACTGATTTTTTTCATTTTTTTAATTTTTTTCATTAATAATTTTTTTCATTGATTTTTTTCATTGATTTTATGAGTATTTTCTATTGATTTTATGAATACTTTTTATGAATTTTATGACCTACTATGAATTATTGCGATCTATTTATGTACTAATACCTATGTGAACTAAATACACATATCATTTTAAAGCCAACACAACGGCCACTCCGTACCAAAATATCCCTAAATAGAGGATTACATTTTATCAAATACTAATAAATATCATTGATTTACATACCATATGATCAGTGTGCCATCCCTTTAATACTATTTTCTACCTACCCTATAATAGCGCTGGGTACGCTTTTTTCGGATTGAGCACCTGACCTCCATCTAATCAACCAAGTGAGCCGCCATAACCTTTTACACATGAAGTACAATATGTGACGAGAAAACAGTCTCAGAATGGCCTGGATAAGTAAAAGTTATTACCACATAAAGTGACACATGTCAGATTTGCTAAAAATGGCCTGGGCAGAAAGGTGAAAAATGGCTTGGTTGTTAAGGGGTTAAGAAGGTTAGAGAAAGCAGATACAATAGTGACACCTCTTAATAAGAGATGATAGATATCACCGATAACGGCATTACAAAATATCTCTTATAACAGGACAAAACTCGTGTACATCAATCCTATGAGATGTCAAGTGAACTAAATTGGTAGATCTTGTTTGACGAAGCATCAATGGTTTAAACGTAAACATACAAATATCAGTGAAAAATATACTGAGGTAGGAAGGGACAAACAACAAACATCCTATGTTACTATGTTTTTGGTTCATCTTTCCATGATTAACTCTTCAGTTAATTTTGCATTTTGACATTCTATTGTGTTACGGTTTGTTGATTGTCAGTTTTTTCTGTTTTTTATGCAATGATAAATTGTTTTTTTTTCTTATGAATAGTTAATCTGCATACTTGTATAATATATTTTTTGTGTTTAATATATTTATGTGTATAATATATATTCTTTTTTCTCAATATACACTTTTGTTGCTTTCTTTACTGACCGTCCCCTAGAACTTACATAGGAATATTTTTATTGCTCAATATTATCAATATTTAATTTAAAGGGGTTGTCTCACTTCCGCAAATGGCATTTATCATGTAGAGAAAGTTAATACAAGGCACTTACTAATGTATTGTCATTGTCCTCATTGCCTCCTTTGCTGGCTTGATTCATTTTTCCATCACATTATACACTGCTTGTTTCCATGGTTACAACCACCTTGTTGCAATCCATCAGTGGTGGCCGTGCTTGCACACTATAAGAAAAAGCAACATCCTATGCATACTCCCACGGTCCTGGCCACCCGAGTGGGCAGCGCTTTTTCCTATAGTGTGCAAGCATTGATAACAGGGTGGTCATAACCATGGAAGCAAGTAGTATATAAAGTGATTGAAAAATAAATCCAGTCGGCAAAGGAATCGATATGGACAATTGCAATACATTAGTAATTGGCTTGTATTAACTGAAGTGAGAAAACCCCTTTAAGTAATATAATCAATATAATCAATATCAATAATCAAATTTCTTACAATGGAACTATGTTGGAGGGGCTGAAGGCAAGAAGAGTGATGTATTTTATATGGTACTGTAAGGTAGTCGGGCTGAAGGCAGGTTAGTGATTTTTTTTACATGGGACCAGTAATGCCAGCGGATTAATCCATTCTATGCCACAGTCATACCTGACTACAATATCTATAGTGTGGCAGAGGAATGACGGGGGCCCAATGGCTGTTATGGCAGCCCAATGCCTTATACAAGCCTCAGGCCTGCCTGCTATAGAGGTCGGCACGCTGTCAGTGTATTACTGACAGGCTCAATAAAGTACAATACAACATGTATTCTCCTACATTGAAACAGGGATCAAACCCTGAAAAGTTGGTGTTGCACTGTGGGACCAAATTAAAAAGTAAAAAAAGTTGTTTTTAAAAATAAAAAATTTAAGTTTAAATTTAAAAAAGAGGCCTTTCTCCTCATAAAGCCATGTACAATAAAAAAAAAAAGACATATTAGGCATCGCCACATCCGTAAGGACCGGCTCTATAAAAATATCACATGAGCTACCCCATCAAGCGAACGTTGTAAAGAAGAAAAAAAGTCAAAAAGTGTAACAGTGAGTGATCAAAAAGTACTATGAACCCCAAAATGGTATTAATAAAAACATCAACTCATCCCACAAAAAAAACGAGCCCTCTACACAAGGTGTTCGGCAGAAAAATAAAAAAGAGTCTCAGAAAATGTCAATGAATAGAAGAAACTCCTGTATTCCACTGGATTGCTCTGAAGTGCTGTATTAATTTCTTAGGTGAGTATACAGTAAATAACTGAACTTTTTGGCCTTCTTCAGAGTACTACAATATATACATAAAGAGCATTCAACATAACGGGTATTTCGTCAAAATAGTGATGTACAGTGTAAAGCTACTTTGACACTCAAATTCTGGGCGGATCCGTTACAATAATACAACTGCATACATCTGTCATGAACGGATCCGTTTGTATTATCTGTAACATAGCCAAGATGGACCCATCATGAACTCCATGGAAAGTTAATAGGAGCCAGTTCCGTTTTCTATTGTGTCAGAGAAAACGGATCCGTCCCCATTGACTTACAGAACGTTTGGTCAGTTTCGTAAAGCTGACAGCAAAACACTGCAGGCAGCATTTTGGTGTCCGCCTCCAGAGTGGAATGGAGACTGATCAGAGGCAAACTCATGCATTGTGAGCAGATCATTTTCCATTCAGAATGCATTAGGGCAAAACTGATCCGTTTTCGACCGCTTGTGAGAGCCCATGACGGATCTCACAAACGGAAAGCTAAAACGCTAGTGTTCTGTTTCAGTATCTTGAATTGTGTATTGGTATGCTCCTCTCTTCTCCTCCCCCCTCTGTTTCAGCTTCTACTTGGTTCAGTCTAGCCACTTCCTGTTTTCCCTGTCATGCATTGCTGTTTGTGTGTGCTGTAATTCTGAGGAGAATCTGAGGAAAATCGGAGGAAAATCTGTGTAGTATCTCATCTTCTTATCAAGGAGATTATTAGAGGCATAATTATTTTACCATCTGGATTCCCTGCATATCTTGTAATACAATCTCCGGATTAAAAGACTACTTGATTAACTCCTGGGTGTCTGATGCATAAACTGTAAGTGGAGGATGTCTGATTCAACAAGTCACCTCACAGATGCGTGATTTGTATAAGGCTGACATTTTGAAACGCCACATTAAAAGAATTGTCTTAGTACTCTCCTTCTCTCGCTAAGAAAAGAATATTCTCCTCCTCCAAGTAATAAGCCATCATCATTTGTCTCCGTTATGCTACAGTAGTAAGGTAATATCTTATACTGCCCAGTACTGCATTCACTTGGATCGCAGAAGTGTTGTGGAAACATATATGAAATGTATACTTGCTTGTATTATAACTAACAATTGCCTAAACAAGATGGCCCCTGGAGCAGAAGCCAACTCCCTTACTAATGTCTTACTAATCATCTTATGATAATGATGACTTCAGCTAATCTAACATCGGCTGATCTGATGTGATACATGTCCATTTTTAGTTTGATAATGTGACAATGAGATAATGCTATGAGATAATGCTGCCAAGTCATTAAGTTCCCCTTTTATCTTCTATATCAACCCATGTATCACACGTAATAAACCAGAGCATCTAGCATTGACTTCATTGTGATGGTCTGTGTGTGATTACTCTCGGCGTACGCCTAATACCTGAATACCAATTCGGAGCAGTACATCAACTCAGCCTGACCCTTGCATCAGGACCAGAACATTGGCGCCCAACGTGGGGCTCGTGGATTGGACCCCCTGCTGAAGTACCCCCAGAGACTGGACAAGGAGAGACGAGCCAACGGACACCGGGACCGGCCGGCCCGTAATAAGAGGTGAGAAAATAAATCATCTTACCTATTTGTGTTCCTTGGCCTAGTCAATCCACATTTGTACTAGGGAGGGGTGCATCGGCAGTCTGGGGCAACCTCGAGGGCATGAGAGTAAGAACCCCATTGATAACAATAAGATTTGATGTACTGTGGTTTTATTATTTTTACATGTGTGTTGGTCTCTCTGTGAGGAGAGGCATAGACTGACAGAACAACCAAAGGGAGTCTCTCTAAGTGCCTACATTGAGGGGTAACCCTGGTGTGTGACCCCAAGAAATAGTAGAAGGGAGGGAGACGGCGGCTTGCTGACAACCCAGAGTGTGTTAGTCTCAAGCTCAAGGTGTTTGTTTGTCAGTGTCTATGCTATCCAAGAATCAGAGACAGTAAGTGAAGGCTCAGGGCGTGTTTCATTGCAAAATGGGTAACAAAGAAAGTGTCCCGAAGGGCTACTGTTCACCTGGACAGTACGTGGCGGACCGGAGAGGAAAAGGTCATGTTAAAGGATTAAGCAAGTTAGAGAAGAATTATGGTATAGCAAAGGTGGAATACTGTGTTCAGCTACATGGCAGACATTGTTAACTGAAAAGAGAGTAGATTGCAAGATGATAAGTTAATTGATACAGTCAGAGTGTGGCTGGATTGCAGCAGAAGTTTGAACAGACAAAAGGAGATGCAATGTTTGATGAAAAGTCAGGACGTCATTATTATCGGCCTGGTTCAGTGCTAGTGAGAGAGCAGCCACCGCCCTATAATGGTGCCGCTGAGAGAAAAAGGGAAGTTGGTTTGTACAGTGTGTGATCAGCAGAGCCCTGCCTCCCGAGATACATGCTTAGCCTGTGGTGCTCACGCCCACATGAAAGAAAAACACTCTTTCAGCTCCACAGCCCGTCCCGCCTGTCTTAGCCACAGCACCACCTTGTCCTCAGCCAACACGCAAGGCTGGACGTGTAATTCCCCCAAACCTGTCCCTTCTGTCATGCCCCAAGTCACTACCATATACCCCATGATAAATCCGGATGGCACCTATATGCCAACCAGTCAACCCGTAGTGCCTGCTCACATCATGATGCATCCTGGAGATCCTCACACAGGACAGGAAGATGAGGGGAAGAGGACCATAAAGAACCCACAGGGAAGTGTCAGAAGAGACGGTGGAATATGCAGCTAATACAGCTGGTGCAGGACAAACCCCTGCACGTGGGATGCCGCCTCTTAGCCTTTACTCTGATGTTTCCCCCACAAAGTCAGGGTACAGGGGTAACAAATGAGTTTTTCAACATCAACTTGCACAGTTGCGAAGTGACATGCATAACTTGGAGCAAGGAAATCTTACAGTTTTAAAGGAGGCATTGTTAAATACCCACCCTGTGGGGCCTCCTAAGTATGTGTCTTTCACTCCCCAGCAGTTATTCACTATAGTGAATCTCATGCCAGACCCAGATACTCACCCTATGCCCTTTTTCAGGAAATTGTCTCAAGTGTATCAAACATATGGGTGTACATGGTCTGACCTACAGAGTATTGTAGAAAATAAGACTGGTGAATACTCTTCACTTATAATGGATCACATAAAACAACCAGAGCTCCCAGGAGCAAATTTTGACACCCGTGATTCAGAATCCGGGGACTATTTCATTCAACAATTGTATAAATGGGCAAAGGACAGGTTGGCAGAACAATCCACTACCTTGCAGGATATGTTACAGGACAGAGCAGAGTCAGTGGAGAAATTTGCCCAAAGGGTCAAACAAAATTATAAAGATATGGGATTCAGTCCAAATGAACCTGTACACTTGAGACTTCTGGCCCGATCATTTGTAGATGGTCTTAGACCAGATCTCAACAAAGCTCTTGTCACCTGCCGCCCAGAGTGGAAATCATTAACCTTAGAAATCTTAGAACAAGTTGCTAAAGGATTGGAGAGTAATACCAAGAAGACTCGCACAGCAGTTATGGCTGTCATGACAGGGGAAGAGGGAGAGGAAAGGCCCCCACCCCGTGTCTGTTATGGGTGCGGCAAGCCTGGACACATAAAGAGGAACTGTCGTTCCAAGCATTTGTGGCCAGTGAACCAAGGCCAAGGAGGAACACCTTCTTCTTCTTGGCCAGCCACTCCCCGCTAGGATATTGGCAAACCAGTGTTGCTGGGAGGGGACACATCATGTATGGCAGTCTCTGCCCCTCCAGCTGGCCCCGCCCCTCGAATCACCCTCGATGTGGCAGGGAAGGAACTCTCATTCCTTGTAGACACTGGTGCAGCCCGCAGCGTGTTATGTGAAACTGCCATACTCCCTTCCTGGCTCACAAATATCCATTTGCCCTGCTCTGGCTTGGAAGGGGTTACACAGCACAACCCTGTTACTAAACCTCTCTTGATTACTCCATCTACTAAGTCCCGAAGCCAATTCCCAAAATTGCATCTACCCACTGGAGTAATGTCACAATTTGTTGTAAGCCAGACTTGTCCTTTTAATCTATTAGGTTCGGATTTTCTTCAGAAAATACGGGCCAACATTCAATTCAGGGAGGATGGTACAGTTGCCTTGGGTACAGACCTGTGCCCAGAGGAAACTTGTCTCCTGATGGCATTAACAGCCCAGCCTTCTGAATCACCCGAGCAAGGGGATACGCTGCAAAGCATTTTGCACCTCATCCCTGATACCTTATGGGCCAAAGGTCCCCAAGACATAGGGCGTCTCAAGGTCCAGCCAGTCACAGTTACCTTGAAGAATCCTGACATACTACCATACAAAGCTCAATACCCTCTGTCCATTCCACAGAAGGATGCTATCACCCTCCAGATACAGACCTTTCTCGCAAATGGGGCTATCAAAGTGACCACCTCCCCTGTAACACTCCCTTATACCCAGTTAAGAAACGGAGGAGAAAGGACAACCCCTGTGTATCGCATGGTCCAAGACCTCAGAGCAATCAATGAGGCTACAGTCTTTGAGACCCCTATTGTTCCAAATCCTCATACTTTGCTTGCTAGCATTCCTCCTACAGCTTCTATTTTTACAGTCATTGATCTGGCAAATGCTTTTTCTCTGTCCCACTGCATGAGGACTCTCAATTTCTCTTTGCATTCACACATGATGGGAAACAGTACACATGGACTGTTTTGCCTCAAGGAGCTCAGAATAGCCCATCCTGTTTCAGTAAAGCTATGGCATCCATCTTACAACCGTGGCAAGCAGATCACCCTGAGGTGGAACTCTTACAATATGTGGATGATTTACTCCTCTGTGCCGACTCATATCCCATCTGCCTACATTCAACTACCTCACTTCTCCAATTTCTGGCAGATGCTGGGTGTAAAGCTTCTCAGTCCAAGTTACAGTTGTGTCTTCCAAAAGTTATTTTTCTAGGCCACTGTATCTCACAAGGCAGTAAACATCTTACGGATGCCAGGAAGAAAGCAGTCTCAGACATCTCACTCCCAGACACTCCTCATCAACTGCAAACCTTTCTGGGACTTATTTCTTATTGTAGGCCATGGATTCCTGATGCATCAGTCCTGATGCAGCCACTCTATGACTGCATACCACGTGTGGCCACTGTTCCTTTTCAGATGACATCAGAAGCCATAGAAGCATTTGAAACTCTCAAAAAAGCCATTATAACTGCCCCAGCTCTTGGCATTCCTAACTACAAACTTTCCTTCCGGCTTTATGTCATGGAGCGTCAGGGTCATGCTACAGGAGTTCTCACCCAGAGCCATGGGGGCCGTAATAGACCCCTAGGCTACTTCTCAAAGCGTCTTGACCCTGTAGCCAGAGCCACTCCTTCTTGTGTCAGGGCCGTTCATGCTGCTAGTTCCCTTCTGGACGCTACCTCTGACATTGTCTTAGGACACCCCCTCACCATCATGGCTCCTCATGACATTTCTGCCATCCTTCAGCAGACACAACCTAAACATCTTACTGCACAGCGCCATCTCAGACTTCAGTGTAGTCTGCTTCTACCAGATAATGTCACCATTCAAAGATGCCACATCCTCAACCCGGCTGCACTCCTTCCTCTCCCAAGGGGGGAGTATACTGCAGAATCAGTGGATTTTATTGATTTACAGGCAGAAGAAGATCTTCAGGAAGAGGAATTATGGACAGCTACTGACTCTCCTGATAACGAACCAGACCATGATTGCAATACAATGATGGAAGCTGAAGTAGGAACACCACCATCAATACAAGACACTCCCTTGCAAAACCCAAAATGGACACTCTTTGTGGACGGCTCAAGGTATGCCGATGACAAAGGGAAATTCCATACTGGCATGGCAGTTACTAGTGAGTATGAAGTGCTGTGTGCAAGGCAATTGCGCCCAGACCAGTCAGCACAAGAAGCTGAACTCATAGCTCTTACTGAGGCCTGCCTCATAGCAAAAGACTCCACTGCCAACATCTATACAGACTCCAGATATGCCTTTGGAGTAGTCTATGACTTTGGAACAATATGGAAAGCTAGGGATTACATTACAGCCGCAGGAACCCCAATTAAACATGCTTCAGCAGTAGAGGCCTTAATGACTACAGTACTCCTGCCTACCGAAGTGGCAGTAATCAAAGTCAAGGCACATACCCGTGCTGACACACCAGAGGCCAAGGGAAATGCTTTGGCTGATCGAGCTGCCAAAAAGGCAGCAATGGAAGAGGAAAGAGCACAGCCGGATAAAATCATGCTGACACAAGAGGATCATAAACAACAAGAAGTATCATGGGATCTGCTAAAACAGATGCAAAAGCAAGCCACTCGCTCAGAGAAGGAAGCCTGGCTGAAGGAGTCAGCCCTTGAAGAAGAAACCGGACTCTGGACACAAGGGAAGAAGGTGTGCTTGCCTAGAGCACTCTATCCCTTAATTGCCTCTGTGGCCCATGGACCCACTCACCAATCTAAGACAATAATGAAAGAACTCATTGATAAAATATGGGTAGCCCCAGGAATCACCCCTGTTTTGGTGAGGTATGTCCAATCATGTCTAATCTGTGCCCAATGCAACCCCGGTAGGACTGAGCCCACGCCCAAAAGATGTCTCCCAAAAGCCTTATACCCCTTCCAGAGGATCCAGATTGATCATATCCAGATGCCAATGTGCCAAGGGTTTCAATACGTGTTAGTAGTGGTAGACATGTTCTCTGGGTGGCCAGAAGCCTACCCCGTCAGGAATCAGACAGCAACAACTACTGCTAAGAAATTGATACAGGAAACTGTCTGTAGGTGCGGGTACCTGAGGTCATTGAGAGTGATCAGGGCCCAGCATTCACTGCTAACCTAACCCAAGAAGTCTGGAAGATGATAGGGTCACACCTGGCGTTTCACACCCCTACAGACCCCAAAGTAGCGGCAAGGTTGAGAGACTGAACGGGGTATTAAAGTCAAAAATGTTGAAAATGACTAGGAGACAGGGCTAAACTGGGTCCAGTGTTTACCTATAGCACTCTTTGCAGTCAGGCACACTCCAAAACCTCCCCACAAGCTGACTCCACATGAGATATTGTTTGGGTCAGGACCCCGGATGGGGCTGTACTTCCCACAACAACTGCAAATGCATTATGAATCCATTGCAAAATATGTGATAGCTTTGAGCAAACAGTTATCTAACATCCATGCACAAGTCTTTTCTTCCATTCCAGATCCTGACTCCCTAGAGGAAGCCACACTCTGAAACCAGGAGAGTGGGTGGTGGTCAAGAAACACGTCAGAAGTACCCTGGAACCACGTTTCGAGGGCCTTACCAAGTGCTGCTGACCACACCAACTTCCGTAAAGCTCGAAGGGAGACCCACCTGGATTCACGCCTCTCATTGCAAAAGGATAAGATGCCCGCCAGATCCAGAGCTAATAAAATGATTTTCTTTTGTCTACTAGCACCCTTAACACTTACCAGTGCATATGTACTTCCCCCAGAAAAAGATGATGGATGGGACAATAAGTTTGTCAAACATCATCAGGTGTTGTATGAGAGCCTGAAGGAAGGTGACTCAGACTCCACTCCATCACTAAAGGATTGTTGGATATGTACACATAGCCCAATAAATGCTAGAACTATGCCTTACATAGCGGTGCCCTTAACCCTTCTAGAGTTAAGGGAACTGGCAGGATCAGCTATTTTCCTTTCAAGTATAGAAGAGGTCAATTCCAAAGATGGCAACAGAAAAGCTTCCCTAACCGTAGTAGCATGGGATGGGTCCCCATGGCTAATGATAAACAGATCAGGACCCTCAGTTGAGTATAGCAACATGCCCTGGAATGACTACATGTGGACCAATGTATCTTGCTTTCCAAATTGGACCCACTGTCACTGTCTACAGGTGCAGACCCACGGTATGGTTTTTAGCCCCCATAACAAATCAGGCTGTAATGATTCCAACCCGGACAGCCTAGTGCAGTGCATAGGTATATATGCTGGAGCAAGTGGTGATCTAGCCTGCACCCGCCGCACTATAAATGACCTGGTAACTGGAATAACTAGTAAGACAACAAAAGGCCAAAAAGAGGGTATGGGACTAGCAGAAGGTGCCATGGTAGCCAAACTGATCACTAGCTTGTCCAACAGTACAGTGGTCTCTATCCCAGAAAATGTATACATGGTATGTGGACACAAAGCATATAAATGGCTCCCTACAGACTTCAATGGTTTATGTACAATTGCAAGACTCACTCCAGCCACCTTTATATTGCCTCATGGGAACCTAGATGTCAATGCTATCCCCAAGCATACCTTATACAGGAGAGCTGCAGATAACACTCCTAGACCAAATGGAAAACCCCATGTTGTGGAAATGAGTATTCCCAACAAAATCTTTAGCGCCCTGTTTATCTATCCCATGATTATGCAAATGTATGACAAACTGGTAATGGCCACTGACTACCTAGATGATCAGATTTGGGAGATAATGAAATTGATGAATACATCTAATATTGTCCAGAACCAGCTCATCATAGTCACTAATCAACACACTCTGGTGCTAGACTACTTGACTGCAAAGGAAGGAGGAATGTGTCAGGTAATAGGTACTGCATGCTGCCACTATATTGATCCACGTGGTAATCTACAAGTGAAAGTGGGTTTGGAAAAGATAAGTGAGATACGTGATCAATGGTTGGATGCACATAGAGCAGATAAATCAACATGGTGGTCTGACACTTTCTCATTCCTTAATCTCAGCACCTGGTTCAAAGGAATTGGAGGATGGGTAATGGGAATAATTCAGGGAATACTGCAGATAGCCCTAATATTGTTGATAAGTTACATACTAATCAAACTTGTTGTTTCATGCATCAACCGCATCACCAAAAAGAAGAAGACTGTTGAAGAACCAATAATGCTCCTCTACGAACACATGGCTACAATCGATGTGGATGTTATCCCAACACCTCCCCCGTCGCCAACTCCAGCTGATGAATTTCCTCCTCCTCCTCCAGGAACAGAAGACCCAAGAAATGACTAGGGACAGATGAATCCCAGGGTATTACCAGAAGTCCGTTTAACCGGGAGCCTATCCACAAGGGATAGGTTGTCGCCACTGTCGGTGAAGAGGATGCGAAAGGTATTCACTGTGGATTCGTTAGAGCTTAGGAAAGTCTACAATCAAGTCTACAAGGGGGGACTGTTGTGGAAACATATATGAAATGTATACTTGCTTGTATTATAACTAACAATTGCCTAAACAAGATGGCCCCTGGAGCAGAAGCCAACTCCCTTACTAATGTCTTACTAATCATCTTATGATAATGATGACTTCAGCTAATCTAACATCGGCTGATCTGATGTGATACATGTCCATTTTTAGTTTGATAATGTGACAATGAGATAATGCTATGAGATAATGCTGCCAAGTCATTAAGTTCCCCTTTTATCTTCTATATCAACCCATGTATCACACGTAATAAACCAGAGCATCTAGCATTGACTTCATTGTGATGGTCTGTGTGTGATTACTCTCGGCGTACGCCTAATACCTGAATACCAATTCGGAGCAGTACATCAACTCAGCCTGACCCTTGCATCAGGACCAGAACAGAAGCTTCTAGCAATTCCAGTTTCATACAGGCTAGGAACTGTATTTAGCCTGTTTTCTGAGGTAAATATTATCTGCCTGCTGTGGGCTATTAAAAGACTGAACCACCACTAGAGGTCACTGTTGTGTTACAGATGGAAATGCAGGACACAGCTAGAAGGATTTCTAAACCCTCATTAAAAATGAAAGAGGCCCTCTTAACCGACAAAATTGAGATATGCGATAATTTGTCCAGTTTGTGGGAAAAGACTGAACAATGTATGGATGCAGCACATGGTTCAGGCTATAGATCAATTAAAGGCCATGTGTACAAAATTGAATAAGACCTATGATAGTTATAATAGACTCTCTGAAAAATATTCTTCTCTGTTATCAAGTCTCAACTCAGAGGAATTCATCCTAGAATTAAAGACCCACACTGCACTTAATGATGAAAGATATAGCAGATTTATGGCAGTCAAGTCAATGCTAGAGGACAAGATATCACAACAATATGAAACTGCGTCCCGCCATTCTAACCTTTCAAGGCACTCCAAGGCTTCATCCTGTTCCTCGGAATCTATTGCTCAGTCCTCATCGCTAAGGTCTCGCTCACAACACTCTTCGCTGAGTACCTCATTGGTGTTGGCACGCGCAAAAGCGGAAGCAGCGAAGGTACAAGCTCACTGCATTAAAAAGGAAGCAGCCATTAAGGCGCAAGTCGCAGCGACCAAAGCCAAGGCCGAAGCTGAGTTAGAGGTCCTTCAGAAGGAAAGGGAAGAAGTAGCAGCCATGGCTGAACTCAGAGTTCTTGAAGAAGCTGCTGAAGAAGAAGAAGCTTATCATCCTATGTCCAAGATATCTAATGACTCAGAAGGCCGTACCCTGCAATTCGTCCTAGACCAAAGAAAAGTCAATGCATTTGCACCAGAACATTTGGGCTCTGCACGCCAGCCTGCTGAACTCATGCGAGTAGAAAAAGAGGCAGCTGATAACTATACAGTTGACCCCAGTCCAGTGGACATTTTTCTTTCTTTCAAACCTCTGGCACCTTACACAGTATTTCAGGCGCCATTAGAGACCAAGCCACTTCAAGCTCATCAAATCACATTAAAACCTCCTGAGTCTAGTTACATAGCAACCCAGACGCTGGCGCCAAGATTACCAGATGTGAAGCCTTCATTTACGCTCAACTCAGCTGCCACTCCATTCCATCTTCCAACCCCCAAACATAGGGTATCAGATGGTGCCAACAACACCAGCTAGGGAGAAGTTCCCATCGCCATGATGCAGGAAAGAAATAACGCATCAGAAATCGCTAAGTACCTCACTCTCAGGGACCTCATCAGTACTAGCCTTACGAACTTTGATGATCGCCCAGAGAATTATAGAAGTTGGAAGGCCACCTTCAAAACAACAGTTCAAACCCTTGATGTACCACCTATGCAAGAACTTGATTTACTAATTAGATGGCTAGGTCCATGGTCTTCAAACTGCGTTAAGAGACTCAAAACCGTTCATATCTACGAAGCAGTCAAAGGCCTTCGTCTCGCATGGGAAAGATTAGAGCAGACATATGGCGGCTCTGAAGTCGTTGAACGTGCCTTATTTAAACGACTATACGACTTTCCTGGATTATCCAATACAGACCGCCAAGGGTTCCAGAAATTAAGCAATCCTCTTCTTGAGTTTGAAATCGTCAAGGGAGACCCGCAGCTACCAGGTCTCAGCTTTCATGATACCTCCCATGGTGTGGGCCTGATCGTGGAGAAATTACCCCTCAATATTCAAGACCAATGGGAAACAACAGGTTCAAAATACAAGGAGCAACATTGTGTTCCCTTTCCACCATTTTCATTCTTCTGTAAGTTCATCAAGGACTTAGCTAGAGCTAAAAACGATCCGAGCTTCAACACCTTGGGAACCAACATCTTTGGCTCTACTAAACAGAGACACGAGACTTTAAGTCCCAGACAGAGAAACCCTAAAGGTCTAATTTCAGTAAAAAAGACAGGGGTTGTGCCCACTACTAACAATGGAAATGAAAGCCCTAAGGAACCCGTTCATCATTGCCCTATCCATGATAAACCACATCCTTTAAGGAAATGCCGTGTCTTCATAGCAAAGCCCTTTGAGGAACGTAAGGAGTTCCTAAGGAGTCATAATATCTGCTTCAGATGCTGTGCATCCACTGAGCACTTCGCCAGAGACTGTAAGGTTCCAGTCAAGTGTTCTGAATGCAATAGTGATCTACACATGTCCGCTGTTCACCCGGGACCAATCAGGCGGAACCTAGAACCAGTTAACTGGCACAAGCCCCATTGCGATCAAAACGGGGAGAGTCATGGCAGGGAGAGTGCCGACCGACCAACCACAACCGTCACGCCCAGATGCACAAAGTATGTGGACAAGGACTTGTGTGCGGTAAGTCTTGTTCTAAGATTTGCCTCGTGGATGTGTTTCCTACTGCACAACCAAAGAAGACCATAAGAATGTATGCTATTCTAGATGACCAAAGTAATCATTCCCTAGCTAGCCCTAAGTTCTTTGATCTGTTCAGGATAGAGGGAGAGACTACACCCTACACCCTAGGAACATGCTCTGGTCTTGTGACAACCTCAGGAAGAAGAGCTAATGGTTTCACCTTAAAGCCCATCAAAGGACATAAGAAACTCTCTCTTCCAACCCTTATTGAGTGTGACAAATTGCCGGACACAAGGAATGAGATTCCCACACCTGAAGCGGCACAGCATCACCCTCATCTCAGGAACATAGCCAGAGAGATTCCTCCCCTTGATAACCATGCCGAGATCTTACTCTTGCTAGGTAGAGACATTCTTGAGGCTCATAAGGTCTTTGAACTTCGCAATGGCCCTTTCAACGCTCCATATGCCCAGAAACTTACAGTGGGTTGGATCATCGTGGGGGATGTATGTCTGGACAGAACCCGCAGACCCTGCCAAGTACACTCTTTCAGAACTGAAGTATTAATAGGGGGGCCAACTTCTTACTTCAGACAGTGTCCTAACCACTACTATGTGCAAGATATGCCTTGCCCAAATATTCTAAAAACATCAGAAAGCAGCTTAAATCCCAAGGAGTCAGCTGCAGAAGAATGTTCCTGGACAGAAGGGCAGCTTGTAGAAAGGCCTTCAGGATTTCAATTGGAGCCCTCTTCAAGCCCTTCCCAGCTTTGCAGTCCTCACACAGTTTATCATAATGAATCCTATATCTCCACTGACAACATGCCTTCTGATTCATGTAGTTCTGATGAGACAATGCAGAAACGTGAGTCTTCCAGTCAACTGTTTGACAATGAGTTTAATTCTGTAAAAGAAGTATCTTCTGAACATTCTATAAAGGAGGTTCCTTCAACAGAGGAAGAGTTCATTTCAGATACTTTGCAAAAACCTTCAGTTCCATCTGCAGTTGTTGATTGCACTCAAGAGGATCACAGTTCTTCACAGTCTTCAACGGATGAGCACCTTCATATTGCTCAGCCCTTTCTGAAAACCACAGGGAAAAGTTCACCGCCAATGTCCATGACAAATATTGCATGTCAACAGCCCAAGTCTGTACGTACAAAGACAGATCCCATTTCAGAAGTGAAAAGCAGACAAGAGCATTTGCGTTCACGATCCATAGACAGAAAGCAATCTACATGTGAATCAGCCTCACAAAATAAGCGCTCTCACTCTAAATCGGTGACACAGACAGAGAAGTCACATTCTAAATCTTTGGTAAGATCAAGGAGAACCAAGTCTCGCTCAGCTTCTAATGAAAGCAACAGACAACCTTCTGTAGTAAAAAAGAAGAAATCCACATCTGGGGTGCATAAAAGATCACTGAAGAATAAACCAAAAAATATAGGAAATATTCCTGTGCCATCTGGCGTTTTCAAAGAGCACAACCTTTATAAGTTTTGGTGGAAGCAGGTAAAACATCTCGCCAGTCAGTTCTGGAAAAGGTGGATAAGAAAGTACCTCTACCTCTAGCAAGAATGCAGAAGGTGGCAAGAACCAAGGCCCATTATAAAGGAAGGAGATTTTGTTCTGTTAAGAGACAAACAAGTTGATTGTCTCGACTGGCCTACTGGACTTATTACTAAAGTCGTTTCCAGTTCGGATGGAAAGAACTTCCATGTTGAGATTCTTTCTACCAGAGATGCTCATCATCTTCTAGGACTGTTTCCAGTACCAGTTCTATGGTCTGAACTAAGGATATATCCTTTTTTTGTTTTGAATAAATGTTCATTGCATGTTTCCTTTTCAGGTTTATGGACATTATTCATTGTTATTTATACAATTCCATTGTATGCATATACATAGTGGTATCTACCGATACCAGACGGGGAGTGTTCTGTTTCAGTATCTTGAATTGTGTATTGGTATGCTCCTCTCTTCTCCTCCCCCCTCTGTTTCAGCTTCTACTTGGTTCAGTCTAGCCACTTCCTGCTTTCCCTGTCATGCATTGCTGCTTGTGTGTGCTGTAATTCTGAGGAGAATCTGAGGAAAATCTGAGAAAAATCTGTGTAGTATCTCATCTTCTTATCAAGGAGATTATTAGAGGCATATTTCTTTTACCATCTGGATTCCCTGCATATCTTGTAATACAATCTCCGGATTAAAAGACTAATTGATTAAATCCTGGGTGTCTGATGCGTAAACTGTAAGTGGAGGATGTCTGATTCAACAAGTCACCTCACAGATGCGTGATTTGTATAAGGCTGACATTTTGAAACGCCACAGCTAGTGTGAAAGTAGCCTTAAGCAAATAAACAAAATCCAGTTGGAGCCATGCAAGAATATGGACATCCTATCTTGTGGGGACATATATTCCCATTATAAAGGCATTAGTAAAATAGTTGATTGAAATACAAAGTAACTATAACAATAACAGACAGGCGCAGGGGCGTACAGAGAAGTCACTGGGCCCCATAGCAAGAATCTAAATTGGGCTCCTATGCCCCATTCATAGCCCCTCCCACTACCCATTCCTGGCCAGCAGTTTCTGATATGTGAGGTATGAGGTATAAATTACAGCTCGTACCTCACATATCAGTACACTGCTGTATATACTATATATCTGTACACACTGCATCTATTATACCTTGTACCTTACATATCAGTACACTGCTATGTATAGAGCAAACCTGTGTCCACAGCCTCTATTATACTGTATAATAGATGAAATATCTAAAGCTGAGTGTATGTGTGTTTATGTCCGCTAAAGAAATCAGCACCGTCGCATTTACAATCATGAAATTTGGCACATGGGTAAATCAGGTGTCCGGGAAGGTTTTAGACCAGGTCTCAGCTCTCTAGGACTGAGATATTCCCAAAAAATGCATTAGCCAATAGACGCCTGCAGGTCTTTCTCCTCATATCCCAACTGCCATACACACAGTCACATGACCCTTATCAGCCAATAGAAGCTCACAGTTAAGGGGGCAGGTAGGGTGGCTATTCAGGCCATCTTCAAAAGACCGATATAAAAACTCTGCCCCCAGGTCCCGCTAAGCCATGCCCAACCCGGTTAGACTCCCTCCCACTCTGCAGCTGGCTGGGATTGAAAAAGTGAAAGTAAAAATCAACTTCTGTCAGCTGCAGGGGTGGGAGGGAGGGTGACTTTCTCCCTGCAGCTCACACTCAGACAGAACAGTGCTGCTGTCTGAGAGTGAGCTGTTCAAAAGGACATCCCCATGTCCTTCCAGGCCCTGCGCCGGACGGAGGACAGGGAGTCTGAAAGCCGGACTGTCTGGCCTAAAACCATACCTCTGGCCATCCATCCTAGGGGCAGACTGCTGTGGAGGTCACCGTTAAGGGGACAAGAGGGATGTCCTTGTACTGACCACAATTCACGGTAACGGCATCTCCCCTGTCCTTGTGCAAGATACCACGGCAACGGTCCTCAAGCCCGATTGTATCGTCAACTACAAATGGTATATGGGAGGAGTTAATCTCTCTGATCAAGTCCTCAAGCCAAATAATGCCATGCATAAAACCCCGGCATGGTACAAAAAAGTTGCGGTCTACTTGGTACAGGTTGCCATGTACAACTCTTTTGTGCTGTCCCAGAGCGCTGGCAACACAGGGAAATTCCTTCAGTTCTATGAGGTAGTCCTCAAGGACCTGATCTTTTCTGACCGGGAAAGAGCAGGCCGGAGTACCTGGAGAACTGGAGGCGCCCAGATCATCCCTGGCCAACACTTTCCAGGTGTGGTCCTTCAACCCTTAAGAATTGCAGAGTGTGTCACAGGAGGGGGATACGGAAGGACATCACCACTCAGTGTGACATGTGCCCCGATCATCCGGGCCTCAGAGATATTTGTTGCTTCAGGGAGTACCACACTTCCATGGAGTACTAAATTTACTATCCCCTTTTCCATTTAGCCACCGATGATCGGATAAAAACTATGGTTCTCAGACTTGAGACACCACAAAAAAAAAAATTGTGCAAATGATAGGTTGTAAAACTAAATAAATTTAAAAAAAGTAGGCAAATTATGTATCGCCGCATCCGTAATAATCTGCTCTATAAAAATACCCCATGACCTAACCCCTCAGATTCACACGGTTAAAAATTAAAAAGACAATCGGGAAAAATTTAAAAAAAAAATGACTCTTAGACTGTGTAGATAGTTACATTTTTATAATTTGTTTCAAATAGGATAACATAGTGTTAAACATTTTTTCAAAAAAGTAGACAAATTAGGTATTGCTGCCTCCGTAATAATCTGCTCTATAAAAATACCCATGACCTAACCCCTCCGACCCTAACACGGTAAAAAAAAAAATGAAATAGAAACGGTGCCAAAAGAGCTATTTTAATCATTTTTTTTTCAGTAACAAAGCAAGGGTTAACAGACAAATAAAAAATAAATTTTAAAATGTATTGCCCTGATTCTGCAGTTTACAGAAACACCCCATATGTGGTGGTAAGCGGGCACACGGCAGGGCGCAGAAGGAAAGGAACGCCATATGGTTCCTGAAGGGCAGATTTTGATGGCCTTTTTTTTACACCATGTCCCATTTGAAGAACCCCTGATGCACCCCTAAAGTAGAAACTCCATAAAAGCGACTCCATCTAATAAACTGCACCACTCAAGGTATTCAAAACTTATTTTACAAACTTTGTTAACCCTTTAGGTGTTCCTCAAGAGTTTATGGCAAATGGAGATGAAATTTCTCGAATTTCTATTTTTGGTAACCTTGCGTCACAAGAATGTAATATAGAGCGAAACAAGCTCATTTAATCTCTTTCCTTCCCACCTTAATACCTTCATATACTTGTATGTCAGTTTATATTAGAAGTTAGGCTAGAGGTTCCAGGGCCAAATTAAACAGTAAAAGGGACACTGGGCATCCTTCCAGCGCGATCCTTTTGCTTATTTGCGCATGCGCTGTCCCCCGACGCCGGCCAGTCTTCTGTCGCTCACGCGCGCGCGCCCGGATCCTCAGGCTCCATGCGTCCATAAGCGAAAGGATCGTGCTTGACTCCGCGCTGCAAAGGAGGGCGACGGCACATGCGCCGCCTGTACAAGCGCGGTCCCGGCCAGGAAGCCGAGTGTCAATTAAACTGCTGAGAGGCGGGGTTAGGGCGGGGGAGGCACATCCTGGAGTCAAGGAGTGTCTGCCTCCTTGACTTCTATCATGACTTTGTCTGTAGAAAAAGAGCAGTTTAAAAGACGTTTTTTTTCATGAATTATAGGTGCAGAAAAGCGGAAAAAAACATGAGGACAACACACTGGTCATCAGCTATAAGGTACTTTTATTGGTTTATAATGTGAATTCCAGGTGACAGGTTCGCTTTAAGGGGGAAAAAATTCCTTCCCGACTCCAATCAGGCAATCAGAATAACTCCCTGGATCAACAACCCCTCTCTAGAAGCTGTAACCTGTAATATTATTACACTCCAGAAATAAATCCAGTCCCCTCTTGAATTCCTTTATTGTACTCACCATCACCACCTCCTCAGGCAGAGAGTTCCATAGTCTCACTGCTCTTACAGTGAAGAATCCTTTTCTATGTTTGTGTACAAACCTTCTTTCCTCCAGACGCAGAGGATGTCCCCTCGTCACAGTCACAGTCCTGGGGATAAATAGATGATGGGACAGATCTCTGTACTGACCCCTGATATATTTATACATAGTTATTAGATCTCCTCAGTCGTCTTTTTTTCTAAAGTGAATAACCCTAATTTTGATAACCTTTCAGGGTACTGTAGATCCCTCATTCCAGTTATTACTTTAGTTGCCCTCCTCTGAACCCTCTCCAGCTCTGCTATGTCCGCCTTGTTCACAGTACTCCATGTGTGGTCTGACTAGTGATTTGTAAAGTGGTAGGACTATGTTCTCATCACGGGCATCTATGCCCCTTTTGATGCAACCCATTATCTTATTGGCCTTGGCAGTAGCTGTCTGACACTGGTTTTTGCAGCTTAATTTGCTGTTTATTAAAATTCCTAGATCCTTTTCCATGTCAGTCTTACCGAGTTTTTTACCATTTAATATGTACGGGTGACTTGCATTATTCCTTCCCATGTGCATAACTTTACATTTGTCAGTGTTAAAGAGGACCTTTCATCACCCTAACAAATGTAAACTAAGTATACATACATGGAGAGCGGCGCCAGGATCTTCCTGCACTTACTATTATCCCTGGGCGCCTGTTCCGTCCGGTATGTCCTCCGGTGACTTCAGCTCTGCGCTCAACTGGGAGGAGCCTGCCCTTGTTCTCCTGGCGCTCCTTCTCCCAGGCTGTAGCGCTGACCAACCGCAGCGCTCAGCTCATAGCCTGGGAGGTTTCTTCTCCCAGGCTATGAGCTGAGCGCTGCGGTTGGTCAGCGCCACAGCCTGGGAGAAGGAGACGCCAGGAGAACAAGGGCAGGCTCCTCCCAGTTGAGACGCAGAGCTGAAGTCACCGGAGGACATACCGGCAGAACGGAGCGGCGCCCAGGGATAATAGTAAGTGCAGGGAGATCCCTGGGCGCCGCTCTCCATGTATGTGTACTTAGTTTACATTTGTTAGGGTGATGAAAGGTCCTCTTTAAACCTCATTTGCCATTTCTCTGCCCAAGCCTCCAATCTATCCAGATCCCTCTGTAGCAGAAAACTGTCCTCTTCAGTGTTAATTACTTTACACAGTTTAGTGTCATCTGCAAAAATAGATATTTTACTGTGCAGAACTGGAATTTATGCTAAAAATAGATGTGAGCTTGGTGTTCGCCAAAAACTGAGTTTAGTTTGTTTTACGGCATATACGCCCACATCTCACAGGGTGTACGTGCTGATGGTGGCATAGTTTGTATTCACTCACCTATAGTGGCGTGGTGCAGGTGGTTATATTACTGCATGCCTCGTGTTAGTGTCGGCATACTTCCACAGTCAGGATTGTCTTTACATGTCATTTTTTTGCTTTTCAGGTCCTGTCACAGCTCGCCATTCTCAGTTGATGTGGTCAATCACATCTTTTGCTAGGTAGTAGAAAGGGAAAAAAAAAAAAAAAGTCACATTACAGGTGGATTTCCCATTTAGGTTACGGGCTTTACTACTTGACGATTTTATTTTTAGGTTGTTATAGGTTCAGAATGTTGGGTTAGTCGTGTTTTCATCAGTTTGCGGTGTCACAACATCAGACCTGACCCATCACTCAGGCCTCGGCGGTTTCAACCTTTTCGTTGGTATTCTGATGCGTGTATGCCTCATCTCAGTGCCGGCATACTACCACAGCCAGGGTCTTCATTGCATGTCATTTTTGCTTTTCAGGTCACGTCACAGCTTGCCATTTCTCAGTTGATGTGGTCGGTTACATCTTTTGCTAAAGTAGTAGGATGGAAAAAAAAAATAAAAAATCACATTACGGGTGGATTTCCCATTAGGTTACGGGCTTTGCTACTTGACGTTTCTTCATACATTGCTATAGGTTCAGAGTCTTGGGTAAGTCACGTTTTCATCAGTTTGCGGTATCACAATGTCAAACCGAACACGTTCCCCAGGCCACGGCGGTTTCAACTATTTGGTTTTCTGGTGCTTCCGCCAGCACTGGTTTTGTTGCCATTTCTTGGCCACAATATAATCATTTTCTTTCCGACTTTCCATTTAGGGTGCCCAGTTCGTGTCTTTCAGCAATTACTGGCATCAGTAACAGACCAAGGCCTTGAGAGTACTCTGTTGCGATTCCCATGACACCACTCACCACTGGTGTTGGGTGCGAGTATTCGCAGGGCGAGTTTTGTTCTTGAATGTCGTGATTTCGAGATTTTGCAACTATGTCGAATACATGACCCCATGTTCGCAATTATGTATACTCAATCTTAAGGTGGATAGTGAGTGATAGGGAAACTGTATCTTAAAAGGGAAAAAATAATAATAATAATAATAATAATAATAAAATAAATAATTTCAGACATAATTTCCCCAACCTTAGTTGCTTCTTTAACAATTTCCACTGTTCCTGTCAGAGTAAAGATTTAATAGGTAAAACAGTCCTGCGAATGTTTGTCACTTGTATATTCGCATTATTCTATTCGCGGTTGGTATTCCCTTACCTACCTAGCGTTAACAGGTTGTGTCAGACTCCAGTACGCTGCATGTATTGCGATAATTCTTATGTCTTTTCGCACCCTTCCATTCGCACAAACGACTCCCGCCATTTCAAGCTTTCAATACGTGTAAAGCTGTTTAAACATTATTAAGAACGTACAGGTTCCATGCGCATGCGAATATGACTTGAAAGATGGATCGTGATGTTGGGTGCGGGGTGGCGAGTGTTGCGGGGTCGCGAGTATGTGACAAATGTGATGCGGGTTGCTTGTTGAATGTGGGTCTTTGCGCTCATCACTACTCAACACCTCTCAGTCGTGCGGCATGTCCGAATGCCGGTGTCCAATTTAGGGTTGAAACCGACAGCTATTGGGCCTTTCCTTCAGGTGAGGTGAAGCATATGCTGCCTCTAGGTACGAAAGTTCTGGCCCATATTATCCGGAAGCTAGGTCAGTGGCGCTCTGCATGTTTTATAGGTTCATACCTCAATCTAGTCAAGATGTTCTTGCATTCCGGAGGTTGGTCATGTTAGTGTTGTTGTTGGCACTGGTTTTGTTGCCATTTCTTGGCCACTAATATAATCATTTTCTTTCCGACTTTCCATTCAGGGTGCCCGGTTCGTGTCTTTCAGCAATTACTGGCATCAGTAACAGACCAAGGCCTTGAGAGTACTCTGTTGCGATTCCCATGACACCACTCACCACTGGTGTTGGGTGCGAGTATTCGCAGGGCGAGTTTTGTTCTTGAATGTCGTGATTTCGAGATTTTGCAACTATGTCGAATACATGACCCCATGTTCGCAATTATGTATACTCAATCTTAAGGTGGATAGTGAGTGATAGGGAAACTGTATCTTAAAAGGGAAAAAATAATAATAATAATAATAATAATAATAAAATAAATAATTTCAGACATAATTTCCCAACCTTAGTTGCTTCTTTAACAATTTCCACTGTTCCTGTCAGAGTAAAGATTTAATAGGTAAAACAGTCCTGCGAATGTTTGTCACTTGTATATTCGCATTATTCTATTCGCGGTTGGTATTCCCTTACCTACCTAGCGTTAACAGGTTGTGTCAGACTCCAGTACGCTGCATGTATTGCGATAATTCTTATGTCTTTTCGCACCCTTCCATTCGCACAAACGACTCCCGCCATTTCAAGCTTTCAATACGTGTAAAGCTGTTTAAACATTATTAAGAACGTACAGGTTCCATGCGCATGCGAATATGACTTGAAAGATGGATCGTGATGTTGAGTGCGGGATGGCGAGTGTTGTGGAGTCGCGAGTATGTGACAAATGTGATGCGGGTTGCTTGTTGAATGTGGGTCTTTGCGCTCATCACTACTCAACACCTCTCAGTCGTGCGGCATGTCCGAATGCCGGTGTCCAATTTAGGGTTGAAACCGACAGCTATTGGGCCTTTCCTTCAGGTGAGGTGAAGCATATGCTGCCTCTAGGTACGAAAGTTCTGGCCCATATTATCCGGAAGCTAGGTCAGTGGCGCTCTGCATGTTTTATAGGTTCATACCTCAATCTAGTCAAGATGTTCTTGCATTCCGGAGGTTGGTCATGTTAGTGTTGTTGTTGGCACTGGTTTTTGTTGCCATTTTTGGCCCTTAATATAATCATTCTCTTTCCGACATTCCATTCAGGCTACCCGGTTCGTGTCTTTCAGCAATTACTGGCAGCAGTAACTGACCAAGACCTTGAGAGTACTCTTTTGCAGTCCTCACGGCACCACTCACCACCTCTCAGTTGTGCGGCATGTCCGTATGCCGGTGTCCAATTTTAGGGTTGACACCAACAGCTACCGGGTCTTTCCTTCAGGTCAGGTGCAGCATGTGCTGCCTCTGGGAACAAAGTTCTGGCCCATGTTATCCGGAAATTAGGCGCTCTGCATGTTCAATAGGTTCATACCTCAACCTGGTCGAGAGATGTTCTCGCATTCGAGAGGTTGGTCATGTTAGTGTTGTTGGTATAAACTATTGTGTATTATTTGGATGTGGGTTTTTTGCCCCCTTTCAGGCATTCCTCCTACGCAGCGGTTTTGGCACAATTCAGTGGGGGGGGAGAGTGGCCGGAAGATAAGAGGTTTGCTGACAGGATCGGGCGGACCAGTGGGGGGAGGGAATGGGAGGGGAGGGCAATGGGGGAGGCATGGGGATGGGACTTGCCTTGCAGGGGGTGCGTGTTTTTTTTTTTTTTCTTTCCTCTTTGTGTGATTAATGGTGGTTAGAATCCTTTCTTGGAATGTCAGAGGCCTCGGAGAGAGGGTCAAGAGACAAGCCATCATGGATGCAATAAAAAGAGTTCTCCCAGCTATTGTCTGCATAGTAGAGACTCATCTCACTAAGGAGACGGTGTCTCGATTGACAGTGGGGTGGCAAGCTCAATCATATCATTCTATCTTTAGTAGCTCCTCAAGGGGAGTTTCAGTTCTAATCCACCGTTCTATAGATTTCACGTTAATAGAGTCTTCCATAGATGATCAGGGGAGATTTATTTTTTTGTATGGTAGACTCTATGGACGTGATTACACTCTGGCCTTTTTTTACATACCTCCGCCGTTTTCGGTTTGTTTACTTAATCGGTTGTTGGTATTTTTGGAAAAGAGACCGGAGTGCCGACTTGTTTTGATGGGAGATTTTAACGCTGTTATGGTTCCTAAAAGGGACAGACTGACGTTGGATGCAGACTTGGGTAGGAACTCTGGTACTTCTCCACTGGCCCAGTTCTGCTTGGAGGTGGGCTTGGTGGATATATGGGAACATCTGGGTGGAGGTAAGAGAGTGTACTCCTGTGTTAGTAGGGGCGGTAGAGCAATGTCCAGAATTGACTTAGCGCTCACTAATGTCAACAATCGGAATAATATTAAAACCATTCGATATGGAGTAAGAACAATTTCAGATCATTCCCCTGTAATAATTGAACTTTGCAGTGGGGGATAGAGACACTATGGGGTTTGGGTTCAAGCTGAATCCATACTGGCTTACCATTATGGATAATTCCCCTTCTATCAAATTATTGATATCCTCCTTTTGGGAGGTAAACCTCCCCTCTGCTAAGATCAATATAGTATGGGATGCCTTAAAAGCATATTTGAGAGGAGTTCTGATAAGTGAGATTACTGCTATGAGGAGGACCTTTAGAAAAAAAGAAGGTGAATTGGCTAGGAACGTGGCGTTTGCAACTGAGCGGTTTACGAATCAATCTACGGACGAAAATAGAGATAAGATGCAGAAAGCTAGCCGCTCTCTTGAGGAATATGTAGTTGAAAAGGCAAATCATAGTTTATTTTTTAAAGGACAAAAACATTTCTCAGAGTCTGGCCGCCCTGGTAAGCTCCTTGCCAGAATAGTTTCACAACAGGAGAAGAAAAAGAAGTCTATAACTTTGATTCGTAGTCCAGACGGCGTAAACATACATGAACCTGAGGGAGTTAGAGATACTTTCCTGCAATACTTTTCACAAATATATAAGGCATCCCCTAGTGTCACATTGGATTTGGCGAGGTGTTTCCTGGACGGAATTTCTCTGCCGTCCTTAGCAGAGACTCAAAAAAACTCTCTGGAAAAAGAAGTGACCCTCCTGGAGCTCCAGGAGGCTTTGAGGTCCGTCTTGGGGAACTCCTCGCCGGGTCTAGATGGCATTCCATATGAGTTTTACCGTAAGTATAGTGAAGATATTCTTCCTCATTTGTTGGAAGTATTTTCCCACGCGTTGGACTAGGGAAATCTCCCAACTTCTATGATGGAAGCCTTAATAGTTTTAATCCCAAAAAAGGATAAGGATCCGTCGGATTTGAGCTCTTATAGGCCTATCTCACTATTAAATACAGATGTTAAGTTATTGTCAAAAGTTATGGCTAGGAGACTTTCTAGGGTCTTGCCTTCGGTTATTCATCCAGACCAGAACGGTTTCATGCCGGGAAGGGGCACACATTATAATCTGCATAGGTTCTTTTCTAATATTCAGACCTCCGGGAGTGAGGCCCGCTCCATTCTGTCACTAGACGCCACAAAGGCGTTTGACAGAGTCGAGTGGGTTTTCCTCTGGGAAGTGATGAGAAAAATGAATTTTGGTCCTAAATTTATAGCAATGATACAGCTGTTATATAAATCCCCAACCGCTAGGATTAGGATCAATGATATGTTAACTGAGAGTTTTGAACTAGGGAGAGGTACCCGACAAGGATGTCCCCTTTCTCCTCTGTTGTTTAATATTTACATTGAGCCCCTTGCAGTCAGTATAAGGCAGGATACAGGGGTGGCTGGTTTCGGGGTAACGGGAGAACAGGATCGCATCTCTCTTTATGCGGATGATATCCTGTTTTTATCCAACAAACAGATAGTACACTTCCCGAGTAATGGAGTTAGTTAATCTTTTTGGGAATTCTTCCGGGTTGGAGGTCAATTGGGCCAAGACGACTCTCCTTCCAGTGGATGAAATGCGAGGATCCACTGGTCTGCTGACTAGTGGATTATCGGTTTCGGAGACGTTGAAATACCTGGGGATGACAGTTTCTGCTAACATTCAAGACTATCTACAGCTCAACCTGTCTCCTTTATTACAAAGATTGAGATCCAAAATTAAGATATGGCAAAAATCCTGTTCGCTAGAGCGGATAGAGTTTCGTTAATAAAAATGGTGGTGCTGCCCCAGGTTCTCTACGTTCTTCGTAATTCCCTATATGGATAGAGGATAAGTACTTTAAATTAATTGAGCGGATGTTAAATGATTTACTATGGGGAGGAAACGGGTGAGACTAAAGGCTATGTATTTTTCTATGCCCTATAGGCAGGGAGGTCTTAATCTCCCTTACTTTAAGGGCTATGCTATGGCTTCTCAACTCTGTTTTTTTAACGATTGGGAAAATAGCCACCTCTGCAGGAAGTTGGTTAAAGACTCAGGTTTCTCAGACTTCTTTACAGTTTTGGAGTCTGATTATTTACGTAAGATACAGGATGAATATAAACCCTTCTGCAGAATGGCTATGAAAGCATGGAGGGTTATTAAAAGTTGGATGAAAGTTAGTGCATCATTGATTTGTACCCCATTGTGGCATAACCAAAAGTTATTGAGCTTGGATGACTTAAATTGTCAGCAATATTGGAAGAATAAGAATATCTATTTTTTGAGTCAAGTGATTAAAAATGGGCAGATTCTTACTCGTTTGGAGCTAGAACAAGAGGAGAATGTAGGTGAGGTGGTTTGGTATGCATACTTTCAACTTCGTTCGGCACTGCTTAGTATTTCTGATAAGCACTTATTTAATATAGACACTCCTGAATTTTTACACAAGTTGATTCAAAAGAAGGGTGGTATGAAAGTTAGAATCTCACATTGTTATAGGTACCTTATAAAAAATTATTTCACGGATTGTTTATCTCCAGGGCAAAGATCCTGGTCTACTTTACTGTCAGATTCGGGTTCCCGGATTGGGAGAATGTAGGTGACAATTTAAGTTGGGTTTCGCACAATTTTAATCACACGGTAGTACAGTTTAATATTATGCATAAAATATATGTAACACCTCTGTGGCTTCATAGGATAGGATTAAGAGCTTCCTCTGAGTGCCCCCGCTGCGGCAGTCCCGGGCAGACCATTTACATCTGTTCTGGGATTGCCCATCGGTGAGCAGATACTGGAAGTTGGTTCAAAGAACCTTACTCCAAAGACTAGATGTGGATATTCCTTTTTCTCCCAAGGTATGGATTTTAGGGGACCTATCGGAGGTTAGCTGCCAGGTTTTGAAGTCCCGATTGTTGACTAAACTTTTGTTTTTAGCTAGGCTTTTTATAGCTAGAAAATGGTTTTCTCCCTCCGCTCCAGACTGCAAAAATTGGCTAAACTTAGTCACTAAGGTTAAAAGTTATGAAAAAATTTTGTACAGACAAAGAGGATCTTATGAAAAGTGGGATAGTATCTGGAAGGAATGGGGTGTTTGATTAATTTAGTGTTTTTTTTTTTTTGTTTTTTTTTCTCTGCAAGGCGGGGGGGGAGGGGTGGGTTGATTCTGCAATTATGTTATTATTTTGTAAACTTTATATGTTGTTAAAATTGAAATAAAGGATTAAAATATAAAAAAAAAAAAAAAAAGATACCAGTATTGTTTACTGAATTCCCAATATTAACATATCACCTACTGCAGTAATTTTGGTTTTCCCACCCCTAATGTCCTATAAATACTATTGAATAAAGACTTCAGATCTTAACTATTCAAGATTGAGTTCTCGACAGTTAATTTTTCCCAGTTGGAGGAGAGAGTATTCACTGAAAGGGATAATTCACCGGTGGAGGTCTGATGCCTCATTGTATAACCATTTCATAACCACCTCGGATTGGAAAGAGCTATCAGTTTGGTGTCAGAAGGTGGGATTCATCATAAACAGTATCGAGTAAGTAATTCTATATTTTTTATATATGTATTATTACTACCCTATACTGTGAGAGCGGATTATTTGAACCCGGTAAGCGCTTTTTTTGCGCCTCCCAGGAATCTGATATTCCTAAAGAAATTAAGGGGTCTGGAGTCCCCAAATCTTAAAACAGTACTGTGTGCAGTGAATAGTCTCTCCTAAAACAATGTATATTGCTGTATAATTGCTTAAAGGGAATCTGTCAGCATCATATTACTATTTTTCTTTTTTCATGCATCCTAATAAAATCAAATACCTGAAATCCATATGTGTCCTTCGTTTTTATTTTCGTCCAGTAGTTTCTTTTAAAAAGAGCTTTTTCTGATATGCTAATTAAGGGTTAGGGAGCCCAGAGGGGCGTTCCTCCTGTAGCAAGTAGCCCAGGAACGCCCCCCTGATGTAATGTGCCCGCTGAAAATTTCAAATCCATAACTCCTCCATTGCCCTAAATCGCCTCCCACGGCGAGTCTAAGCTCCGCCCCACGCCAGGTCCTGTCTCCTCTTCTCCTAAGGATGCGTCTCCCGGCCGGCCGAAATCTCGCGCAGGCGCAGTACCGCCTCTCGCCTGCGCGATCATGAGTAAACTGAGGGCAAGAGCCTCATCGGCGTCACTGGGCATGCGCCGAGCCCAGTGACGTCGTCCCTGCGCGATATTTCGGCCGGCCGGGGAGACGCATCCTTAGGAGGAGAAGAGGAGACAGGACCTGGCGCGGGGCGGAGCTTTAGACTCGCCGTGGGAGGCGATTTAGGGCAATGGAGGAGTTATGGATTTGAAATTTTCGGCGGGCACATTACATCAGGGGGGCGTTCCTGGGCTACTTGCTACAGGAGGAACGCCCCTCTGGGCTCCCTAACCCTTAATTAGCATATCAGAAAAAGCTCTTTTTAAAAGAAACTACTGGACGAAAATAAAAACGAAGGACACATATGGATTTCAGGTATTTGATTTTATTAGGATGCATGAAAAAAAAAAATAGTAATATGATGCTGACAGATTCCCTTTAAGCATTTTTTAGTTGTTTTAAGATTGAAATTTACTGTATAGATTGTGTATAGACTGTGTATAGATTGTATGCGAGTTCATGCTGAAATTGAAGGTATAAATTTGGCCATCCAGGATAGTGTAAGATCAAACATAAATTTAGGAGCAGTCATGAGCCTGGATTAGAAGAAATAGGATGAAAAATATATAAACTAATAAGCAGGTTTGTCAGTAAGTATTTGCACTAAACACAAACATAATCATTCTCAGTTAAACCTTCAAATTCAGCTGATCGCACTGTATATTTTTAGCTTAATAAAATGGGCAATTCTTATGGTAAGAAGAATCCCAGGAAGAAATTAAATTTTTAAGTTTAGAACTAAGATCATGTTCCTAAGTCTGCTGCAAGTCATTCTATGGTGAAACTGTCGCCTAAAAATGAATTGGTAGAAAGTCCAGAAATGTTACCATTTATACTGATCCTTGGGCTGATCATTTGTGTAAATGGACAGAAGAAATGAAATGTACTGACCCATTCCCTAAAGAGAGGTCTTTCTCAGATTTTCATATTGCCATGATTAGTGGCCTATGTTTGAATGACATGGACACTTTTCCATCATACAAAAGAGACGCTCATTGGGATAAAATGTACAGTCGTGGCCAAAAGTTTTGAGAATTACATAAATATTTGAAATTGGAAAAGTTGCTGCTTAAGTTTTTATAATAGCAATTTGCATATACTCCAGAATGTTATGAAGAGTGATCAGATGAATTGCATAGTCCTTCTTTGCCATGAAAATTAACTTAATCCCAAAAAAAACTTTCCACTGCATTTCATTGCTGTCATTAAAGGACCTGCTGAGATCATTTCTGTAATCGTCTTGTTAACTCAGGTGAGAATGTTGACGAGCACAAGGCTGGAGATCATTATTTCAGGCTGATTGGGTTAAAATGGCAAACTTGACATGTTAAAATGAGGGTGATGCTTGAAATCATTGTTCTTCCATTGTTAACCATGGTGACCTGCAAAGAAACGCGTGCAGCCATCATTGCGTTGCATAAAATGGCTTCACAGGCAAGGATATTGTGGCTACTAAGATTGCACCTCAATCAACAATTTATAGGATCATCAAGAACTTCAAGGAAAGAGGTTCAATTCTTCTTAAGAAGGCTTCGGGGTGTCCAAGAAAGTCCAGCAAGCGCCAGGATCGACTCCTAAAGAGGATTCAGCTGCGGGATCGGAGTGCCACCAGCGCAGAGCTTGCTCAGGAATAGCAGCAGGCAGATGTGAGCGCATCTGCACGGACAGTGAGGCGAAGACTTTTGGAAGATGGCCTGGTGTCAAGAAGGGCAGCAAAGAAGCCACTTCTCTCCAAAAAAAAAACATCAGGGACAGATTGATCTTCTGCAGAAAGTATGGTGAATGGACTACTGAGGACTGGGGCAAAGTCATATTCTCTGAAGCCTCTTTCCGATTGTTTGGGACATCAGGAAAAAGGCTTGTCCGGAGAAGAAAAGGTGAGCGCTACCATCAGTCCTGTGTCATGCCAACAGTAAAGCATCCTGAGACCATTCATGTGTGGGGTTGCTTCTCATCCAAGAGAGTGGGCTCACTCACAATTTTGCCCAAAAACACAGCCATGAATCAAGAATGGTACCAAAACACCCTCCAACAGCAACTTCTTCCAACAATCCAACAACAGTTTGGTGAAGAACAGTGCATTTTCCAGCATGATGGAGCACCGTGCCATAAGGCAAAAGTGATAACTAAGTGGCTCGGGGACCAAAACATTGCCATTTTGGGTCCATGGCCTGGAAACTCCCCAGATCTTAATCCCATTGAGAACTTGTGTTCAATCCTCAAGAGGCAGGTGGACAAACAAAAACCCACTAATTCTGACAAACATCAAGAAGTGATTATGAAAGAATGGGTTGCTGTCAATCAGGAATTGGCCCAGAAGTTGAGAGCATGCCCAGTCGAAATGCAGAGCTCCTGAAAAAGAAAGGCCAACACTGCAAATACTGACTCTTTGCATAAATGTCATGTAATTGTCGATAAAAGCCTTTGAAACATATGAAGTCAGTGTAATTATATTTCAGTACATTACAGAAACAACTGAAACAAAGATCTAAAAGCAGTTCAGCAGCAAACTTTGTGAAAACTAATATTTGTGTCATTCTCAAAACTTTTGACCACGACTGTATATGAAAACTTGTGGACAGGCTTGGTTATCATTGGAGACCTTTTGGACTGACTTTGGCAGTTCAACTGAAAGACAGCAGATTAAAACCCCCATATATGCCAATGTACCCTGTATTAACTAAATTAACCACAGAATCAGATGTGATATGCGCACAGTTAACTGTCCCACAAGCTTCTGGTTTTACAGAACCTGAAATACAGAATTTTTCTGAGTATGCTAATCTTCCATTTTGGCTGGTATGCAGTTGGCCCCAAATTGCATTACCATTTTTCATTAACAATATGGCAAATTTTGTGAAGGATGCTTGCTTAGTTTAAGAAGAATATGGGACTTATATTAGGGAATAAAGATGTGACTGTTATGATAATTGTGTGTAATAATTGTCTCTGTGTTTATTTTCAGGAGCCACTAAAGGCGGCTTAGTCAAGCTGGCTAAACACTAATGTTTTTGTTGTGTTTACAGGTTTTATATCAGTTTAAAAAGGTCTTCATAGTCACCACGTGGTATCATGAGCTCAATAACTAGTAATTGTTTGCAAACAATTAAATAACAGTCAGGCATGTGTTGGTTAAAACAGTCACGTATACTGTACCTTTGTGATGTGGAAGTATTTTTTCTTCCCACATAACCTTTTGTGTTTTAGGTGTGAATATCATCTGCTCCTTTAATGAAACTCACATAAAGATGTCTTTGTTCACACACCAGAACAAAAGTTGGGTTGGCAGGTGCTGTTAGTATGTGTCTGTCTGTCTGTGTGCGATGTGTTAATGGACAGCAGAATAAAAGGCCATCAAAAGACCTGGTGCAGATTGCCACAAGGTCTAATTGATATACCTGCAGTTTACGCCACCGCTTTCCAGAAAGTCCTTGTAAACTGGCATCCGCAGCATGGTTCTATGTTGTTTCATTGGGCATTCCATAATACAATGTACCATTTCACCTGTATGCACGTGAAAATTGCAAAACCATAGCTGCTGTGTTAGCTCAAGACCATGGAGGACAGTTGAGAACTGTTACATATATATCCAGACTACTCCCAGTTACTGTACAGGGCATGCCACCATGTCTCAGGACATTGGCAGCATGTGCAATGGCTGTAGAATTGATAAGCTCGATCACACTGGGACATGATACCACACTGTACACGTCACACTCTATCCTACACCTTTTAAAAAATCTATCCACACAACACATGACTGACTGCCCAAAGGTTGGCAGGATTTGATGGTATTCGTACCACCAGCCCAGGGCCCACAAGATGAGATTTCAGAACAACATGAATGTGCAGAACAAATTCACATAGCTACCAGCCCCCACCCCACCCTACAAAGTGTTCCTTTTCCTGATGCAGAAGATGTTTTTGTAGATGGCTCCTGCACCCGACCAGATGATCACACGTTTCATGCTGGTTTTGCAGTTGTCCAATTGCCCGTTAGAGTTCTTGAGGCCATGCCAGCCACTGTCTCATCAGCACAAGCTGCAGAGTTAATCGCACTTGCTAGAGCTTGCGAAATTATGGCTGGCAGGCGAGTGAATGTGTACACAGACTCTAAATTCGCATTTTCGGTGTGTCATGATTTTGGAGTAATATGGCAGCATAGAGGGTTCACTACAGCGACAGGCAAGCCAGTAGCACATGCACAACTCATTTCAAATCTCCTTGCAGCAATTCAACTCCCAGAGGCCATTGCAGTCATTAACCCTGGGTTCAGACCTGAGCGTTCTTGAAACGCGCGTTTTACGTGCGTTTTTGTCGCGCGTATTTCAGCGCGTTTTTGCAAATAGGAAACACGCGTTCGTACGCGCGTTCTTGTGATTGACTACTGTGGTGTCAATCACAAAACGCGCGACAAACGCCCAAAAAAAAGCTCAAGTACTTGTTTATGCGTCGGGCGTTTTACAGCGCGTTCAAACGCGCTGTAAAACGCTCAAGTGAGAACCAGGGCCATAGGATAGCATTGGTTTTCATGTGTTGAGCGTTTTACAGCGCGTTTGAACGCGCTATAAAACGCTCAGGTGTGAACTTAGGGTAAGTGTCAGGCACACACAACTTCAATGACACTAGTTGCCATGGGGAACAGGTTAGCAGACAGGCTTGCAAAAGAAGCCTCCCATGTCACACAAAATTGCGCAACCAAGGTTTTTGTAAATTCCCCGCTAGTACCGCTCACGCCTGAAAACAACATAATGTTGTCCCAGCTCCAAACATTTGCAACATCAGCAGACATCACTTATTGGCAGCTTCAAGGGTTGACCAAAGACGCTAACGGTCTGTGGTCAAAGGGAGGAATAGTAGGAATTCCCAAAATAGCAGCCCCCATTCTTATACTCCAAATACATGGTTTAGGTCACAAGGGACTCAAGCAAACAGTTTAGGAGGTAAGTAAATGGTTTTGTGCAGAGAATTTAAAGCAAGTTACAGAAAGTATGATTTCAAGATGCCTAACCTGTGCTAGAAACAATATTCAGGGAAAGAGAGTAGGCCGCCATGAACATTTACCACCCCCACAGGGACCATTTCAGGAATTGCAAATTGATTTTACACACATGCCAAAAGCAAAAAATGGGTGTAAAATCCTTTTGGTAATTGTTGACAGGTTCAGCAGATGGCTGGAGGCTTTTATGGTAAGAAAAGAGGATGCAAAAACTGTAGCTAAAATTTTGTGTAAGGAAATCATTCCCAGGTGGAGATGTCCAGTCAGAATCAGCTCAGACAATGGAACCCTATTTACAGCAAAGGTAACTCAGTCCATAGCTGAACAATTGGCTATAGATTGGAAGTTCTATATACCATACCCAAAGCTCCGGAGTCGTTGAACGAATGAACCGCACACTGAAGGACAAACTAAGAAAGGCAACTGAAGGTACCTACCATAAGTGGGACCAGTACTTGCCATCAAAATGACTTCAGACCCAAGAACAAAGTTATCTCCTTTTGAAATTTTGATGGGGAGACCCTTCCCAACCCCATGGACAATGAGTCCATTAATTCTGATGCCTGGAGACTTGCAGGAGATACAAGAGTATGTGGCAAAACTGATTGAGAAATTGAACAGTAATTATGGTTATATTTCACTCTCGTTTCCTTTGCCAACAGGTGCACCAACTCACTCATTCAAGCCTGGAGACAGAGTCCTGGTGAAGGCCCTCCATAAGTTGAAGTCGCTGGACCCACCCTATGGACCCCCTGTGACAGTCCAGGCCGTGACCAGAACTGCAGTGCTAACAGACGACTCCTCTGCTTGGATCCACGCATCCCGAGTGAAGGAAGCCCCAGCTAGAGTCCTGTGCCTGAGTGATCAGAACCAGAAGAGTCTCCAATTGGATCAAGCCATACTGAAGAAGGAAGCATCATTGTTCCGACAATGCCGACGTACACCCATACTCCTGGAAGTCCTCACATCCGTGCAGCAGTAGCAATCTATGTGGTAGTAACAATGCTAGCAGCCACTGTTTGGCTTGTAGCAACATGTGCCCATCATCCAGAGGACCTACCCTCAGTTTGCCCCTCATCACCCCAAGAATTAAGAGACATTCGTGTCTCCACTCTACGATTGAACCCAAGTTTGTTAGACTCAAAGGACAACATATGGGCCTTTATTGCTGCCAATATACGAAATTCTTCAGATTTTTGTATTACGGATCACTACAACTCATATGACTTGTTCTCGACCTGCCTCTTCCCTGTCCCCACCCCAGCTAGTGTCCTAAAAATCTATTATAGTTCAGTGTGGAATGACACAAGTATAGAGGATTCTGATGTATATGCACATCCAAATCTATACACATATTGCAGCAACAGATCCTCATATACACTCACAGAAAAAATGGCCGAAATAGATACAGGATATATAACCTCCGCTGAAGTCTGTTATGACATGACCTGCAGTAGGAGTTACATCCCTATGTGCACACAACCAAGTAGCCAGCCTACGTACACGACAGAATACAACGCCACCTGTCTAGGTTCTCGCCAGTAACCAACAACATGACCTGTACACACACCATAATACAACCTAGTTATGTGAAAAATGTCCAGCTCCATAAGGGATGGTTACTGACATGTGGGACTCATAGCTGGACATATGTCCCAGGAAATATAACAGGGGGACCGTGTACACTTTCACGGCTCTCTGTGATGCTACCCCCAAGATTGGTTGCCCACACCCGATCCCCTAGGTCCCTAGGAGAGACTCTTCCAAGCAACTGTGACTCAGTAGTACATCTATTCTCTGAAGCTGAGTATGTCTCTCTGGCCGTATCCCTAGTAGGAGTCCCAGGCCTTGCAACAGCAAATCATAGACAACTGAGTAAGGTTGTGCCTGTGCACTTGCAAAGGGGTTAAATCACACATCTAGTGCTCTGTCTGAACTATTGCTAGATCTCCAGGGCAGTAGACAGGCAATCTTACAAAATAGGCAGACTATAGATTATCTCTTGCTGAAGCATAATATGGGATGTGACTCCGTCCTTTGAAGGCATGTGTTGTTTTAATCTGAGCGATCATTCAAAATCAATACAAGGCCATATCAAGACATTGAGTGAACTAGCAAAAGACATCAAGAAGGATATCAGTCAAAATTGGTGGGATTGTTTTTTTGTGTGGTTGCCTGGAACTGCATTTATCCAACGGCTGGTGGTCACCATAGTGGGGGTAATCATGTGCATAATCACTCTATGCTGTTGTGCTCAGTGCATCCCGAACATCCTATGTGTAGAGCTTGCATGCCTCCAGCAAACACACAGATAACGTACTCAGGAGCACACATGGAACACACAACACTGATCCGCTTATTTTATGTTTTGTGTTCTTTACTTTTCTTTCTTCTTTCTTTTCCACTATGCAGGAGATTTTTTCCTACTCTGCGCCAATTACACAAGAAGTTTTTTTTTATCTCCTTTATGATTTCTACTTTTGTTTCATATGTTATGTACATATACACACAAGGTCTTTAGCTGGAGGAAGACACACAGTGCAGCTCTCAGAATAGAAAATGATCCCTTTCCTTTTTTTGTATAAAAAGTTGGGATCAATGGTTGGGTTAAAAGGGATTTTTCACCTTGCTATTAGATATATATTATATTTCTATCAGGCTCTGCCACTTGTATGGATTATACACGGTTACAATACAGTTCATTTCCTCAGAAGACACATACTCCAGAGGGCTCTTAATTAAAGTATGCGAACTCATCCCACCAGACATTGACACTACAAGAGATGACAGACAGTTATCACTTGGAAATACAATGGATAACAGGAACCTCATATACATGACAGCAAGCTGTAAAGAGTTTAACTTGTTATCATCTAGACTACCATTGTAATATGTAAAATAACCCTTTCACGTATTGTATATGGCAGATACCAGTATTGTTTACTGAATTCCCAATATTAACATATCATCCACTGGAGTAATTGTGGTGTTCCGACCCCCAATGTCCTATAAATACATGTACTATTGAATAAAGACTTCAGATCTTAACTATTAGGCTACGTTCACATGACAACTTCACTGCAACATTTGTCGCGCGACATTTTGTCACACTATTGTTGCGCGACAATTTTTATAATGGGAGTCTATGGTGTCGCATTGCGACATGCGACATGCTGCGACTGCGACAGTCGCAGAAAAACCCATCTTGAATGGATTTTTTGCGACTGTCGCGTCGCAGTCGCAGCATGTTGCATGTCGCAATGCGACACCATAGACTCCCATTATAAAAATTGTAGCGCGACAATAGTGCGACTTTTTGTCGCACAACAAATGTCGTCGTGTGAACGTAGCCTTAAAGATTGAGTTTTGGATGGTTAATTTCTCCCAGCTGGAGGAAAGAGTATTCACTGAAAGGGATAATTCACTGGTGGAGGTCTGATGCCTCAGTGTATGACCATCTCATAACCTCAGATTGAAAAGAGCTATCAGATACTGTCTGCTAAACGGTGTATCGAATCCTATCCTGTGTGATACTGTCTGCTGAGCGTGTATCTAATCTTATGTTGTGCTGTGCTGATACTGTCTGCTGAGCTGTGCATCTAATCCTGTCCTGGGTGATGCCATCTGTTGAGCTGTATATCTAATCTTATGTTGTGTGATACTTTCTGCTGAGCTTTGTATTTAATCCTATCCTGTGTGATACTGTCTGCTGAGCGTGTATCTAATCTTATGTTGTGCTGTGCTGATACTGTCTGCTGAGCTGTGCATCTAATCCTGTCCTGGGTGATGCCATCTGTTGAGCTGTATATCTAATCTTATGTTGTGTGATACTTTCTGCTGAGCTTTGTATTTAATCCTATCCTGTGTGATACTGTCTGCTGAGCGTGTATCTAATCTTATGTTGTGCTGTGCTGATACTGTCTGCTGAGCTGTGCATCTAATCCTGTCCTGGGTGAAGCCATCTGTTGAGCTGTATATCTAATCTTATGTTGTGTGATACTTTCTGCTGAGCTTTGTATTTAATCCTATCCTGTGTGATACTATCTGCTGAGCTGTATATCTAATATTCTATCCTGTGTGATACTATCTGCTGAGCTGTGTATCTAATCTTATGTTGTATGATACTGTCTGCTAAACTGTGTATCTAATGCTATCCTGTGTGATACTGTCTGCTGAGCGTGTATCTAATATTCTATCCTGTGTGATACTATCTGCTGAGCTGTGTATCTAATCTTATCCTGTGTGATATTGTCTGCTGAGCTGTGTATCTAATCATATCCTGTCTGCTGAGCTGTGTATCTAGTCCTGTCCTGGGTGATGCCATCTGCTGAGCTGTATATCTAATCTTATGTTGTGTGATACTGTCTGCTGAGCTGTGTATCTAATCCTATCCTGTGTGATACTATCTGCTGAGCTGTAAAAAGGAAAGTTCAGCAGCTCTCACCTGCCCCACCTTTACCTGTGAGCACGGAGGACCCGTGTCAGGCCCGGGTAATATAGTGCAAAAAGGTTCAAGGAATCCAGCTCCACTTCGGTAAAGGAATATTTATTTTGCTTGCGGTAAAATCACATCCAGTTACGGTTACAAAAGTCTTGTCCAACACTGGGTTCAGACCTGAGCGTTTAGAAGCCTAGCGTTTTATGCGCGTTCAAGATGGTCGTTTACGGGCGTTTTTTTCAAGCGTTTTGGTAAATAGTGTAGGCGCGTTTGACGCGCGTTTATGTGATTGACTGCATAGTTGGCCAATGACCTATGATATAGTTTGGCCAATCTGAGTGCTTTAGAGGTGTGACATTCCATGGTGGCTGATTCAGCATGTTGCAAACTTTGTAAAACGCGCATCTATAGGCGCGTTTTACGCTGCACAAACGCCCGAACAACACGCCTATCGCGTTTCCCATTGAAGTATATTGGCACCAAACGCTCGAAAAAAGCCTGAATTAACGCGAACATACTTGCTTATGCGTCGGACGTTTATAGGCGCCTACGAACGCGCATAAAAACGCGCAAGTGTGAACCACCCACATTGGAATGCATGGTTCCTGTACTGTTGTGCGTTTTTATGTGCGTTCGAACGCGGCGTTTTACACGAAAGTGTGAACTGAGTGTAAGCGTTTCAGGCTACAAGAAACAATACAATTCAAGCCCTTACTAATGACACAGTTAAGACATAAAATGGCACTATTTGTAGGAGAGATTGCACCTGTCTTCACTAATTGTGGTAAAAATGACTGCAAACCCCTTCAAAAAAAATGCCACACCTTAGAACAACACTTCTCATGAGGAAAAAAAACAAAAAAAAAACATGTAATAAACAATAAAGAAAAAGCCTGTGCAAAATACATGAGATGTATAGTGGCTATGAAAGATAATAAAATAAAGGAGAAAGTTTCATACATTGGGAAACTGAGGACTCTGGCAGTATGGATTATTGTTGCAGAATCAGATCTAGGCGCCTGTTCAGACCATCTGGTTGACGCGTATTTAATGCAAAAATCCAGAAGGATTCTCTGTTTTAGGCTACATGCACACGACCGTTGCCTGCCTCCGCGTCCGCTCCTCCTTGAAATTTTGTGTCCGTCAAAAAAAACGGATGACGGACCGTTTTTTTTGACGGATCCGATTTTTATGGCAGATCCATTGTAAAAATGCCTATCTTTGTCCGCAAATGTAAAAAAAATAGGACATGCACTATTTTTTTGACGGAATAAAAACACGGATCACGGATGCGGAACAAAAACGGTTGACCATCCGCTTTTTTTGACGGACCCATTGAAATGAATGGGGAAGCATCCTATCCGTGAAAAAAAACGGAACGGACACGGAAATAAACAACGGTCGTGTGCATGGGGCCTAATAGTTTTCTTCTGTGGTCTCCTCCTCGCTTGGGCAGTAAAACCCTCCTTATGCCCTGCACCACCAGATCCGATGTGTCCCCACCATGGCAGACAGCAAAGTGCAGACTAGCTGCAGATATATTGCGACTGCCATGGTGGGGCACATCAGAAATGTGTTTGCGTATTCTAGTTTTAATGGCATTAGTAGTACAACCCACATATTGCAGTTTGCATTTTTTACATGTAATTAAATAAACTGCATAAGTTGTATTACAATTAAGATATGATTTCATGTGGAAAACCCTGCCATTTGAAGCTGAGACAAAAGTATTGGAAATCGACATATTAGTGCAGCAGATACATCTATGGTGTCCACACCTGTAGCTCCCCTTAGTCGTAAGCCAAACGGGCTGCGTTTTTTTCTTTTCTTGATATAGACTAGGACTAACATAGTTTGCAATAGTGGGTGCTCTTCTAGCTGCACATTTAACCCTATCCTCAACTATGTCAGTCCAGTCCTTGTCATATGCCAAAATAGGGAAATATTTCTTTATGATGCAACAAATTTGTGCGAACTCCGTACTGTATTGTGTAATAAACAAGTTGCTATTTTTGCTACTATTATTTTTGTTTTTGTTTTTATTTGTAGCTGTGTTTCAGAGTCCCCCCCCCCCCCCTTGGACCTATTTTCCTGCTTAGGTTTAATTAAGGAACCTCCTTCAATATCAGTCACCTGTCGTATTGCATCCTCAACTTGTTTTGTGGCATAAGCTCTTTTATATAATCTGTGAGCGATATTTTCAGCCTCAGTCATGAAGCTTTTTTCATCTGTGCAGTTCCTTCTTGCACGGATTATCTCACCCCTTGGTATATTTGCTATAACATGTCTAGCAGTGTCGGACTGGGGTACCTAGGGCCCACCAGTAAAATTTATTTTGGGGGCCCACCGTACGGATACATTCAAATATGATAAATAATTTAACAAGTTTTTTATATGAACATAGGCTGGTGGAGGAGCTGTACATTGAATATATGTCTGTAGTGCAGTAAGTCTACTGTGTTAGGCTACTTTCGCACTCGGGTTCTGTGCAGATCCATCATGGACGGATTCGTTCAGATAATACAACCGTCTGCATCTGTTTAGAACGGATCCGTTTGTATTATCTTTAACATAGCCATGATGGATCCATCTTGAACACCATTAAAAGTCAATGGAGGACGGATCCGTTTTCTATTGTGCCAGATTGTGTCAATGAAAACAGAAAACGTTTGGCTCAGTTTCATCAGACGGACACCAAAACGAAATGTAAGCGGAATGGAGACTGAACTGATGCAAACTGAGCGGATCCTTTTCCATTCAGAATGCATTAGAATGCAAACTGATCCGTTTTGGACCGCTTGTGAGAGCCCTGAATGGATCTCACAAACGGAAAGCCAAAACGCAGGTGTGAAAGCAGCCTAATGTGCCACTTGTGCAGGGGGTGTGAGACTAGGGGCCCACCTTGCTCAGGGGCCCACCGGGGGATTCCCCTGTACCCCTGTGGGCCAGTCCGAGCCTGATGTCTAGGATGGCAGGATGTAGCATGTAAAATACTGTTCCCTGCCAGGGGTTTTCTGTAAGTGCATGTATGAATTTTGCTGGTGGGAGGTTCCCCCTTCAGACGCAAATCCAAAAATGAAATCTCCTGTATATCTTGGTGGACACTAAAGGAAATAGTGTCCACACAGGAATTTATGTAACAACCAAAGGCTGGTATGGCCGCCACATCGCCCATCCAAATGAGGATCAGGTCATCTATGTAACGGCCATACCACCTAATGCAATGCCAGAAAGGGTGGGTGTCGATGAGGAGAAATCTTCTCTCCCACCATGCCATGAATATATTAGCTATAGAGGGAGAGAACTTGGCCCCCATCAACACCCCCGATATCTGCAAGTAAAATTGGTTGTTGAACGTGAAAAAGTTGCGCCTGAGGAGAAAATCTACCACCAAAAGCAAATATTCCTGCAGACCTGCAGTAATGTTTCCATATGTTTTTAGAAACCAGGCTAAGGATTTAATGGCCAGTTCATGCGGAATGTTGGTGTATAAATGTTGGTGTATAAAGACCAGTGGTATTAGTGGTTAAAGTATAGAATCAACCCACTGGGAGATTCTTTCAGAGACTGATCCAATGCCTGCTACAATAGGCCTGAGGGGAGGTGGAAAGACATTTTTATGTGTTTTTGGGAGTGCATGAAATACTGGAATAACAGGAGTAATGACATATATGTATTCAGATTCCCTATCAGTCAAAAATCCTGATTTGACTCCCACATCCAAAATGTTTTTCAATTCCTTTTGAAAAGAGGGGAGGGGGTTGTCGCTAAGGGTAACATACACTGTGATGTCACTCAACATGGATTCAATTTGGGTCCTATATAGACCGCTATCTAATAAGACAACTCCGCCCCCTTTATCAGATTGTTTAATTACAATGTCATCCCTCAGTTTCATATCTTGTAAAGCCTTCATTTCATTTTTGGTTACATTCTTAATGCCAGCAGTATTCAGATTAATTTGATCATATAACAGGACTAGATCTCGCTCTACCAGTTCTTGGTATCGGTCCAGTGCCGGGGATCTGGATTGAATGGGATAAAAATCCCGATTCTTGGTGTAAAAATTCAATGACCTGTTATTTAATTCCAGATCCCCCAGGACTGTATTCGATTCCTGTAGTTCACATGCATGCATCATTTCAAAGAAACTCATATTCCCTGTATTATGGGAATTTGTATTGTCATAAACAGAGGGCTCACTTGTGGATGTCATAGAGTGATCCACGTCCCCTGTCTCCGCAACACAAACATCATCACCACCCACCTGAAAGTGTCGCCGGAGAGTGAGGGCGCGGGCCAGTCTATTGACATCCAGGAGCGTCCTATATAGGTCAAAATGGCAGGTGGGAGAAAATGTTGATACTCTTTTGAGTACATTAATGTCATCTACTGATAGTGTGGAAGTGAACAAATTAATCACTTGGATTTTCATCCTGTTCTTTTTGTATCTCACGGGATACCGGCGGTTTTCGGTGTTTCCGACCCGCCCCCCGTTTTTTTAAAGCCGCTTTATGTGAACCAGTCTCTTGGACATGAGGGGGATATGCAGACAGAGAGGCACGATCCTGTTCCGAATCAATAGAGTCCAAATCCATAGAACTGAATGAGACCTTCTGGAGATTTTTTCTTTTCTTTTTCAGAATTGAACGTGGTGTGTTCTGTTTAGGGTCTGTCCATGTATATACTTGGTTCGACTCATAGTCAAGTAACTCACGGTTATATTTCATTTGTTTAAATGCAGAGGTGCAATCTCTCCTACAAATAGTGCCATTTTATGTCTTACTGTGTCATGAGTAAGGGCTTGAATTGTTTCTTGTAGCCCAAAACCCGTAGACAAGACTTTTGTAACCGTAACTGGATGTGATTTTACCGCAAGCAAAATAAATATTCCTTTACCGAAGTGGAGCTGGATTCCTTGAACCTTTTTGCACTATCTGCTGAGCTGTGTATCTAATCTTATGTTGTGTGATACTGTCAGCTGAGCTGTATATCTAATCCTATCCTGTGTGATACTGTCTGCTGAGCTGTGTATCTAATCTTATCCTGTGTGATACTGTCTGCTGAGCTGTGTATCTAATCATATCCTGTCTGCTGAGCTGTGTACCTAGTAGTTGATTTTTAACTTTATTTTTTCAATCCCTGTTGGCTGAGTTGGAGGGTGTGTGGCCTAACTGGATTGGGGCGTGTCCTTTTGAACATCTCAATCTAAGACAGCAGCACTGTGCTGTCTGAATGTGAGCTGCAGGGAGAAAATCACCGTCCCTCCCACCTCAGGGGGGGAGGGGGTATGGCCTAACCGAATCAGAGGTGTGGCTTATCTGGACCTGGGGGTGGGGTTTTAAGGGTGACTTGAATGGCCACCCTACTTTCCCCCTGAACTGTGACCTCCATAGCATTCTGCTCCCTTAACAGTGTCATCCACAGCGCCCTGCCCCTTTAACCTCTTTAGGACGGCGATCTCTCCAATTGCGATCTCCCACCCGCCTCCTTTCAAATGCTTTCCCTGGTGTCTAGTGGGTATAGCAGGGGGTCAGCACATTGCTGACCCCCTGCTATAAACTGCTGACATCTGTGCTGCAGATGTCAGCAGTTTAACCCCTTCTTTACCGCGGTCCGTACGGACCGCGGTATAGAATGTGTTAACATGGGGGGAGCTCCCTCCCTCTCCCATCGGGGAGCTCCCCTCTCTTCCCATCACCCGCTGCTCTCTTATCGCAGCGGGTGATGGTTACCATGGCAGCAGGACGCTTTCAGAAGCGTCCTGCTCTCCATGGCACTGAAACTCTGAATGGGCTTTTGCTAAAGGTAAAAGCCTATTCAGACTTTGTAAAGTAAAAAATACAGTAAGTACACTATATAGTGTACTTACTGTATTATATAAACACCAGTTCCACTGGATCTACAAGAACCAAGTGGGTCTGGGTCAAAAAAAAATGGCAAAAAAGTGAAAAAAAAGTAAAAATAAGAAAAATACATATCACTGAATAAAAATTAAAAAAATCAAATACACTACACATATTAGGTATCGCCGCGTCCGTAAAAATCTCCTCTATAAAAATATCACATGACCTAACCCCTCACGCAAATACCGTAAAAAAAAACCCCAAAAAATGGTGTAAAAAAGCCATTTTTTGTCACCTTGCATCACAAAAAGTGTAATACCAAGTGATCAAAAATGCTATTATTGTGTTAAAGTAAAATAAATGAATAAAAAGTACACATATTATGTATCGCCGCGTCCGTAAAAACCTGCTCTATAAAAATATCACATTATCTAACCCCTCAGGTAAATACAGTTAAAAAAATAAAATAAAAACAATGTCAAAAAAAACATTTTTGTCACCTCACATCTCAAAAACTGTAATAGCAAGCGATCAAAAAGCTATATGCATCCAAAAATAGTGCCAATCAAACCGTCATCTCATTCCGCAAAAAATGATACCCCACATAGGACAATCACCCCAAAAAAATAAAAAAAATTAGTGTCTCAGACTATGGAGACACTAAAACATGATTTGTTTTGTTTCAAAAAATGATAATATTGTGTAAAATTAAATAAATAAATAAAAAGTATACATATTTTGTATCGGCGCGTCCGTTGCAACCTCCTCTATAAAAAAAACACATGACCAAACCCCTCAGGTGAACACAACAAAAAAAAAAAAAAATACGGTGTCAAAAGCCATTTTTGTCACCTTACATCACAAAAAGTGTAATAGCCAGCGACCAAAATGTCATATGCACCCCAAGATAGTTCCAATCAAACCAACATCTCATCCCGCAAAAAATGAGTCCCTACATAAGACAGTCACCCAAAAAATAAAAATAAAATATGGCTTTCAGAATGTGAAGACACTAAAAAATAATTTTTTTCAAAAATGCTGTATTATGTAAAACTGAAACAAAACCCCCCAAAAAGTAGCCATATTTGGTATTGCCGCGTCCGTAGCAACCTGCTCTATAGAAATAGCACACAATCTAACCTGTCAGTTCAACGATGTAAATAACAAAAAATAAAAACGGTCCGAAAATAGCTATTTTTTTTGCAAATTTTCTATTTTAATCAATTTTTCCAGTAACAAAGCAAGGGTTAACAGCCAAAAAAAACTCAATATATATTGCCCCGATTCTCTAGTTTGCAGAACAGTAAACTGCTGTATGGCCAAACGGCAGGGCGCAGAAGGAAGGGAATGCCATATGGTTTTTGGAAGGCAGATTTTGCTGGACTGGTTTTTTGTCACTATGTCCCATTTGAAGCCCCCCTGATGCACCCCTACAGTAGAAACTCCAAAAAAGTGACCCCATTTTGGAAAGTACGGGATAAGGTGGCAGTTTTGTTTGTATTATTTTAGGGTAAATATGATTTTTGGTTGCTCTATATTACACTTTTTTTGAGGCAAGGTAACAAAAAATAGAAATTCTAAAATTTCATCTCCATTTGCCAATAACTCTTGTGGAACACCTAAAGGGTTAACAAAGTTTGTAAAATCAGGGGTGTAGTTTCTTAGATGGAGTCACTTTTTTGGAGTTTCTACTCTAGGGGTGCATCGGGGGGCTTCGAATGGGACATGGTGTCAAAAATCCAGTCCAGCAAAATCCACCTTCCAAAAACCACACGGCGCTCCTTTCCTTCTACGCCCTGCTGTTTGGCCATACAGCAGTTTACGCCCACATATGGGGTGTTTCTGCAAACTACAGAATCGGGGCAATAAATATTGAGTTTTGTTTGGCTGTTAACCCTTGCTTTGTTACTGGAAAAAATGGATTCAAACGGAAAATTTTCCCAAAAATCGAAATTCTGAAATTTTATCTCCATTTGCCATTAACTCTTGTGGAAAACCTAAAGGGTTAATGACGTTTGTAAAATCAGTTTTGAATACCTTGAGGGGTGTTGTTTCTAGAATGGGGTCATTTTTGGGTGGTTTCTATTATGTAAGCCTCACAAAGTGACTTCAGACCTGAACTGGTCCCTAAAAAGTGGGTTTTTGAAAATTTCTGAAAAATTTCAAGATTTGCTTCTAAACTTCTAAGCCTTGTAACGTCCCAAAAAAATAAAATGGCATTCCCAAAATGATCCATACATGAAGTAGACATATGGGCAAAGTAAATCAATAACTTTTTTGGTATTACTATGTATTAAAAAGTAGAGAAATAGAAATTTGGAAAATTGCAAATTTTTCCAAATTTTGGGTAAATTTGATATTTTTTATAAATAAAAATGAAATTTTTCGACTTCATTTTACCACTGTCATGAAGTACAATATGTGATGAAAAAACAATCTCAGAATCGTTTGGATAAGTAAAAGCGTTTTAAAGTTATCACCACATAAAGTGACACTGGTCAGATTTGCAAAAAATGGCCTGGTCCTAAGGTGAAAATGAGCCTGGTCCTTAAGGTGAAATAGGGCCGAGTCCTTAAGGGGTTAAAGCTAACCTCCAGCAGTGAAGAGAAATGGCCGAGTTGTTATGGAAACCTCAGGAAATAAGGTACTAAGTGCTATTAGGCCATGGCTTTACTTCTATAGCAATTATCCTGGTGACAGATTTCCTCATCTCATCTACAGCAGTGAACATGGCTGGCGGCTGTTATGGTTACTGATCTGGCAGGGAGCAATAAATGACAGTTTGGATTTAAGTGAAAGGCTTGTATTGGCTATAATGCTGGCCATTTTTGGGGAATATCTCTGCAACGGTAAGTCCTAGAGAGCTGAGACCTGGTCTAAAACCTTCCTGGACACCTGATGTACCCGTGTGCCAAATTTGGTGAAGATCGGTCCAGTCGTTTGGTCGCGCATAAAGAACGTCTAGACAGGAATTCATTTTTGTATATATGAGATATTGTGGCAATGTGAATAATATTATGGGCTGTGAAGTCCAAAAGAAGCATGTGTGAACAGGGTTGTCACCAAGGAATGTGTCACCACAGAGGCCTAGTGCCTCTGTGGTCACACATTGACGTAACACAGAGGCCTAGTGCAGAGGCTCTGTGCGAGTGGCCTCAGCTGGGTTGGCTGAGGGGCCACGGGCTAGGTGGTAGCCGAGACATTGGGGGACGCCGTGACCCCTGGGCTGACGGGTCACAAGGCCAGAGCCGGGAGGACTGCTGGGCCACACTCCCCCAATAAAGGTAATGGACTTGGTATAGCCTCTAAGGCTGTGGGACTGTGAGGCGTGGAAAGCCGCACGTTAAAGCTGTATGTGAACAGCGCTTTCAGTGAGTTAGGGACCCACTGCTGATGTGTAGGAAGAGTCCAGACGGGCAAGGTGTTTATTTTGTATTATGTTTATTTTGTTATGCCGTGTGCCAAAATAAATCACACTGTTTGGACCAGAAATCAAGTGGTAAAGAAGAATCTTTGTGTGAATGATCCCCGAGACCAGAGCTAATCCCTACAATATATATAGATATAATTAACTACACACACAAAAATAATAATCTGCACAGTAAACAGCGCAGGTCAGGCAGAAAAATTGATGTTTCTGATCAGCTCTCAGCAGGTGCAGGACGCAGGCACACAGATATTATGTGCGTGCAAAAATCTACACTAACACTACCTAAAATTGATGTCTATGTAACACTAAATGTATTTTTTACACCCAAAAAAAAGAAAACAGAGCATAAAAGCAACCATAAAAAAAAAAGTACTTATTGGTGCTCAGGGCTGCAGAACGCACGCAAGCTGATGTTTGGTGCGTCCGTGAAGACACTGCAGTATAAAAATTTACTGCAGATAAAAAATAGAACAGATTCTAACTATTACTTCTTAGAAAAAAAAAGGCACAGATGAAAAAAAAAAAAGGGGAGGGGGACAGGGATTAGGCCTTGGGAAGGCGGGTGGATTAGGGAACGGAACTGGAAAAATAAATCACTGCTTTTATATGTTTTGTTAAAAATGTTTAAAGTAATTAAACAAAACTAAATATTAAGCCAAGTAATGTTCAGTATCAAAAAAGAACTGGCACAACAGTTAAAACATTTAATGATAGATATCATTATTAGAAAGGGGGGTAACCCCCACGGCTCTCCCAGCCAAGTAGACATATGGATAGCAATGAGGTAGAAAGAAGAAAGGAAGCCAAGTCTTTATACTGTAGATCTTCCTCACGTGTCAGGTTAGAGGATTTAGCACAGTTTATCCATGGATTCCATACTGTTCTCTAGAATCAGAAAGAGTAGCATTAAGTTTCCCATAAAGTAGTATTCTACCGATTCTCTGGATAACTGCTGAGATAGATAGGAAGCGGGTGTCTATATCTGGAAGCAATATGTATCCTTGCAGCCATCAATATATAATGTAGAAGCTTATATGCTGTGTTATTAAATGCAGGAGGTTTAAGACACAATAGGGATATACAGTGCCTTGCAAAAGTATTCACCGCCTTTACTTTTTTCGTATTTTGGTGCCTCACAACCTGGAATTAACATGGATTGTTTGAGGATTTGCATCATTTAATTTACAGAACATGCCCACAACTTTGAAGATTTTAGGACAAAATAACAGAAAAAGTCAATGTGCATAACTATTCACGCCCCTAAAGTCAATACTTTGTAGAGCCACCTTTTGCGGCAATCACAGCTCCAAGTCGCTTTGGATAAGTCTCTATGAGCTGGGATTTGTGCCCACTCCTCCTTGAAAAACTGCTCCAGCTCCTTCAAGTTGGGTGGTTTGCACTTGTGAGCAGCAATCTTTAAGTCTGACCACAGATTTTCTATTGGATTGACATCTGGGCTTTGACTAGGGCTAAAACATAATGTGGTGATTATTTTTTTTTATTTTTTTTACAATGTGCCTATAGTATTGTACACCTCCCCCCTTCTCCACCCCCTTCCTCCCCCTCCCCCCCCCCTTCTTCAACCACCCAGCACCCTCACTCACATAAAACAAGTAATATATATAATATCGCTTACAGTGAATGACTGTAAATCCTTACCAAACAAGAAAGGATCGCGGCACTCCTTCGTCTGTTGAAAATGTTCTTTATTCCACCTTAAAGTGCGACGTTTCGACTTTAATCAAGTCTTTATCAAGCATACACAATTGAGTAAGTGACAGATATATATACCCCACCCCCAGACATCATTGGTAAGTGGGAGGAAAACACCCTCCCTCTTTCTGTGACATCATCATGTAAAAGTAGTACACAATATAAAAATATATATGAATATATAACATAAGAGCATCAGGGTTAAATCCAACCGTGTCATGAAAGTCTCGCTGATCAAAAAATCGTAGCGCAGCGATATATAAGTAAACATAAGCAAAAGCCTTGTCTATTCCTTCCGGGTCAGGAGTTCAATTATCTTCATAGCAGGTCACGTGTCCACACGCATCAGAGATGATGTCACTGCCACTTCGATCATGTGACCATCACATGACTGCACATAGTAAACATGTCATTCAGGATTTTAACACAGTTTCTGTTATCAAAAATGATCGCCCGATCTCCGTGCCATATCATGATCAAGTTCATCCAAGGACCGGTAAAGAGGTGGGTGAATGCCATCACACAGAGACACAATGATCTCATATATAATGAATCAATGACAGATGTCAGTCAATAAAGCACTCATCATACATGGAGAGAAAAGACCCATGGAGCAATCAGGACTTGCTGAAACATTGATGTAAGAAGAGCTTATGCGGATATACATGTATGAATACATATATCTCTCTCTAGCTCACGCCCTACAGGGTGGGAAAACCAAGACATACTTTTTCTCATGCACAACCCATTCGGATATTACATCGGCATGTCTGCAGCCTTAAATCAGCCGCCTTGGCAATGATCACATCGCCTATGGCAGCTTGGGACCGCTAGCAGATGCCTGTATCATTCCGATGCCATTCATTAAACACACATATCATTAGGTTACCCCCATTTATATCTCCGGGCGTATTAAGCAAGTCAATCATAATGGTCCAGGGCCTGAATCTCCCATTGTAGCAACCATAGGGACATTACCGCTATCATAGGTGTGCATGGTGACATCAATCCATCAAGTAAGCAGGGACTGCACCCATCCACCCCATCCAACCGGACCACGGAGGAACCTAGAAGAAATGACAATAGAGGGGTTAAAAACGAATATATACATAAAGCAAACATCCAAAGTGGTAAGTCAAAAAGGGTCCCAATTTTGAAATCGCGGTTCAGCCCTTTTGGTTCCAATGTATCCAATTCATAAATCCATTTAAGCTCAAGTTTCTTTAAGAGCTTCTCGCGATCTCCCCTCTCAGTAGTGGAGGTACACCATCTATTATCCTGAACCTAAGTTGGGCTACATTGTGTCGCTGTTTAAAAAAATGTGTAGGGACCGGAAGTTCACCATCACATGTAGTGGGATTGATGGCCTGTTTTCAAAGAGCTTCCGAATGGTGTAGCGATGCTGGTTGAGTCTCAGCCGACAAGCTTGTGTTGTCTCCCCTACATACAACAGGCCACACGGGCACTGCAGTATGTAGATGACAAAATCGGACGCACAGGTGTAGGTGTTCTTAATCACATACTTCTGACCTGTGCGAGGATGTCCAAACGAATCACCTTTCAGCATGTTATTGCAATTGCAGCAATTATAGCAAGGGAAGCAACCCTTTTTGGTCTTTCTGTCTATCTTGTCCGTAGTTATAGCTGAACGTGACAGTCTATCACCCAGATTTTTGGACCTTCTATAGGACATTAATGGAGGTGTCTGGAACTCCTCTATGTCCGGGAACGACCTAGCTAGTATGTTCCAGTTGCGTTTAAGAGCTACTGCTATTTTAGGACTGCCTTTTGTTGAGTTGTCAGTGATCCAGTGGCTTCTGATATAATGGATCCACCTGCAAGTATTTTGTATTCAAGTGAACAGATACAGCACATCCTGCGTGGTAATGAGGACGAGGGGTCCTTTCTCAGTAAACCAACTGTGGATCTTCTCAAACGTAAGTGGACTAATGAAAGAAAACACCTCATCAATACTGAACTACATTTGTCGACCTTACGGGAATATTATAGGACTGAACGTATCCCAAGGGGTCTTAGAACACATTTAAGACCAATATTATTCCCTGATAATAAGGACTTTTTGAAAAATTCACCCTATTAGCTAACCGATTTTCACGAGACATGATGCTGCTTAATATGGAGTTCTTACAAAAGGATACAAAGGACATTAAATCCAGGATTGGTGATTATGAACGACAAATTCGGGAATTGATGGAAGGACAGGAATTTTCCGGCCTTAATGATCAGATATCGCAGGAGATGAACAAGTACCGTCAGCAGATAGAGGCCACTAAACGACAGAAATGGCAACGCGACCAGGATGACTACCTTAAAGGTGATATTTATAAAAATCAGTCCCTCTATTGAGAGATAATAGGACTTTCAAAAACGTAAAACACAGAGAACAAGAGGACGGCGGTCTAACCTGACGGACACAGAATCTTCTGGTGATATTTCCGATGACCCTAGACCATCTGAGAAACCTTTTTAGGAGTAACAGAAGGACAAGGAGGGGAGGCATTAGATATCGCCACAAGAACGAAAACGGAGCACCAAACACGTTTAACCAGGTCAATGAAACCACCAGTAGGAGCCAAAGGGACGGTGACACCACAGGCCAAACAGGCCCATCACTCCATGAAGATGTAAAAGACTCTTTGGTGGTAAATATTTCTTCGTTTTCATTATCAGTGGGGGAAGAGAGACTGTTGCAAAAGGGCTTTTCTTTTGTCCTGAAGCAGACCCTGATTGGTTTCTTAATGAGGTAGACCTGTTAAAATTCTTTAGACGGATTAAGCTAAAAGTGTTCTTTCATGATGTAGGGGTTGACCCCACCAGAGATCTGGGTGTGGGTCTTACTCCTGATAGACGTGGCCTCACACTCAAAGGTGTGGGCCTTTTCATCAAGAGCGGATATCAGCCACCTGTTTACAACAAAGCGGTCGATACATATATTTCTCTGGTTAGATCGGAGATAGCCGGATTGAAAAGCTCCGTAGGCCATTCAACCTGTACTAATCTATCGAGGACTGAACAAACAGCCCTTAGATCATTGGCTTCTCGCAAGGAACTAACGATCAAGGCAGCTGACAAGGGTGGTGCCATCGTGGTGATGGATACCACACAGTATATTGCTGAGATTGAGAAACAACTGGCTGATACTGAGATATATAGGAGGGTGGATGTGGACCCGACACTGATTATTATGAAAAAATTGAGAATTCTGGTGGATAATGCATTCGCTAATGATCTAATAGATGAACAATTGCATGAATACCTTGTTCCACAGTGTCCGGTGACACCCACCCTGTATATCCTCCCAAAAATACATAAAGACCTGAGGAACCCCCGGGTCGCCCAATTGTTTCGGGCATTGATTCTGTCTTTTCTCATGCAGCAATATTTCTTGACAAAGTCTTGAGGGTCCACGCCACGAGTGCCACTTCCTATGTCCGTGACACCACTGACTTTTTAAATAGGTTACAGCAACTTACCTATGTCCCAGGTGATAGACTGGTGTCGTTTGACGTCACCAGCCTATATACATGTATCGAGCATGATTTGGGCATAGCAGCGGTCAGATGGGCCCTTGAGAGGTCTGATCATATTATTGAGGTACGTGACTTTTTGTTGACTTTGCTGGAAGTGCTTCTCCAAAACAATTACTTCCAATTTGGGGGTCAATTTTATTTGCAATGTCGGGTACCGCTATGGGGTCCAATGTGGCCCCGACTTTTGCAAATATTTATATGACCTATGTGGAGGAATTGTTTATATACCCATCCCCCACTTTTCCAAGATAAAGGGGTGGATGCGGTATATTGATGATACCTTCCTCATTTGGACTGGAACGGAATTGGAACTGCAACAATTCCATGATGCCATCAATGATATCCACCCTCAGTTGAAATTCACCAGGGTGGAATCTTTGGAATCCTTACAATTTTTGGATACGTTAGTATACATTGTGGATGAGAGTTTACAGACAGACCTTTTTGTCAAACCGACAGACCGCAATAATCTGTTGAAATACGATAGTGCCCACCCCAGAGGTATGATTAGGTCCCTGCCCTATAGTCAATTTCTTAGGGTAAGACGTGTGGTGTCTGATGACATCAAGACAGAGGAACGACTAACTGACATGGCCCAAAAATTTAAAAATAGGAGTACCCCAAAAAGGTGGTTGAATATCATCAACGAAGGGTGAACGCAATCCCACGGGAAGAGCTCCTTAGTAAGACGGTGAGACCAATCCGTCCATCACGGATCCCCTTTGTCTCTACTTTCAATAGGGTCAGTCCTAAAATAGCAGTAGCTCTTAAACGCAACTGGAACATACTAGCTAGGTCGTTCCCGGACATAGAGGAGTTCCAGACACCTCCATTAATGTCCTATAGAAGGTCCAAAAATCTGGGTGATAGACTGTCACGTTCAGCTATAACTACGGACAAGATAGACAGAAAGACCAAAAAGGGTTGCTTCCCTTGCTATAATTGCTGCAATTGCAATAACATGCTGAAAGGTGATTCGTTTGGACATCCTCGCACAGGTCAGAAGTATGTGATTAAGAACACCTACACCTGTGCGTCCGATTTTGTCATCTACATACTGCAGTGCCCGTGTGGCCTGTTGTATGTAGGGGAGACAACACAAGCTTGTCGGCTGAGACTCAACCAGCATCGCTACACCATTCGGAAGCTCTTTGAAAAACAGGCCATCAATCCCACTACATGTGATGGTGAACTTCCGGTCCCTACACATTTTTTTAAACAGCGACACAATGTAGCCCAACTTAGGTTCAGGATAATAGATGGTGTACCTCCACTACTGAGAGGGGGAGATCGCGAGAAGCTCTTAAAGAAACTTGAGCTTAAATGGATTTATGAATTGGATACATTGGAACCAAAAGGGCTGAACCGCGATTTCAAAATTGGGACCCTTTTTTGACTTACCACTTTGGATGTTTGCTTTATGTATATATTCGTTTTTAACCCTCTATTGTCATTTCTTCTAGGTTCCTCCGTGGTCCGGTTGGATGGGGTGGATGGGTGCAGTCCCTGCTTACTTGATGGATTGATGTCACCATGCACACCTATGATAGCGGTAATGTCCCTATGGTTGCTACAATGGGAGATTCAGGCCCTGGACCATTATGATTGACTTGCTTAATACGCCCGGAGATATAAATGGGGGTAACCTAATGATATGTGTGTTTAATGAATGGCATCGAATGATACAGGCATCTGCTAGCGGTCCCAAGCTGCCATAGGCGATGTGATCATTGCCAAGGCGGCTGATTTAAGGCTGCAGACATGCCGATGTAATATCCGAATGGGTTGTGCATGAGAAAAAGTATGTCTTGGTTTTCCCACCCTGTAGGGCGTGAGCTAGAGAGAGATATATGTATTCATACATGTATATCCGCATAAGCTCTTCTTACATCAATGTTTCAGCAAGTCCTGATTGCTCCATGGGTCTTTTCTCTCCATGTATGATGAGTGCTTTATTGACTGACATCTGTCATTGATTCATTATATATGAGATCATTGTGTCTCTGTGTGATGGCATTCACCCACCTCTTTACCGGTCCTTGGATGAACTTGATCATGATATGGCACGGAGATCGGGCGATCATTTTTGATAACAGAAACTGTGTTAAAATCCTGAATGACATGTTTACTATGTGCAGTCATGTGATGGTCACATGATCGAAGTGGCAGTGACATCATCTCTGATGCGTGTGGACACGTGACCTGCTATGAAGATAATTGAACTCCTGACCCGGAAGGAATAGACAAGGCTTTTGCTTATGTTTACTTATATATCGCTGCGCTACGATTTTTTGATCAGCGAGACTTTCATGACACGGTTGGATTTAACCCTGATGCTCTTATGTTATATATTCATATATATTTTTATATTGTGTACTACTTTTACATGATGATGTCACAGAAAGAGGGAGGGTGTTTTCCTCCCACTTACCAATGATGTCTGGGGGTGGGGTATATATATCTGTCACTTACTCAATTGTGTATGCTTGATAAAGACTTGATTAAAGTCGAAACGTCGCACTTTAAGGTGGAATAAAGAACATTTTCAACAGACGAAGGAGTGCCGCGATCCTTTCTTGTTTGGTATCGTATTGGGGACCAATGGTCAGGTCCTAACATCGCAGGCACCGCCACTATATGGACTTTGGGTATTTACCTACAATGGTGCTGTCACCCCATGTATTTTTGCTTCAGTGACTGTAAATCCTTACCATTCCGAAGACTCCAGCCGGCTCAGGATCAGTGCTCTGGGCGGCTGGGCTCAGAAATGGAAGTGGGCAGGAAGGAGACCTATAAGACGCACCGGCCCATAAGACGCACCTAGGTTTTAGAGGGGGACAATAAGAAAAAAATATGTTTTCTTACACCTGAGGTCAGACCACCAATCAGACCTCAGCCCCCAGCAGCCTGGCCATTATGCCCTGATTGCCCCCAGCAGCCTCAGATAAAATAAATAAAACACTTACCTCTCCTGCTCCTGGACGCCGCCGCACCTCCCGCGATCTTCTTCCTCCTGCTTTCCGCTGGCGCGCACATCATTACGTCACAGAGCGACTGACACTGTGTGCAGCCCTGCAGAGCAGACAGCCGAGGACCAGGGAGCGGTGAGTACAGATCCTTCACCGCTTCCTGGTCCTCCAATACTAATCAGAGCGTCCAAAATGGATTAGTATTCACAGCGTTAAAGGGGAATCAGCGGAGGAGCACGGATGTGACAGAACCTTAATTTTGAGGCTTGATTAGGGTGTGCCCACCTATGGGTTGAGGGGCCCTTGGTGGTATGGGTCTGGGATGTAGGGTCCATGAGGTTCCTGAGTAGTGTTGATCTAGCATGCTCAGCACATGGCGGTATTCGGCCGAGTACCACATATCCTCGAGTCTCCTCCCCGCAGCCAATAAAGGTGCAGGTAAGTACTGCCCTCGCTGTAATGCCGTTGCCATGTTGGTTACTGACATTGCAGTGATTGGCTATATAACACCCGATGACATGTGTTCGCTCAGTGTTAGTCAGGGAGAGCTGTGCTGAGGAAGGGACAGACAGTGCAGGGAGAGAAATTCGGTTTTTTTTTTAAGTTGAAAAAGACCCAAAAGTCCTTTTAACGACTATTGTGGAGTGTGGAAGCAATGTCTATTTTTAGCGGATCCTGCACTAAATAACATGCAATAGTTAGGCCGCTGCGGAGAGCGACATAATCTGCGCTACATCTCCTGTGTAACGTGTGCGCATCCCAAATTCCTTTGACATTCCCTGTAATTTTATATTAGCCGCTGGTGACAGCAGCGACATTATCTGTGGGATATCTCCTGTGTAATGTTGGGCGCAAATATTCGGTTTTCCTCATCACGTATATGAGATGCGGTAACGCTATTGTAAGTTATAATACAAGCTTCCCTCATCCTCCTCCATGCCCAATCACTACTCCCATCATCCTCAGTGTGGCGCTCCATGGGGAGAGGCTGAGCTCTGCTCCAGGCTCCGCTATGAATGGCTGCGGATCAGCGCGCTGTGCGGCCGCTCAGTGCAAGACAGGAGAATGAGGCTCCGCTCCTACGGGCGCACATAACGGCTGGGGGGTCCAGAGCTCTGCTCCTACTAGCTGGGAGAGCTCAGGATCTCGTCACCCATTTGAATTTCCTGCCTATAGTTCCCAAAGGGAAATTAGCTGCTGATCTGCTGGAGGAGCCGGCCATGTGACCTGTACACGCATCATAAGCCACGTCCAGCTCTGCTCATTGGCTTCTCCATGAGTCTTTGTCTCCATTGCTCCGGGACTGATTAACCCTTCAGTCTCCTCTGGTAGGGTCTTGTACTGTAGCTGCGGGGACAGGAGCAGTGGAGAACACCTGGGGCCCGGGATTTACACCTATTACTGGGAGTTCTGTATTGAAGTCTCTGGGGATAAGCGGGAAAGTGGCGGGATTGTAGGCTCCCGGCTGGACTGAGCACAGGGCGCCGCTGATCTCTGACAATGGTCCAGTTCTCCGGGGACAGGAGCTCAGTATTAACCCCTAAGTGGCGGGGACTGCTCCTCCACAGCACGGAGCTCCCGCCCAGCAGGGGGTGCTGAGCGCAGGCGGAATTGTAGCTTCTCCCCGGGAATATGTGGGCGGCTCTGAGAAGAGCCTTTGTGCTGTGAGGACGGAGGCGGCATTAACCCCCGAAGCCGTAGAGAGTGCAGCCCTGGCTCTTGATCACGTAGACCACGTCCATGGCGGTGATGGTCTTCCTCTTGGAGTGCTCGGTATAGGTGACGGCGTCCCGGATGACGTTCTCCAGGAAGACTTTAAGCACCCCGCGAGTCTCCTCATAGATGAGGCCGGAGATGCGCTTGACGTCTTCCCTGCGAGCTAGACGGCGGATGGCAGGCTTGGTGATGCCCTGGATGTTATCACGGAGCACCTTCCTGTGCCGCTTGGCGCCGCCTTTCCCGAGCCCTTTCCCTCCTTTACCGCGACCAGACATCTTCTAGGTGTGAACAGAAAGCAGTGACTGCTCAGCCCAGAGCCCTCCTTTATATGGAGCATGGGCGGACCGGGAGGAGAACTGCACAGAGAGGACACCTGGGGGGCGGGGCTGCTCCTGAATTCCAGGCCCTGTCCTCCCGCTCTGATTGGCTGAGCTCAGAAGCGCTGGTGGTTTTCATTTTCCAGCCTCCACATTACATCACAGCCTCCATATTATATTATCAACCTCCACATTATATTACAGCCTCTATAGGCCATTTCAACACATTTACATGTTTCGCCTTAAACCACTCAGTGTGTTTGTGGTCATTGTCCTGCTGGAAGGTGAACCTCCGTCCTAGCCTCAAATCACGCACAGAGTGGTACAGGTTTTGCTCAAGAATATCCCTGTATTTAGCACCATACATCTTACCCTCAACTTTGACCAGTTTCCCAGTCCCAGCTTCTGAAAAACATCCCCACAGCATGATGCTGCCACCACGTTTCAATGTGGGGATGGTGTTTTTTGGGTGATGTGATGTGTTGGGTTTGCTCTAGACATAGGGTTACCTTAGGTTTCTGTGCTACCTCCCTGATTAATGCCCTCCTTTCCCGGTCCATGAGTTTTGGTGGGCGGCCGTCTCTTGGCAGGTTTGCTGTCGTGCCATGTTCTTTCCATTTGGTTATGATAGATTTGATGGTGCTCCTGGGGATCATCAAAGGTATGGATATTTTTTTATAACCTAACCTTGACTTGTTTGTCCCTTACTTGATTGGAGAGTTCCTTGGTCTTCATGGCAGTGTTTGGTTAGTGATGACTCTTGCTTAGGTGTTACAGCCTCTGGGGCCTTTCAAAACATGTGTGTATGTAATGACAGATCATGTAACACTTAGACATCATTTCAATAATTATGTGACTTCTGAAGGTAACTGGTTGCACCAGAGCTTTTTATGGGCTTTCTAACAAAGGGGGTGAATACATACACAAATGCCAATTTTCTGTTTTCTATTTCTAAACAATAGTTTTATTTATGTATTTTTGTAATTTTACTTCACCAACTTAAACTATTGTGTTCTGATCCATCACATAAAATTCAGATTAACAAAACATTGAATTTAAGGCTGTAAGGTAACAAAATACAAAAAATTCAAGAGGGGTGAATACTTTTGCAAGGCAATGTAGGTGCTGACAGAGGAATAAGTTAGTCCAAAACTGCTGGCCTATAAGGCAGGTCCACCATATATGAAGAGTGTTGACCAATATCTTGGCAGCTAACTATTGGAGGGAAAAGAATTAGCAAGCGTGCACACTGGCCCTTGGAGACACCTGATGGCATGGTGAGTAGCGCTGTGTTCACACCCACATGGAGCAGCAGGATTGCTGTGTGCAGGGACCGTGGATATCTGAGATTGGCCAACCCTTTTAATATTTAGTCTCTCTCCCCCCCCCCCCCTTATGGGCCAGTGGGTCCAGTTTAAAAAAATAAAAACACGCACACACAAAACAAGACACTTATACTTACCCCCATCCGTCACAGCGATGCGATGCAGGCCTCTTCCGGCCTGTGTCCCGCGCTGTACGGCTCACAGACGGCACGATGACGTAATTGCGCCGCCTGTACCAACATCTGATAGGCTGCAGGCCTAGTGCCGGCAGCCTATTAGAGGAGCAGGGAAGGGAGACGCCTCTCCCTCTCCTGCTCCGCAGCACAGCCATCTGTATTGCTGTCCTGAGGACGGCGATACAGATGACTATGGAGATGAACGTTTCCACAATGGAAGCATTCATCTCCCTGTGCCCCGTCACCGCCGCACACATTGCGCTGCTGCTGGGGGGGATTTTAGCATAACTGTCCCCCCCGCATTATTTCCTGGGGGGGATCCGACCCCCCCGCTTCCTACGCCCGTGCTTCTGAGTTGTCTGGTTTCCTGTTGAAACTGGACAACACCTTTAAATGTATCTAGATGGCTATGTACTTCCATTCTGTCACTAAGGACCCCGTGCAGTCTGAAACGTTTAGGATACCTACACATGTTGTGGAATATGCATGGTTTTTCTGCGCAGATTCCTGTGTGGGGGGAAAACGCCCGGTAGCAATGATTGGGCAGAAAATCTGCCCGTCTAATATACCCTTCACAGACCTTGAGGCCATACGCATATCTAAGCAAAGAGCAACAAAGATTCAATGAAATCTTATGCATTTGAGGCACTGACCGAGGATAAGACCCAGTTACTTTCTTGTAAAGTGCTATATTAGACTACTGATCAAATACTCCTGATTTTAGTGTATATACGCCATATGGAGAAAAGTATTGGGCCCCAGCTCTTAATCATAGACTTCTACCCAGCATGGGTATATGTAAAAATACACCCCAAAAGACATTGCCCTACTTCTTCTGAGTACGGCGATACCACATGAGTGACACTTTTTTGCAGCCTGGGTCCGCAAAGGGACCCAAATTCCAACGAGTACCTTTAGGCTTTACAGGGCTGCTCACAATTTAGCCCCGCCCAAAATGCCAGAACAGTAAACACACCCCACAAATGACCCCATTTCGGAAAGTAGACACCCCAAGATATTCACTGAGGGGCATAGTCCATGGGAGATTTTTTTTTTTTTTTGCCAGAAGTTAGCAGAAATGGAAACTTTATTATTATTATTTTTCCTCAGAAAGTGTCATTTTCCGCTAACTTGTGAAAAAAAATGAAATAATACATAAAGTGACCATGCCCCTCAGCGAATACTTTGGGGTGTCTTCTTTCTAAAATGGTGTCATTTGGGGGGTATTTATACTATCCTGACATTCTAGCACCTGAAGAAACATGACAGGAGCCCAGAAAGTCAGAGCTGCTTCAAAATGCGGAAATTCACTTTTTTTCTGTACTCCACTTCTTTTGCTTTTTTGAAGTCCGGTATTCTTGTTCCTCCCTGTAGAAACTCTCGTTTGAAGGATAATTGGAAGGTTATTACTTTATGGTCACGATTTCCCAGGTGTCCCCCGACCTGCTGTCACGACCGCTATCCCAGCAGCAGTCGTGTCGCACCAGACGGAGGGGAAGGGGGACCCTTATCTATGGATGGGAAATAGAACGGCCACCCCTGACAAACCCTAAGCTGGCACCTGTCTGCCCTGATACCCTAGACGGGGTGTAAACCCGTGCGGCGAGCAGGATGCCTAAACCCTGAGTCACCCTAAGAAGACTAGACTGGGGAAAGGCAGATGGGAGCACAAGTCACCATCACTCATGTCTAGGAGAACAACAGGGGAAGACAGCAACAAACAATCTCCAGCAGAGATAGACTTATCCAGTCACGAGCAGAGAAGATGATCCCAATAACGACAGTCCACGCCAGACAAGAGCTCCACAGCAATACCGTCAAACGATCTCCTTCAAAGGTCAGCATAGCACTGGAAGTAAGGACTATATCTGGCAATGACTGCAAGTGAAACTGAAACTAATATAGTAGCTGGGAGTGGCAGACAGCACTCACCTGAGAAGAATGCCTACAAACTCCCAGTCAGGACAAAAAGGTTCACAAGGCAAAACCCGGATGACATACCCTGAACCACGGAGCAAACTCACAAGCTATCGCGAGTAGCAAGTCGCTGCGACCTTCTCCTCCCAGACCTGTCTGGATCAGTCACAGTCGTGACAGTACCCCCTTTCTACGAGGGGCCACCGGACCCTCAAGACCAGGCCTCTCCGGATGGGACCTATGAAAAGCTCGAATGAGTCTGTCCGCCTTTATCTCTGATGCTGGCACCCACATTCTCTCTTCGAACCATAACCTCTCCAGTGCACCAGGTACTGAAGAGAGCGGCGAACATATCGTGAATCAACAATCTTTTCTACCTGAAACTCAAGACTGCCATCAACAACCACCGGTGGAGGCGGTAGTGGCAATGGTTCAGGAGGTTCTACATATCTCTTAAGCAGAGATCTGTGGAAGACATTATGGATCCTTAGAGTCTGAGGTAGCTCCAGACGAAAAGCCACCGGGTTAATGATCTTAATTACCCTATAAGGACCAATAAATCTCGGACCTAATTTCCATGAGGGAACCTTCAACTTGATATTTCTGGTAGACAACCACACCAAGTCATTCACCCCAAGGTCCGGACCTTCAGAGCGCTTCTTATCAGCCACACGTTTGTATCTACCACCAATTCTCTTCAAACTTTCTTGCACACTCTGCCACACTGATGAAAGTGAAGACGCAAATCGTTCCTCCTCGGGAATCCCAGACGGCCCCCTCACTAAACGTACAAAACTGAGGATGGAAACCATACGCACCAAAAAATGGTGACTTATCGGTGGATTCTTGACGACGATTATTAATGGCAAACTCAGCTAACGGTAAATAAGATGACCATTCCTCCTGATTTTCGGAAACAAAGCATCTCAAATAGGTCTCTAGGTTTTGATTGGTACGCTCAGTCTGACCGTTGGACTGTGGATGGAAAGATGAAGAAAACGACAGATGAACCCCTAAACGAGAACAAAAAGCTTTCCAAAATTTAGAAACAAATTGGGTACCACGATCCGAAACAATATCGGAAGGGACCCCGTGAAGCTTCACGATGTGGTCAATAAAAACCTGAGCCAGTGTGTTAGCATTAGGCAATGCGGTAAGAGCAATAAAGTGCACCATTTTACTGAATCTGTCAACAACTACAAGAATAACAGTCTTCCCCGCTGATACTGGTAGATCAGTAATGAAATCCATTGATAGGTGCGTCCAAGGCCTGTTGGGGATGGCCAGAGGTAAAAGACGCCCTGCCGGACGAGTATGATCCACCTTAGAACGAGCACAGGTAGCACATGCAGACACAAAATTCAACACCTCCTGGCGCCACTTAGGCCACCAGAACCGACGAGACACTAATTCAGAGGTTGCCTTACTACCTGGGTGTCCTGCCAGTGCGGAGTTATGGTGTTCTTTTAGTATCTCCAGGCGTAAATTTTCTGGCACAAACAGTTTACCCGAGGGGCAGGAGGCCGGGAGTCCCCTGAGCTTCCAACACCCTCCCTCTAAACCTGAGTGTAATGCAGAGACCACCACCCCTTTTGCAAAATAGGCTCTGGAACATCAACATCACCCCCTCCAGGAAAACTTCGAGACAATGCATCCGCCTTAGTATTTTTTGCCCCGGGCGATAGGTTATTACAAAATTAAACCTAGTAAAAATAACGACCATCGAGCCTGTCTAGGGGTGAGACGTTTAGCAGACTCCAGATATACTAAGTTTTTGTGATCAGTAATCACTGTGACGGGATGAACCGCCCTCCAAAAATGACGCCACTCCTCTAAGGCCAACTTAATAGCCAAAAGTTCCCTGTTGCCAATATCATAGTTCCTTTCTGCAGTAGACAATTTCTTCGAAAAGAAAGCACACGGACGCCATTCACCAGGGACGGGCCCTGAGATAGTACCGCTCCCACCCCCACCTCTGATGCGTCAACCTCTACAATAAAAGGAAGCGAGACATCTGGCTGTACGAGAATAGGAGCCGAGGTGAATCTCTCCTTCAGAGATGTAAAGGCAGTTTTGGCTGCATGTGACCATTTGGAAAATCGGATCCTTTCGGGTCATGTCCGTCAGTGGTTTGACCACCAAGGAATAGTTCTTTATAAACTTTCTATAAAAATTGGCAAACCCCAGGAAGCGTTGCAAAGCCTTCAGGTTCTCAGGCAGATCCCAGTCCATAATTGCCCGGACTTTCTCTGGATCCATGCGGAAACCTGAATCTGACAACACATACCCAAGAAATGGCAGTTCTTTTACGGCGAACACACATTTCTCTAATTTAGCAAACAATTTGTTGGCCCTCAATATCTGCAGCACTTGTCTCACATGGATCTTATGTGTATCCAGATCCGGAGAATAGACCAGGATGTCATCAAGATATATCACAACAAATCTCCAGATAAGGTGACTAAAAATATCGTTGACAAAATGTTGGAACACCGCAGGCGCATTAGTAAGACCAAATGGCATGACAAGATTTTCATAATGCTCTTCCGGAGTATTAAAAGCCGTCTTCCACTCATCCCCTCTCTGATGCGAACCAGGTTATAGGCTCCTCTGAGATCCATTTTGGAGAACCATTTAGCACCAGCAACCTGAATAAAGAGGTCGGGAATGAGAGGAAGAGGATAGGGATCTCGGATAGTTATCCGGTTTAATTCCCGGAAATCCAGGCAAGGACGCAGGCCCCCATCTTTCTTTTTAACGAAAAAGAACCCTGCAGCCACGGGTGAAGAAGAGGGTCTGATGTGTCCCTTAGCCAAACTCCTCCGAAATATAATCTTTCATAGCCTTCCTCTCCGGGCCGGAAAGATTGTATAACCGGGTTTTAGGTAGTTTTGCCCCAGGTAACAGATTAATCGGGCAATCATATGGACGATGAGGTGGTAACCCCTGACAACCCTTCTCAGAGAACACATCCATAAAATCTGACAGAAAGGCAGGTAGAGTTGTTACAGAGAGTGTTGAGCACCTACTACTCAAGCAGTTGTCCTTACAATGTTCACTCCACTCCACAATCTCCCCGGCCTGCCAATCCACCACTGGATTGTGAGTCACCAGCCAGGGAAGCCCCAATACCATAGGAGCCGGAAGACCGTCCAGGACATAACAAGAGATATGCTCTTTATTGAGGTCCCCTACCTGCAGATGGATATTATGGATGATCTGTGTTAACTCTCTCTGAGTAAGAGGGGAGGAGTCGATGGCAAAAACAGGAATAGTTCTGCGTACCGGTTCCGGAGTAAACCCCAGAGCCTGACACCCGCCCCACTGTCCAAAAAGACGGAACAGATCTCAGTCTTATCGCCCGCCATAACGGTAGCGGACAACAAAAACTGAGACATGCGTATGGAGGAAACGAATACGCCCAGACTGTTATCCGCCGCACAATCTGGGGACTCTAGTTTCTCCGGCGGCTCCTTTGTTTGTGGTCTCTTGGGTACTGAGGGGCATACCTTTACAAAATGACCCCTCCCCCCACAACGAAAACAAACCTCTGACCTACGGCGGACCTTAGGAGGATTCACCCGTCTAGTGGTGCCCCCTATTTGCATTGGTTCGACTGGATCATAACAAACCAATCCCTGCCCTATACAGGCCTCTGTAGAATCGAATAGTCTTTCCCCGAGTCGTCTGTCGATTCTTATGGACAGAGACATAGCAGCCTCAAGAGACCCAGGGACCTCGTATACCGCCAGCGCGTCTTTTAATTTTTCAGACAACCCCTGGCAGAACTGACTCCTAAGGGCCGAGTCGTTCCATAATGTATCCGTAGCCCACCTACGGAATTCGGAACAATATAGTTCAGCTGACCTGTTCTCCTGCCGAAGTCTACGTAGCTTAGACTCAGCCAGTGAGACCCTGTCCGGGTCATCATATACGAGACCCAAGGCTTCAAAAAACTCCTCCACTGATCGTAAGGCCGGAGAGTCAGATGGTAAGGAGAAAGCCCAAGCCTGCGGATCTCCTTGCAGGAGAGAAATTACAATGCCCACCCTTTGTTCCTCACCGCCGGAGGATCTAGGGCGTAACCTGAAGAACAATTTACAAGCTTCTCTGAAGGTTACAAATTGGTCTCTCCCTCCCGAAAACCTATCAGGAAAAGCCACTTTTGGCTCAGGAGTACCTTGGTTTCCCGTAGCAACGGTGGAACCCAAGGATTGCTGCTGCTGCTGCAGCACTGTTGCTTTTAATCCTGCCACTTCAAGGGATAACCCCTGTAATTGTTTCGCCAAAACCGTAACCGGATCCATAGTGGAACAGAAAATACAAAGCAAAACAGCAGGCAAAAAAAAAAAAGGAAATGTCACTTTTTTTTTTTTTTTTTTAAAAGGCCAGATATACTGTCACAACCGCTATCCCAGCAGCAGTCGTGTTGCACCAGACGGAGGGGAAGGGGGACCCTTATCTATGGATGGGAAATAGAACGGCCACCCCTGACAAACCCTAAGCTGGCACCTGTCTGCCCTGATACCCTAGACGGGGTGTAAACCCGTGCGGCGAGCAGGATGCCTAAACCCTGAGTCACCCTAAGAAGACTAGACTGGGGAAAGGCAGATGGGAGCACTAGTCACCATCACTCATGTCTAGGAGAACGACAGGTGAAGACAGCAACAAACACACAATCTCCAGCAGAGATAGACTTATCCAGTCACGAGCAGAGAAGATGATCCCAATAACGACAGTCCACGCCAGACAAGAGATCCACAGCAATACCGTCAAACGATCTCCTTCAAAGGTCAGCATAGCACTGGAAGTAAGGACTATATCTGGCAATGACTGCAAGTGAAACTGAAACTAATATAGTAGCTGGGAGTGGCAGACAGCACTCACCTGAGAAGAATGCCTACAAACTCCCAGTCAGGACAAAAAGGTTCACAAGGCAAAACCCGGATGACATACCCTGAACCACGGAGCAAACTCACAAGCTATCGCGAGTAGCAAGTCGCTGCGACCTTCTCCTCCCAGACCTGTCTGGATCAGTCACAGTCGTGACACCTGCACGTCTGTTGTTCTATCAGGTCTATTGGTTAATACTAAGTCCAGTATGGCCGTCTCTCTAGTTGGGTCCTGAACCATTTGGGAAAGGTAATTGTCTTTGGCTATTGCCAAGAACCTGTTTCCTTTATGGGATGTACAGGTTTCAGTTTCCCAGTCTATATCTGGGTAACATAGTATATAAGACCGAAAAAAGACATTTGTCCATCCAGTTCAGCCTGTTTCCTACAAGTTGATCCAGAGGAAGGCAAAAAACCCCTGTGAGGCAGTGGGTAGTTGAAGTCCCCAATAATAACCACCTCATTATGGTTTGCCGCCTTGTTTATCTCGTTTAGTAATAGATTTTCTGCGGACTCTGGTATATTAGGTGGTTTATAGTAAACTCCTAATAGTAATTTATTATTGTTTTTGGCTCCATTTATCTCCACCCACAATGACTCCACATTTTCGTGTCCCTCACAGATGTCTTCCCGGAGTGTGGGCTTTAGACAGGACTTTATGTAAAGGCAGACCCCTCCCCCTCTCCGGTTTTGACGATCCTTTCTGAACAGATTGTAACCTTGTACATTAACAGCCCAGTCATAGCTATCGTCCAGCCATGTCTCAGTTATTCCCACTATGTCATAATCCTCCTCACACATCACTACTTCCAGTTCCCCAGTTTTATTATTCAGGCTTCTGGCATTAGTATACATACATTTGGGAGGTTTATGCATATTTTTTGCCCTACACCTTTCCTTCTGAACTTTTCTAGTCCCTCCTTCCATTCCTCCCCCAGTCCCACTATCTTGCCCCCGGTCTCTATCTGCACTATCTTCCCCTCCTATAATGTAATTCCCCCCCCCCCAGTCCCTAGTTTAAACACTCCTCCAACCTTCTAGCCATCTTTCTCCCCAACACGGCTGCCCCTTCCCCATTGAGGTGCAGCCCGTCCCTACGATAGAGCCTGTAGCCGATAGCAAAGTCGGCCCAGTTCTCCATGAACCCAAAACCCTGCTTCCTACACCAGTTCTTGAGCCACTTGTTAACCTCTCTAATCTCCCTCTGCCTTTCTTGTGTTGCCCGTGGTACAGGCAGTATTTCGGAAAATACTACCTTTGAGGTTCTTGCCCTAAGCTTTTCACCTAAATCCCTGAAATCATTCTTAAGGACTCTCCACCTACCTCTAACTTTGTCATTGGTTCCGATATGGACCATGACCGCTGGATCTTCTTCAGCCCCTCCCAGTAATCTGTCGACCCGATCTGCGATGTGTCGAACTCTAGCGCCAGGAAGACAGCACACTGTTCGGCGATCACAATCTTTGTGACAGATCGCCCTATCTGTTCCCCTAATAATTGAGTCTCTCACTACCAGCACCTGTCTGGCCTGCCCTGCTCTCCTGGTCCCCTGCTTACTGGAGCTGACATTCCCCTGACCGGCAGAGGAAGTGTCTGGCTGCAGCAGTGCTGTCCCTGAGCTGCCATCCCCCTCATCTGCCAAACGTGCAAACTTGTTGGGGTGTGTCAGATCATGGCTAGCCTCCCTGGCACTCTTCCCTCTACCCCCCTTTCTTACTGTCACCCAGCTAGCTACCTCACTTTCCTCAGCCTCCTTACTGTCACCCTTCCCCTGAACTACCCCAAAGACTGCTTGCTCGGTGAGCAGCAAACTCTTTTGCAAATTGTCAGTGGCTCTCAGTGTTGCAATATGCCCGTTTAGAGACTCGATGTGCGATTCCAAACGGGTAATTTGCTCACATTTTGAACAAAGATATGCACCCTCAAACGGTTGTTCCAGGACTGCATACATCATGCAAGATGTGCACTGGACGGCATTGTCAATTGTGCAAGACATACTAATGGGGATTACACCACAAAAACAAAAAAAATACAATATAATCTAGTTACAAGAACTGACGAATTTCAGTCCCCCACTGAAGTCACTTAATCTTAAGTCACACTTACACAACCACACACTTAATCAACCACGCGTCGCGACCAACCTCGCGTTATATATATATCTACTTATATAAGTATACTGTAAATGAAACTCAAATACACCAGCCTATTTTTTTTTCCTCTGGATTCAAAGGCTGAGCTCTCCTCACTGCTGACTTCTTAAAGGCTCCTAATTAGGCAGCCACACCCTAATTACTCACCTGTGCAACCCCTGGTAAAGGAAAAAAAAAGTGTTAACACAGCAATGAAGCTTGCAAAGCAGAAAGTCCCAGTGTACAATACAGTCAAATGCAGCCACTCAATGTCCACAAACAATGTCCAGGGACAGGACTCATCTCAGGTTCATTTGCATATGTATCAAATCGTTTTTTTTACACAATAAAAGCACACAGAGCTATGGGGACTGGATATTGCGGATGTGCTAGAGGCCATCTAGCAAACCACGTCCTCAGCTCTGTACACAAAATCCTGGTGACAGGTTCCCTTTAAGTTTTTTATTTTTAACCCCTTAATCCTCATTCTACAAAGCATTCTTTATTAAGAATGCTATTATTTTCCCTTATAACCATGTTATAAGGGAAAATAATGAAGATCGGGTCCCGTCGCTTAGCAACCATGCGCGAAAATCGCACTGCATCCGCACTTGCTTGCGGATGCTTGCGATTTTCCCGCAGCCCCATTCACTTCTATGGGGCCTGCGTTGCGTGAAAAACGCAGAATATAGAGCATGCTGCGATTTTCACGCAACGCAGAAGTGATACGTGAAAATCACCGCTCATGTACACAGCCCCATTGAAATGAATGGGTCAGGATTCTGTGCGGGTGCAATGCGTTCACATCACGTATTGCACCCGCGCAGAAAACTCACCCATGTGAATGCAGCCTAAAGGAGTCAACTTCGTGTTTTGGCTCACAATCAATCACTGATGAAAATCACTGATCAAATACTGAAGGTGTGAAAGCGGCCTAAGGGCTTATGCACATGGCCGTTGCAGTTTTTGTCGTCCGTAAATTGCAGATCCACAAAACACGGATACTGGCCATGTGTGTTCTGCATTTTTCAGAATGGAATGTCTTGCCCTCTGTAGAACTGTCTTAACCTCAGAAGGGATATACAGATGTGGACAGCTCTCAGTGTGAACTGAAGTGAATGGTCTGCATCCGATCAGCAAAAAATGCGGATTGGATGCGGACAAAAAACACAGTTGTGTGTATGAGCCGCCCTGCTACTCCATTCATTTTCTGAGACTGTTGGAGATAGTTGAGTCCAACACTTGGATATTTCTGGAAGTTCTATAAGGGTGATGGAGCAGCAGGGAGCATGTCCGACTTGCTGCTTTAGGCCCCTTTCACACGGGCGAGTTTTCCGCGCGGGTGCAATGCGTGATCTGAACGCATTGCACCCGCACTGAATCCTGACCCATTCATTTCAATGGGTCTGTGTACATGAGCGTTTTTTTTCACGCATCACTTGTGCGTTGCGTGAAAATCGCAGCATGTTCTATATTCTGCGTTTTTCACGCAGCCCTAGCTTCATAGAAGTGAATTGGGTTGCGTGAAAAACGCATTGCATCCGCAAGCAGGTGCGGGTGCGTTGCGTTTTTCACTGATGGTTGCTAGGAGATGTTGTTTGTAAACCTTCAGTTTTTTATCACGCGCGTGAAAAACGCGTCAAAACGCATTGCACCCGCGCGGAAAAAACTGAACAACTGAACGCAATCGCAGGCAAAACTGAATGGCTTTGCCTGTGAAATCGCACAGTTTTCACTGAACGCATCTGCAACGCATCCGGACCTAATCCGGACACGCTCGTGTGAAAGAGGCCTTATCGGATCAGGGGGAAGGGGACATCTGTTCTTAGAATCCACAGGCGGACTGGGAACTATAAGTGGCCCTGGGAAAAAAAAAGGTAAACGTGGCCCCATGTTGCAGGTGGATCCAAATTGAACGTAACTTTTATTACAAGTTCACTAAAAAAGAAAAAGGCCTGATACAAAAACAACGTGCATGTGTCACTGCACTAGAAACTCATAGTAGGTGCTTTTATATTGTTACTGGCTGAGGGTTGCTGGTTGTTGGGGGCATAGATGCTGACCTAGCTGATATACTAAGCCCTAGGTTTCACCCTGCACCACTAGGCTAGAGGTGGAAATGGGGAACACCATTGGCAGAGGCCACTGCCATATTGATGCGGGCGCACAGCACCACGCCACTGCACTGTGCGATCCTGCGCCTCTTTGTATATATATCCCTGATGATCCATGTATTTACCGCATGGGGAAACGCGTCGGATATAGACAATTGATATTCAAAAGGGGGCATTAGTAGTAGGGTGCTATAGTGAGCCCCAAGGTTCCAGCGGCTGGGGGTCGCCCTTTTCGGGGCGGGTGCTCCGCGACAGCCTGTCAGGGTGTTCCCCATTTCCATCTCTAGCCTAGTGGTGCAGGGTGAAACCTAGGGCTTAGTATATCAGCTAGGTCAGCATCTATGCCCCCAACAACCAGCAACCCTCAGCCAGTAACAATATAAAAAACTGATAAAACGTTTACAAACAACATCTCAAACAACTGAAGGTTTACAAACAACATCTCCTAGCAACCATCAGTTAAAAACGGAACGCACCCGCACTTGCTTGCGGATGCAATGCGTTTTTCACGCAGCCCCATTCACTTCTATGAAGCTAGGGCTGCGTGAAAAACGCAGAATATAGAACATGCTGCGATTTTCACGCAATGCACAAGTGATGCGTGAAAAAAACGCTCATGTACACAGACCCATTGAAATGAATGGGTACGGATTCAGTGCGGGTACAATGCGTTCAAGTCACGCATTGCACCCGCGCGGAAAACTCGCTCGTGTGAAAGGGGCCTAAAAGGAGTCCTTGTCAAAAAACTTTTCCGGATCCAAATTGACAGAAGACGGGGAAACATAATTAGGCTGCCACCTGCAACACAGTATTCAACGGTATTGTTGTCCTGCTAGGCATTGGCCGACTGGGAAATTTCCCTGTAGGGTCTATGGCAATCTGCCTCTGTTAGAATCAGTGAGGGTCCCTCTGATATCTCTTATGTGACCGGGTGACAAAGTTCGAACTTCTACCAGACTGCCTATGTAACTTGATCGGAGTATAACTCCTATTAGACTGCTGGAGTTAAAGAGGACCTTTCACCTGAAAATGCATGTGAAACTGAAGACATACCGTTACTTGCCTGTCCCCCGTGGTGCTTAATCAGCTCTTCTTCTTTCAATATGTGCCCCCGTTTGTCCGCGGTGCCCCCTGCAATAACTCCCGCCGTGTATGCTAATGAGCCATTCGGCTCAACTAGGCGGGCCTGCAAAAGTTCTCCCGGGCGTGTCTTTCTTCTCCCTGGCACAGAGCGCATCCAATCAGTGCGCTCCGCTCTTAGCCAGGGAGAAGAAGCTCCAGTTCTCGCGAGAAGGATGAATGAAATTGCTCCTGTTCTCGCGAGAACTGGAGCTTCTTCTCCCTGGCTAAGAGCGGAGCGCACTGATTGGATGCGCTCTGTGCCAGGGAGAAGAAAGACACGCCCGGGAGAACTTTTGCAGGCCCGCCCAGTTGAGCCGAATGGCTCATTAGCATACACGGCGGGAGTTATTGCAGGGGGCACCGCGGACAAACGGGGGCACATATTGAAAAAAGAAGAGCTGATTAAGCACCACGGGGGACAGGCAAGTAACGGTATGTCTTCAGTTTCAGATGCATTTTCAGGTGAAAGGTCCTCTTTAAGACGCCTTTCACAGAAGTTCAAAAACATTACACTGCAAGTATTTTGGCTGGCGGGCAAAACTGATGACAGACCTCAAAACTTCTTTTCCGAAAAAATAAGCCAAATTAATAATTATAGCTGCCTGTAAGGGTACTTTCACACTAGCGGCATAGCTATCCGGCAGGGCAACAGCCTGCTGGATCCGCCATGCCGCAAGTACCCGTATGCTGCCGCTCCGTCCCCATTGACTATAATGGGGCGAGGAGCGGAGCTACGGCACAGCACGGCAGTGATCGCCGGACTAAAAAGTCGTACCTGAAGTACTTTTAGTCCGGCGATCTCCGGCCGTGCTGCGTTGTAGCTCCGCCCCCCCGTCCCATTATAGTCAATGGGAAGGGAGCGGCAGCACACGGGTACTTGCGGCATGGTGGATCCGGGAGGCTGTCCACCCGCCGGAACAGCCTGCCGGATAGCTATGCCGCTAGTGTTAAAGTACCCTAAGTTGTGGCCCAACTTCCCAATGGTCGATTAAGGGTACTTTCACACTTGCGTTTTTCTTTTCCGGCATAGAGTTCTGTCATAGGGGCTCTATGCCGGAAAAGAACTGATCAGTTTTATCCCCATGCATACTGAATGGAGAGAAATCCGTTCAGGATGCATCAGGATGTCTTCAGTTCAGTCTTTTTGACATTTCAGGATGGAGATAATACCGCAGCATGCTGCGGTTTTATCTCTGGCCAAAATTCCGGAACACTTGCCGGAATGCCGGATCCGTTTTTTTTCACATTGGAAAGTATTAGTGCCGGATACGGCATTCAAAATACCGAATGCCGGATCCGTCCTTCCGGTCTGCGCATGCGCAGACCAGTAAAAAGGTGAAACGAATATATAACGGAACCGTCTCTCTGCATGACAAGCGGAGAGACGGATCCGTTCTTGCAATGCATTTGTAAGACGGATCCGTCTTCAAATGCTTTGCGTTTGCATGCGACGGAACTGCTCTGCCGCAAAGTAGTAACAGCTGACCAGCGGGGGTCCCGGGTGTCAGACTCCCGCTGATCAGATGATGATGATCTATCCAGAGGAATAAACTGTGCTGCAGGAGTATTGATAACTGTGCCTTATTTCTCCAGTATCTTTCATACAGAAACTCCACTTTAGGTCTCACACACAAGGACATAGCCGACTTTGTGGTACGCAAATTGCTGATCCCTGTGCGTTCCGCATTTTGCGGATCGCCACATTCTTCCTGTTAAAACTGCCTAAAAATGGACAAGGATAGGACATGTTCTATCTTTTTTGTCAGGACACAATGTGCTGTCTTCACCTTTCGGGGTTATGGGTCTGCATCTGATTGCAAAATTGCAGGAAGAAAACCCCAGTTGCCTGTATGCGTCTGTTCTGTAGGGAGTGGACTAGAATGGAGTTTCTATTAGGTCCTGCAAGTAACTCCATTCTAGTCATTTCTGCAATTAACTGTCTAGACTGACTGGAGTTGCTCCTAGCAATCCTCCCTTCAGCGCCCTCACTACTGAACTGTCTCGGGTGGAGCTGTTGTAAGGAGGACCTACCAGGAGCAACTCCAACCTAGAGGCAACTTATTGACTCAGGGTGCCGCCATTTCCCCTACTCTGTGCAGCCTCGAGACAGTCACGTGATCCGGAGTGCTGCGCCCCAGTTCCGCGGCCGCAGTGACTCCGAGTTCGTTCCTCCCGTCTCCCGTGCCACTTGATGTGATATTGGTGACTTTATAAGTAAGTGGATGGACGTGTAAGTAGCGTTGTCTTGTGTGACCACTCACAGCAGTGTACAGAGCGCTAAGCTTGCTGGCGGCGCTTGTGGTGAACTGCTTGTTACCCTCCTCTTCCTTGTTGTTCGCCATGTTACCAGTTATAAGTGTAGGACGTGGCAGTACATGGGACACATCTGAGGCACTTTGTAGGACTGTGTATGGGATTTATATGTCTAACCGATAGGGAGTCTATCACCCACTTTACACAGCTTACACTGCCAGTAATGCCTAAGTACCTGTAGGTCAGTAAGCAGGGTGTGAGGCCATTGCCAGAGTTTATTGGTAAATCCAGCTGGGCAGGCTTTTGTTTTGAGGGTGCCCAAGCCTGGCCCTTCTCCCCTCTCCATTGACCTCACAGTACAGGTGCCCTCTCCTTGACTTCAGGTTCCTTCACAGTACATTTCCTTCTGTTGGCTAGTGCGATAAACAAAAGGCCGCGGCTTTTACTGTTCATACACTGCGGGTTGGCATGGGCCATTGCGGGCAGTGTAAGTCATGAGCGGTGGGTGACAGACTCTAGAAGGTCCCATGTTATGTAGTGCAGTAGATGCGCCTTTGCCGACATTTTCATGGGTAAAACACATTTTTTTTTTTTTTACAGACATAAAAGGAACGTGGGCACATGAAAAAGACCTAAGGGTATATTCACATGACAGATTCTGTGTTGAAATCCATATGAATTCTGCCCAAAAACACACTTCTTTCAATGAGTTGCTTGTCATTTATATACGTACATTCCGCATGGAAACCGCGGCAGGTAGCCACAATCGTGGACTCATTAGCAGGCATGTATGCAGCATATGAAACTGCAAATCCCCGACAGGAATCTGAGGGGCAGTCTTAGATTTCTGCTGCAAATTTGTTGCTAATGCTAGAGTAGAGGATCTGTTTTCTGAACGTAACCTTAGGTATTGTTCACACAGGCGCAACAACACATAGTAAAGGGCTTGGCTGTTCCCCATATTGGCTGTTATGAGTCAGATCAAAGAGCTATTTAACCCAGTAATGCTCAGTGAGGCGATAAAAGCTGTAACTAGGACCCACATTGAGAGCACACTCAGCTCTGTTGGCAGAAAAATAAAAAAGGCCATGGGCATCAGAATATGGCAATGCAAAGCTGTTTTCAAGCGCTTTTCAATGTTTAATCCTAAGAACAATGGCAGAATTGTGTTTTTTTTTCACCGTTATACCAAAACATCTTTGAAAATGTATACAATTCATCTGATGTACCACAAATTGGTGCTGTTATAAATATAATTAGCCCTGCTCTATGGCTACAGAAAAATAGAATAGGTAAGGCCCTTGAATTGCAGAGATTCCCAAAATGAATTTTTTTTTTTTTTTATGTTTGCCTGTTTTTTATTTTGGCAGTACTCTATAAAAATATTGTGCTTCTGTAGCAGTCAGCACAGAGAAATAGGTACCCTTGTCAGTTTACTGCTGCTGTGAGGGAGCCATGTTGTATGACCTCTCCATTCTTCTCTTGATAGGCCTAGGTGAAGATCCTCACAGAAGAGCACAGCACTCAGCAGTCTAACCCTGGGTTCAGACCTGAGCGTTCTGGAAACGCGCGTTTTAGTTGCGCATATTACAGCACGTTTTTGCAAATAGGAAACGCGCGTCGTACGCGCGTTCTTGTGATTGATTACTGTGGTGTCAATCACAATACGCGCGACAAACGCCCCAAAAAAAGCTCAAGTACTTGTTTATGCGTAGGGCGTTTTACAGCTGCGTTCGAACGCGCTGTAAAACGCGAAAATGTGAACCAGTCCCATAGGGAAGCATTGGTTTGCATGTGTTGAGCGTTTTACAGCGCGTTCGAACGCGCTGTAAAACGCGTAAGTGTGAACTTAGGGTTAGGCTGGGTTCAGACTTGCGCGTTTTACAGTGCGCTCAAACGCGCTGTAAAACGCTCAACACATGAAAACCAATGCTTCCCTATGGCCCTGGTTCTCAAAAAAGTTCTTGAGCTTCTTTGGGGCGTTTTGTTGCGCGTATTGTGATTGACGCCACAGTGGTTAATCACACGAACGCGCGTTAGACGCGCATTTCCTATCTGCAAAAATGCGCTGTAATATGTGCGACAGAAACGCGCGCTTTACGCGCGTATCAAATACGTGCAAGTCTGAACCCAGCCTTATCCTCTTTCCCTCTCTGGTCGGAGTGAAAGTTCTGACTGAGAGCAGCTACATTCACACGAACTGGGAAAATTGGCCATGTGACAACTGTTATCCAAAACCTATAATCGAGGTCATTAATGGAGGCATTCATAATACTGGGTGCTACTAAGGGGGGGCATTAATCATACTGGGGGCAATATGGAGGACACTGCAGGGGTTGCGATTTAAAAAAAAAGATAAGCCAATTGAATGCATGCATTTTAATGGCTGTTTTTAACCCCCTAGTGCTATATGACGTGTATACTCGTCATGGAGCACTGCTACTTAGTGCTCCATGACGAGTATAAACGTCATGGCATTAAACGGTCACCATGTCTGCAGATGAGGGCGGTCCCGGGCCGGCGATCGCTGTGATTGGCTAGTCTGTACAGACTAGCCAATCACATGATCTTAATGCCGGCTGAAAGATTCTGATCCCTACAGTCCTTGACTGTAGGGATCAAAACCATTTTAGGATGGCGGGCGGCAACGCTGATCCCCCTCCCGTCCCGATCTTTTTCAGGATGATCCATCGCCCCCCACCCCCATTTTCAGGATGGCCAGAGCAGTTAGCAGATTGTCAGCATACAGCTCAGACTGTGCTTGAAACAGCAGACATCGGTGTTGGCACTGATGTCGGCCGTTAAACCCTTCCATGATGCGGTCCATAGGGACCGCTGTATGGAAGAGGTTAACAGAGGGAGCTCCCTCCCTCATTGGGCTGCTGCTGTTGCAGCGTCCCGATGGTTACCATGGCAACTGGACACCTTCACAGGCATCCGGCTTGCCATGGTATAGGTAAGTTACTGTCCCCGCACGGTGAACGCCATAAAAAAATAAAATAAAGAAAAACTATTATGGAATACAAATTTTGCCCACCTCACTTCCCAAAAAAGGTATTAAAAGTGATCGAAAAAGACGTATGTTCCCCAAAATAGAACCAATCAAACAGTCACCTCATCCCCCAAAAAATGAGGTGCCCCTACATAAGACAATCGCCCAGAAAATGAAAAAAGTATGGCTTTTAGAAAATGGAGACACAAAAAAATGATTATTCTTTCTAAAATGCTTTTATTGTGTAAAACAAAAAAAATACACAAATTAGGTATCGCTGGCTTTGTAACGACCTTCTCTATAAAAATATCACTCAATCTTCCCCCAAAAGGTAAATGACGTTAAAAAATTAAATAAAAACTGTGCCTAAAAGCCATTTTTTGTCACTTTACATCATCAAAGTGTAATACCAAGCGATCAAAAAGACATATGCACCCCAAAATAGCACCAATCAAACCGTCATCTCATCCCTAAAAAAATGAGCCCTTACATAAGACAGTCGGCCAAAAAATAAAAAAAACTATAGCTCTCAGAATATGGAGACACTAAAACATGATTTTTTGTGTATCAAAAATGCTTTTATTAGGTTAAAATGAAGTAAATAACACTGTAAAAAAAAAAAAAGCCAAAAAAGCAATTTTTTGTTACCTTACATCACAAAAAGTATAATACCAAGTGATCAAAAAGTCGTATGTAACCCAAAATAGTACCAATCAAACCGTTACCTCATCCCACTAAAAATAAGACCCTACCAAAGAATAAAAAAAAAAATATGGCTTTCAGAGAATGGAGACACATTTTTTTTCAAAATGCTTTTATTGTGTGAAACCAAAATAAAAATAAAAAATAGACATATTAGGGTACTTTCACACTTGCAGCATTGTGATCCGGCAAGCAGTTCTGTTGCCTGTATGCAAACGCATGTAATTTTTTCTGACTGATCAGGCATTTTCAGACTGATCAGGTCTGAAAAATGCCTGATCAGTCAGAAAAATGCATTGCAATACCGGATCAACTTTTCTGGTGTCATCAGGAAAAACGGATCCGGTATTTATTTATTTTTTTACATTTTTAACCCCTTAAGGACCCTAAGGACTCTGACCAGTGTCACTTTATGTGGTGATAACTTTAAAACGCTTTTTCTTATCCAGGCCATTCTGAGATTGTTTTTTTCGTCACATATTGTACTTCATGGTAAAATGAAGTCGAAAAATTTTATTTTTATTTATAAAAAAATAAAAAATTGACCAAAAATTTTGAAAAATTTGAAATTTTCCAAGTTTCAATTTCTCTACTTCTATAATACATAGTAATAGCGCCCAAAAAAGTTTCTGATTTACATTCCCCATATGTCTACTTCATGTATCGATCGTTTTGGGAATGCCATTTCAGTTTTTGGGGACGTTACAAGGCTTAGAAATTTTTCTGAAATTTTCAAAAAACCACTTTTTAGGGACCAGTTCAGGTCTGAAGTCACTTTGTGGGGATTACATAATAGAAACCATCCAAAAATGACCCCATTCTATAAACTACACCCCTCAAGGTATTCAAAACTGATTTTACAAACGTCATTAACCCTTTAGGTTTTCCACAAGAGTTAATGGCAAATGGAGATAAAATTTCAGAATTTCGATTTTTTGGGGGAAAATTTTCCATTGTAATCCATTTTTTCCAGCAACAAAGCAAGGGTTAACAGCCAAACAAAACTTAATATTTATTCCCCCGATTCTGTAGTTTGCACGAACACCCAATATGTGGTTGTAAACTGCTGTATGGCCAAACTGGAAGGTGGATTTTTGGAAGGTGGATTTTGCTGGACTGGTTTTTTGACACCATGTCCCATTTGAAGCCCCCCGATGCACCCCTAGAGTAGAAACTCCATAAAAGTGACTTCATCTAAGAAACTACACCCCTCAAGGTATTCAAAACCAGTTTTACAAACTTTGTTAACCCTTTAGGTGTTCCACAAGAGTTATTGGCAAATGGAGATGAAATTTCAGAATTTCTCAAAAAAAAGTGTAATATAGAGCAACTAAAAATCATATTTACCCTAATATAGTACCAATAAAACTGACACCTTATCCCGCAGTTTCCAAAATGGGCTCACTTTTTTGGAGTTTCTACTGTAGGGGTGCATCAGGGGGGCTTCAAATGGGACATAGTGTCAAAAAACCAGTCCAGCAAAATCTGCCTTCCAAAAACCCTATGGCGTTCCTTTCCTTCTAAGCCCTGCCGTTTGGCCATACAGCAGTTTACGACCACATATGGGGTGTTTTTGCAAACTACAGAATCAGGGCAATAAATATAGAGTTTTGTTTGGCTGTTAACCCTTGCTTTGTTACTGGAAAAATAGATTAAAATGGAAAATTTGCAAAAAAATAGCTGTTTTGGGACCGTTTTTATTTTTTGTTATTTATATCGCTAAATTGACAGGTTAGATTGTGTGCTATTTCTATAGAGCAGGTTGTTACGGACACGGCAATACAAAATATGACTACTTTTTGGGGGTTTGGTTTCATTTTTACATAATAAAGCATTTTTGAAAAAAAATATTTTTTAGTGTCTCCACATTCTGAAAGCCATAGTTTTATTTTTATTTTTTGGGCGACTGTCTTATGTAAGGGGCTCATTTTTTGCGGGATGAGATGGCGGTTTGATTGGCACTATCTTGGGGTGCATATGACATTTTGGTCACTTGCTATTACACTTTTTGTGATGTAAGGTGACAAAAATGGCTTTTGACACCGTATTTATTATTATTTTTTTGCTGTGTTCAGCTGAGGGGTTAGGTCATGTGTTATTTTTATAGAGCAGGTTGTGACGGACGTGGCGATACATAATATGTATACTTTTTATTTATTAAATATAATTTTTTAAAACAAAAAAAAATCATGTTGTAGTGTCTCCATAGTTTGAGAGCCATATTATTATTATTTTTTGGGCGATTGTCCTTTGTAGGGGCTCATTTTTTGCGGGATGAGGTGACGGTTAGATTGGCACTATTTGGGGGGTCATATGACTTTTTGATCGCTTGCTATTACACTTTTTGTGATGTAAGGTGACAAAAAATGGCTTTTTGACAAAGTTTTTATTTAATTTTTTTACAGTGTTTACTTGAGGGGTTAGGTCATGTGATATTTTTATAGAGCAGATTCTTACGGACGTGAAGATACCCAATATGTCTACTTTTTTTTTTTTTTTTACATTTAACACTAAAAAGCATTTTTGAAACAAAAAAAATCATGTTTTAGTCTGAGAGGCATAGTTTTTTTATTTTTTGGCCAATTGTTTTAGTTAGGGGCTCATTTTTTGCGGGATGAGATGGCGGTTTGATTGGTACTATTTTGGGAGGCAAACGCCTTTTTGATTGCTTTGTATTACACTTTTAGTGATGTAAGGTGCCAAAAAATGGCTTATTTACACCATTTTTTTTTTTTTTTTATGGTGTTCACCTGAGGAGTTCAGTCATGTGATATTTTTATAGAGCAGGTTTTTACGGACGTGACGATACCTAATATGTGTAGTGTATTTAATTTTTTTTCATTTTAACTTTTTTTTCTTTTGGCCCAGACCCACTTGGTTCTTGTAGATCTAGTGGATCTAGTGTCTGTATAATACAGTACAGTGCACTGTGCTGTATTTTTTACTTTACAAAGTCTGAATAGACCTTTAGCAGGTCTATTCAGACTTTCAGCACCATGGAAAGCAGGACGCTTCTGAAAACCTCCTGCTTCCATGGCAACCATCACCCGCTGCCATAAGAGAGCAGCGGGTGATGGATGGGGAGGGAGGGGGGCTCCCTCCCTCTGCAATCCCATCCTGTTGGGGGGCTGCAAAGGCACAGCAGCCCCCCGATGGGAGAGGGAGGGAGCTCCCTCCCTTTTGACCCTTTCATACGATCAAGCGCAGATGCCAGCCGTTTCTATCAGAGTGTCAGCAATGTGCTGACACTCTGATAGATCCACTAGACACCAGGGAATAATACAGAGGAGGCGGGCGGGGGATCGCACCGCCGCCCGCAACCACCCCCCCTGCACCCCCGCAGCCAAAATATGATTGGGGGCTGCAGGGGGGGGGTTAAAAATTAAAACTTTGGGGGCATTAACTCTCTGATCCCCGCGGTCACAGACCGCGGGGGTCAGAGATCGCACAGAGCGCTGCAAACCGCAGATCTGAATTGACCTGCGGTTTGCAGCGATCGCCCATACGGGGGGGTCACAGGACCCCCCTGGGCATTGTAACAAGGTACCTGCTGAATGATTTCAGCAGGTACCTTGTTCCGATCACTGCCGGCTGAGCAGCAGTGGACGGAACTACTCATGACGTACCGGTACGTCATGGCTCCTTAAGGACTCGGAAACCATGACGTACAGGTACGTCATGCGTCCTTAATGGGTTAAAGGTCTGCACATGCGCAGAGCAGAATGCTGGATCCGTCATTGCGGTATTTTTAATGCCGGATCCGGCACTAATACATTTCAATGTAAATTAATGCCGGATCCGGCATTCCGACAACTGATCAGGCATTTTGGACGGAGATAATACCGCAGCATGCTGCGGTATTTCCTCCATCCAAAACACCTGACAGTGACTGAACTGATGCATCCTGAACGGATTTCTCTCCATTCAGAATGCATTGGGATAAAACTGATCAGTTCTTTTCTGGTATTGAGCCCCTAGGACTGAACTCAATGCCGGAAAAGAAAAACGCAAGTGTGATCACTACAACGCCCAGCTCTTTCCCCCTCTTGTCATTCCCCCCCCACCTCTTGTCATTCATTTCCCCCCTCTTGTCATTCATTTCCCCCCTCTTGTCATTCATTTTCCCCCTTCTTGTCATTCATTTTCCCCTTCTTGTCATTCACTTCCCTCCTCTTGTCATTCACTTCCCTCCTCTTGTCATTCACTTCCCTCCTCTTGTCATTCTCTTTTCCCCCCTCTTGTCATTCTCTTTTCCCCCCTCTTGTCATTCTCTCTCCCCCCCCTTGTCATTCTCTTTCCCCCCCTCTTGTCATTCTCTTTCCCCTCTTGTCATTCTCTTTCCCCCTCTTGTCATTCTCTTTCCCCCCTCTTGTCATTCTCTTTCCCCTCTTGTCATTCTCTCTTTCCCTCTTGTCATTCTCTTTCCCCTTGTCATTCTCTTTTCCCCTCTTGTCATTCTCTCTTCTCCCTCTTGTCATTCTCTTTCCCCCTCTTGTCATTCTCTTTCCCCCTCTTGTCATTCTCTCTCTCTCCCTCTTGTCATTCTCTCTCCCCTCTTGTCATTCTCTCTCCCCTCTTGTCATTCTCTCTCCTCTTGTCATTCTCTCTCTCCCTCTTGTCATTCTCTCTCCCCTCTTGTCATTCTCTCTCCCCCTCTTGTCATTCTCTCTCCCCTCTTGTCATTCTCTCTCCCCCCTCTTGTCATTCTCTCTCCTCCCCTCATGTCATTCTCTCTCCTCCCTCATGTCATTCTCTCTCCCCTCTTGTCATTCTCTCTCTCCCCTTGTCATTCTCTCTCCCCCCTTGTCATTCTCTCTCTCCCCCTTGTCATTCTCTCTCTCTCCCTCTTGTCATTCTCTCTCCCCCTCTTGTCATTCTCTCTCCCCCCTCTTGTCATTCTCTCTCCCCCTCTTGTCATTCTCTCTCCCCCTCTTGTCATTCTCTCTCCCCCTCTTGTCATTCTCTCTCCCCCCTCTTGTCATTCTCTCTCCCCCTCTTGTCATTCTCTCTCCCCTCTTGTCATTCTCTCTCTCCCCTTGTCATTCTCTCCCCTTGTCATTCCCCCCTCTCTGTCATTCTCTCCCCCTCTTGTCATTCTCTCTCTCCCCCTTGTCATTCTCTCTCCCTCCCTCCCTCTTGTCATTCTCTCTCCCTCCCTCTTCCCTCGCTCTGTATGGTCCACGAGTACAGGAGCTTTAGTTTCCTGTACCCGGGCGGACTGACAGGAAGTGCACAGTGCTCTCTATAGAGCGCTCGGGTGGCTGCAGCATGACGGGGGCCGGGCACTCCTAGGACGCGCCGACCCTGCGCCTGGCCACCTTTGCAAACAGGCTGACAAATATTTGTCGAGCCCTACCCTAAGGTGAATGCTGTCAAAAAACAAAACAAAAAAGAAACTGTGCCAAAACAACCCATTTTTTTGGTCTACTTGCCCAATAAAGTGAAATATTGAATGATCAAAAAATATTATGTACCCAAAACTGGGACCAATGAAAATGTCAACTCTTCCCGCAAAAAATGAGCCTCTTCACAAGATGATCGGCAAAAAATTAGAAAAACTTTGTCTTTCAGAAAATGGAGACACAAAAACATGATTTAAAAAAAAAAAATTCTTTACTATGTAAAACTGAAGCAAACAAACAAAGAAAGTAGACATATTTCATATCATCATGTCCGTTTCAACTTGCTTTATACAAATAGCACATTATCTAACCTGTCAGAGGAACATTGTTATAGCCCTTATAGCCCTTATAGCAGTTTACGACCACATGTGGGGTCTTTCTCTTAAACACAGGATCAGGGTAACAGATTTTGAGTTTTGTTTGGCTGTTAACCCTTCATGTGTTACAGGAAACAATTGATTAAAATGGAAAAAAGTGAAATTTAGAAATGTCATCTCCATTTTCCTTTAACCACTACAGGACCGCCTAACGCACGGATGCGTCCGGCGGGCGGTCCTGTAGTTCTGATATGACGCATCGGCGCGTCATCTCGCGAGACGCGAGATTTCCTGTGAATGTGCGCGCGTTCACAGTGCCGCGCGTCTCAGTAGTTTAACTACAGCCTGCCAGCGATGATCAATCGCTGGCAGGCTGTAGATGCTAAATAAAAAGCATCAAAGATGTATATCAGACGCTGTTTTGTTAACAGCATCTGATATACCTGCTACCTGGTCCTCTGGTGGTCCCATTTACTGGGATCGACCACCAGAGGACCAGGTATCTATGTAAAGTTGCACCAAACACTACACTAACCCCCCCACCCCCTCACTTATCAACCCCTTGTTAACCCCTTGATCACCCCATCTAGACCCCTGATCACCCCCTGTCACTGATCACCCCCTTGTAAGGCTCCATTCAGACGTCCATATGTGTTTTGCGGATCCGTGGATTCACGGATCCGCAGATCCTCAAAACACGGACACCGGCAATGTGCTTTCCGCATTTTGCAGAGCCGCACATTGCCAGAACTATATAGAAAATGCTTTTTCTTGTCCGCAATTGCGGACAAGAATAGGACATGTTCTATATTTTTTTGGCGGAACGGAAGACCCGGAAGAGCGGATCCGTAATTCCGGATCCTTGCGGGACAAAGTCTGTCCCCATAGAAATGAATGGGTCCGCAATTCCGTTCCGCAAACAGAATAGCGGACGTGTGAATGGGGCATAAGGGTCCCTTATCACCGCCAGTTAGCTAGCTACTTGTTAGGTAGTTAGCGCCCAGCCCACCGCACCGCAGTCACTGATTTTGGCACAGATTTTTTCATCCACAATGATCGATGCGAATGAAAAACCTGTGCCGTTCATTTTTATTTTTTTTTCAGCCCAGAGGCTGAACGGAAAAAAAAAATCTCATTACCCGTATGCTCAATATAAGGAGAATAGCAGAAACTCCTAATGCTGGCCATACGTGTAATGATTGTGGAGACCCTCAAATGCCAGAGCAGTACAAAAACCTCACATGTGACCCCATTTTAGAAAGAAGACGCCCCAAGGTATTCCGTGAGGGGTATGGTGAGTTCATGTAAAATTTTATTTTTTGTCACAAGTTATTGGAATATGAGACTTTATAAAAAACAAAAAAAAAAAAAATATATCAATTTCCGCTAACTTGTGCCAAAAAATAAAAATTCTGTGAACTCGCCATGCCCCTCACAGAATACATTGGGGTGTCTTCTTTCCAAAATGGGGTCACTTGTGGGGTATTTATACTGCCCTGGCATTTTAGGGGTCCTAAAGCGTGAGAATCCAAATGCGTAAAAATGCCCTGTGAAATCCTAAAGGTACTCATGGGAATTAGGGCCCTTTGCGCATCTTGGCTGCAAAAAAGTGGCACAGATGTGGTATCGCCGTACTCAGGAGAAGTAGGGCAATGTGTTTTGGGGTGTATTTTATACATATATAACCATACTTTGCGTGAAAAATATCGCTGTAAACGACAACTTTTTACATTTTTTTATTCAAAGTTGTCAATTTACAGAGATATTTCTCTCACCCAGCATGGGTATATGTAAAAATACACCCAAAACACATTGCCCTACTTCTCCTGAGTACAGCGATACCACATGAGTGACACTTTTTTGCAGCCAAGATGCGCAAAGGGGCCCAAATTCCAATGAGTAACTTTTAGGAGGGCATTTTTACGCATTTTTCTTCTCACGCTTTAGGGCCCCTAAAATGCCAGGGCAGTATAAATACCCCACATGTGACCCCATTTTGGAAAGAAGACACCCCAAGGTATTCGCTGAGGGGCATAGTGAGTCCATGAAAAATTAAACTTTTAGTCAAAAGTTAGCGGAAAGGGAGACTTTGTGAGAAAAAATAATAAAAAATCAATTTCTGCTAACTTGTGCCAAAAAAAAAATCTTCTATGAACTCGCCATGCCCCTCATGGAATACCTTGGGGTGTCTTCTTTCCAAAATGGGGTCACATGTGGGGTATTTATACTGTCCTGGCATTTTAGAGGCCCTACAGCGTGAGAAGAAAAATGCGTAAAAATGCCCTCCTAAAAGGTACTCATTGGAATTTGGGCCCCTTTGCGCATCTTGGCTGCAAAAAAGTGTCACTCATGTGGTATCGCTGTACTCAGGAGAAGTAGGGCAATGTGTTTTGGGGTGTATTTTTACATTTACCCATGCTGGGTGAGAGAAATATCTCTGTAAATTGACAACTTTGAATAAAAAAATGTAAAAAGTTGTCGTTTACAGCGATATTTCTCTCACCCAGCATGGGTATATGTAAAAATACACCTCAAAACACATTGCCCTACTTCTCCTGAGTACGGCGATACCACATGAGTGACACTTTTTTGCAGCTAAGATGCGCAAAGGGGCCCTAAAACCAATGAGTACCTTTTAGGATTTCACAGGGCATTTTTACGCATTTGGATTCTCACGCTTTAGAGCCCCTAAAATGCCAGGGCAGTATAAATACCCCACAAGTGACCCCATTTTGGAAAGAAGACACCCCAAGGTATTCTGTGAGGGGCATGGCGAGTTCACAGAATTTTTATTTTTTGGCACAAGTTATCGGAAATTGATATATTATTTTTTTTTATTTTGTTTTTTATAAAGTCACATATTCCACTAACTTGTGACAAAAAATAAAATTTTACATGAACTCACCATACCCCTCACGGAATACCTTGGGGTGTCTTCTTTCCAAAATGGGGTCACTTGTGGAATATTTATACTGCCCTGGCATTTTAGGGGCCCCTAAAGCGTGAGAAGAAGTCTGGAATCCAAATGCGTAAAAATGCCCTGTGAAATCCTAAAGGTACTCATTGGAATTTGGGCCCCTTTGCGCACCCAGGCTGCAAAATAGTGTCACACATGTGGTATCCCCGTGCTCGGGAGAAGTAGGGCAATGTGTTTTGGGGTGTATTTTTATATATACCCATGTTGGGTGAGAGAAATATCTCTGTAAACGACAACTTTTTAAAAAATTTTATACAAAGTTGTCAGTTTACAGAGATATTTCTCTCACCCAACATGGATATATTTAAAAATACACCCCAAAACACATTGCCCTACTTCTCCTGAGTACGGCGATACCACATGTGTGACACTTTTTTGCAGCCTGGGTGCGCAAAGGGGCCCAAATTCCAACGAGTACCTTTAGCTTTTACTTGGCTGCTCACAATTAGCCCCACCCAAAATGCCAGAACAGTAAACACACCCCACAAATGACCCCATTTCGGAAAGTAGACACCCCAAGGTATTCACTGAGGGGCATAGTGAGTCCGTCTGAGATTTTTTTTTTTTTTGCCAGAAGTTGCAGAAATGGAAACTTTATTATATATTTTTTTTCCTCAGAAAGTGTAATTTTCTGCTAACTTGTGAAAAAAAATGAAATGATACATGAACTCACCATGCCCCTCCGCGAATACTTTGGGGTGTCTTCTTTCTAAAATGGTGTCATTTGGGGAGTATTTATACTATCCTGGCATTCTAGCACCTGAAGAAACATGACAGGCGCTCAGAAAGTCAGAGCTGCTTCAAAATGCGGAAATTCACTTTTTTTGCAAAAATGTTGTTAAATTTTTATTAATGGCAAAAAAAGTAAAAATGTCAGCAAGAATGAAATACCACCAAATGAAAGCTCTATTAGTGAGAAGAAAAGGAGGTAAAATTCATTTGGGTGGTAAGTTGTATGACGGAGCAATAAACGGTGAAAATAGTGTAGTGCAGAATTGTATAAAGTGGCCTGGTCATTAAGGGTGTTTAAGCTAGGGGGGCTGAAGTGGTTAATTCTTGTGGAATACATAAAGGGTTAACAAAATTAGTAAAATCAGTTTTAAATAACTTGAGGGGTGTAGTTTCTAAATTGTGGTAATTTATGGGTGGTGTCAACTGTATAAGCCCCACAAAGTGACTTTATAACTGAACTGGTCCTTAAAGAAATGGTTTTGGAAATGTTCTTAAAAGTTTTAAGAATTGCTTCTAAAATTCTAAAGCCCCTTTCACACAGACGAGTTCACGCATTGCACCCGCTATGAATCTGGACCCATTCATTTCAGTGGGCTTGTGTACATGAGCAATGTTTTTCACGCATCACTTGTGCGTTGCGTGAAAATCGCAGCATGTTCTATATTCTGCGTTTTTTCACGGAACGCAGGCCGCATAGAAGTGAATGGGGCTGCGTTAAAATTGCATTGCATCCGCAAGCAAGTGCGGATTCAATGTGATTTTCACAGATGGTTGCTAAGGAGATTATGTTAATAAACAGGGACGAGCCCCGGGATCCCATCAAAGTCCATTTACTTTAACATGGTTATAATGCAAAACAATAGCATCCTCCTATCTTCTTTCAGCAGGACCTGCGCTGACGTCACCGCGCTCACCACGTGGTGAGCGTGATGACGTCACCAAAGGTCCTTTTCCTTCTAGGTCCTCGAAGAAGAAAGAAGACGAGCAGGGCTGCGTAAGCAAGTGGATGAGGTGAGTTTATGTATTTATTTATTATTTTTTAACCCTTCCATCACTATTTTACTTTGCATTCTGTATTAAGAATGATATTATTTTCCCTTATAACCATGTTATAAGGGAAAATAATAAAGATCGTGTCCCAGAGAATGGATAGGAAATCGTTTATTACACACTATGAATCAAATCCGGGTTTTATCACACCACTATAGAATATGCAGAGAAATGGCTCTGGCTGATGTCTGGCGATCTCTGTATGGTGATAAACAGGTCTATTCCTGCTTTAGTAATACATATTAGTCCATGTCCCGAATTGATCTCGCCCTCGCCAATATGGCGCTGCTGGATAGGATAAAAAAAATGAAGTACGAAACCCATGGTATCTCTGACCACTCCCCCGTACTCTTTGGATGCGAGGGCAATTTAGTTAAAATAAGTCTATATGCCGATGACATCTTGCTGTATTTGAAAGAAGGATATGCTAGCCTGCCCAGACTCATGGATAACATAGATGAATTTGGACAACTTTCAGGTTATGAAATAAATTGGGAGAAATCCAAGTTCCTCCCTTTAAAACGCCCAGTCCCCACCAGCCACAAATTCAATGTCTGTATATTGGATCCAGCGGACTCCCTGCCATATTTGGGCATCTACATTGGGAACCGACTGGAACACTATACGAAATTGAACATATCCCCTATGATATGCAAAGTAAAAGAAAAAATTAAGACCTGGTTAAAACTTCCCCTGTCACAAATTAACCGTATTGCCCTTATAAAAATGACTCTACTCCCAATGATACTGTATGTACTAGGGATGTCCCGATACCATTTTTTTAAGACCGAGTACGAGTACCGATACTTTTATTTAAGTACTCGCCGATACCAATTACCGATACCTCGTATAAACAGCGTCGCAGTTGCCGATAGCAGTGAAAAAATTAAAGCTGGAATTTGGTTGCTATGGACAACGGCTTTTCTTTTCCTTTGTACAAGTGTTAATAAATTAATAAATGGGAATATAATAGTGTTTTCCAACCAATGTGCCACCAGGGGGATCTGTTATGGGGTTATCTGTGGATGTCACTGTTATGGGGGGGATCTGTGGATGACGCTGTTATGGGGGATCTGTGGATGACAGACTGTTATGGGGGGATCTGTGGATGACAGACTGTTATGGGGGGATCTGTGGATGACACACTGTTATGGGGATCTGTGGATGACACACTGTTATGGGGGTCTGTGGGTGACACTGTTATGGGGGGATCTGTGGATGACACTGTAATGGGGGGATCTGAGGAGGACGCACTGTTATGGGGGGGATCTGTGGATGACACTGTAATGGGGGGATCTGTGGATGACGCTGTTATGGGGGATCTGTGAATGACACTAATGGGGGAGTTCTCTGGATGACACTAATGGGGTCTCTGGATGACACTATGGGGATCTCTGGATGACACTGTCAGGGTTATGTGGATGACACATATATAGCATATTATGCTATATACGTGTCATCCACAGATCCCCCATTAGTGTCATCCACAGACCCCATAAGTGCCATCATAGTGTGTGTGGGGGCAGTTTACACTCACAGGGGCCGGTGTAGCTTGACTCTTTCATACACCGGCCCCGCAGCTCCTATACACTATTGAGGTAAACTTAATCTCTATTAATGTGGCCGAATTACTAACTATATGCGCAGTCTCCCTCAGGTTAGGCGCTCAGTCCCTCCATGCTCCTCCTGCCCCGCGCTTTCTGCATTCATAAAGTGGGCGGAGCGCGCAGGAGGGACGTGAGGTGCTTGGAGGAATCGGGCAGCTTGAGCTCTCAGTTCCTCCATGCGCCTCATGTCCCGCCTGCCCGCTCCGCCCACTTTTATGAATGAAGAAGGCAGGCGGGGCAGGAGGAGAATGGAAGGACTGAGCGCCTGACCTGAGGGAGACTGCTCATCAATAGTTAGTAATTCCGGTCACATTAATAGAGATTAGGTTTACTTCAACAGTGTATAGGAGCTGCCGGACTGGAACTTCCGGTATCGGCAGCGGTATCGGAGGCATTTTCACGAGTACAAGTACTCGTGAAAATGACGGTATCGGTCCCGATACCGATACTGGTATCGGGACATTCCTAGTATTTATACTGCCCTGGTATTTTAGGGGCCCTAAAGCGTGAGAATCCAAATGCGTAAAAATACCCTCCTAAAAGGTACTCATTGGAATTAGGGCCCCTTTGCGCATCTTGGCTGCAAAAAAGTGTCACACATGTGGTATCGCCGTACTAAGGAGAAGTAGGGCAATGTGTTTTGGGGTGTATTTTTACATATACCCATGCTGTGTGTGAGAAATTAATCTGTAAATGACAACTTTTTAAAAAAATTTATATATTGAGCATACGGGTAATGAGATATTTTTTTTTTCGTTCAGCCTCTGGGCTGAAAAAAAAATGAACGGCACAGATTTCTTCATTCGCATCGATCAATGTGAATGAAAAAATCTCTGCCAAAAAATATGCAAAAAAAAAGAGGCGAATACCAGATCCCTGTAGAGAGGTTAAAGGTTGAAAACCAGTAGACTGCAAGGACAGCGCCCTTGAGTTAAGCCCAAAGTGAAATCAGTTTGTTGGCACAGTTGGTTCCACACCCACTGTCCGTGACGCCTACATCATGAGATGTTTGCAATCCTCTGCATGAACTTTACAGGATAATATGTTGAACTGAATGGCTGTTTGTCATTTTTTGGTCTTACATAGTATGTGATTAAGCTTATGAACATGACTGTGGTTTTGGTTCTCATTCACTTCAATGCACCGTGTGCTGCCTGCATCCGTATGTCCTTTTGCCCCGCAAAATAGAACATGTCCTATTTTTGTCTGTTTTCCAGACAAGCTTAGGACAGTTCTACAGAGGGCAGGAGATTCTGTTCCGCAAAAAGCGGAATGCATATAGCCGGTATCCATATTTTGCGGATCGCAAAAATGGCTATGGCTGTGTGCATGAGCCCTTAGTAAGACTTTGTTTTGAGCATAAACAATTTCTATTCTCTTTTTTGCTTACTTAGAACAAGACACTATGCAACATAAAGAAGCTATCCAACCAGTGTTTTGCAGCAGCCCTGGATTCCAATCGAGGTTTTGGTGAAATAAATCAGTGACCCTAATAATTTTGTTAATCATCAAGCACGTTAACATGTTGAAAAGAAATCTAAACTCACACATTGATAATGAACCTCGCACTTTACGTTCTGATCTACCTAGTGGTGGGATTCCTATATGCAAACCATCACACCTGAGTGCTCTGCCACTCGCATCCAATTCATTACAAATTAGTCAGTCACCCACAGGATGTTTTGTAACACAGAAAGACAAGAACCAAACGTCAGGCGTGCAGGCGTTAAGCATGAATGTTAACATCCAAGAAGAACATTCGGTGTGTGGATCGGTTCCTTCGGATACCATTGATGATGCCACAAATCAGACAGGATCTGCGTCAGACACTTTTGTTGAGCCAAAGAACGCAGGGAATGAGATGCTTGTCTCCAATGAGGAAAGTAATAAACAATCTAAGGAGCATGAAATGAAAAGGCAACCACCTACAGACTTTGGTGTCTCTCCTTGTTCATCTGAAAATCCATCCACTAAATTTTCTTCTGAGCCTTCTTTTGGCACATCACCCCGTGATGAGAACAATCCTTCATGTGCTACTTATTCAAACACACCGTTCAGTCGTTTTGAAGGATTTACGGCTCCACCTCCGACTTTTTCCTTTTTTACTGATCTACCCTCTAGCTTGAAGTTTTTCAGCTTTATCATACTACATGTCCCAGAAGATCAAGAGGAAGCTGGGAGGGTATGTCAAATTTTAAACAACCTTCAGATTGGAGAAGGTACAACATTTTGTGAAGGGTTTGAGACTGCAGGATTAAGTCCTCTGAAATGCCTTGAAGATGCTGTGGAAAATTCTGCCTATATTGTCCTATTGCTCACTACTGGCTTTTTATCCAGATGGGGAAAGTTTCAGACTAATGTAGTTCTTATGAATTCAATTGAAGATAAAAACAAATCAGGAACTGTAATTCCTCTTATTCCAAAGTCAGAGACCCTAAAATGTAAAATACCTTTGGGTCTTCAGTCATTAATTAAATTAGAAGAGAAGTCATTTCTCTTTGAGAAACAAGTGCGGAACACATTCAAATGGGATGTGATCGAAAGACAGCAAAAACTTTGGAATATAGAGCAGGATTTTAGAACAAAAAAAAAATGTTTAGAAGATGCTGAAGACCTATCTAATTCTTTGGAAAATCAACAACATATCACCATGGATCTACAGACCGTTTGCACTCGTCTCTGTGCTCAAATGTCATCAATGATGTCCAATCTGCCAGCCCAAGTAATCCCGGGATCAGTTATACATATAAACAATGCGAGTAATGTTCAGATCGGCAATCAAAACAGCATGAATGTTCAAAAAACGACAAATGTGCCACAGATGGAAATGTCTGGAGAATGTTATCAAGAATGTAACAATGACGTTCAAGGTCAATTTTAATTATTGAAACATTATTTGCAAAAAAAAACCTGACCTTTTGTGATTAATTTTTTATTATTTCACTGTCTTGTAAAAATCAATAGAAATTTAAATACAGGTTGTATTTTCATAGATATCTGTTAAAGAGGACCTGTCACCGTGAAATGCAGTGCAATCTACAGGCAGCAGGTTACAGAGCAAGATAAGCAGCAGAATGATATATTTTTGATAACCCAAAGTTTGTTAAACTATCATATAGTTTTATGGGAAAATATTCGGTAAAATGTGTAGTCTATACTTTTCATTTTCTACTATTTTTGACCTTTTTCAAGGAGAAGATCTTAACAGTGATTGCTTGCATTCTCTGTGTAAAGGTCCCTTTAGACAGGGCAGTTTAGCAGACGTTTGTTGGGAAGGAAGCGTTACTTCCTTTCTCCCTCCTGGCAAGCGCCTGTTCATTGAAGGAGACCACAGCATTTTACATGTAGCGACAGTATAGGGAGGAGCGATCGATAATGCTGTTGCTTGTCCCCATACATAATTATTGTTTGGCTACAGCAGAGTGCTGTTTAGATAGCAAGATCTGTTGCCAGCAAATTATGAGTCTGCCTGAAAGATGCGTTTTCCCGATAAACCAGCGTTACACTTGTTCATCAGGTAATCCGCAGCTACTTTACACTATGAACACCTGTTAGTGATTATGTGACCGAGAATCGGCCCGTGTAGAGCAGTCTTAAAGGGGTTGTCTGGGTTCAGAGCTGAACCTGGACATACCAATAATTTCACCCAGGCAGCCCCCACTGAAATGAGCATCGGAGCATTTCATGCGCAGGGCAAAGGCTCTTTTATTTACTATAACACACTGCTGACGTCACCGGCTCTGATGGGTGGGCTATAGTGCTGCCCTAGCCATTTTACAGGCTAGGGCAGCGCTAAAGCCTGCCCATCAGTGCCGGTGACATCACAAGGCTCACTGCTGGGCGGAAGCCTCTGCCTGGCAGCCCAAAGGAGAGCCCGTTCGTCACCGGAACTCTACAAAATGCCTTTGCTCTGCGCGATTCAGCGCAAGGCAAAGGAGAGCATCGGAGCATGAACTGCTCCGATGCTCTTGTCAGGGGGGCTGCCTGGGTGTAAATACGGGTATGTCCGGGTTGAGCTCTGAACCCGGACAATCCCATTAAGTGTGTATACTGAGATAGCTGTCAGTCACTGATAATACCTCCCCTGTAAAATATAAAATCATAAATAACAGACATATAAATGTATAAATTACACTTTTACTGAGTCTTTTTCCACAAAAATAAATATGAATCTGCTGAGCTCCTACTGCTCTAAAGCCTGCTGCCTGCATTTTGTGGTACACAGATCTCTTTAAATGCTATTCTACTGACACCAGGCAGTGGTCTGTTGACTGCAGCAGGTTTTCCTCCAGGATCCACATTCACTTCCATATTTACTCCCCACAGTCTGCTGCGGCAAGACATCCTCGCATATGGTGCCTCTATTCTTTAGTTGGGAATGCATACTTTTCGACAAGCATAAGCCTTGATTGTGATTCAGTTGAAACCAAGAAACAATATGAAACCAGTAAAAATAAACTTAACTCAAAAAAATGCGGCACATTTAATTTTGGATAGACGATTCTTTGTCATTAAAATTCATACTGCAGTATAACGCATAGACCAGGGGTGCACAACCTTTTCTGGTTGGCGGCCACATTGTCAGACTGAAGGAATCCCAAGGGCTGAAAATAAAAGTTAAAGGGGTATTACCAATTGAAATACTGTATTTATAACGTATTTTACATACAGTATATACTATAAATGTGTGGTTACACATCCAGAATTCCCATCTAATGGGGGAATACATGAAAAATGCATGTGAGCAGCCACAAGACATAGACGTACATGTCTGTCACCAGATGGTTGGGGGCCGCACAGAATGATATCGAGGGCTGCGCATAGACTCATTTTAAAAAAAGCCTTCAGCATAAACTTAAAGTGGTTATCCTATGAAAGTCTTATGACAGGCTGACTACTCTGGCCCTCACCGCAGCTGCTCCCCAATTTGAAAAGTGGCGAGTGGTGAGTAAAACGCCTAAAAATTCACGACAGCAGCTTGCGCCACTGTGGTGCAGAGTTGATGATAAATGTCCCCCACAGAATCCAGCTGAAACAGCTGACTGACTCGATACAGATGAAGGATATTGTACAACTCTGAAATGTATTTTTGGTTAAGGGAGTTTTTTATTATAGAATTATTATGTAGGTAAAAAGTGGTTGTCTGCAGCTATGTTTGAGTAAAGGAATCTGTGGATTAGGGCTGGGTGTGGGTAGGGTAATGAATATCAATGTTGCCTTCTTGAATGCTAGAGGCCTAAAAAAAAACTATAGAAACAGTAAGGCCTCATGCACACGAACGTTTATTTTTTCAGTTTACGTTCTGTTTTTTTGCATTCTCTATACGGAACCATTCATTTCAATGGATCCGCAAAAAAAACGGACGGTACTCCGTATGCCTTCTGTTTCCGTTTTTCCGTTCTGTTCAAAGATAGAACATGTCCTATTATTGTCCGCATAACGGACAAGGATAATACTGTTTTATCAGGGGCCAGCTGTTCCTTTCCGCAAAAAAACGGAATGCACACGGACATCATCCGTATTTTTGCAGGTCAGTTTTTTGTGGACCGCAGAATACTAAAAAAGCCATACGGTTGTGTGCAATAGGCCTAAAAGTTGGGTGGATCAGTCTTTCTTCTCAGTCCACACATCTTATTCACAAGTGGTTACTATATTACGACACAGGCTGTAGACTTTAGAGGGATGTATGGTAGTTGAAACTTGGGCAGTTGTATCAGTCTATATTTCACCACCATACTCACCAGAGGTGTTTATATAGCTTATTAAAAAATATTAAATATTTAAAAAAAAAAACAATATCCTGAAGCTGAAAAGTCACTTATATTTATAAAAATACAAACCTGCACAATATGATATTTCTAGAATGTCGACATTACACCCACGCTTCCCCTTTTCCAATATTAGCGCCTGCTTAAACGGGGTCCACTTCTTCCTATAGCAAGGTTCCACCATAGCAAGACATTCACTGCCCTTGGACACAGATCCTCTCAGCGTTCAGACTCCATTAGTCACACCACTCCATGGAACCAGGAAGACAGCCAGGAGAGAAGGACAAAAAAGACTACTGGATAGGATCCATATTAAAAAAATATATCTCACTTTATTCCATAACACAAGATAGATAAAAACCTGTTCCAGCTGTGCATGTCTGATGAGGTTTGACCTTTTTGGCTTCATCAGGAACTGAACTCCAAGATAATTGCATTCCTTAAAAACACTTACTGGGTTTACTAGTTCTGTTCCATAGAAATCATGGAAACGCATCTCCACATTGAATGAATGTTTCTTTAAAGGGCTGCATTTACACTGTGCAGCCCCGATACTGCCCTCAACTTCAGCAATAACTAGTAACTGCATCCAAGCTATGAGGCCTTAAATGCAATGGTCTGTATAGTACAAACCCACCACTCACCACTGCAATAAAAAAAAAAACAGAACAGTGCGCTCACAACCTATGTAAAAGGGGGCAATGGGGAGTCCCTGTGCCCCGACCTTTGCTAATCTCTACCTGGGCTGGTGGGAGAAAGAAGTGGTCTTTGGTAATGATTGTGAGGAGTGGTTATCATGTATCCAGCTTTGGCTGAGATACATCGATGATGTGCTGATTATGTGGAAGGGGGGATGTACAACAATTTAACTCCTTTGTAGCATGACTTAATATCAACGATTGGGGCTATTTTTTACCTCCACAATAGACCGCCACTCCATGACCTTCCTTGGCTTAACAATAACAAGGGGGGCAGACAATCATCTAACCACCTGTTTATACAGGAGACTAACTGCCACTAATAATCTGCTACAGTGGGAGAGCTGGCATCCTTGGGCATTGCCAAAAGGTATTCCCAAGGGCCAATATCTGAGGGTGAGGTGCAATTGTTCTGGAACCTCTGATTTTAAGTCTATTGCTGACGATCTAAGACATATTTAGATCAAGGGGATACCCGGACATGGTCCTCAACCTGGCGTACCATCATGCCCGCTGTCAGGAGAGGAAAAATCTTCTTGTCCCCCAAAAAAGGGACATAAATGAGGAGGCCCCAACAATTATTGGGGCATATAATGTGGGACACCACATTGTGAGGTAACTTCTCAGTTGCCACTGGGGTATTCTCAAAACAGACCCCGACATAGGTGACTTGATTGGGACTTCCCTCTCAATCACGTTCCGGAGAGGACGTAATTTAAAAGAACGGTTGGTGCATAGTTGAAAAGCTGTTTTAGATGTAGTGGATGCATTGCTTGTAACTCCATGAAAAAAGGTAAGACGTTTACAAGTTCCGTCACCTCCCGAGTCTGACATCAGGACATACATTAATTGCAGGACCACAAGGGTTATATATCTGGCCACCTGCTCCTGTGGCCTGCAGTATGTGGGAAAGACTATCTGTGAGTTCAGGCGGCGTGTCGGGGAACATCTGGGTGACATCCGGAACAAAAGAGATACCACTCTTGCCAGACACGTAGTCGAGTTACATGATGGCAACGCAGACATAATCCACTTTCAGGGAATCGAACGGATTGTTCAATCGCCTGGGGGGGTGATTTGGACAAAAAAATTATGTAAGGAGCTGGAGTGGATTTTCCGGTTACGTACAGAAAAACTGAGAGGTCTAAATGAGAGGAGCAGCTATACATGCTTTATTTGATTTCGTATAGCTGAGCTCCATGGTGCTCTTTGGGATCTCTGCCACTCAGCCCTACATCTTTCTGAGTTTGCACCATTCAGATTATAATATTATACTCTGATACTCCTTTCACCTCTTAGAGACTTTTCTTAGTTCCCTGAGACACTTTTCATCTAATTCAGCATCCATCTGACATTATAGCAACAGAGGCCGTTGTTAAGATAACATGAAGATACCTCCTGAGGTGTGATGTATGAGCAGTGGCAACACTGTATATACTACAGTTCCTTATCATTAGCGCTTCGCTATATACCTCTACCTAGGCCTTCATGCCCCGCTTTGTCTCTTCTTCCCTATCAACAGTGATTTATGGCCGCTTATTTGTCCCTCCTCTTACTTATTGTTAGGTTGGGATGCCTCATAGGATAGGATGAAGCAAGTCACCGCGACTTGGGGCGGCACACGCTGTTGCGCCACGCCAATCTCCCGATAATTGGTTCCTTTTACAAGCCTCCCGCCTATTGATTACTTGCCCCTATTTAACCAGCAGAGATGAGCACACATGCACGGCCATACCAGTGCTGGTGCTGGTGCACGATCCACGTGCAGCATGAAATGCTAGGTCTCTCTGTCTGATAGGCGATACATACTTCTGTGCTGATGCCTTTCTTGCTTCTGATGAAAGACCCGTCATAGGGTCATTAAAAATGCGTCGAGCAGGGCCATAGATCACTATCCAGATTGTAGTCTAGCAGAGGGAGGGTCCTTGGGGATCTAGTCTAATCTGAGGAACAGATCATGACATAATTGATAAGGACCCCGCATAAGTTTAGATGTGGTGACGAAACTGGGACTGTACAATATAAAAGTCCCAGCCTTGTCACAGTCATCCCTCTTAGTTGTGGGACTGCCTTCTTGTGGACGGGATTTGGCTCATTGTACACTACTTGTACAGCTGACTGTATGTCCACAGCATAAGTCGAAGGTGACCAGTTCGTGTTCTCCCTCACATGCTGCCCATCTACTGTAGCCTATATATATGTATTATGGGATCATTTTTAACTTGAATTACGAGTAAAGGTTTGTTATTTTCATTTTAAACCGTCCACTCCTAAGTGAATCACATTCCAGTCAGTCACCCAAACTGGTACTTGTCAGGCCTTAAGCTGTGCAACATCTGCAATCTCACAAGTGAAGGTACATTCAGGTTAGAACAGCCGTTAACGAAGTTGGTGGCAATCCTTTGGCCTTTTTATGATGGAAATCAAGAGTAAGTTTAAAATGCCAAAAGAAAAAAGTTACCAGAACCAGGCATTCCAGCCAGTCTCCCAAGCTGGTACTTGCCAGGTCTTAAAGGGGTTGAGTCACTTCAGCAAATAGCATTTATTATGTAGAGAAAGTTAATACAAGGCACTTACTAATGTATTGTTATCCATATTGCGTCCTTTGTAGACTGGATTCATTTTTCTATCACATTATACACTGCTCGTTTCCATGGTTACAACCACCCTGCAATCCATCAGCAGTGTCCATGCTTGCACACTATAGGAAATAAGAACCAGCCTATGTGAGCTCCCACGTTCCCGGCCACCAGAGAGGCTGCCACCTTTTCCTATAGGGGAGTGTCTTTTCTGCTGCAGCTAAGGAGCCGTGTCTGTGCTCTCCCTATGACAACTCAGGAGGCAGTTGAAGGATCAAACTGAACATGTGCAGCCTTCTCAGCAGGACAAAGAAATAGGAAAAAGAACAAACGACAGGTGTCACTATGCAGATATATCATCACTGTACAGACCCTCATAATAAAATTGTTAACTTTTTAATTTTTTTTTCTATATTTTTAAAACTATGACTACTAAAACACAGGGGAAAATATTATTGGTCCATAAGGCTAAAATTAATTGTCACTTACGGGTTAAAAATGCAATCGTGTCCCCTGAGTTATGCGCCAACAATTAAAAATGTACAATAAAAAAAGTGAAATTTTTGTGAGGGTTTTTCCAATTTTAAAGTATAATAAGCTGTGTAATATCTGCAATTCGAAGAATGCAGGTACATTCATCTTAGAATGGCCATTAACTGACTTGCTGGAATCCATTGGCCTTTTTATGATGGAAATCAAATTAAAATAATAAAAAATTAAAAGAGAATACAGTCAACCGAACTAAGGATTCCCAGACTGGTACTTGCCAGGCCTTTACCTGTGTAACAATTTCTGTTTAGATTGGCCATTGACGGAATTGGCAATCCACTGAACATTTTGTAATGAAAATCAAGAAAAAGTTTAAAATTAACCACTACAGGACCGCCTAACGCACGGATGCGTCCGGCGGGCGGTCCTGTAGTTCTGAGTGGACGCATCGGCGCGTCATCTCGCGAGACGCGCGATTTCCTGTGAACGTGCGCGCACGCAGTAACGCGCGTCTCAGGAGTTTAACTACAGCCTGCCAGCGATGATCCATCGCTGGCAGGCTGTAGATGCAATATAAATCGCATCAAAGAGGTTTATCAGATGCTGTTTTGTTAACAGCGTCTGATATACCTGCTACCTGGTCCTCTGGTGGTCCCATTTGCTGGGATCGACCACCAGAGGACCAGGTAGCTATGTAAAGTTGCACCAAACACTACACTAACCCCCTCACTTATTAACCCCTTGTTAACCCTTTGATCACCCCATCTAGATTGCCTGATCACCCCCCTGTCATTGATCACACCCCTTGTAAGGCTCCATTCAGACGTCCATATGTGTTTTGCGGATCCGTGGATTCACGGATCAGCGGAACTGATCCACCGATCCGCAGATCCTCAAAACACGGACACCGGCAATGTGCTTTTCGCATTTTGCAGATCCGCACATTGCCAGAACTATACAGAAAATGCTTTTTCTTGTCCGCAATTGCGGACAAGAATAGGACATATTCTATATTTTTGCGGAACGGAAGTGCAGACCCGGAAGCACGGATCCGAGTGGGACAAAGTCTGTCCCCATAGAAATGAATGGGTCCGCAATTCTGTTTGCGGAACGGAATTGCGGACCCATTCGTGTGAATGGGGCATAAGGGTCCCCTTATCACCACCAGTTAGTTAGCTACTTGTTAGGTAGTTAGCGCCCAGCCCACCGCACCGCAGTCACTGATTTTGGCAGAGATATTTTTTCATCCACATTGATCGATGCGAATGAAAAAATCTGTGCCGTTCATTTTTATTTTTTTTTTCAGCCCAGAGGCTGAACGGAAAAAAAAAATCTCAATACCCGTATGCTCAATATAAGGAGAATAGCAAAAACTCTTAATGCTGGCCATACGTGTAATGATTGCGGAGACCCCTAAAATGCCAGGGCAGTACAAAAACCTCACAAGTGACCCCATTTTAGAACGAAGACACCCCAAGGTATTCCGTGAGGGGTATGGTGAGTTAATGTAAAATTTTATTTTTTGTCACAAGTTAGTGGAATATGAGACTTTGTAAAAAAAAAAATATATATATCAATTTCCGCTAACTTGTGGCAAAAAAAAATTCTTCTATGAACTCGCCATGCCCCTCATAGAATACCTTTCCAAAATGGGGTCACATGTGGGGTATTTATACTGCCCTGTCATCTTAGGGGCCCTAAAGCGTGAGAAGGAAAATGTGTAAAAATTTAAAAAGTTGTCGTTTACAGCGATATTTCTCACACACTGTATTGGTATATGTAAAAATACACCCCAAACACATTGCCCTACTTCTCCTGAGTACGGCGATACCACGAGTGACACTTTTTTGCAGCCAAGATGCGTAAAAGGGCCCTAAAACCAATGAGTACCTTTAGGATTTCACAGGGCATTTTTACGCATTTGGATTCTCACGCTTTAGAGCCCCTTAAAATGCCAGGGCAGTATAAATACCCCACAAGTGACCCCATTTTGGAAAGAAGACACCCAAGGTATTCTGTGAGGGGCATGGCGAGTTCACAGAAATTTTTTTTTTTTTGGCACAAATCGGAAATTTTTTTTTTTTTTTTTTTTTTTTTTTTTTACAAAGTCTCATATTCCACTAACTTGTGACAAAAAATAAAATTTTACATGAACTCACCATACCCCTCACGGAATACCTTGGGTGTCTTCTTTCTAAAATGGGGTCACAAGTGGGGTATTTATACTGTCCTGGCATTTTAGGGGCCCCTAAAGCGTGAGAAGAAGTCTGGAATCCAAATGCGTAAAAATGCCCTGTGAAATCTAAAGGTACTCATTGAATTAGGGCCTTTGCACTCAGGCTGCAAAAAGTGTCACTCATGTGGTATCGCCGCACTCAGGAGAAGTAGGGCAATGTGTTTGGGGTGTATTTTATATATACCCATACTGTGTGTGAGAAATATCTCTGTAAACGACAACTTTTTAAAAAATTTTATTTCTCTCACCCAACATGGGTATATGTAAAAATACACCCGAAAACACATTGCCCTACTCCTCCTGAGTACGGCGATACCACATAAGTAACACTTTTTTGCAGCCTGGGTGCGCAAAGGGGCCCAAATTCCAACGAGTACCTTTAGGTTTTACATGGCTGCTCACAATTTAGCCCCGCCCAAAATGCCAGAACAGTAAACACACCCCACAAATGACCCCATTTCGGAAAGTAGACACCCCAAGGTATTCACTGAGGGGCATAGTGAGTCCGTCTGAGATTTTTTTTTTTTTTGCCAGAAGTTAGCAGAAAGGGAAACTTTATTTTTATTTTCCTCAGAAAGTGTCATTTTCTGCTAACTTGTGAAAAAAAAAAAAATGAAATGATACATGAACTCACCATGCCCCTCCGCGAATACTTTGGGGAGTCTTCTTTCTAAAATGGTGTCATTTGGGGGGTATTTATACTATCCTGGCATTCTAGCACCTGAAGAAACATGACAGGTGCTCAGAAAGTCAGAGCTGCTTCAAAATGCGGAAATTCACTTTTTTGCACCATAGTTTGTAAATGCTATAACTTTTACCCAAACCAATAAATATACACTTATTGGATTTTTTTTTTATCAAAGACATGTAGAACAATAAATTTAGAGAAAAATGTATATAGAAATGTAGTTTTTTTAAAAAAAAATTTACAACAGAAAGTGAAAAATGTAAAATTTTTATTAATAGCAAAAAAAGTAAAAATGTCAGCAACAATGAAATACCACCAAATGAAAGCTCTATTAGTGAGAAGAAAAGTAGGTAAAATTCATTTGGGTGGTAAGTTGCATGACGGAGCAATAAACGGGTAAAGTAGTGTAGTGCAGAATTGTAAAAAGTGGCCTGGTCATTAAGGGTGTTTAAGCTATGGGGGCTGAGGTGGTTAAAAGAGCAAAAGGTAAAGGGAACCAGAGATTCTGAACCAGTCTCCCCGGCTGGTACTTTCCAAGCCTGGAGCTGTGTAACATTTGCAACCTGACAAGTGCAAGTACATTCAGCTTAGTTACTGATAATCCACTGGCCTTTTTATGATGGAAATCAAAAGAAAGGTTAAAATAAAAAGATAAAATAGTCAACAGAATCAGGAATTCCCAGCCTGTCTCTCAAGCTGGTACTTGCCAGGCCTTAAGGTATGTAACATCCGTGATCTGACAAATGTGGGTAAATCCAATTTAGAATGACCGTTGACGAAGTTACTGGTAATCCACTGGCCACTTTATGATGGAAATCAAGAGAAAGCTTAACATTAAAAGAGACAACAGTTCCAAGGATTCTCAGCCAGTCTCCCAAGGTAGTATTTGTCAGACCTTAAAGGGGTATTCCCATCTCAGACAATGGGGGCATATGGTTAGGGACCTGCACCTATCTCGTAAACTGAGCTGGCCGCCCTCCATTCATTTCTAGAGCGCTAGTTCGGCTTTTTCCCTTGGCCCCATTGCAGTGAATGGAAACGGTGGCCATGCAAGCGGAAACTGCAACTATCAGACAATGGGGGCATATCCGAGCAATATGCCCCCATTGTCTGAGGTGGTAATACCTCTTTAAGCTGTGTAACAGCAGGTACATTATGCTTAGAATGGCCACTGATGGAATTGCCGGTAATCCACTGATCGTTTTATGATGGAAATCAACAGAAAGCTTAAAATGCCAAAAGAAGAATCAGCGAAACCAGCCAGTCTCCCAATCTGGTTCTTGCCAGTACTTAAAGGGAGTCTGTCACCAACCTGACCAGTTTTAAATAGATCACATAGTTCAGTGGGGCACAAAATTGTGACACAGATGTTACCTGTGTTTAGTTTTTCACATCCTAAAAATTGCCCAAAAATTTAGCACCAGTAACTGGCACATGCGCACTGCATATGTCTGTGCCTCTGCCCACAGCGGGCAGAAAACTGTGCATGATAGGCTTGAAGGGGCTACAGGGAAATATGATGTCACAAAGACACGGGGCTGGCTGGAGCTTACTGAGGGACAGAGTTGGGCGCGAGTAAGGTAGGGATACCTAGGCACTTTCAGCAAACTATCTGCCCCTTTGCACGACCAATGGCTCATTAGCATATCATAAAACAACTTTTTTGGCGATTTGCATGATCTGAAAAACTAAACTTAGGTAACCTCTGTGTCATGTCTTTGTGTCTTACTAAACTACGTGATCGGTTTAAAGTTACAAGTACTGTGTACAGTTCTGGGCTCCTGTGAACAAGGCGGACATAGCAGATCTGGAGAGGGTTCAGAGGAGGGCAATTAAAGTAATAACTGGAATGGGGCAACTACAGTGCCCTGAAAGATTATCAAAATTAGGGTTATTTACTTTAGAAAAAAGACGACTGAGGGGAGATCTAATAACTATGTATAAATATATCAGGGGTCAGTACAGAGATCTCTCCCATCATCTATTTATCCTAAGGACTGTGATTGTGACGAGGGGACATCCTCTGCGTCTGGAGGAAAGAAGGTTTGTATACAAACATAGAAGAGGATTCTTTACGGTAAGAGCAGTGAGACTGTGAAACTCTCTGCCTGAGGAGGTGGTAATAGTGAGTACAATAAAGGAATTCAAGAGGGGCCTGGATGTATTTCTGAAGTGTATTAATATTACAGGCTATAGCTACTAGAGATGGGTCGTTGATCCAGGGAGTACTTCTGATTGCCTGAATGGAGTCGGGAAGAAATTTTTTACTCCCCTTAAGTGGGGAAAATTGGCTTCTACCTCACAGAGTTTTTTTTTGCCTTCCTCTGGATCAACTAGCAGGATGACAGGCTGAACTGGATGGACAGATGTCTTTTTTCGGCCTTATGTACTATGTTACTACGTTACTGTATAATGACTTTAATTTTTTAGAGGGAGGTACACAAGTGGCTCAAGAACTGGTGTAGGAAGGAGGGGTTTGGGTTCCTGGAGAACTGGGTCGACTTCTCTGTCGGCTACAGGTTCTATTGTAGGGATAAGCTGCACCTCAATGGGTAAGGGGCAGCTGTTTTGGGGGAGAAGATTGCCAGAAGGTTGGAGGAGTGTTTAAACTAGGGACTGGGGGAGGGGAGGGGGGAAAGTAATTAAGTTATAAGAGGGGAAGATAGTTCAGATAGAGACCTGGAGCAAGGTAATAGAACTGGGGGAGTAATGGAAGGAGGGACTAAAACAGTTCAGAAGGAAAGGTGTAGGGTAAAAATATACATAAACCTCTTAATTGTAGGTATACTAATGCCCGAAGCCTGACTAATAAAACTTGTGAACTGGAATTAGTGATGTGTGAGTAGGACTATGACATGGTAGTAATATCTGAGACATGGCTGGGTGATGGCTATGACTGGGTGGTTAACATACAGGGTTACTGTCTGTTTAGAAAGGATCGTCAAAACCAGAGAGGGGGAGGGGTTTGCCTTTATGTGAAGTCCTGTCTAAAGCCTATACTCCAGGAAGATATAAGTGAGGGACATGAACATGTGGAGTCACTGTGGGTAGAAATACTTGGAGGAAAAAACAGTAATAAAATACTAATAGAAGGTTATTATAAGCCACCTAATATACCAGAGTCCACAGAAAATCTACTTCAAAATCAAATAGACGAGGCGGCAAATCATAATGAGGTTGTTATTATGGGGGACTTCAAATACCCAGATATAGACTGGGAAAGGATATAAAAAAACTTAATACTGTATGTAAAAGACAAATAAAATCAGCCAAACTAGATACTGAGAGATTAATTTCCAAAGAGATTAAAACTAACCCTAAAATGTTCTTCAATTATATAAATGGTAAAAAATATAAATCTGAAGGTGTCGGCCCTTTACAGAGTAATGAGGGGGGAGTTGCAAAGAGCGATGAGGAGAAAGCAAAGCTATTAAATATTTTTTCCCCCACTGTATTCACTAAAGAAAATAAACTGTCAGATGAAATGCAGAATGTAAAAGTAAATTCTCCATTAACAGTGCCCTGTCTGACCCAGGAAAAAGCACAGCGGCATCTTAAAAATATTAAAATAGACAAATTGCCGGGACCAGATGGCATGCACCCCCGTATCCTAAAAGAATTAAGTAATGTCATAGTCAGACCCTTATTTCTGATATTTAAGGAATCTATACTGACAGGGAGTGTTCCACAGGCTTGGCGCATAGCAAATGTGGTGCCAATACTCAAAAAGGGTCCAAACACAGAGCCCGGAAACTACGGGCCGGTAAGTTTAACATCTGTCGTGGGTAAACTGTTTGAAGGTTTTCTAAGAGATGCTATCTTGGAGTACTTCAATTAAAATAAGCAAATAACGCCATATCAGCATGGCTTCATGAGGGATCGGTCATGTCAAACTAATTTGATCAGTTTCTATGAGGTGGTAAGTTCTAGGCTTGACTGCAGCGAATCAATGGATGTCGTATATCTGGACTTCTTCAAAGCATTTGACACTGTACCACATAAAAAGTTAGTATATAAAATATGGGCTGGGGGATAATGTCTGTATGTGGGCAAGTAACTGGCTCAGTGATAGAAAACAGAGGATGGTTATTAATAGTATACACTCAGATTGGGTCACTGTCACTAGGGGGGTGCCACAGGGGTCAGTATTGGGCCCTATTCTCCAATAAATTTATCAATTATCAGTCTCACTGCTCTTACCGTAAAGAATCATCTTCTATGTTTGTGTACAAACCTTATTTCCTCCAGACCCAGAGGATATCCCCACGTAATAGTGACAGTCCTGGGGTTAAATAGATGATGGGAGAGATCTCTGTACTGACCCTTGATATATTTATACATAGTTATTAGATCTCCCCTCAGTTGTCTTTTTTCTAAAGTAAATAACCCTAATTTTGATAACCTTTAAGGGTACTGTAGTTGCCCTATTCCAGTTATTACTTTAGTTGCCCTCTTCTGAACCCTCTCCAGCTCTGCTATGTCCACCTTGTTCACAGGAGCCCAGAACTGTACACAGTACTCCATGTGTGGTCTGACTAGCGATTTGTAAAGTGGTAGGACTATGTTCTCATCACAGGCGTCTATGCCCCTTTTGATGCAACCCATTATCTTATTGGCCTTGGCGGCAGCTGCCTGACACTGGTTTTTGCAGCTTAGTTTGCGGTTTCTCAAAATTCCTAGATCCTTTTCCATGTCACTGTTACCGCATGTTTTACCATTTACTATGTACGGGTGACTTGCATTATTCCTTCCCATGTGCATAACTTTACATTTGTCAGTGTTAAACCTCATCTGCCACTTTTCTGCCCAAGCCTCCAATCTATCCAGATCCCTCTGTAGCAGTATATTGTCCTCTTCAGTGTTAATTACTTTACACAGTTTAGTGTCATCTGCAAAAATTGATATTTTACTATGCAAGCCTTCTACAAGATCATTAATAAATATATTGAAAAAAATAGGGCCCAGTACTGACCCCTGAGGTACCCCACTATTGACAGTTGCCCAATCTGAGTGTGTACCGTTAATAAGCACCCTCTGCTTTCTGTCACTCAGCCAGTTACTTACCCACTTACAGACATTTTCTCCCAGTCCGAGCATCCTCATTTTATATACTAACCTTTTATGTGGTACAGTGTCAAATGCTTTGGAGAAGTCCAGATATATGACATCCATTGATTCGCCGCTGTCAAGTCTAGAACTTTCCTCCTCATAGAAACTGATTAAATTCGTTTGGCATGACCGATCCCTCATGAAGCCATGCTGATATGGCGTTATTTGCTTATTTCTATTGAGATCCTCTAAGATAGCATCTCTCAGAAAACCTTCAAACAGTTTCCCCACAACAGATGTTAAACTTACCGGCCTGTAGTTTCCGGGCTCTGTTTTTGGACCCTTTTTGAATATTGGCACCACATTTGCTATGCGCCAATCCTGTGGGACATTTCCTGTCAGTATAGAGTCCGCAAATATCAGAAATAAGGGTCTGGCTATGACATTATTTAATTCCCTTAGGATACGGGGGTGTATGCCATCCGGTCCTGGCGATTTGTCTATTTTAATATTTTTAAGTCGCTGTGGTATTTCTTCTTGGGTCAGACAGGACACTTTTAATGGGGAATTTATTTTTACATTCAGCATTTCATCTGACAGTTTATTTTCCTCAGTGAATACATTGGAGAAAAAAATATTTAACAGCTTTGCTTTCTCCTCATCGCTCTCTGCAACTCCCCCTTCATTACTCTTTAAAGGGCCGACACCTTCAGATTTATACTTTTTAACATTTATATAATTGAAGAAAATTTTAGGGTTAGTTTTACTCTCTTTGGCAATTAATCTCTAGTTTGGCCGCTTTTATTTGTTTTTTACGTGTTCTATTTTTTTTCTTATAGTTTTTCAGTGCTTCCTCGCTACCCTCCTGTTTTAGTGATTTATATGCTTTCTTTTTGTCATTTATTGCTTTCTTTACATTTCTATTTAATTGACATCGGACCGTATACTGCTTCAGATGGATCTGGATAGATTGGAGGCTTGGTTAGAGAAGTGGCAACTGACCAATGTGAGGTTATGCACATGGGAAGGAATAATGCAACTCACCAGTACATACTAAATGGTGTAACACTGACATGGAAAAGGACTTAGGAATTTTAGTTAACAGCAAACTAAGCTGTAGAAACCAGTGTTGGACAACTGCTGCCAAGGCCAATAAGATAATGGTTTCCATCAAAAGGGCATAGATGCCCGTGATGAGAACATAGTTCTGCCACTTTACAAATGACTAGTCAGACCTACGGTTGTTTCGATACCATTAAAAAGTATAGCAATACTCGATACCTCGCGAAAAAGATAAAACGCCAAAGAAAACTGCGTGCATTCGGCATTTTATAAAATGTCCGGCCCATAATCGAACAGTCCTATCCTATTATTTTGGGGGGACAAGGTGACTAAAAAAAAAATGGCAAATAGCGCAGTTTTTTATTTTTATTTTATGGCGCTAACCGCATAGGAGATTTAAAAAATATTTTAATGGTTTGGACTTTTCGGACGTGGCGATATGTAATATGTTTATTTATTGTTTATATATTTGATATGTAAAATTGGGAAAGAGGTGATTTATACTTAATATTTTGTTGTGTATGTGTTTTTTTTTATTAATGTTTATTTATCAACTATTTCCCCCTTAGAGGCTAGAACCTGGGATCTTTTAATCCCTTGTCCTATTCAGCCTTATAGAGATCTGTTAGGGTGAATAGGACCTCATGCTCTCCCTGCTGCCCTGTGCATGGTGCACACAGCAGCAAGGAGCTGAACATGGCAGCCAGGGCTCTAATCAGTATCTGCCACTGCCACCAATGAAGAGGAGGTGAGGGGACTCACAGTTTTTAATACTGGGCGGAGGGGGGAGGGAGCACTGCACCACCAATTTTTTTAATACTGGGGACGGGGGATAATTAATGTTTAATACATTACAAATACAGGCGGCAGAAACACAATGCCGGCACCCGACCTCTGACAGGGAGTTGCGATCAGCGGCAGTCAACCCCTCAGGTGTGGTACCTGAGGGGTTAATTGCCACGGATCGCAGCGCCCTGTCAGAGGCAGGGTTCCGGCAATGTGTTTCTGCCGCCGCCTGCAATGTATTAAACACAGGGGGGAGGGAGAGACTGCTTCCTTCTCCCCTGAGCTGGCGACAACACGGAGCGCTCTGAGTGCAGCGCAATCCTTATTGTCTGATACTAGACTGCGCAATAGCGAAGCCTAGTATCGAAAAAAGGCAAAAACGGGTATCGAGGTCGATACCAGACAAAAGTATCGATTGGGTATCGAAAATTCGATACCCGAAACAACCCTAGTCAGACCACACATGGAGTACTGCGTACAGTTCTGGTCTCCTGTGAAGTAGGCAGACATAGCAGAGCTGGAGAGGGTTCAGAGGAGGGCAACTAAAGTAATAACTGGAATGGGTGGACTACAATACCCAGAAAGATTATCAAAATTAGGGTTATTCAGTTTAGAAAAAAGACGACTAAGGGGAGATCTAATAACTATGTATAAATATATCAGGGGTCAGTACAGAGATCTCTCCCATTATCTATTTATCCCCAGTAGTGATGAGCGGCAGGAGCAATATTCGAATTTGCGATATTTCACGAATATTTGGGGGAACATTAGTCATAAATTCGAGAATTCGTGATTAATTTCTTGATTGCGAAAATCAGCAATGTAATATTCGCGGAATGTGCACACAATACAGGTGTGGGTCGCAATTGCTACATTTTTCAAGCTGCTAGATGTTTCCTGAGACTGGAGAAAATGGTTGGCACGGCAGAACATTACAGTAGCATTATATGCAGATAGTGCTCCGATATATTCGTGATTGCGATTATTTTTGCGCAATACGTGCAACTTCACATTTTAGCAGGCCTGACTACATATTAGTGATTGGTGCACTAAGTATTGTTGTAAACTTGCCTGTAGCATGCATGTATGGACAGCAGAACCTATCAGTTACACTATATCACTATCTAACCTACACTGACTGTCTCCCACTAACATCTGTATTATATATATAAGCTAACTATATAATGTAATGTGACACAGTAAAGCACATTGCACAGCAATGACACTGATGTCTCTCAGAAATAAATAAAACTGCAGAAAATGGCTGCTGTGGAGGTTCTTATATAGTAAAGGGGTAGGCAACTTTCCTATTGGTTGCTAGGGATGTTGCTAAGCTCAGACAAAGACATTGCAGCCTTTTCATTAGCCCACAAGCAAGAAGCAGGGAGGGATCATGGGTTCAGAGGAAAAAAAAAAGAATATTCGGTAATACGAATATATAGCACTATATTCTAAATATTCACAAATTCTCGAAGTGGCGATATTCGCGCCCAACACTAATCCCCGGGACTGTGAGGAGCGGACATCCTCTGCGTCAGGAGGAAATCAGGTTTGTACACAAACATAGAAGAGGATTTTTTACGGTAAGAGCAGTGAAACTATGGAACTCTCTGCCTGAGGAGGTGGTTCAAGAGGGGCCTGGATGTATTTCTGGAGTGTAATAATATTACATGCTATAGCTACTAGACAAGGGTCGTTAATCCAGGGACTTATTCTGATTGCCTGATTGGAGTCGGGAAGGAATTTTTTTCCCCAAAATTTGGGAAAATTGGCTTCTACCCCAGTTTTTTTTTTTTTTTTTTTTGCCCTCCTCTGGATTAACTTGCAGGATAACATGCTGAACTAGATGGACAGATGTCTTTTTTCAGCCTTATAAACTATGTTACTTTGTTAAATTAGTCATGGGATAACCCCTTTAAGCTGTATAATATCTGTGATCTGACAAGGGCAGGTATGTCCAGAATGTAAATTGTTAGTCCTGACTCACTCCCATCTTCAGCTTCTTGATAAGTGTCATGATTCAGTTTTGAATGGACATCCAGTATTTGTAGGTACCAAAAGATTGATCTCTAGGAATTTCTGGTGGTCTACAATGTCCAGCGATATCTCAGCCCGTGTGTCAGTTTGCAAGGTCAGTGCAAGGTATAAAACACCATGGACTCACCTGGTAGATGAGCTACGACCACTACTGATTCCTATGAGACCATGGTCCCATCTATCCATGCATGTCATCACAGATCTGCCTGTTTTTCAAGGAAAGACTGTGGTGTTAGTAATTGTCGATTGATTCAGCAAGATGTACCATTTTGTACCTTTACCCAAGTTAACCAAACCTAAGTCTGGCCTCTCTGTTCATTGACCATGTTCTGCGTTTGCATGGTATTGCTGAGAATGTTACATAGTAACATAGTATATAAGGCCGAAAAAAGACATCCAGTTCGGCCTGTTATCCTGCAAGTTGATCCAGAGGAAGGCAAAAAACCCCTGTGAGGTAGAAGGCAATTTTCCCCACTTAAGAGGATAAAAATTCCTTCCCAACTCCAATCAGGCAATCAGAAGAACTTCCTGGATCAATGACCCTTCTCTAGTAGCGATATCTTGTAATATTATTATATGGCAGAAATACATCCAGGCCCCTCTTGAGCTCTTTTAATGAACTCACCATCACCACCTCCTCAGGCAGAGAGTTCCATAGTCTCACTGCTCTTGCTGTAAAGAATCCTCTTCTATGTTTGTGTACAAACCTTCTTTCCTCCAGATGCAGAGGATGTCCCCTCGTCACAGTCCTGGGGATAAATAGATGATGGGAGAGATCTCTGTACTGACCCCTGATATATTTATACATAGTTATTAGATCTCCCCTCAGTCGTCTTTTTTCTAAAGTGGATAACCCTAATTTTGATAATCTTTCAGATTATTGTAGATCCCTCATTCCAGTTATTACTTTAGTTGCCCTCCTCTGAACCCTCTCCAGCTCTGCTATGTCTGTCTTGTTCACAGGAGTCCAGAACTGTACACAGTACTCCATGTGTGGTCTGACTAGTGATTTGTAAAGTGGTAGGACTATGTTCTCATCACGGGCATCTATGCCCCTTTTGATGCAACCCATTATCTTATTGGCCTTGGCAGCAGCTGTCTGACATGTTGTTTCACATAGGGGTGTTCAGTTTGTTTCTAGATTTTGGTGGGCCTTTTGTGGTAAATTGGGAATTTTTAGTAATTTTTGTCAACATTTCACTGTGTGATCGAAATGGTCTGTAATGCGGTAAACTGTAGCTTTAAAGCCGGACAGGTTCTATTCATTCTTATTTTCATATGATGTGCTGCTAAAGAATGCTAACCTTGAGATAAGATGCTGCAGAAACTTTCTAACTACTAAAATTAGGTTACTATGGTAAGTAAGTATTGCCTTATATGAAAACTAATCAAATTACTAGTTTTGATTTCCACCCCCTTGGCGGTGTGCCTTCTTTGTCTCTGTTACCTATAAGACTGTATGTTTTATTAATAAAGTTGGAAATTTTCTTGAGAAACGCAGCGAGTCTTTGTCCTGTGTGAAATCCTCCTGAGCACATATATTCTTTTATCTAATTAGGAACCATATTGGGAGGGCAGAAAAGTGCAGATTGCGCTCACAATTTCTGGCACCCGAATAGGGACGGAGCTGAAGGTCGACTGACTCAGGAAACACGGAGGATCAAGGGATAAGAACGGACACATGGCAAAACAAGCTTAAGGAAAGGTAAGCCTTGATTCTTATATTGCCTCCTTTCCATGTATTCTTATGTTGCTTCCTTTCCATGCAACCCTGCTTTGTTGTAAGCCTAATATCTAGACGCTCCGTCCAGTTTATAGGGACAAAGAACTCTAAGTGTCGTGTCCCCCCAGCACTGGTGGTGAGAGTGTGTGTGTGTGTATACGTATATGTACGCAAATATATGGATCCAGTGTCCATCTGGGGTTGGATTGCTTTGTACTTGTTTTTGTTACTGTGTTTGTTCTTCTGGTGTATTGATTACTGGTGCCCACCCTTACGTAAAAAAAAACTGACAGAGTATTGCCCTACAATTTTTGTGTATTCGGAGGTAGCCACAGAGAGCACCCCCAAGAGCTTTAATAATCGGTTTGCGTCTGCGCTGAAGCTGATGGTATTTGCGGTAGTCAAGAGAACTATGTACTTAAAGGACTACAGGTTTCCAGCTTCAAAGTGACAGGTTTTTGTGTCCCCGCTGAGGCTGATGTTATTTACGGTAGTCAGAAACAAGTAATTTCAGCTCCATAGCGAACAGTATCAGCCCCCGCTGGAGTTGAATGTGATAGTGAAGAATCATCTGCAATACTCGAGGAGCTGCTAGGAGACCAAAGGGGCTCCTCCCAGAGGAAGTAGTCAGAAAGAGGGAGGGTAAAGCGGCAGTGTAAAACATGAGCAAGCTAATGAAAAGTATAGACATGCAATGTAAATTGCCAACAGTTGTTGGGAGTGGGCGAAGGATAGGCTCAATCTTTGTCAAATATGTCTCAGGATAAAGGAGAAACAGTGGAAAAGTTCTTTGCCCGTATGCAGATTCGGTGGTCAGACATGGGATATGAAGCAAGGAACGAGATCAATGGTATACAACAATGGGAATCTATCTACCTAATTACATGAGGGTAAACAGTATACCTGGGTGGTGCTGCCACAGCCATGTCACAAGTTTTGTCAGATTGAAAATTATCACATCCTGAGGTTGTGCTCCTGCAATATGTTGATGACTTATTGCTCTGCTGTCCCTCCCAGGAGATTTGTGTACAGGCTTCTCTGTCACTCCTGTTCTTTTTGGCTGATCATGGCTCCAAGGTGTCAAAACAAAACTTCAGTTTTGCTGCACTACTGTCACCTTTCTGGGGCACTGTATTTCACCTGGGGTGAAACATCTCAGTCCTGAACGTAAGAAGGCTGTGGAGGACATGCCTTTGCCCAGAAACGTGAATGCACATTTTTGGGCCTTGTTTCTTACTGCAGACCTTGGATACGCAATGCCTCAAGTTTGATGCAGCCTCTTTATGATTGTTTGTCTTCCAGTCCCTTCCACCTTACAGATGAGGCGGTAGATGCCTTCTATGCCCTAAAGCTGGTATGGCCAGGATGGCAGGTACTACACAGGTTGGGCAGTGGTGACTCCGTATGAGACTCTAAAAGCAGAGCCTTTGCCTCCATACATGTCCAAGAAGCGGCTCTAAAGGCTCTGGAGATGGCTTGCACACATGGAGATGGAAAAATAGCCAACATTTACACTAATTCCAGGTATGCCTTTTGGATAGCCCATGACTATGGGCCCATTTGGAAAGCCAGAAACCTCCTGACCGCTTCAGGTAAACCCATCAAAAATGGGGAATTGGTGAGGTGATGGAAGCCCTCATGTTGCCAGCTCGAGTGGCGGTGATTAAAACAAAAGGCCACTGCAAAACAGACTCAGAGGAGGCAAAGGGAATTGCCAGGGAATATCAGACGGCAAAAGCAGCTGCCTTATTGCCTAGGCAGCGGCACATACTCACCCGGCAGTTGTAACTGGCAGGCTGTGCTCTCGAGCGTGAAGCAAGGAGCACTCTCCGCTCCCTGAGAGCTCAGAGCTCCGGCGCTCCCCCTGCTGGCTGCACAATGAGCTGCTGGCTGTGGGAGGAGCCTCCAGCACAGGCAGCCTGCAGGATGTCAGTGTGGGTGTGTGACATCAGGGAAGGTAAGTATGTGTTTTTTTTTGTTTGTTTTTTTCTCCCTACCCATAAAGCTGCAGACTAAAGTCAAAGGGGGGGAGGGGGGCCACAACAAGCATGAGGGGACACAAAAGTGGGCATTTTTACTGAGGGGGCATAACTACTGTGAGGTGGCAGTGGGCACATAATCTTGTATAACCACTGTGAGGGGGCGTATAATCTGGACATACCTACTGTGAGGAGGCACATAATCTGGCATAACTACTGTGAGGGGCCACATAATCTGGACATAACTACTGTGAGGGGGCACATATCTGGACATAACTACTGTGAGGGGGCACATCATCTGGCATAACCACTGTGAGGGGGCACATATCTGGCACAAAACCACTGTGAGGGGGCATATATCTGGACATAACTACTATGAAGGGGCACATATCTGGGCATTACTACTGTGAGGGGGCACATATCTGGGCATTACTACTGTGAGGGGGCACATATCTGGGCATTTTTACTGTGACAGGGACAAAGGTGGGCATAACTGCAGTGAGGGGCCACAAGAAGGACATAACTATTATGAAGGGACCACAAGGTGGGCTTCATTACTATGAGGGGCCACAATGTGGGCATTAGTACTGTGTGGTAACACTTAGGGGAAATGTCCTAGTTTACCCTTCTATACATTGGCATGGCTCAGTCTTACAGGCCAGCACAACGCTCCCTGCTGGTGATTTCACAGGGGCCGTCACCATCCCTTCCTTATGTGATTATTGTTTTTTTCTCCCCACAGGGACCTTGTTCTGGATCCAGCGGACATCATGCAGAATCCAGCAACACCCTGGATGAGGTAGGACCAGATTTCATTAGTTGGACTCGGTGAGTGTAGCCATGCATTGGGTTTACTGTATCAAAAAATGTGCCTTAGTCCCTATGAGGTCCTCTTTTGGTCAGTATCAAATCCAGCTTTCATAAAAATCCATAGTTTATTCATGCAAAAAGATAAAAAGCCATACACACAGACAGCAGCGTCTGCGTGTTTTAGGTTATTGCATAGAGACTCTGACTCATGACGTAATACTGTACAAGACACAATACACATATATAACCTAAACGAGACAATCACACTCTTGTTTCTCATATCTTTACAAATCGAAGGAGAAACTGCACTGGATTATATGGAGCAAGGCAGCATATGTATACAATAAAAAGAACATTTCTCATTCTGATAAACATATATATAATAAATACTAGTACATTAATAATGTAAATCAAATCACACCAATTGTTTAGGCCATGAGGAGTGCAAGTTCGGAGCTGGAACATCCAGACGGTTTCTCTATTCAAGAGTTTCTTGTTTAACTGGATCATCAACTTTTCCAAGGCCCTGAACAGAGAGAAAAGTAATATCGCCATCATGCACTGTTGCAAAGTGCATGGAGACTGCTGAGACGTTTCCGGTTTTATAATGTGGTATATCAGAAATATGCTTTCTCAGGCCTCTTTCACATCTGCGTTGTGAGGATCCGGCGTGCACTTCCGTCGCCGGAAATGCCCGCTGGATCCGTCACAACGCAAGACAACTGAAAGCATTTCAAGACTGATCAGTCTTCAATATGCTTTCAGGTTACCATGGCAGCCAGGACGCTACTAAAGTCCTGGCTGCCATGGAGAAAAAGTGGGAGCCGAGGGAGAAGCTACTTACCTTCTGTGCGGCGGCCGGGGCGCTCCTTGATGACGTCACCGGGTCCCTGCGTCGCATGGATCACATAGCTATGCTATGCGTACGATCCATACGGCGCATTGCTAACATAGCATAGCTATGTAAAGCTATAATAACCCCCTCTGTATTATTAGAATATATAATGCCCCCTTCTAGATTATTATATCTAATAACTATTACATAGTTACTAGATCTCCCCTCAGTCGTCTTAGTCATGAATAACCCTAATTTTGATTGAATCTTTCTGGGTATTATATTCCACCCATTCAAGTTATTACTTTAGTTGCCCTTCTCTAAACCCTCTCCAGTACTTCATGTGTGGTCTGACTAGTGATTTGTAAAGTGGCAGGACTATGTTCTCATCACGGGCATCTATGTCCTTTTGATGCAACCCGTTATCTTATTGGCCTTGGTAACCGCGGCCTGACACTGGTTTCTACAGTTTAGTTTCCTGTTCACTAAAGTCATTTTCCATGTCAGTGTTACCCAGTGTTTTACCATATTAAATGGTAATATGTACTGGTGACATGTATTTTTTCTTCCCATCTGCATAACCTTACATTTGTCAAGTCTAGAACTTTGAAGTCTAGAAGTTTGACAGACCGATCCCTCATGAAGCCATGCTGATATGACATTATTTGCTTATTTTCATTGAGGTACTCCAAGATAGCATCTCTTAGAAAACCTTCAAACAGTTTACCCAGGACAGATGTTAAACTTACCAGCCTATAGTTTCCAGGATCCGTTTTTGGACCTTTTTTGAATATTGGCACCACATTTGCTATGGGTCAATCCTGTGGAACACTCGCTGTCAGTATAGAATCCTTACTACACAAAAAAGGGGGTCAGTCAGCATGTCCCTGAAAGCAGGTGCATGTAGCGAAATATACATACATGTGTTTGTATGTATATTTCGCTACGTGCACCTGCTTTCAGGGACGTGCTAACTGACCCCCTTTTTTGTGTAGTATGTATTGGAGGTGTGGCAGCCTTCAGTTAGTCGTGCGCACCTGACCAGTTTGTCTGCCCTTGAGGCTAGTTTTATTCAGAGTAAGTATAAAGCTAAGCTTTCCCCTACTATTAGCCATTTTGGCTCCAGGAGGAGGACATGGTGGGCTCAGCGTGCATGTTGGTACCTGCATCCCTGGATCTAATGGAGGCTGTTATGGCACCAAACGGGGTTATTAAGCAAGGTGGATCCAGCATGCATGCTGGGCCTGCACTCCCTGGATTTTATGTGGCTGTCATGGCCCATAACAGGTAGGATCTAGCGTTAGGACCACTCATTGAGGCGGCCTTGGCGCGGCGAGTGACTTATTACCTTTTGATCAAAATATACACTGACGCCTCACTTTTCCAGCATATAGACAGGGCAGAATGATGGTTGCAGAGTATAGAATCCTTAAATATTAGAAATAACGGTCTGGCTATGACATTACTTAATTCTCTTAGGATATGGGGGTGCATGCCATCTGGTACCGGCGATTTGTCTATTTTAGTCTTTTTAAGACGCCGCTGCACTTCTTCCTGGGTCAGGCATTCTGCATTTCATCTGACAGTTTACTTTCCTCAGTTAATACAGTGGTGAAAAAAAATATTTAAAAGCTTTGCTTTCTCCTCATCACTGTCTGAAACTCCCCCTTATCACCTTCAGATTTATACTTTTTACCATTTATATAACTGAAGAACATTTTAGGGTTAGTTTTACTCTCTTTGGCAATGAATCTTTCTGTCTCTAGTTTGGCTGCTTTTTTTTGTCTTTTACATATTCTATTTTTTTTCCTTACAGTTTTTCAATGCTTCCTCGCTAACCTTCTGTTTTAGAGATTTAAATGCTTTCTTTTTGTAATTTATTGCTTTCTTTACAATTCTATTTATCCTCATTTTTTTTCTTGTTCCTTACCCTTTTATTCCCATAAGATATGTACCGTATTTTTCGCTTTATAAGACGCACTTTTTCCCCCAAAGTGGGGGGGGAAATGACCGTGCGTCTTATAAAACGAATACTGATACTTCGCTGGCCGCTATGCTGCGCAGTGTGGCCAGCGAAGTATCAGTGTGGAGGGAGGAGGCGGGGAAACTCATGGCGGGGCCCAGTGCAGTGCTTCAACTCTAAAACATCGGGCCCTGCCGCAACTGTTAAATACTATATTGCCAATCACGCTTACTTAACTTACCTAACTACTAGTATAATCGCATAATCGCACATCCATACATCATAGTACTGTACACGGCGCAGACCGCAGCTCTCTCGGTCATGCGCCGCCTGTCCCGCCTGCTGCAGCTCCCTCCTCATACGCCGCCTGCCCTGCTCACTTTATGAATGAATAGGCAGGCGGCGATGAAGGGAGCTGCAGCAGGCAGCGGCGCATGACCGAGGAGCTGCGGTCTGCGCCTGTACAGTACTATGATGCATGGATGCGATATGCGATTAAGTAGTAGTAGTGAGTTAGGTAAGCGTGATTGGCAATATAGTATTTAACAGTTGCAGGCGGGCCCGTGTTTTAGAGTAGAAGCACTGCACCGGAGCACTGCATGAGTTTCCCCGCCTCCTCCCTCCACACTTCTATCGGGGGATCTGCGGAGGACACTTTGGGAGATCTGTTGATGACACTTATGTCATCCACAGATCCCCATCAGTGTCAGCCACAGATCCCCATCAGTGTCAGCCACAGATCTCCCATAACAGTTGTCATCCACAGATCGCCTCCATAACAGTGCGTCATCCACAGATCCCGCCATAACAGTGCGTCATCCACAGATCCCCCCGTAACAGTGCATCATCCACATATCCCCCCCATAACAGTGTGTCCTCCACAGATCCCCCATAAAAGTGTCATCCACAGACAAGCATTAGTTCAAAACCCACCAAAAGCACACCTTTTGGTTAAAAAAATTTTTTTTTCTTATTTTCCTCCTCAAAAACCTAGGTGCGTCTTATCATCAGGTGCATCTTATAAAGCGAAAAATACGGTACCTCTCACAATAAGATTTCAGGTGGGAAACCTAATAATGGTTAGATTACACAGCTTATTCATCCAAAATTGAGAATAAAGTTGTAATAGAATTGCTTATCTATTAAACAAGGTTGGCACCGTTCAATAAGATAGCTCTGTGCTCTACACGGGGGATTAATGCAAACTGTTTCCTGTGGATACCTTCAGCTTCCAGAGCCTGCTTTGTGCTGCAGTCTCCCTATGCCCTACCTACACTGTCCCTATCCCAGATTATACTATTAAAAGCTATGTAAAACACTTTCCCTAGCACTTGTTACGTCGGTTCCTATGTTCAGTTCACTGTGAAATGAATTTTTCCTTAAATTCAGATCGAATTGCACTTTGCTAACCTTGATTCACTTAACACTAGTAAATACATATTCTTCTTGGGGTACTTTCACACTAGTATTTGTCGAAAGATTTATAAAGCAAAAGGGCTTTATATAAAAAGAAAGGATCAAAGAAAAATCATCAAGATTATTTTGATCCAAGAGGGCTGACATACACCCCTCTAAGTTATTTTATTGAGAATCTTAATTGTGTGCAAACAGTAAAGACAACAAGGTTCAATTGTCTATGCAAAAATATATATGAATTTATTCAGGGGTCAAGTCCTGGGAAAAAAAGTGTGGGAACTCACCCAAGTGCCTCCACATGATGTCACAGCGCGCGGCGTTCGCAAATGGCAGAGGAGGTCGGCTTGAGCAAGTAGTGTATATTTTGCACTATTAGACGCACCGGCCCATAAGACGCACCTAGGTTTTAGAGGGGGACAATAAGAAAAAAATATTTTTCATTACACCTCAGATCAGACCACCAATCAGACCCCCAATGTTAATCAGACCTCAGCTAACAGCCCCAATAAGATCCCCAATGTTAATAAGACCCCCAATAAGACATCAGATCAGACCCCAATATGAATGACCCCCAATCAGACCTCAGATAATAGCCCCATGCCTCATAGCAGCCCCCAGTAGCCTCATAGCAGCCCCCAGTGCCTCTCCATCAGCCCCCAGCAGATCTCATTAGCCCCCAGTGCCTCTCATCAGCCCCTAGTACCTCTCATTAGCCCCTCAGTGCCTCTATATCAGCCCCCAGCAGATCTCATCAATCCCCCAGTGCCTCTCATCAATCCCCCAGTGCCTCTCATCAATCCCCCAGTGCCTCTCATCAATCCCCCAGTGCCTCTCATCAGCCCCCAGTGCCTCTCATCAGCCCCCCAGTGCCTCTACATCAGCCCCCAGCAGATCTCATCAGCCCCCAGTGCCTCTACATTAGCCCCCAGTACCTCTCATCAGCCCTCAGCAGATCTCATCAGCCCCCAGTGCCTCTACATTAGCCCCCAGTGCCTCTCATCAGTCCCCAGTACCTCTCATCAGCCCCCCGGTGCCTCTATATCATCCCCCAGCAGATCTCATCAGCCCCAGTGCCTCTAATCAGCCCCCAGTGCCCCTAATCTGCCCCTAGTGCCTCTTATCAGCCCCCAGCAGATCTCATCAGCCCCCAGGGCCCCATTCACTAGCGCCCAGTGCCCCATCCACCAGCCCCCAGTGCCCCATCCACCAGCCCCCAGTGCCCCATCCACCAGCCTCCAGTCAGTGCCTCTCCATTCAGCCCATAAAATATGAAAAAAAAACAAAAAACTTACCTCTCCTGCTCCTGGACGCAGACGCTCCTCTTCTACTGCTGTCGGCTGTGCAGGCTGCGCACGGAATGACGTCACAGAGCGACTCACTCCTGTGCACAGCCTTCACAGCCGACAGCCGAGGACCAGAAAGCGCTTCCTGGTCCTTTCACCCTGAAAGGGAACGGCGTTCCTGCCATGAAAAAAGTGCAGGAACGCCGTTCCCATGCGTTCCCCCTCGACTCGACCCCTGAATTTATTATACAAAATGCTGGATACAAATCAATAATAATGCAAAAGATAGACAATGAAGTGTAATACCAATATGTGCCACAATATAGTGCTGACACACCACAACCAGCACCAGCACTCTCTAATAATCAAAATCAATGCGGGAAATGAACTTTTACTTCCGATGAATATCACCAATTAATGCAATAATATGCAATAATCCAAATTAAAGAAAATGAGAGGTATCAACCCTTATTCTATCACCTCTGACCATTTTAACAGTATATGATAGTATACTCAGGATAGGATACTCAGCTCGGTATCAGGCTAGGGAATATCAAAGTTCCCAAGTGACTAGGTATCAATGTCTGATCTTCATTTTAGCAATATGCATCTTTGCTAAGAGAATGATCAATATGGGGATATTTGGCGATATACCGGGCAAAGTATTTTATGAATACCACAGGCAATAAACAACATATACGTTACCAAGGGTCAGATGATGAGCAGAGCCTTCAAGGGACAATCAACTCTCAAGAGGTTTTCAGTAATCCAGAATAAAATCCAAAGCTTTACTTCTCCTGGCCATGCGTCTAAGCTAAGTCTTTTTTTTTTTTTTTCTTTCTTTTGATGGGGATCCCTGCCTACCGTCTGCATGGGTAATTATCCCCAACCTTATCAAAAGAATACACGCTCCTTGATAACAGTCTCCCAATCATATCGGAGGGTGGGCACTTATGGTAATAACCTATGAGATCATATATTACCTAAAATGCTTTGCTGTGGCCAGTGTAAGGATGCCCACTTACGGCTAGGTGGCACTATTGCCCAAGCTATTAGCACCATCCTATAAAGAGTTAATTTATATAATGTGACTTCAGGTTATGTGCTAAACATTCACCATAAATCTGTCAATGTAGATAAGAAATGTACTACAGTCTGCAATCCTTGCAGGTGCCCTATCTTTGAGAATAATACGGCCTCCCTGGATGAGATCTCATTAATACCGTTTGGCTATATCCTAGGAATATACATATTCTCCTAGTAAAACATACGCAAGATAATATATGCATCAATGCCTTGTTATAATATGTGGCAATATAAAGAAAATACATATGTAACTTATTGATTAGCTCATGCTAAAAAAAAACTAAATAAAATCCATTACATGAATCAACAGAAATTATACTTCTGCCTCAATAATGGACATCAATAAAAAAAATAGAATAACATATACCAGATGTGTTTCAAAGGAAAAATTCTTATCTTTGCCATACTTTAGCAATGAGTCAAAAGTTACTCCTCTCAAGTCTGCACACATCTGCAAGGTCAAACACCAATGAGTGGTACATTGTCTTTGAATTCACTTTGGCCTACATAAGACATACAAGATGGAGAATATGGAGCATGACTCTTAAAGGCTATGAATGTCATGAATAAGCAGACATCAGTGTATACTTATGAAAAGGCACAACACGTTAAAGTCTTCCGGTATTGAGTTCCGTCATAGAGGCTTAATAAAAAGCAATCCATTCAGTATGCATCAGGTTGTCTTCTGTTCTGTCCATTTTACGGTATTTGGCCGTAGAAAATACCGCCACATGCTGTGTTTTTTTCTCCGGCCAAATTTCCGGAACACTTGCCGGATTGCCTGATCCGGCATTATTTTCCATTGAAATGTATTAATGCCTGATCCGGTACCAAGTGTTCAGGAAAAACGGATCCGGTTTCCCGATCTGCCTTTAAATCTGTGAAAAAAGATAAATACCGGATTCGTTTTTTCCGGATGACAACGGAGAAATGGATCTGGTATTGCAATGCATTTGTCAGTTGGATCCGGATCCGAAACAAATGATATCCGTTTGCATGCAGATTTCCGGATCCGGCAGGCAGTTAGTGTGAAAGTTCCCTTAAAAACTAAGAAAAGGAAGACAGTTGCCCAGGGGCATATTGTACTGGGCATTTTCTGCTCCTTCCTCTCTGTCTCCCATATAGCTATTAGTGATGAGCGGCAGGTGCCATATTCGATTTCGACGAAATTCGCGAATATTTGAATGAATATTCATTTCATATTCGTCGAAATCGAATATTCGTCATTTTTTCTAGTTATCGCGATTAAAATGCGATTTAAATAATCGCATATTGCGATTTGTACTTAAGGCTACTTTCCTATTGGTTTCATATCTAGAATTAGCGAGGATGACGAATATGACGAATGTATTCGTCATATTCCTCAAAACGAAGATAACGAAGTATTCTACATCTTCGTTTTAGCAACCTATTCGTCAACCTCGCTAATTCTAGCAATCAAATAGGAAGGTTGACTATAGAGACAGCTGTGTTAAATTCGCTATGCGATTTTTTTTTTTTTTTTAATAAATAGAATACTTATAATAATAATATTATCATATCAAGTAATATAATTATTGTATTAAAAAAAAAAAAATCGCATAGCAATTTAACACAGCTGTCTGGTAAGTCAACCTTCCTATTTGATGATGATTGCTAGAATTAGCGAAGTTGACGAATAGGTAGCTAAAACGAAGATGTAGAATACTCGTTATCTTCGTTTTGAGGAATATGACGAATACATTCGTCATATTCGTCATCCTCGCTAATTCTACCAAGCCAACCATAACTTCTGTGCTCATGGAGCGTCCCCATCACCATGGGAACGTCTCCATATACTAAAATGTACTGTCGGATTTGAGGAATTACGTTGAAATCGCAATGCGATTAATTCAAGTTATATTAATCGCATTGCGATTTCAACTTAGAGCTGGGTTTATAATGGGTCAGCTTGCTAGAATTAACGAAGTTAACGAATATGGAATATAGCAGCAGTGCTAAGTTGAAATCGCAATGCGATTAATTTAACTTAAAGTATTCGCATTGCGATTTCAACTTAGCACTGCTAGTGCATAGCTATATATTCCATATTCGTTAATTCTAGCCTATGTAAGATAGCAGTGCTAAGTTGTAATCGCAATGCGATTAATATAACTTGAATTAATCGCATTGCGATTTCAACGTAATTCCTCAAATCCGACAGTACATTTTAGTATATAGAGATTTTCCCATGGAAGGGGACGCTCCATGAGCACGGAAGTCGGCAGAAGCGGCAACGGGCACTGACTGGAGCAGCCAGGAAGCCAGGAATCCTCATGACAGGTAAGAACTACTTTTGGGAAGTGGGAAAGAAAAAAATATAACTAAAAAAAAAAAAAAAAAAACGAATATTCGAAATAGCGAATTTATAGCGCTATATTCGAAATATTCGCGAATTAGCGAAGTGCCGATATTCGCTAAAAAAATTCGCTTTTCGAATATTCGCGCTCAACACTAATAGCTATATCATTTATGCAGGTTTAGTGCATGAACTGATTTAAATAAATTTACTTCAAAACCAACCAGATCAAATTGCTCCATGAAGCCATACTTAAGTCATTTTGATAATAGTGACAAACAGTTATCATCAAGTTAAACCTTCGTTAGATTGATCACATTACTACCCAGAGGTAATTCCTCTATATGTCCAACATCTAGGGTTATTGTCTCAATGTAGACTGCTTCCTCCTTCTTCTAGTTTTATTTTGCTTCTAAGGCCTCATGCACATGACCGTTGGTGTTTTGCGGTCCGCAATTTGCGGAACAGAACGCGGGCCATTTTAGAAATGCCTATTCTTGTGCGCAAAACGGACAACAATAGGACATGCTCTATTTTTTTTTCCGGAGGCACGGAACGGAGCAACGGATGCAGACAGCACACTGAGTGCTGTCCGCATCTTTTGCGGCCCCACTGAAGTGAATGGGTCCGAGCCCGAGCCGCAAAATATGCGGCTCAGATGTGGACCACAACAACGATCGTGTGCATGGGGCCTAAGCCTCAATCTGCCATGTCTGACCTTTCTCCTAAAGTGGTCACTGCTCTCTCATTAGCACTATCTTATTTCCCTTTCTGGAATGATGACACCATCGCAGTGTCATCTGACATACACTTGGAAGAAATAGAGAAAAGTGGCCAGCAAGCCCAAGTAGTTATGGTGCACGGTGCACATCTCCAGGGGAAGTGGTTAGGTTCCCCTAGCAAACCAGCATATCCAAGAAAAAATAAAAAAAGGGTATGGAGACAGATTGTCCTTTATGTGTAGTTTATTCCAGATGTGACGTTTTGGCTAACAAGGCTTGTTAGCCGAAACTACTTGAAAGAAAGGGATGCAAATGAGCTCCTAACAAGCTCTGCCTCTATTGCCACCAGATGCAAGGCAAGTATCCTATAAGTCAATGTTTGACCCTTTAAATAGGCCTTGAGACATGACTCGGATATTAAATAAGCCAGCACCTCATCTGCAGACAGCTGTTTCAGGGTGATTGCCCCTCATCAGTGCAGATCAGAGAGTACTGGCTTGACTGGTTAAGAGTCCTGAGTCAGGAATTGGGGGGTAGTATCTCTCCTTGTGGAAAGAGTGCCTTAATTGGCATAAGGAGACTTGTAGGCCATACATGCTCTAGATGTAAGGCAGCTATCCTATAAGTCCTATACCCTATATACTATAGCTGACATCTGGTGTCATTAGAAGCAGAGCTTGTTGGGAGCTCATTTGCATGCCTTTCTTTCTAGAATTCCAGAGGAGGGAGTATGTACAGTATCTCACAAATGAACATATGACACTTTTATACAATGTAAAGTAGTCAGTCTACAACTGGGATAACAGTGTAAATTTGGTGCGCCCTTGAACACACAGCCATTGATGTCTAAACCGCTGGCAACAAAAGTGAGTACACCCCTAAGAGAAAACAGTCAAATTGTGCCCAAGTGTAAATATTTTGTGTGGCCTCCATTATTTTCCAGCATTGCATTAACTCTCCTGGACATGGAGTTCACTAGAGCTTCACAGGTTAACACTGGAATCCTCTTCCACTGCTCTGTGACGACATCACGGAGATAGTGGATGTTAGAGAAATTGCGCTCCTCCACCTGCAGTTTGAGAATGGCCCAAAGATGCTCGATAGGGTTTAGGTCTGGAGACATGCTTAGCCAGTCCAGCACCTTTAGGCCTCTTGCACACGACCGTATGGCTTTTTCAGTATTTTGAGGTCCGTTTTAAACGGATCAGTTTTTTCCGTTTTTTGTTTCAGTTTTGGTTCCGTTGTTCCGTTCTATTTTTCCGTATGGCGTATACAGTAATTCCATAATTAAAATTGGACTGGTCTTAAAATTTTCAATAGATTGTTCAGCAAAAACGGATATGGAAGACATACGGATGGCTTTTCGTATGCTTGCCGTTTTTTTTTGCGGACCCATTGACTTGAATGGAGCAACTGAACGTGATTTGCGGACAAGAATAGGACATGTTCTATATTTAAACGGAATGGAAAAACGGAAACGAAAGGCATACGGAGACACTTCAGTAGTTTTTGCAGACCCATTGAAGTGAATGGTTCAGTATACTGTCAGTATACTGAACTGAAAAAACTGCCAGTATACGGTCTGCAAAATACTCTCGTGTGCAAGAAGCCTTAACCTCAGTTTCTTTAGTAAGGCAGCGGTCATCTTGGAGGTATGTTTGTGGTCATTATCATGTTGGAATAACAACCTGTGGCCCAGTTTCTGAAGGGAGGAGATCATGTTCTGCGTACGTGTTTGCATTCATGGTTCCCTCAATGAACTGTAGCTCCCCACAGCTAGAAGCACTCATGCAGCACCAAACCATGACACTCCTACCACCATGCTTGACTGTAGGCAAGACACACTTATTTTTGTACTCCTCACCTGGTTGCCTCCACACACGCTTGACACCATCTAAACTAAATAAGTCTTGTATCTTGGTCTCATCATACCACAGGACATGTTTCCAGTAATCCATGTCCTTAGTCTTCTTAGTCTTAGTCTTCAGCAAACTGTTTGCGGGCTTTCTTGTGCATCATCTTTAGAAGAGGCATCCTTTTGGTATGACCATGCAGACCAATTTGATGCATTGTGCAGCGTATGGTCTGAGCACTGACAGGCTGGACCCCCACCCCTTTAACCTCTGCAGCCATGCTGGAAGCATTTATACATCTATTTTGAAAAGACAACCTCTGGATATGACGCGGAGCAAATGTACTTAACTTGCTTGTTCTGAGTGGAAGGGTAGTAAGAGAAGTCCAGCACTGAGATTAATGAAAATCTTCAGTCTTTATTTTATAAATGTAAAATAATACAGTTTTTTCCCATAGATGATGGTAACGCTACCATAGCATTTTGATCTATACGATCTTAATCATGGTATGGGGTAAATGCAAGTATGATGCTCCTATATACCTGGGTAGCAAAAAGCTGCACCAACCGGGTTAGGATTTTCATTACCACACAGGTGGTTATATTGTCAGCCACTCCTTGCATTTAACCCTTTACTGCTCACTTAGATTTATAAAAGCACAATGAAATACAATACATGTAAATAAATAACAGAACAAATCCTCCAATACCCCAAACCCATGTAATTCTTGTTGTAATAAAGTAGAAATAATTATAACCTCCGTATGAGAGGGGAATAAATCCCCAAATGGAGGGGTATAACATAAGCGAACGTAAGTTTAAAAACTATCACCATTCCTATACATACTAATTGGAATCACCATGCTATCCTTGGATGCTGTTCACACTAGCAATAGTTAGGAGTCAGTAATTACACCATGTCCCATGTATTTTTGCAACAAATGCGCCACAATTATCCTTGGAAGGTATTCACACTAGCAATGGTTAGATGTCCGTAATTAAACCATGTCCCATACATACTTGCAACAAATACTCCATAATTGGGTGTTGTTTACACTGGCAATAGTCAAAGGTCAGTGATTACACCAAACCCCATACATTCTCGCAGCAAATACTCCATGATTATCCTTGGATGCTGTTCACACTAGCAATGATTGTATGTCAGTAATTACAACATGCATTTTTGCTACAAATACTCCACAATTATCCTTGGATGTTATTCACATTAGCAATGGTTGGATGTCAGTAATTACACCATACCACATACATTCTTGCAGCAAATACTCCACAATTATCCTTGGATGTTCACACTAGCAATAGTTGGATGTCAGTAATTACACCATGCCCCATTCATTTTTGCAACAGATACTTCAGTTATCCTTGGATGTTGTTCAAATTAGCAATGGTTAGATGTCAATAATACCTTGTGCCTCATACATTTTTACAAAAAATACTCCACAATTATAGTTGGAACTATTGAAACTGGATTATCAAAATTGATCCGCAGGGCCAAACCACTACCACAGCACAGACCAAATTCGCACATGCCACAGAAGATGAGATATATAAAAATATGACAGACTGTGACAATATCATATGTATAAAAGATTTTTCAGATTAAGGCCCCATGCACACGACCGTTGTTTGTTTCCGCGTCCGTTCCATTTTTTTTCACGGATAGGATGCTTCCCCATTCATTTCAATGGGTCCGTCAAAAAATGCGGATGGTCAACCGTTTTTGTTCCGCATCCGTGATCCGTGTTTTCATTCCGTCAAAAAAATAGTGCATGTCATATTTTTTTCACGTTTGCGGACAAGGATAGGCATTTTTACAATGGATCTGCCATAAAAATCGGATCCGTTTTTCTTGACGGATGCATAATTTCAAGAAGGAGCGGACGCGGAGGCAAGCAACGGTCGTGTGCATGTAGCCTAATAATGATACATTATCTCGTGCTTCATATTTAAACCATTTGGGGCTATCGTATTACATTGGAAAATCCAATATGCCTCCCTGTTATGTAAAAAATCCATGACCTCACCTCCTCGGAAGGGTTTTTTAATTTTCTCCATACCAATTATTTTCAGCCCCATTAATGAACCTCTATGTATTTGTAAAAAAATGTTTAGATACATTTCATATATTCCAAGTCATTTTGGGAAGGTGTTCTAAAATACGAGTTTTTAGTTTACGTGATGTACATCCTATGTATTTTTTATTTGAGAATTGTTTGCTTGGTGTTACATGGCCACATGTACGGCATGGATGTGAGCCACATTTATAAAAAACAATATTTCAGAACAAAGTTGCTTTATGTGTTATGGTAGATTGAAACAAACTTGGTGATAGAATCTGTCCTTTTGATGGGGGTCTCCTGTAGACATCACATCCGTGCTGTATTAAATTTTTAACCGTCACATCATCACCCAGAATGGTCAGATATTTATGGACGATATTCTTAATTGGATTAAACTGGTTACTGTATTGGAGAATAAGCAGTGGTTTTTGTTTAGGTTGTGTTATTTCCAACTTGTTATTCTTGTTCGAGTTTTTATTAATGAGAATGGTACGTGTCGAGCATGACATAAGGACCAATTAGTGTAACCATGCATTTTTAACCTCTGTGTGAGCATGTCTGCTTCTTTCTCATATTGCACGGTAGTATGTTCCGGGTGTATACTGGCAGGATGTAAAACTGTATTTCGTGAAGTGGTCTTTCTATGGGTGGATGTGACAATTAATTCCTCCCCTCTCCCACACAATATTAAATTCAAAAACGAAACCGTGTGTAGGTCATGGTGATAGATAAACCTCAAAATGTAATCATTCCCATTCAGATGATCTACAAATCCTGGTATGGCAGACACCTCACCCCACCATATAAATAGCAGGTCATCGATGTATCTGCCATACCAGTAGATGCTATCAGAGAATGGATTCCCATCGCCGTAAATTGCCTCGCTTTCCCAAAAGGCCAACCCCAGGTTTGCCAATGAGGGTGAATATTTTGCCCCCATTGTAACACCTGACACCTGAATATAAAACTGACCATCAAATGAGAAATAATTGTGCTTCATGAGGAATGCAACCGTTTGTACTATATATTCACATAAATCCGTAGTATAATCACTCCGACGTAACAACTGTTGCTTTAATGCAATAAGTGCCACGTTGATGTGTAAAGTGATGTAACATCACATGTTAACCAACAAAACTCCCTATTCCATGATAAATCAGAAAAACTGCATAACACATCTCTACTATCTTGTAGGAAACCAGGCAGTCCCCAATGGTTGAAGCAGGGAATCTACCCAACCCGCCAATCTTTCACACACTGCCCCTATACCAGAGACTATTGGTCTCATCAGAGGATTTTTTTATACATTTATGAACCTTGGGCAGTACGTGAATTATCGGGATGATGGGGCATTCCACACAAATTAATGCTGCCTGTTTATCAGTGATTACCACTATAGCCTTAGTGGTAATCACTGATAAACAGGCAGCCCCTCAAACACAAAGTTACGAACCTTCTGCTGAATCTCAGTTGTTGGATTATGATCAGTTTTGCGATATTTAAGGGTACCTTCACACTGACGTTTTTGTTTTCTGGCATAGAGTTCCGTCGCTGGGGCTCTATGCCGGAAAAAAACACTTCAGTTAAGATAATACAACTACATGCATCCGTTTGAACGGATCCGCTTGTATTAACTTTAACTATTTTTTAACATTGTCAAAATGGATCCGTTTTCTATTGTGGCAGAATGTGCCAATTTTGCTCCGCTCCCAGGACGGAAAGAAAACCGCAGCATGCTGCAGTATTTTCTCCGTCCAAAAAACGCTCACATACTGAACGGAAGACATCCTGATGCATACTGAACGGATTTGTCTCCATTCAGAATGCATGGGAAAATTCTGATCAGTTTTTTTCTGGCATAGACCCCGACAAAGGAACTCTATGCCGGAAAAGAAAAACGCCAGTGTGAAAGTACCCTAAGAGTGTCATTTAACATTAAATTAATACTGGATTTGTAATGTTCCGAGTCCATCACCACCACTGTACCTCCCTTGTCCGCCATTTTAATAGTAATACCAGAAAGTTCTTTGAGTTGCTGGAGTGGAACTCGTTGTTTATACTTTAAATTGGAGACAGGGGGGTTCGATTGTACCTCATCCGTCAAAACCTTCAAATCTCGGATTACTAGATCCTGAAATTTCTCCATAGAGTTCGTTCTGGACTCTATGGGATAAAAAGATGGATTTGATAACCTGAAGGTTAGCGATTGATTGACAGCCCATGATTGGCTGTAGGACTGTAAACTCTGTAACTATAATATTGCCTTTTGTTCTTATAATGTTAAATCCACAAATTCATTAGTACGTATGACATAATCACTGATACCCTTATCCTCAACATTAGAAAAGTGCTTTTTTACAGTAATATCACAAATTAATTTGTTTATAGACTTAACCACAGTATCAAGCAGATTAAAGTTAGTGGAAGGCACAAACAAAAATCCCAGTGAGAGAGCATTCACCTGATCCTCAGTTAAAGCAATTTTTGATTAAATTCAAAACGTCCAATCTGCACCCATGGTTAAACTTAATCCCATCACCCGAACACATTGATAAGTTATAGTTATCTCCTGGAGCGAAGATTCCTGGTTGGAGGTGCGGGAGAATACCAGCAGCTGGTATGGATGTATTGTCCGCATCAGAAGAAAAGTCCTCAGAGTCCATTTCAGATGAACTGAAATTCACCTTACGACCCGGATTACCATCTCTTTTGTTATGTTTTTTGTTCTTTTTCTTTAAAATTGATCTAGGAAAACCACTTGCATTATCTCTGTTTCCACTCATAGACTTGATTATTCGCGTAGTCGTATAAGTCTCGTTGGAACTTTTGTTTTTAAATAGATGCAACATAGTCCTCCAATTTTTATATATTTGTTTGGACTTTATTTAAAGACTCATCATAGACGGAATTTTGTGAGAAGGGTGCCCTCCTTATGTATATTCTCTCTTAATAACTGTATACAATAATTTTGTTGTCTCCTGCAATGATTAAACGTATTAGTTTAATAGAACACTTTAACAATATGTCATTCCATTGTTGCATGAACATCTGAGAACACCGAGGTGGGAACTTTTTAATTCCTCAGTCCTCTGGGAATTCTATCCCTTGTGACACAGTGAGAGGTTTGGTGGTAAAAAAGCAGGTATTTTCCTCTCAGCCTGTGCTGCTGAGTTGATTGCAGCCAGGTGAGGGTAAATACTGGACCGGATTTTAGGTGCCGGTCCGAGTTTTTTGGGTGATTACCTAGCTGCACTTAAGACAGCTGGGTTTTATGCAAACTCTCTCTCTGTGTTTGGGATCTGAGCCCTGTGCTGGGCTGAAAAGCTGAGACCTGTGTGTCAGAAGAGCAGGCCATTTAAAGACGGTCAGTGGACTTTTTGTGTTGCTGAGCATTCAGCCAGGTGTGAACTAACACCTAGGATTTGAGGTGATTTAACCTGGAAACTGCTGGTGTTCCGTGGAGCTCTCAGGGCTGGAAGCAAGAGCTTGCAAAGAGGCGTGCAGTCTGCCTGGAAGCCTGAGGTTGGACTTTCCTGCGGCTGGGCTGACAGCCAGGTGTGAACACGCACCTAAACCACACAGGTGAATTTGATTCAGTCTTGGACTTTTGTTTTGCCTCAAGTTTTTGCTGTGTGTGAAGTAACACTAAGTGACTGTTTTGAGTTTTGTTTGTGCAAGTGTGAAATAAAACACTGTTTGCTGCACTACCTGGACTCTCTTTGCCTCTATACTGCACCCGCACCGCTGTCTACCAGAGCAACCCCCCACACCCTGGACACATGTTTGCAAGGTTTTGAGATTCTGACACTGTTATCAGTATATTTCTACCTTTTTACACATAATTGTATTGTTTGTTACTATTTTGTCTGGGAATATACTATGTGACGTGACCACATGCAAATTGAAGCTCTAGACCGGGGATCAGCAACCTTTGGCACTCCAGCTGTTGTGAAACTACAATTCCCAGCATGCTCCATTCATTTCTATGACTGTTCTTAGAAGAACAGTGCAAGTATGCATGCTGGGAGTTGTAGTTTCACAACAGCTGGGGTGCTGAAGGTTGCCTACCCCTGCTCTAGACTATGGTCAGTGCCAATCAGTGGCTCTAACACCTGGAGTGGGGACAGGGGACAATTACTAAAGTATTTCATTATTATTAGGTAATAAACTATTTAGAACAGTTAGTACACTATTAAAAGTGTATCCAGGATATGAGCTGAGCGCTGCGATTGGCCAGCGCTCCAGGCTTGGGAGAAAGAGACGCCCAGGGCAAAAGAAGATGTCTCCGCCCCAGGCAAGAATAGGAGAAGCACATGCGCTGGTACCGGGGGCTACAAAGGATGAACGGAGCGGCACCCAGGGATACAAGTAAGTGCAGGGTCATCCCGGGTGCCGCTCTGCATGTATATACATTTGCCTCATAAACTGTGGACCAGTGAAAGCTCCTCTTTAAGTTTACTTAAAAAACACACCTTTTTTTTTTCTGCCAACTGTATGACTTTCTGTTCTAATGATCACATACTCATTAGTTGTACTGAATTTATCATTCTAGGAGGGGAAACAAGATGGTGCTAATGAGAGAGCAGTGACCCATTTAATAGAATGGTCAGACACAGAAGATCAAGGAGTAGGAGCCATTGGAGTAGTACAAAAGAAGTAACAGGTTACATGGTGATGATAACCCTTCATGTGGGACATGTAGAGGAATTACTTTTGGTTAGTAATGTTTTGTAAATTGAGCCTGCATACATTATATAACCATGTGGAAGGCAGAGAGGAATGAGGAGAAAATGCCAGTAGAACATGCCCCCTAGGTTTCAATATGTATGCCACTTTTGAGGAGACAGATAAACATAGATGCATTGTTAGAATTGCAGGATGAGAAACATGGTAATCCAGGAGTAAGTGCAGAGGGTACAGCCCCTTTAATTACCGGCATTAGTAATCTTGATTAATTTCAGCCACAAGTATTAAAGGATGTTAAATCATTGCTTTATCCGTCCAGCAGGGATAATCTCAGTACTGTTAAGAAGGTAGCATTGAAGTGGTTGCAATTCAGATTTGATAATAAAACCTGTTGACAAGGGGATAATGTAGTGGTGATGAAAAGAAAGTACTGTGTATCAGAAGCAGAACTCCTATAATGAGATAGATCTGTGTATGAGATTCTACCAGCAGACCCAAAAGTGAAACATCAATGACAGTTAGTCATTGTTATGGAAATGTTTGGAGAACAGAATGTTGTCTGTAAAAATGTTAGGACTGTATCCTATTTTTCCATCTAAGCCTAGTTGGTATTTTGTGCCTAAAGTGCATAAATGGCTTGAGCAGCCACCTGGTCATCCGATTGTTGCAGGTATAAGTTCAGTGACTGAACCCTTGTCACAGTTTGTAGATTGGCTACTATAGAGGTGATTTATCAAACGGATGTAAAGTAGAACTGGCTTAGTTGCCCATAGCATCAAATCAGATTCCACCTTTCATTTTTCACAGCTCCTTTAGAAAATGAAAGATGGAATCTGATTGCTATGGGCAACTAAGCCAGTTCTACTTTACATCAGTTTGATAAATCTCCCCCTATGTTTTTTATTAAAAGGTATACTGACTTATTCAAAGGACACTAATGATTTTTTGAAGGCAATAAAGGGTTTCAAAAGGCAGGAAAGATATTCCTTGGCCTCCATTGATGTGAAGAGCTTCTATACAAAAATTCCACATGATTTGGGTATACAGTTTGTCCGACGCATATTATGTAACATGAAAAAGCATTGAATATGTTGATTTTGTTGGAGGAGCCATGGAGTTCATTTTGTTACACAATGCATTCATGTTTGTGGATAATTGGTTTTGTTTATGATCTATATACCAATACCAATCTATATACCTCATCTAAAATACAATCAGAGGTTCATAGCAGATATATTTTTTGATTGTATGTTAGATGAGGTTTGTATATACATCATACACAGTTAGGGCTCTTTCACACTGGCGTTTTTCCTTTCCGTCCTAGAGTTCCGTCCTCGGAGCTCTAGTGATCAGGATTTATCCTAATGCATTCTGAATGGAGAGCATTCCGTTCAGGATTCATCAGGATGTCTTCCGTTCAGTATGTGAACGTTTTTTGGACCTTGACAAAACCGTAGCATGCTGCGGATTTGTCTCCATCCAAAAATCCGGAAGACATGCCGCAACGCCGGATCCGGAATTAATGCCCATTGAAGTGCATTAATCCGGAATTAAGCTAAGCGTTTAGCTTTTGTGAATGGTTACCATGGCAGCCAGGATGCTAAAGTCCCGGCTGCCATGGTAAAGTGTAGTGGGGAGGCAGGGGAGAAGCATACTTACCTTCCATGTGGCTCCCGAGTCCCGGGGCGCTCCACAATGACATCAGAGCGCACCATAAGCATGGATCACGTGACCATGCGCGTGGGGCCCTCTGATGTCATTGTGGAGCGCCCTGGGAGCCGCACGGACTGTAAGTATCAGCTCCCCTGGCTCCCCACTAATTACTATGGCAACCACGACTTTAGTAGCGTCCTGGCTGCCATAGTAACACTGAAAGCATTTTGAAGATTGATCAGTCTTCAAATGCTTTCAGTTGTCTTGCGCTGTGCCGGATCCGGCGGGCATTTCCGGCGACAGAAGTGCACGCCGGATCCACACAACACAAGTGTGAAAGAGGCCTTAGTTTATAGAATGCTGCTTTGCCTGTCTGACTTTCCCTTTAACTATGACTATGTGCACCTGCGTTTTTGTTCTGCCATGCAGGATGCACTCATTAATTCTGTTTCTAATAAGTGGTTTTGTCAAACAAATGTTCATTTTTAAATCTTTCCTTATCAGTAAATACATATTCTTAGCTTTTTTTGAAGAAGTAATATGTGGTTTATATTATTTTTGAGATTCATAGACAAGGAGGGACGTTTATCAATGCTTTTATGCCACAATTGTGATGTAAAAAAGTCACACAATATGGCGCACGGCATGTGTAAACCATAATTTTAGACTTTTTGAACTTCTTGGCACTTCAGAAAAGGGGGGTGGCTTCGCACCGCCACCGTATTACTATAACTTCCACCAGAAAGTGGCAGAAGTTATAGCTGAAGTAAGGGGAGCACCTAGCCTTTCTGCTGCCTGAGGCGAAAACTGAAACAGCCTATCAATCACACATGCAGTCTGGTTGTTGTGTCAGTGCTTGCGGGTAGGAGCTATGAATTGTTGGTCAGGATGGGAGTAGATAGGCATGGTGACACAAAGCTCCTCAGCCAACTGCTAGCGGGTTGACACATCAGTTCAAGGGAGGAACAACTGCACTGCTTGTGCAGTTGATAGGCAAAAACAATTACCCTGGGTTCAGACCCAAGCGTTCTAGAAACGCGCGTTTTAGTCGCGCGTATTTCAGCGCGTTTTTGCAAATAGGAAACGCGCGTTCTTGTGATTGACTACTGTGGTGTCAATCACAAAACGCGCGACAAACGCCCCAAAAAATGCTCAAGTACTTGTTTATGCATCGGGCATTTTACAGCGCGTTCAAACGCGCTGTAAAACGCTCAAGTGAGAACCAGGGCCATAGGAAAGCATTGGTTTTCATGTTTTGAGCGTTTTACAGCACGTTTGAACGCGCTGTAAAACGCTCAGGTGTGAACTTAGGGTTAGTGATGTGTAATAGCATTCGCGGTAACTCATGTATTTGGGGATTCTTAAGGCATTATCCCTGGTATATGCATCAGATTTAACTGGACATGTTTCTGGACATGCACAGGTGAAGTAAATACAGACAGTATAAGAAAATCCCCCCCCACGTTTTTAAAGGGGTTATCCAACCCCTATTAGGACCCTCCTAATGCCTGGGCCCCTCATATGGATCATACATACCCCTCTCCCCAGCACCCATGTCTCTCCTCATCCCCGCACAGCCTCCGCTGCATCTCCCCGTCGTGCTGATCAAAACATCCGGCAATAGGAGGGAAGGATTGGGGCAGGCAGCGACTGGGAGGAGCATCCCTAGCGTCACCCGCGATGCTGGGAAGGCTCGTCCACGTTGCAGCCTGCTATTGGCCGAGGAGATGCAGCTGCACGAAGATCAGGAGCGACTCAGGTGCTGGGGAGCGAGGTATGTATAATCCATATGAGGGGCGCGGGCATTATTGGGGTCATTATAGAGGTTGGATAATCCCTTTAACCCCTCCAGGACCTAGGACGAGAATGCTCATCCTAACTTGTGGCTACTTAATGCACTAGGACGAGCATTCTCATCCTAGGGTGATCAGCAGCAGGGGCCCGGCTGATACTGACAGCCGGAGCCCTGCTGTATCCGCCAGCATCAGTGAAAACACTGATGCCGGCGGATTAACCCCCTGTATGACGCGGTCACGCTGACCGCTGCATACAGGAAGTTTGCGGCAATTTCTACATCCCCCATAGGGTTCCCGTTCTGCGGTGACGGGGACCCGATGGTTTCTATGGCAGCCCCGATGCCTTGAACAGGCAGCTACGGAAGCCCAGGAGATCCAAAACAGATGTATTGTGCTGTATTGAAACAGGGATCAGACCCTGAAATCTTGAAGTCCCATAGTGGGACAAAACATAAAGTGAAAAAAGAAGTTAAAAATAAAATAAAATTAAGTTTCAAGTAAAAAAAAAAAAAAGCGCCCATTTCCCAAAATAAAGTAAAAAAAAATTGTAAAAAATAGGAAAAAATAGAAAAGTAGACATATTAGGTATCGCCGCGTCCGCATCCACCGGCTCTATAAAAATATCACATGACCCAACCCCTCAGGTAAATACCGTAAAAAATAAAAACAATGTAAAAAAAGCCATTTTTTGTCACCTTACATGACTAAAAGTGCAACACTAAGCGATCAAAAATGTGTTTGCCCCCCAAAATGTCACCTCATCCCGCAAAAAATGAGCCCCTACACTAGACAATCGCCCAAAAAATAAAAAAAAACTATGGCTCTCAGACTATGGAGACACTAAAATATGATTTTTTTTGTTTCAAAAGTGATGTTATTGTGTAAAACGTAAATAAATAAAAAGAAAGTAGACATATTAGGTATCGACGCGTTCGTAAGAACCTGCTGTATAAAAATATCACATGAACTAACCTCTCAAGTGAACACCGTAAAAAAATAAAACTAAAGCATAAAAAAAGCCATTTTTTGTCACCTTACATCACAAAAAGTGTAATACCAAGCCATCAAAAAGTCATACACACCACAAAATCATACCAATCAAACAGTCATCTCATTCCGCAAAAAATGAGACCCTAACTAAGATAATCGCCAAAAAAATGTAAAAAAACTATGGCACTCAGAATATGGAGACACTAAAATATAATTTTTTTAGTTTCAAAAGTGTTGCTATTGTGTAAAACGTAAATAAATAAAAAGAAAGCATACATATTAGGTATCAACTCGTCCGTAAGAAGCGGCTGTATAAAAATATCACATGACCTAACTCCTCAGGTAAACACCGTAAAAAATAAAAACGATGTCAAAAAAGCCATTTTTTTTGTCACCTTACATCACATAAAGTGTAATAGGAAGCGATCAAAAAGTCATATGCACCCCAAAATAGTGACAATCTAACAGTCATCTCATCCCGCAAAAATCATACCCAACCTAAAACAATCGCCTAAAAACTGAAAAAACTATGGCTCTCAGACTATGCAGACACTAAAACATGTTTTTTTTTTTGCTTCAATAATGATATTATTGTGTAAAACTTAAATAAATAAAAAAAAGTGGACATATTAGGTATCGATACGTCCGTAATGACCTGCTCTATAAAGTAATCACATGACCTAACCTCTCAGGTAAACACTGTTAAAAAAAAAATACAGTGTCAAAAAAGCCATTTTTTGGTCACCTTACATCAGAAAAAGTGTAATACCAAGCGATCAAAAAGTCATACGCATCCTAAAATCATACCAATCAAACAGTCATCTCATTCTGCAAAAAATGAGACCCTAACTAAGACAATCGCCAAAGAATTTAAAAACTATGGCTCTCAGACTATGGAAACACTAAAACATGATTTTTTTTTACAGAAATGCTTTATTATGTAAAACTGAAACAAACAACCAAAAAAAGTACACATATTTGGTATTCTCTTGTCTGCAACAACCTGCTCTATAAAAATCCTACATAATCTAACCTGTCAGATGAACACTGTAAATAACAAAAAATAAAAACTATGCCAAAACGGCTATTTTTTGTTACTTTGACTCACAAAAAGTATAATACAGAGCAACCAAAAATCATATGTACCCCAAAATAGTAGCTATAAAACTGCCACCTTATCGCGTAGATTCCAAAATAGGGGTGCATCAGGGGACATGGTGTTAAAAAAACAATCCAGCAAAATCTGCCTTCAAAAACTGTATGGCATTCCTTTCCTTCTGCGCCCTGCCGTGTTCCCGTACAGCAGTTTACGACCACATATAGGGTGTTTCTATAAACTACAGAATCAAGGCAATAAATATTGAGTTATGTTTATGTTAACCCTTGCTTTGTTACAGAAAAAAAATTATTAAAATGGAAAATCTGGAGCAGTGGAAACATGTTCTGTGGAACAATGAATCTTGGTTCTCTAACTCACAGTCTGGGTTTGTGTTACACTAGCGGCCCCTGGCTGCCACTATCCAGCTCCTCTGGGGGAGCATGGGTGCTGCATCACTAACCCTGTCCCATCTATTGCTTCACCAGCGGTCCTGCCAGCATCCCACTCTGCTTGTCCCACTGCAGCCTGCACTTTCCTACTGCATTGCCAGCACTTGTAAGCTGTTAGGTTCATTCACAGAATTAAAGGGGTTTTCAAGTCACAGGAAGAAAAAATAACACCCGCAGTCAACCTTACTGCATTATGTAAGTCAGATGATGACATTCTGAGTGCATTTTGAATCCTCCAATATAATTCCAATCTGCAACCCACATCCTGTGTTTTTACATCCCAGCACAAGTTTCACAGGTAGTATCTGTAGAATCAGGTCTCTGCTTCTCCTTCTACCAGCTGAAATATAACATCCAATATGGGTCAGCAGCCTTATTAGTATTCACTTCAATTCATGGAATACTTATGAAGCTGGGTTGAGAGGCCCTGGTCTAGCACATAGACTTTTACTAAAGAAATCACTTAAAAGGTCACCATCAGGATTTGCACTTCAAACCTTCTGTATGTCAGGCAGAAGAGTTACCATTACAGTACAGACCTGCTCTGTTGTATGTTTTCTGTGCTTAAAAAAAGTCTTCTCAAAAATAAATAGTATAATCCTGAAATGAAACGGAACAAATGTGCCATCTACCAGTCATCATAAATAATATGTTCACTATATTGTATAATCTATTATGATTACAAGGATACCAAATACTGTTTTGTGATATTTCATACTGAGGATATTACAAAAACGTTGCTTAATTATTGTTTTAGTATAATCTACTTTACACCAGTTTGATAAATCTTCCCTTATATTTTTCTGCCATATCCTTTGCTAAATATTATGATACAGGTTTCAGTGAGACTTGAACCCAGACTGACTGTACAGTGACCCCACTCATTATCCACTTCTCTACTGAAAAGCTTTGCTGTGATAATAGAAAAGTAAAACTGTAAGGCAGCATAAAAATCCTTTTTAGTTAATATAACAAAACAGTTTTCATAATAACCTGTAATCAGAATAAGCCCTACAATTTAGTGAACATATTTATGGTAATTGGTAAACAGTGTGAATAAAAATTTGGGGCACACTGCCTGTATGCAGCCCTGAAATTTCTGAAAAAAGAAAGAAGCATCATTGCTGACATTTTGTCTAAGGGCCCATTCAAATGACCTTATATATTTGAGTCTGCATCATTTCTGCAATTTTAAAGAATGGATGCAGACCCATTAATGTCAATGAGACCACAAAAGATGCTGACAGCACACCGTGTGCTACCCACATCCGTACTGCTGTTCCGCGGCCCCGCAAAAAAAAAAAGTAGAACATGTCCTATTCTTGCGGACAATATTAGGCGTTTCTATCATATGGTTGCCCGTTCCATTCTGCAAATGTGGAGCGCACACAGTCGGTATCTGTGCTTTGTGGATCCGCAATTTGCGGACTGCAAAACACATACGGTTGTCTGAATGAGCCCTAAAGGAAAGAAATAGCAGAACACCACCCTGAGATGCAAGGTCACTGATGATGTTGTGGGGCATCGGGATAGGGAACCAACACAGTGGAAGATGTCACATTAACACAATGGTGTGCAGGAAAATGGGACATTACAGGTTCATCTGTCAGAGTAATACTGCCCTTACTCATCTCCCCAGGCTCCGGCTGTGTCACTACAGTGCAAGTTTATCTTCTCCTTGCTGCACTAAAAAGTCAGAGAGTGATCAGATAATGAGTTTTAAGCACATTAGGAAGCTTTTACACATGCCAAGGATAAGGAGAAATACTTTGTATGATATGTTTCCCATAATTGTGCCATGAAAAAGCACTGCCGATAACCCAAAGAATGAGCAAACACCCAGTTTTCAGGTAAATGAACAATCATAGTTGTGTTGTGAATTGATCATTAGTTATACCGAGGGGATCATTGCCACCGTACATGTATATGCAGCTGAACGATTGGGCAAAGATCAGGAACAAATAGTTTGTCCCAATCATTGCCTTAAGTACTGGGCTAAATGGGCCCTTAGATTTCATAAGCAATAAAGTAATTTGCTTGGGTTCCCTCCCCAGTTGAAGTGTCAGAACTTTGGGAGGTGGCACCCCCGCCCTGACTCTAGAAACAGCTCTCAGGATGGGATAAAGAAGGGCATCTCATGGAAACTGGCTAATAAAGAGAGTAAAGATGCTGTTTGCTCAGGAGACAAAACTGAGAGCTAGTATGGCTGACAGGGAGTAGCTTCTTGTCTTTCTTGTAAGTTCAACCATACAATATATAGTTACAACACATCAGGATTCAGGAAAACTGTAATATTATTGTCTGGTAGAACACTTTAAAGCTTCTACTTTCTTACTTACCAAGGGTAGCCTATTGTAAAAACTTTATCTTTCTCTCTTGCTGCTTCCTGCCACAGTATTAGGAATCTGGGAACAAGAATGCCAACCCACAGCCTTGTTTCCTGTTTAAAGTACGGAAATTATAAAACTTGCCACTTGCCCCATTTATGAGAAACCATATTAGTCCATAGAGTCATTTTGACTTCTTTAATACAAACTTGATATTTCTACATACATTATGGTGAGTAAATCACATTTCATTGCTGTTTCAATTACAGTTATAAAGAGTTGACAGTTGCACTTTACAATTAAGATGAACAGAGGGTTGAAATTTTTCCTTCTCAAAGTAGTTTCAGTGTTACTGAATGTAGCGACTCCATGTCTCTTCCTCAATAATCATCTGTATATTTCAGCACATAGTACCACCACTGTACATTCAGAGTGTTGTTTCTCAAGATCTAATTGCTCCTTAGAACTACAGGATTGTATTCTTTTTAAATGGGAAAAGCAGATTGTTCCACATAGAAAAGTCTTACAAAATATGCACATTTCTGCATTACACACATTCCTTTGTAATATCGTATTGTTGGTCGAAAGTCATTTTTACATTGTCAACTTATATATAATCGAATGGCTGCAAATGATAAATTGTTCAGAGTTTTACCTAATACAACAGATTTTTTTTTTTACCCCTGCAACTATTCTCTCCTAAAGAAGGACATTTGAGAATTTTTATGAGCCACATATGTACTCCGAGGTCCATGGAAAATGACAAGCACAGACTATTGTGAAGGGGCTTGTGAGATGAGTTGTTATACCTATTCTATGCTCATTGGTTTGCGTTTGTGTTTTTTTTTTGTTTTGTTTTCTTTTTTAAGTAAATAAATATTTTTGGTACATTAATTATGAGTCCAAGTTCGATAGTCGGGTGGAATCATGTATTAAATTGTCTAATTTCTGTGAACAATCTGATGGAATTGGGAGTAGAAAAAGCAGACCGAAGAAGAGTAGCTCACTGTTGTCTTTAGTAGCCATCACCTATAACATCTCTACAGTGAAAAAATAGACAGTCTTTGAACAGAATATGAACTGTAGAATGTCTCTTCATTACATTGATATTTTTCTCTTTACAAAAAGGCAATACAATATAAAAAGGGGTCTAATTTTAATGTCACTTAAATGGATACAGGTACAATACTTAAAAGCAAGCTACTGAAATATACACCTTGAAATATACAAGCTGCACTTTGGATTTTGGACACGCTGCTTTGTGGACATTAAAAAATAAGAATAAAAAATAAATAAGTAAAAACACATAATTGGCCACAGTCACTTAACTGGTGGAAATTAGTGTGCAGCAGATTCCTACCCTATCTCCTCTCTAACTTACAATCAACCAATGAACTTTAAGAAAATTAAACACGTTTTAATGTCAGATCTTGTAGGAGAGATAAGATAGGCCGAAACCTTCTTAAGGGCTTACATTAAGATATGTGCAAATTGTTAGTAGTAGGTCTTAACATAATTTACAGGAATGTTGCAAAGCAAAGGCAGGTATTGGTGGCTCAGTGGGTAAGTTCTAATTTATCCAGCCGTGGTTTTCACCAGCAGCTTTCTTCATATTATTTTTGACCAGTTTTTTTTCAAGGGCTCTTAATAAGGTTACAACACACATATAAATAACTCTAAATTTACCAGATCACAAACATTGCTGTTATTTAAGAGTTTGAAAATAAAATGAGCCTCAAAGAAGCATCAGTTCCTGCTGTCCTCTTATGAAAGAACATACATTGTTACACAAGCTGGGATTACCACTTTTGGTACAAGATCCATGTATATTCAAGAACAGTGATTGAAGTATCATAGTAAAAACATTTTAAAATAGAAGTCACCCAAGTCTCAGAAAGTCTCTGAATGTGACATCTGTAAAAATGTGTTAAACCTCCCCTACCCCTGATGCTAGAGTCTTTCAGTTCATGAGTTCAGGCCTTTTAAGAGGGTCAGCAGAATCTGCAATGACGTCTGTGGTTGTCCACATTCATTTATGATGGCTTCTTATGTTGCATAGTGATCAAAGCTGCCCAGATACTCCAAACTAGCCTGGTAACAAAACTGGTATTCATCCTAAAATGGAGGGAATAAAAAAAACTAGAATTAAGATATGTCCAACACCACACTACTTAAACACATTTAAACGTTTTTTGGCATTTTTAATTATGTAGACTTTAGCAGTTAACAGGATATGTGCACTACCTTTAACTACATTCACATCACTGTGCATAGGCTTCAATTACAGAATGTCTGTCAACTCCCCTGTTATGTCTGTTTTACTAAGTATTTGTATACCACATGAAATAATTTTCAAGCAGCTTTTCTTTCCATCTTTTTGATAGCTCATCTTTTCACTCTGTGTCATGCTGTCCCTCTTTTATTCCTCCTCAAAAAGTATGAATAAATCAAGAACTGGCTATTGTTACCATTCAATTTTTCAATGGGATATGTACCTACACAGCTTAACAACATTGTCACTGATTGGAAAGCTTAATGTTTCATCAGATGCCATACATATGGAGTTATTCTCCCAAATATGTAATGCCTCTAGGCTCCTTACATATTGCAACCTATGGAGAGTAATATGGTGGCAACAGAGTAGTTGCAGCTCTATAGTATATCCCACTATACAACTTCTAATTCTTTTGCATGAGACCTTACACTAGGCTAGACTTGGCTTCACCTCCTCCTTCTTATGCTCCCTTAAGAATCAAGCAAAAACCATATAGTATATGTATTTACAAACTACAAGTCACTAAATGTAAATTAATAAAACATCCTATACTCGTAATTTAATCTCCCTCCGTTTCCAGTGCTGCCACTCTGGTCCTCACCTCTAGTTTGGGTTTACATAGCTAAAGTGGTAACAAAGCTGTATATACCATGCAGTAGCCCAGAAGGAATACTGCAAAGGGTTAACTAAAGCTAAAAGACTTAATGCACTGTTATTTAGTCAAATGTTGTGATTTATTGTGCCAGCAACCAAATGATTAATGCATTTGCAGAATGTTTAGTTTGCCAAGGAAATGGACATGGTCCGCCCCTGGTTAGTTAGCGAGACATCTAGTCTGAGCAGACCAAGGGAGAAGTTGTGTACGTGAAAGCTACTGCTATCTAAGTCCATGCTCAGAGAACCTTCTTCTCTGGGAGCTGCCAAGAAAGCAACCTCTTTACCAGAGTGTCCTTGAGGGAAGAAGGTAAGAAGAACCAAGACCTAACGAACCATGCAAGCTTCAGTCAGCAAGGTATTCTCTCATATATGACATAGGACACCTTACTGCTGTGAAAAGGATTATTGCCTTTGGCACCTACCACAGTTTAAGATGGACTGGCTATCTGTATCTAAAATCCTTACTCCTTAGAATTGCAGAATGAGTTAATAAGGACCTTACTGCATGCATGTAGTTCTGTTGAGAGACTGCAAAGTGTCCTTAAAAAGAGAGACAGGGAGCACTATAACTACCATTATTGTTTCTGCCTACATGATGTTATTGGGAGAAGCCTACATTGTGAAATACTTTGGAACTGTGCCTTTTACTGTGGTAAGTACCCATATCCCATCAAGTCACTAAAGAAGACTTTATTTATTGCAGCCTTATCATTGACTCCATCATACGTCAGCTGGCCTTGTGCATCTGTATTCCTGCCTTATACCCTGGCAAACGGTTGTTCATTAAGGGCACCACAACTACTGGGCTTGCTATACTAAGTGGGCTTCTGAATTAGTGGAGTTTAAAGAACCGGAGTTTAAGACGAGGAGCAAGAAAGGTTTGAGAGATTTTCCTTGTGTGTTGTTGGCTTGATTCTAGCAAATTCTCCAACTACAGCAGTCGGGGTCTAAATCTAAAGTCATATTTCCTGTTTTCTTTATTTACTGTTCATCCCCATTTAAACATGTGCTCCATGGACAATGCTACTGAGTGTGTGTCCTGTGCAATGTATGCGTGCCTTGAAGATCCATTCGAGGGTGAATACATTTGCATTAGATGCAAGCATGTTGCATATTTGGAAGCACAGATCGTGAACCTAAATAGGCAGCTTGAAATACTTAGGGGCATTGCAAACCTGGAGAGAGGCTTAGACCTCAGTGTGCAGGCACTGACTGGGGTCAGTGAAATGGAGGTGGGAGGAGGAGGGCAAGATCAGGACTATCAAGTCAGGAAGAAGGGGTAGAGCAGGCATCCTCAAACTGCGGCCCTCCAGCTGTTGCAAAACTACAACTCCCACCATGCCCGAACAGCCTACAGGTATCAGCCTACAGCAGGGCATTGTGGGAGTTGTAGTTTTACAGCTAGAGGGCTGTAGTTTGAGGATGCCTGGGGTAGAGGGAAAAGTGCCAGGGAGTCTAGTCCTGAGCTGGAACGCCTTAATAAATATGGCTGTTTGCCTGATATCTGATATTAGGGATGAAAGCCCAGGGCCAGCAACACTGCAGCAGGGTGTTTCTCCTAGCAACCAGGAGGATGACCGCTGCAAGAAGGATGGGAAAAGGAGTGCAGCAAATGTCAGACAGATGCTGGTGGTCGAGGACTCTATTATTAGGAGGACAGACAGTGTCATCTGTCGCCGAGACCGTGAATGACGAACAGTGTGTTCTTCCGGGTGCTCGGTTTGGCATATTGCGGATCGGATTGACAGATTGCTAGGTGGGGCTGGGGAAGACCCGGCGGTCATGGTACACATGGGCACCAATGACAAAGTCAGGGGAAGATGGAAGGTCCTTAAAAATGGGAAATAGGAGAGATGATCAAGTCCAGGACCTCCAAGGTAATGTTTTCAGAAATACTATCAGTGCCACGAGTGTCACCAGAGAGACAATGAGAGCTTAGGGAGTTAAATACGTAGCTCAGAAGCTGGTGCAGGGAGGAAGGGTTTGGGTTAATGGAGAAGTGGGCCGACTTCTTTGTCGGTTACAGGCTCTACAGTAAAGACAGGCTGCACCTTAATGATTTTAGGGAACTAGGAGAGAAGCTCAAGTCCAGGACCTCCAAGGTAGTGTTTTCAAAAATACTATCAGTGCCACGAGTGTCACCAGAGAGACTTAGGAAGTTAAATAAGTAGCTCAGAAGCTGGTGCAGGAAGGAAGGGTTTGGGTGCATGGAGAACTGGGCCGGCTTTTTTGTCGGTTAGAGGCTCTACAGTAGGGACAGGCTGCACCTTAATGGGGAGGGTGCAACTGCTCTGGGGGAAAAAATGGACAGTTGGGGGAGCTTTTAAACTAGGATCTGGGGGGTCATGCTAATAGGAGGATCGATAGTGTAGATAGAGAGTGGGATATAGGAGGGGACAGTGGGGATTTAGCGGGGGGTGGGGTTACTAAGGAAAGTAGGGAGAAGACTGGGCAGAACTGTAGACCAATGAAAAAGCTGCTGGTAACAAGAACCTGTCACATACAAACATCAACCAAGGTAACCAAAAAATCCCAGATATTCACTTTACAGGTAATTTTAAATATATTTTCACAAATGCCAGAAGTCAAGCTAACAAAATGGAGGAGCTGGAGGCTATGGTACTAGAACACATAGATGTAGTTGGTGTGGCTGAGACATGGTTGGACTCTTCGCATGACTGGGCTGTTAATATTGAGGGTTTTACACTATTTAGGAAAGACAGGGTCAATAGCAAAGGTTGTGGCATCTGCCTGTATGTGAGGAGTGATCTGTAGACAAGTGTGAAAGAGGCAATTGTGGGTGAGGATGTTGAAACCTTATGAGTCGATAGAGGGATAGAAAAACTGTAAAAATAATACTTGGTGTAATCTATAGACCCCCTAACATCACAGAGGAGATAGAAGCTCAACTGTATAACCAAACAGAGTGGGCTGCACAGGCTGGTACAGATTTTAACTTCCTCGACATTGACATTGACTGGGGTCATGGTCCTAACTCAACCACAAACGGGAGAACATTCCTCAACTTACTGCAGGACCACTTTATGGGACACTCCCACTATGGGCAATGCTCTGTTGGATCTGGTAATTTCTAATGATGTAGAGCTTGTTGGAAATGTTACTGTTTGAAAAACATTAGGTAATAGTGACCACAATATAATTATATTCCCCCTGAACTATAAGAAGCAAAGTCTGTCAGGCAGAACAAAAACACTGAATTTTAAAAAGGCTAACTTCCCTGGGTTGAGGACAGCATTTTAGGTCATAGACTGGGAGCAGCTACTGTCACATATTAAGGCCTCATGCACACGACTGTAGGTGTTTTTTGCGGTCCGCAATCCGTGGATCCGCAAAACATGGAAGCTGTTCCGCGTTCCATTTTGCAATTCGCAGAACGGAACACAGCCCATTGTAGAAATGCCTATTGTCCACAAAACGGACAAGAATAGGACATGCTATATCTTTTTTGCGGGGCCACGGAACGGAGCAAACGGAGTGCTGTCTGCATCTTTTGTGGCCCCATTGAGGTGAAAATATGCGGCTTGGACGCGGACCCAAAATACGTTCGCGTGCATGAGGCCTAATACTGAGGATAAAGGGGAGAGCTTTAAAATCACATTGAGTAATTGCACTCAAAAATTTATTCCTTTAGGTAACAAGTATAAATGGCTAAAATTAACCCCACCCCACCCATGGCTTACAGATAATGTAAAAAGAGCAATAAATGAAATCTGTAAAAAGGAGATAAAATTTGCAAAAATACAAAAAGAACAGCAGGTGGCAAAAGAGTTCAAAACAAATCCCAAAAAATTCTTTAAATATATAATTGCTAAAAAACCAAGGTCTGAGCAGGTAGGTTCCCTAAATAATGATAAAGAGGAGTTATTCACTGAAGATAAGGAAAATGCAGAGTTAATAAATGGGTTTTTAGTTCTGTATATACGAAAGGAGCTGATATCTGTGGTGCTGGGGCTATTAGTACATCTGGTAATATACTCATTTGGTTAACTGTAGATATGGTCCAAGCTAAGTTAAATAAGGTAAATGTGAACAAGGCTTCGGGTCCAGATGCATTACACCCAAGAGTTCTTAAAGAGCTGAGTTAGGTCATTGCCGTGCCCCTGTTTATAATTTTTAAAGGGAGTCTGTCACCACATTTGGCCATTATAGACTAAGTACACAGCGCATTTGCCTAACAGTAGCTGATTCTAATGGTACCTTTGTTTAGTCGTTTTGCAGTTCACTGGAAGCAAAAACAGAGTTTGATCGGTATGTAAATTATGGCTCGCAAGTGCCCAGGGGCAGCGTTCACATCGTTGGAGCCCAGGCTGTTCATCCTCTTTGGCTCATATCCCCGCCCCAGCTTCTGTCTGTGCCCGCCCTTCCCTTGCGTCTTCCATCGCGCGATCCCGCGCCTGCGCGCTGCATTGCAGGGTCGGGGCATGGGCATTGCGATGCCCATTCTGGACATGACTTCACTGGAGATACTGCGCATGCGCCGGCCAATGGGAGGCAGACCAGAGGCCCACAGGAGAAGAGGAAAGCCACCCTGCGCATGCGCAAAAGCTCCAGTGAAGTAATGCCCACAATGCGCACAGTGCTGTGAGTCAATCCAAAATATTAATAAATCTAAAACCTGAATATGTAAGAAAGTAAAAGTGAGGTTTTGGCTTTCTTGGGAGAATATCTATCTGTGCATGATTATTGGGTAACTACCAGTGTGCAGAATTATTATGCAACTAAATGAAAAAGGGAAATTTCCCACCTCACTTCTCGCTTAACCCGTACAGTACCAGCACCGTAACTGTATGGCACTGCGGACTGTGTTTAAAATACCAGCGCCGTACAGCGACGGCGCACTTATTGGGCAGGTGTAGGAGCTGCACCTGCCCGATCAGCTGCAGGGGTCTGGAAGTCGCTAATAGCAAACTGTATGCAAACGCATGTCATTTTTTCAGACTGATCAGGCATTTTTCGAACTGATCAGCCAGAAAAATGCATTGCAATACCGGATCCGTTTTTCTGGTGTCATCCGGCAAAATGGATCCGTTATTTATTTTTTTCATATTTTTTAAGGTCTGCGCATGCGCAGACCGGAATGCCGGTCCGTCCTTGCGGTATTTTTAATGCCGGATCCGGCTCTAATGCATTGCAGTGGAAATTAATGCCATGTGTTCCGGAATTTTGGACGGAGACAATATTATCTCCGGCCAAAACGCAGTTCAGTGACTGAACTGAAGACATCCTGATGCATACTGAACGGATTTCTCTCCATTCAGAATGCATTAGGATATAACTGAAGCGTTTTTTTTCCGGTATTGAGTCCCGAGGACGGAACTCAATGCCGGAAAAGTTTAACGCTAGTGTGAAAGTACCCTAAGGCCTCTTGCAAACGTATTTTTTTTTTCAGTGTTTTGCGGTCCGTTTTTAACGGATCCGTTTTTCCGTTTTTTGCTTCCGTTTTGTTTCCGTTTCGGTTCCGTTGTTCCGTTCCGTTTTTCCGTTTGGCATATACAGTATACAGTAATAACATAGAGAAAATTGGGCTGGTCTTAAACTTTTCAATAGATGGTTCCGCAAAAAACGGAACGGATACGGAAGACATACGGATGCACTTCAGTATGCTTTCCGTTTTTTTTGCAGACCCATTGACTTGAATGGAGCCACTGAACGTGATTTGCGGACAAGAATAGGACATGGTCTATATTTAAACTGAACAGAAAAAACGGAAAAACGGAAGGCATACGGAGACACTTCAGTATTTTTTGCAGACCCATTGAAGTGAATGGTTCAGTATACTGTCAGTATACTGAACTGAAAAAACTGCCAGTATACGGTCCGTAAAATACTGTCGTGTGCAAGGGGCCTAAGCCTTGCAGGTCCTAATAAAATAAAAAGACATTTACAAAATTATGCCAACATAAAGCAGAGATTGATAACTATTTTATGAAGTATTACTATCTGTCTTAAAACTAAAGAAATTCAAATTTGGAAAATTGAGAATTTTTCAGTAAATTTGTATTCTTTTATAAATAAAGGTGAAATATATTGACCCAAATTTACCACTGTCATAAAGTAGAATGTGTTACAAGAAAACAGTCTCAGAATTGCTTGGATAAGTAAAAGCATTCCAAAGATATTAGCATATCAGATTTGCAAAAATCGGCCTGGGATTTAAGGTGAAAAGTGGCTCGGTAGTAAGTTATAGTGAGAATCATAAACAAACAACTCAAAATTTATAAATAAACATTCTGACATCATAAAAAAAAATCAGTGACCAATATATCCACCCTTCTTTTCAAAAACAGTTATAAGCCTTCCATCCATGGAGTCTGTCGGTTTTTTAATCTATTGATGAATAGTGATGAGCAGCATAGGCAACATTTGAATTCACAATATTTCACAACTGTTTTGCCAATTTATTCACCATTAATTCGCAAATTCGTGATTGCGAAAATCAGTAATGAATATGCACATTTTGTGCATGCAATTTAATTACCTATAACATGTAATAAACAGACAATCACACAAAGGCTATATAACAAAAGCCAGATATGTACAAGCCAACAACCTATCCATGAGACAGGAACAGTCAGGATACCTTACAATGACAGCCTTGTGCACTATGAGACATTCAAAACCAGCTCTCATCTGACTGGGAGCCAAGCCTCAAAGTTACTTGATTTAAATTGGATGGCTTGGGGGGACCTGCGCACCTAGATCATTATTATTAGGGTGACAAAAATTTTGAATTTTTTTTTGGATGCCAGCTAACTCTTCTCTCACTGCTTAGGAGGGCTGCATAAAAATTTTCTGTTTTGTAATTGTCCTAATATTATATTCAATAACATTTCTACACTGTTGTCATGTAAACTTATTTGCATAAACTTGAATATGGGAAAGACATGCAAATTAGCAGAATCTGCCTTGTTTTTCAGCTGAAACACTATTTGCATGTCTTTCCCATATTCAAGTTTATGCAAATTAGTATGCCCTCCAAAATAGTACCAAACAAACAGTCACCACATCCCGCAAAAAATGAGATGTTACCTAAGACAATCGGCCAAAAAGTAAAAAAGCTATGATTCTCAGACATCGAAAAATATATATTTTTTGCTTCAAAACTGCTATTATTGTGTTAAAGTGAAATAAATTTTAAAAAGTATACATATTAGGTATTGCAGCGTCCGTTACAACCAGCTCCATAAAAATATCACATGACCTAACCCCTCAGGTCAACATCGTAAAAATAATAAAATAAAAACAGTGCCAAAAAAGCCATTTTTTGTCACCTAACATCACATAAAGTGCAACACCAAGCGATCAAAAAGGCATATGCCCCCCAAAATAGTACCAATCTGTCACCTCATCCCGCAAAAAATGAGACCCTACCTAAAACAATCGGTCAAAAAAGAAAAAAGGTATGGCTCTCAGACAGGTATGGAGACACTAAAACATCATTAATTTGGTTTAAAAATGCTATTATTGTGTAAAACTTAAATAAATAAGAAAAAGTATACATATTGAGTATTGCCACGTCTGTAACGATCTGCTCTATAAAAATGTCACATGACCTAACCCCTCAGGTGAACGCTGTAAAAATAAATAAAAACTGCCAAAACAACCAATTTTTTGGTCACCTTGCCCCATAAAGTGTAATAATAAATGATCAAAAAAATCATATGTACCCAAAAATGGTAACAATAAAAACGTCAACTCTTCCTGCAATAAACAAGCCCCTGCACAAGACGATCGGCAGAAAAATAAAAAATAAGGCGTTCAGAAAATGGAGACACAAAAACTTTTTTTTTTCAAAAATGCTTTTTTTTTCATAAAACTGAAACAAAGAAAGAAAGTAGACATATTTGATATCATTTTGTCCGTAACAACCTGCTCTATAAAAATAGCACATGATCTAACCTGTCAGATGAATATTGTAAAAAACAAAAACTGTGCCAAAACAGCCATTTTTGGTTACCTTGCCTCACAAAAAATGTAATATAGAGCAATTAAAAATCATATGTACCCCAGAATAGTACCAATTAAACTGGCACCTTATCCCCTAGTTTCCAAAATGGGAGTTACATGGCATCTAAAACCAGTCCTGCAAAATCTGTCTTCCAAAAACCATATGACGCTCCTTTTCTTCTGCGCCCTGCCGTGTGCCCTTACATCAGTTTACGACCACATATCCTGTAAACCACAGAATAAGGGTAATAAATATTGAGTTTTCTTTGGCTGTTAACCCTCAATATGTTAAAGAAAAAAATAGATTAAAATGGAAAATCTGCTAGAAAAGTGAAATTTAGAAATTCAATCACCATTTTCTTTTAATTCTTGTGAAACACCTAAAGGGTTAACAAAGTTTGTAAAATCAGGTTTGAGTAACTTGAGGGGTGCAGTTTCTACAATGGGGTCATTTATGGGGGGTTTCCACTATGTAAGCCCCACAAAGTGACTTCAGACCTAAACTGGTCCTTAAAAAGTGGGTTTTGTACATTTTGTTAAAAATTTTAAGAATTGCTTCTAAAATTCTAAGCCTTCTAACGTCCTAAAAAACATAAAATGACATTTACAAAATTATGCCAACATAAAGTAGACATATGGGGAATGTTAATTAATAAATATTTCATGAGGTATCACTTTCTGTTTTAAAAACTGAAAAATAGAAATTTTGAAAATTGCGAATTTTTCAAAATTTTTGGTAAATTTTATATTTTTTCATGAATAAAGGTGAAATATATTGAATCAAATTTATGACTATCATGAAATACAATGTGTCACGAGAAAACAATCTCAGAATGGCTTGGATAAATAAAAGTGTTCCAAAGCTATTAACACATAAAGTCACACATGTCAGATTTTGGAAAAAATGTCCTGGGCAGAATGGAGAGAATTGGCCCGGGTTAGAAGGGGTTAACAAATACATGTAATAGGAGATTGCTGAGTTTTATGTTCATACTTGTAATTGAATAGAAGTTTGTCTAGTAACACAAATTCGTACTGTATGTATTTTCTAGCCACATTTTTATTGAACAGAAAGTTACTTAGAAACCCCAATCAATCTCTTTATGAATTAATGGTTGTTTTAATAGACCACTTTCTTTCATATATTTTAAAATATGATTTAAACTCATATTTATTAATCTTACTTTTGTTTTTTGAGTAAGCCAATTATCGCCCATACAACATCCCAAGGCAATGCTAAACCACAGTATGAGGGGATCTTTAAAAATCAGCAGACAAAGCCTGTCCTTCCCATTCCTAATATCTATTTGTTTGGTAATATCTGCTTTAACCTTTTCTCAGATAGTATTGATTTCCATGTGACAACTAAACAATCCATGTGACAATGTATGCCCAATCTTCCTTTCACTTACTGCTTTATCTGATTACCAGCTGCACCACCATTTTCATCACCTATTTAATTATTTTTACACATTTGGTTATGTATCTTCAACCTTACTGGGTATGTAAACTATTCCATAGTTGAACTAACTCTACTCTGCTACTCTCGTAGCATTTTTTTTTATCTAAAGCAGGTTGACTCTGCCAGACCAGGCAGGGAATAATGTGTGTAAAGGTGGAAGGATGAGGAGGAGCAGGTAGAGATGCAGGGATACCAAGGAATGGGCAGAGATGAAGGGATTTGGGGATGAGTGGTGCCAGGAGGAGAGGAGCAGAGATGGAGGGAAGCGGAGGAGCATGCAGAGATGAAGGGATGTGGTGAAATTTATTAGATGTATTTGTGAATAGATTATAATTGCTTATAAACAAAAAATAATTTAAATAATAATTGATAAATTATAACAAAGTATAAATATGTAACATTTTTCTGTCCAAGGATCTAAAAAATATAAAGGAAATAAAGATAAAAATATGTAGATTTTAATTTGCATATGGAGTGTAATGATAGTCTTTGCAGAAATGCTGGTCTAATTAATACTGTACATATTGGATCTCCTTGACTGTCAATCCACACGCACTGCTGTCAGTGTGAAAGAGTAAAACAACCTTTTCTCATTAACACTGCATAATTGAGGGATGCGTGGAGGAGCAGTGTACCAGGAAGAGCAAGGCAGAGATTGATGGATGTGGAGAAGATGTGTGCGGGGAGGATCAGGCTGAGATGGAGGGATGCAGAGGAGCGTGCAATAGGGTTTAGGTCAGGTGTGGAAGGGGGCCATTGCACTATTCTTTAATCTTTAAGGCCTCTACTGGCTGGTCATTCAGTGGAGTACTTTGATGCATGCGATGGATCATTATCCTGCATAAAAATCAGTTTTCTTGAAAGATGCATACTTTTTACTGTGCCACTGGTTGAAGAAAGTATCTTCTAAAAACTGACAGTAGGTTTGAGAGTTGACTTTGAGTCCATCTTCAACACGAAAAGGTCCAACAAGCTCATCTTTAATACTAGCCCATAGAAGTACCTCACTTCCACCTTATTGGAATCTGGGTCAAAGTGGAGCTGTGTGCCAATTACTGATTCAGCCCCCAGGCCCATCCATCTGCTCTGTCCAAAACACCATTGAAAAATTTGTCTTCAGATATTTCTTTGATCAGATGTTTCAACTTATGTGTCTTGTTCAGTGGTGGTCTGGTTTAACCCCTTAAGAACATGGCCTTATTTCACCTTAAGGACCCGGCCATTTTTTGCAAATCTGACTAAAAACGCTTTTACTTATCCAGGCCATTCTGAGATAGTTTTTTTTGTCACATATGGTACTTCATGACACTGGTAAAATGAAGTAAAAAAAAATGCATACCAAATTTACATAGGTTTGGGAAAAATTTGCTAATTCCCAACTTTCAATTTCTCTACTTCTATAATACATAGTAATACCTCCAAAAATAGTTATTAATTTACATACCCCATATGTCTACGTCATGTCTGGATCATTTTGGGAACGCCATTTTAGTTTTCGGGGATGTTACAAGGCTTAGAAGTTTAGAAGCAAATCTTGGAAATTTTCAGAAATTTTGAAAAACCCATATTTTTTAGGGACCAGTTCAGGTTTGAAGTCACTTTGTGTGGCTTACATAATATAAACCACCCAAAAATGACCCCATTCTAGAAACTACACCCCTCAAGGTATTCAAAACTGATTACAAACGTTGTTAACCCTTTATGTGCTCCACAAAAGTTATTGGCATATTTTTTGCCAATTTTTCCATTTTAACCCATTTTTTCCACTAACAAAGCAAGGGTTAACAGCCTAACAAAACTGTATCTTTATTGCCCTGACTCTGCCGTTTACAGAAACACCCCATATGTGGTCGTAAACTACTGTACGGCCACACGGCGGGGCGTAGAGGGAAAGGAGCACCGTGTGGTTTTTGGAAGGCTGATTTTTATGAACCGGTTTATTTACACCGTGTCCTATTTCAAGCCCCCCTGATGCACCCCTGGAGTAGAAACTCCCTAAAAGTGACCCCATTTTGGAAACTCCGGGATAAGGTGGCAGTTTTGTTGGGACTATTTTTAGGGTACATATGATTTTACAAACTTCATCTCCATTTGCCATTAATTCTTGTGGAGCACCTAAAGGGTTAGCAAGTTTGTAAGATCAGTTTTGAATACCTTGAGGGGTGTAGTTTATTAGATGGGCCACTTTTAGGGAGTTTCTACTCTAGGGGGGCTTCAAAAGGGACATGGTATCAATAAAAAAGGCCATCAAAATCGGCCTTCCAGAAACCATGTCGGCCCTTTCCTTTTGTGCCCTGCCTTTTAGTGATACAGCAGTTTACGACCACAAATGGGGCGTTTCTGTAAACTGAAGCATCAGGGGAATAAATATTAAAGTTTTGTTTGGCTGTTAACCCTTGCTTTTTTACCGGAAAAGACAGATTGAAATCGTAAAAGTGCCAAAAATAGCTGTTTTGGCACCGTTTTAAATTTGTTTTTGGGACCGTGTTAATCTGGGGAGTTAGATAATGGGGTATTTTTACAGAGGAGATTATTACGGACGCGGCGATACCCAATAAGTCTACTTTTTTACAATTATTTAGGTTTTAGATTATATTATCTTTTTTGATACAAAAAAGGAAATTTTTTGTATCTCTAGTCTAAGAGTAATTTTTTTTTGTTTTTGTTTTTTATCTGTATTCGGTAGGGGCTCATATTTTGCGGGATGACAAAAATTCTTTTTTTGCACCTTTTTTTGTTTTTTGTTTTTACAGTGTTAATCTGGGGGGTTAGGTCATGAGGTATTTTTACAGAGGATATTATTATCGACACGACAATACCTAATATATCTACTTTTTTATTTTAGTTTTACTAAATATCATTTTTGGAATAACATTTTTTAGTTTGGTGTCTTAAATCTGAGAACCATATTTATTTATTTTTTTTGTGATAGCCAGTGGCTAAATTGGGAAAGGGGATTATAAATTTAGTACTCCATGGAAGTGTGGTACTCCCTAAAACAACCATCAATGCAGAGGCCCGGTTGATTGGGGCACGTGTCACACTGAGTGGTGGTGTCCTTCCATATCCCCCTCCTGTGACACACTCTGCATTTTTTTTTTTTGATCCGGGCGCCTCCAGTTCCCAAGGTACTCCTCCCTGCTCTTTGCCAGTCAGAAAAGATCAGGGTCTTGAGGACTGCCTCATAGAACTGAAGGAATGTCTCTGTGTTGCCAGCGCTCTGGAACAGTACAAAAGTGTTGTACATGTCAACCTGCACCAAGTAGACCGCAACTTTTTTGTACCATGCCCAGGTTTTGCGCATGGCGTTATATGGCTTGAGGACTTGATCAGAGAGATCAACTCCTCCCATATACCGATTGTAGTCGACGATACAATCAGGCTTGAGGACCGTTGCCGTGGTACCTTGCACAAGGACTTGGGAGATGCCGTTACCGTGAATTGTGGTCAGCATAAGGACAGCCCTATTGTCCTTATATCTGACCAGCAACAGGTTCCCACTGGTAAGGGCACGGGTCTCACCCCTGGGGATAGGTACCTGGACGTGGATCTGGCAGTGAGGACTTGAACAAGGGAATGCTTGTATAAAAGTTATCCACATACAGGTGGTAACCCTTATCTATCATGGGTACATAAGGTCCCACACAAGTTTCCCGCTAACACCCAGAGTGAGGGGACATTCTGGGGGTTCAATACGGGAATCTTGTCCCTCGTACACACGAAACTTGTAAGTGTACCCTGAGGTAATCTCACAAAGTTTGTACAGCTTCACGCCATACCTCGCCCGCTTAGAGGGAACATACTGGCGGAAAATGAGTCTCCCCTTGAAAGCAATGAGAGAGTCATCAACCGCGACCTCCCTTCCAGGTACGTAGGCCTCCATAAATTTGGCCCCGAAGTGATCGATAACCGGCCTGATTTTGTACAAGCGGTCATAGGCAGGATTACCTCGGGGGGGGGGGCATGCTGTATTATCTGCACAATGCAGGCATTTCCAGATGGCCTCAAATCTGGGACGTGTCATAGCCATACTGTAGAGTGGGGTCTGGTAGAGGACGTCCCCACTCCAATACAGCCTGGCACTGGGTTTCTTGACTAGGCCCATGTGCAGCCCATGAGTTCAGCAGGCATCTTGTTCCTATCACCGCCACTTGCGCCCTGCGTCCTTAAGGGATTGAGGCTTCCCTACTTCCCTACCTTGGCTAGGTCTCTGAGCACTGAACACCTTGTACTTCTAGGCACTCCAGGGAAGTTGCAGTTCTGGTCTCCAATTTGGAGACCCAGAAGATGAATAGGGCGGACCCATTAGTCAGTACGTGCAGATGTGTGCACACATAATGTTCCACCATGTTGATGAAACGCTGCCTCCTGCTAAGAAGGTCCGTATCAGATGGTGGTGCTGGATGTTGTGGCGTACTAACAAAGCTTTTCCACATTTCGGCCATGCTAACCCTCCCTTCTGAGATGCTGGCGGTGCCCCGGCTGCATTGGCGACCTCTTCCTACTGTGCCTTCGCCTTGTGTTTCCACTGAGCCCCCGCTGTCAGGTGGGAACGCCATCAGTAGCACATCTACCAGCGTGAGCTTGTACTCATACATCTTCCGATCATGCTCCAGTGATGGAATTAAGGATGGCACGTTGTCCTTGTAGCGTCGATCCAGCAGGATCGCCACCCAGTAATCAGCACTGGTTAGAATGAGGGCAACTCGGCGGTTATTGCGCAGGGACTGCAGCATGTAGTCGCTCATGTCTGCCAGGTTGCCCAGAGGCAACGACAAGCTGTCCTTGGTGGGAGGTGTATCTGTTTCCTCTGTATCCCCCCAGCCACGCTCCAGAGCTGATTTGGGCGCCACCCTGTGAACGCATATCCTCCTCCTCATCATTATCCTCCTTATTCTCCAAAACTGTGCCCTGGCTAGACAGTTGCATACCTGGCCACTGTTTGTGCAAGAACCCACCCTCCGAGCCATCTGTGAACAATTGGCCTTATAAACGTGGGAATGATCCCTCCTCTTTCTCGTGTGACACATCCTCATCTATCATTGCCTAAAGCAATTTTTTAAGGATGTCCCCTAGAAGTGAAATAGTAACAATGATGTAGTGAAATATAACACTGGTGGTGAAGTGGTGCTGTTCTGCAGTGAGACTCACCTAAGCGTGCTGCAGCTGAAACTCCACTATTGCCTGCTGCTGCTCACACAATCTCTCCAGCATATGAGGCGGTGAGCAGGAAGGCCGAAGTTACGCTGCAGCGCAGACAGGCGAGCAACACAACAACAAGGTGAGAATGTCGGAAGTACTCACAGATGGCCCTCACTTTCTACAGCAGCTCTGACATATCGGGGCAATTTTTCGGAAACCTCTGCACCACCAATTTCAGCACATGCGCCTGGCAAGGAATGTGCGTCAAACCGGCTAAGCCCAGAGCTGCGACGAGATTTTGCCTATTGTCACACACCACCAGGCCCAGCTTGAGGCTCAGTGGGACCGACCACTCATCGGTCTATTCTTCTATGCGCAGTGTGGGGTCTTTCCCCCAAACATATGAGTTGCAGAACAGCCTGTTGTCGTTTCCCCATGGCTCTGCTGAAGTTGGTGGTGCAGGTGTTGCACTGACATGATGAGAAGGCAGTAGATATGGAACCAGAGGAGGAGGCAGAGTAGGAGCAGGAGGCACTGAGAAATGTCCATCAATCCTCGGTGGCGGTAAGACGTGCGTCAAACTGCTTTCTACCTCTGGCGCAGCCACCGCTACATTTACCCAGTGGACATTTAGGGAAGTTAGGGAGATATAATGACCCTGCTCGTGCCTACTAGTCCACGTATCGGTGGTTATGTGGACTTTGCCACTGATGACATCGCACAGCGCACACCTGATTTTTTTCCGCCACTTTTTCGTGCAGGGTAGGGACGTCCCGCCTGGAAAAGTAGTGGCAGCTGGAAACCACTTACCATTGGACAGCTTCCGTCATGACGTTTTTGAAACTGTCTGTCTTCACCAGACAGAATAGCAGCATTTCAAAGGCCAGGAATTTTGAAATGCTGGCATTCAGGGCCAGGGCTCACAGGTGGGTAGGGGGTACTTTCTCTTTCTCTCTAGTGTTTGGGGGATGGACAGCTGGACGCTTATATGGGACAGTGTGGAGATGCTCGGTGACGGTGGTGGTGTTGCTTTGACATTCTCTCTTTGTGGGGTGGCAGGTGCCCCTGTCGCTCCAGAGGGGGAGGAAGAGGCTGAGACCGCAGCAGAAGATGGAGCAGGAGGAGCCTCAGATCTTTTGTGGTTTTTCAGATATCTACTCCACTGTAGCTTGTGCTTTGCAGTTAGATGCCGGGTTATGCAGGTGGTGCTCAGGTTTAGAACATTTATGCCTCGCTCCAGGCTCTGAATGCACAGCGTGCAAGCCACCCGTGTCCTGTTGTCACCAAACTGCCTAAAGAACTGCCAAGCCAGGAAACTCCCTTGCACTGGATTTGGTGTGCTATGTCCCTGGGCGCATTGAGCAGTAGCAGGCACACTGGAAGGGGGCCGGCCGCTTTGATTTTGCACCCTGCTCCCTCTTTTGCTCTGCGGCTGGCTCTGCATGACCCCCACCTCTTCCTCCGAACTGCACACGACACTCGCATGACCTGAATGCCATGTGAGGACTAAGACCTCATTATCTTCCACATCATCTTCCACCCACTCCTCACCCCTACCCTCCTGGCCGATCTGCAAACAGCAGAAAGCCGCAGCAGTTGACACCTGTGATCTCCATCAGAGACATGATGCGGTGGTCCTCCCACATCCTCACACATACATAAGTGGTTGGGCATCAGTGTACTGAATCTCTTCCACTTTTGGGGCAGGGCTAGGAGGATGGCCCACGGATCGCCCACCAGCAGAGTCATCAAAAAGCATAAGTGACTGCTGCCTGACTTGGGGCTCAGGCTGCTTGGCTCATGTGCAAGAAATTGAGATGGAAAACAAATTCCCTTAAGCAGATGGTGCCAACTCTGCGCTTTCAGCAGTGGACCGGATGGAAGACAATCTGAAGGAACTGGAGGCACTCAGAGCCATCCAATCCACTACCACCTCTACTTGTTCTGGCCTTACTATTCTTAGAGTGGTATTCGGGCCTGCTAAATGATGCAGAATGTCCTGTCAACTGTTTGCACCAGAGAAAGTGTGTTTTATTTGGGCGCGTAGCTGGCACAGATCGATAACGTCCTCTCCCTGCAGCAGGGGCTGCAACACCGCTAAAACCAGTAGCACCACGTCCACAGCCACGTCCTTTATTTAATGCTCTAATTTTTTTTTACGCTCACCCAGCAAATAGGCTGACAGACGAACAATTGCAGTGTCACAAGGGCAAGAAAAGAATTTTGCACCCAAAAAAATAGCTATGTTTCAGGGACACTATTAATTGACGGATTAACTATTGTATTTCCATCTCACAACAGCAAGGAAAGGGTTTAGCGGGCCCAAAAATAGCTATTAAGTGAGACCTGAGACCAACTTGGCGTGGGTAGGCAGGCACAGATGTGTTTTGATCAAAATATATTGGTTTAGAGTCTCAGATTTTATCAGAGTGAGGGCATAGCCCATATATAATGTTTGCATCTATTGTGTTAGTGCATTATTCTCCATGATTTTTTTCAGCAGCACAATTAACTGACGTTTTAACTATTGTATTTCCATGTGACAATGTCAAGGAATGGGTTTTGCAGACTCAAAAATAGTTGTGTCAGCGACACAATTAACTGACGTTTTGACTATTGTATTTCCGTGTGACAACAGTAAGGAACAGGTTTTGCCGACCCTAAAATAGCTATGTGTCAGTGACACAATTAACAGACGGATTAACTATTGTATTTCCGTGTCACTGGTGCAAAGGAATAGTATTGCACCGACCAAAAATGACTACAGGTCACCCACAGACTAAAAAGCACGATTAACTATTGTATTTCTGTGTCACTGGTGCAAAGGTGTTGGATTGCACCGACCAAAAATGCCTACAGGTCACCAGCAGACTTATTTAAAACAAAAAAAAGCCTAACACTATCCCTTCATCCAGCAGCATCCTGTCCCTACACTAGTCAGAGCAGAATGGGGGTGCACGATGAGATCAGGCATTTATGCATGTAGGGTCACATACTAAGCATGACTGTAATGGCTTCCAATTGCCTTTCAACAAGCTTTATTTACACTACAAACAACGAACATGGATTTTGGCGCTAAAGTCCGTGTTCGATACGGACCAGAATGTGGCGGTCCAGGTTCACGCATCACTAGCTGTGACTGATTGTTATGGGCAACCATGTTTTATTTTACAGTTTCATAAATCTTTCCCAATGTGTCCAGAGGAAACATTCAAAGAGCTCTTGGGGCATCTACTGGGGGCTTTATGACGCGGCTCCGTCTGGCTCCTAACTTTTCTAGCTGGCTCCTAGATTCCAAGGAAATTTGTCAAGCCCTGGTATATATATATGGTGTTGAATAACTGATAACCAGCATGGATTTTGCCTGTCTTGACTCGCCCTTTGACCATACTTCTGCTCATCCCTTGGTGCCACACACCGGTGTCTCGTGTTCCGCCTGAGTCAGCAGCCTCTGATTAGAGACTGCACCAAAATGAAGCGGCATGGTGTCCCCTGCAGCAAAGTCCTGATCGCATTACTACATAAGTATTACATTGAGTAAAACTAGGGACAACTGAGGAAGGAATAGGACTTGGATTATTAAATTGGATGTGAAGGCCTCTTTTATAATTAGAGGTTTGAAAGATCATGCTTATTTAGCTTGGAAAAATGATGCCTTAGGGTCCATTCACACGTTTGTAGGCGTCTTGCGTTCCGCATTTGCCGTTGTCCGCAAAACACGGACACCGGCAATGTGCGTTCCGCATTTTGCGGACCGCACATCACCGGCACTATAATAGAAAATTCCTTTGCTTGTCCGCTGTTGCAGACAAGAATAGGACATGTTCTATTTTTTTCAGGAACGGAAATTGCGGATCCGGAAGTGCGGGTCCGGAAATGCGGATGCGGACAGCACATAGTGTGCTGTCCGCATTCGTTCCGGCCCCATTGAAAATGAATGGGCCCTTAGGCTACTTTCACACTAGCGTTTTTACTGGATCTTTAACATTGCCAAGACGGATCCATCATGAACTCCATTGAAAGTCAATAGAGGATGGATCTGTTTTCTATTGTGGCAGAGAAAATGGATCCGTCCCAATTGACTTGCATTGGGGGTCATGCCAGATCCGTCTTGCTCCGCATCCCAGGATGGAAAGCAAACCACAACATGTTGCGGTTTGCTCTCCGGTGTGGGAACGCAACTAAACGGAACGGAATGGATTTTGGAGCATTCCGTTCTGTTCAGTTCAGTTTTGTCCCAATTGACAATGAATGGGCACAAAACTGAAGCATTTTTTTCCGGTATTGAGCCCCTATTATGGATCTCAATACCGGAAAACTAAAATGCTAGTGTAAAAGTAGCCTTAGCTGTGATCTTATTTACATCTGGGGTTAATACAAGGATTTTACTAAGGGGAAATTCATTACGTGGGGAGGAATGGCAATTTCGATATCAATACAGAAAAGGGTTCTTAACAATTAGAGTAGTCAAACTATGGAATGCCCTACCACAAGAGGTAGTAATGGCGGATATTATGTCAGCATTTAAAAAAGGGCTCACTGCTTATCTAATAATAAACAACATTAAGGGCAATAATCAAGTAATAAATTATTAATATTTATTGGAAAACATATGAACTTGATGAAACCATCTTTTTTAACCTTTTAACTATGTATGTAAATATATTCAGGATAGGTTCTAACTTATTACAATCATCATACTAATTTGAAATGACAAGACTCATATCATAATCAAGTGATTTCTCAAATCTTACCTCTGTCTGCACCATTGCAGGTCTCTGAGTTCGCAGCATCTTTACAGTTTGAAAAACATCTACCACACCCTCATAACGCATTCTTTCTAGGACTATACTGAGGGTAATAAATACCCCTGTTCTGCCAACTCCAGCACTGGAAAAGAGAGACATGCAAATTAACATTTAGGTATATGAACTGGAAATAACGTGGCTAGATACAACGCAGCCATGTAGGCCACAGCGAGAACATACAAACTTATTATAACTAAATTGTTTATTGTTCTCTCTTCCTGTTCACCGCTGCTATTTATGGCAATGACCATAGACAGCAGAGGTGAACAGGAAGAGGGAAGGGAGATGGCACGTGCACACTGCACGCGCCATCAACTCATACAGCTGATTGGTGTGGGTGTCGGAGCTCTGCCAATCTGATGTTGATGACCTATCCTGAGGACAAACCCTTTAATGGCTGCACAGTAACCTACAAAACCATGTGGTCATAATCTGTATGATCTTGCTGCTGTGGTCATGTCTCAACTGTGGCACGACCACACTGGGTGGACATACCATTAGACTTATTTAAGTGGCTTGAAGTCAATAGTAACGCATTCAGCTGACTGTATAACACATACATATGTGTATTAAACTACTTGATATTCTTACTTGCAAGCAAGCTACATGTTGTTTTATGTCAGTCTATTGCAAGGTTGCAATCTATACTTTTACACCTGGATCTGATACCGGGATTTGCTATATTTTTTTTATATTTTCCGGTACTAGGCTGCTACCACCTGCACAGCCTAGTATCTTTTAGAACATGGTGCGCACCATGTTTTCCTGAGCCAGCACAGAGAAGAAGGGAGTCCCTCCTTCCCCATTGTGACGCGGCTGCCACTGCCACCAATGAAAATAGCACTGAGGAGGAAGGGAGGGGCTGTGGCCACTGCAACACCAATAAATATAATTAACCCCTATCACGCAACCCGCACCCGGCCTCAATGGCAGGGCACCACGATCGCGTGAACCCCATCAATTAGGGGGTTAATTGACACTATTCGGCGGGATCACTATCATTGATTTTATTAAGGGGTTAATTATATTCTATGGTGGTGCATTGCGCCCCCCCCCCTTCAGAGGAGGTCCCCTCCTCCTCAGTATATTCATTGGTGGCAGTGGCAGCTTCTGATCTGAGCCCCAGCAGAGAAATTGCAGGGATCCGATCGGTTACCAGGGCAGCCAGGATGCTACTGAAGCTTTGGCTGCGATGGTAGGCTCCCTGCTGCTGTGTGCACAAAGCACAGGGCAGCAGGGACAGAGTAAAATCCTTTTCATCCTAATAGAGCTCTATTAGGGTGAACAGGACAAGGGTTCTAGCCCCAAAGGGGGCTAAAAAATATTAAATAAAAAGTAAAAAAAAGTTTAAAAACGCCAAAATATGAAAAGTTTAATCACCCCCTTTCCCGATTTTACATAAACAATAAAAAATAAACATATTACATATAGCCATGTCTGAAAAAGTCCAAACTATTAAAATATTTTAAAATATCTCCTATGTGGTGAATGCCATAACAGAAAAAAAAATAAAAAAGAAGCAATTTGCCATTTTTCAGTCACTTTGTCCCCCCAAAAATAGGATAGGACTGTTCTATTATGGGCCGGACATGCCATAAAATGTGGAATGCACACGGCTTTCTGTGTGTTTTATATTTTTTCGCGTGGTATCGAGTATCGCAATACTTTTTTATGGTATCGATATCGAATCAAAATTTTGGTATTGTGATAATCCTAGTCTATTGTCAGCTTGAAACAGAAATCTATAGTTTGCTAACAGTCTGAGGATATGGCTACAGAAAATGTGTGTCGGGTGGACAAGATGCAGCCGCAAGTTGCGCTGTTATGTACTTTTACTAAAAATCAGCATGATATTCAGACTGATTCTTAGCCACCACACATCCGCCCATAGGATATAAACGTCCTATGGGTGGATGTTTATCTCTGAATGGACGTTCTGGAGGAACGTCCATTCAGAGATGGCAGCTGCACGCTAATCATGTCAGTGACAGCAGGGCACCCCAGAGAGAAGGCAGGGACAGATCCCAGGTGTCCCTGCCTTCTAGATCACTGTATACACAGCGCTGAGTGCTGTTTATACAGATGAGGAAGTGCTATGTGCTTCTTGTCCTGACCCGGTGGTCATGTGACCGCCGGGAGAGTACAGGAGCTGTCGGGTCTTCTATAGACCTCAATCAGCCTTGCACTGAGGCTGTACAGCGCAGTATTATGCTCTACAGCCTCTCTGGGGGGTGTATTTCCCCTGTAACTGGGGCTACTATGTCAGCCCCAGTTACAGGAGAAATCAATAGTGGAAAAAGAAAAAAAAAAGTAAAGTTAAATGTTCCCCAGAGGTCTTGTATGACCTTATGGGGGACGCAAAGTGTAAAATAAAAAAAATAGTGTTTAAAAAAAAGTAATTTTTTTTTTAAAGTAAAAGTAATAAAAAAAATAAAAAATAGAAATAAATAAATAAAATAGACATCATTGGGATTGCCGTGTTCGGAACGACCGGCTACATAAATATATCACATGATCCACCCCGTCCGATAAACACCATAAAAACATAAAAATAAAAAGCCATTTTTGTCACCTTGCATCACAAAAAATGCAACACCAAGTGATCAAAAAGGAGTATGTCCTACAAAATGGTACCAATAAAAGTGTCACTTTATCCCGCAAAAAATGAGCCCCTACATAAGGAAATTGCTCAAAAAATAAAAAAAACTATAGCTCTCAGAACATGGAGACATAAAAACATCATTTTTTTGTTTCAAAACTGCTATTATTGTGTTAAAGTGAAATAAATATAAAAAGTATACATATTAGGTATAGCCACGTCCGTAACAACCAGCTCTATAAAAATATCACATGACGGGGGGGCGTGGCCAGCTATGCAGGAGTGAGGACGTGTGTGCTACGTGCTCCTCCACAGCACCTGAGAAAATCATACCCAGCTACCCACCATCGATGGGCAAAGTGACTAAAAGGGGCAGGGCCCGTTCTGTGGCATCCTCACAAGGGGACTTACCCAGGCTCTTCGCCAGGCAACCTGTGACTCTGGGTCCCGACATGGTCAAGCGCGCCAAGCACATCCAAGATGGCGCCGCCGACCCTGATGCGAATTCGCCTCTACCAACTTCAGCGGCACCCGGATCTCCCCACCACTCTCCGGATCGGCGCAGATCCCGCCGTTCTTGGGCAGCGATCCCGGTCAGGACCAAACGCTCCATAACCTGGATGGAGAAGGCCCTGCATCGCACCCTGAGCTCCCGCCTCTAGCTCAGAGAGAATGCCTGGCAGCCGCCGCGCTGTCCCCGCGCTCTCCAGCAACGCAGGTCAGTGCAGGAGACCTCCCTTTACTACAGAGGTTTCCTCAGACAGCCTTTCACCCCATTACCCGGAGACAGGGAACCTCCACCCGATCAGCGGCTTCACTACGCTCAAGGACAGGATCTCCTACTGGGTCCCCCTGGTTATCTGCTCCAGCCAGCCACATGGGACACTCCCTGATGCAGGGTGCACCTTTTTACCGGGGGCAGCCCGGAGGGGCTGACAAGGAGGCCCCGAACTCACCACAGATCATGGCCTCTCCCCCGCATCTGTCGCGGGAGCCCCACTCTCCTGGGCCATCCCTGGCGGCATCCCCGCGCTGGTCCACGGGCTCGTCATGGGACGGTTCCCACTCACGCCATGATGACACAGACCCCGGCCGCCTTGGCAGTGACAACTCCCCAGGGCTCCCCACAATCTCTCCAGAGGCCCTTGTCCCCTGCTCCTCAGTTTGATGAGGACTCTCGACCACCCACTATAGCGGACTTACGCAACCTGATGTGTTGGCTACCCACCAAGGCGGACCTCTCCAGCTTTGCAGCTTCCATCTTACAAGAATGTAAAAGAGAATTCACACAAGTGCACTCGGAGATGGCCCTGATTGATACGAAGGTGGACGCCGTTAAACAGGACCACGCTTCCTTGTCTGTAGATGTGCAAACCTTGAAAGACAAAGTACAGTCCCACGACGCACAACTGCACCTTGCAATATCACCTGGATTATGTTGAAAATGGAAGACGTCGCAACAATATCCGGATCAGAGGCCTTCCTGAATCGATAACTCAGGCGGTGCTTCTACCCACCATTGTGAAAATCTTCAATGATCTCCTGGGACGCCCACCAAGCTCCAACATCGAAATCGACAGAGCTCACAGGGCATTGAAGCCCCCAACCCTAACCCCTTGAAGCCAAGGATGTCATTTGCAGAATCCATTTCTATGCTATCAAGGAACAGATCCTGCTCAAAGCCCGACAGATATCGTCTCTGTCCTATGAAGGTGCCCCCTTTATTTTACTTCAGGACCTATCCCGCCATACCCTAGCCCAGCGTGCTACCCTGCGTCCACTCTTGCACCTCCTCAAAGAGCGTGGCATTCCCTACCGCTGGGGTTTCCCTTTTGCTCTGCTTGCGGGCCCCAAGGACCAAGTTGTCACCCTCCGGGATCCTACAGAACTTCCCCATTTTCTGCAGCACCTGGACTTACCGCTGGTGGACCTGGGGCCACCGTCTCTCCTCCCACCTGTGCCTGGATCATCGGGACGACCTCGTCCACAACCTCGAGGGGTTCTCATTAAACATGGCTCCCGTCTCAAGAAGGAGAAAGCCCACTCTCTTAAACTTGCTCTACAAAAAGTTACTTCCCTGGAACTTGCCCACAAACGAGCACTTGCCCTGCAAACTCTCCATGACCTCCAGAATGCACGCATGGAAGCGAAACGCCTCCTTGAAGCATCCTATAAACGTATGGTACAAATATGCAGGAGTAAATTCCATGAATATGGAAACAAAACTGGCCGTATGTTAGCAAGGGCCCTAAAGGGAAGGCTGGCATCATACCACATTCCAGGTATCAAAACCTCCAAAGACCGTACGGTACACACCACCACGGACATCGCGGCCAGCTTTCACTCGTTCTACTCGAAGCTCTACAACTTACCCCAAACATCCCCTCAAACAGTGAGTAATCCCCCTGACTGCCCTCTTCTACTCCCCAAACTATCCACACTTGACTCTTCCACTTTGGAGACCCCATTCACGGACACTGAACTTCAAATAGTGCTTAAGTCTTTCCCAGGTGGTAAGAGTCCTGGCCCCGATGGGTTTACAGCTAGGTTCTACAAATCCTTCACTTCCACCCTCTCCCCTTTCCTACTACAGGTCTTCAATGACGTGTCTCCTGGGCTCCCCTTCCCGGCACAGACCACTGAGGCTCATATCACTGTTATCCCGAAACCGAGAAAGGACCCGCACCTGTGTGCCAGCTACCGTCCTATCTCTCTTCTGAACGTAGATCTTAAGATTTTTGCCAAGCTGATGGCAAATAGATTGAATACTTATCTACCTTCACTGATCTGCAATGACCAGGTTGGGTTTGTGCCGGGGAGGGAGGCCCGGGATAACACTCTTAAAACCCTGGACATCATCCACTATGCCAAATCAAAGAAGATCCCCCTCATGATACTTTCCCTAGATGCAGAAAAGGCCTTCGACCGGATATCTTGGCGCGCCATCTGAGAGGCTCTCTCACACATAAACCTGGGTCCGATATTCCTGTCAAAGATCCTAACATTATACAAACACCCCACTGCTAGAGTCAAAGTAAATGGAGCCCTTTCCCTCCCCTTTCCAATCCACAATCGGATGCGGCAAGGTTGCCCACTATCCCCCTTGCTATATGTCCTGGTCATGGAACAGCTGCTAGCCTCCGTACGTGCCAATCCAGACATCTCGGGAATAAAGATTGGAACACAAGAATATAAATGTGCGGCGTTTGCCGATGATCTCCTTCTCTACATAACCAACCCACACATTTCCTTGCCGTCTTTGCTTCGGGAGATATCTCACTTTGGTGCTTGGTCCAATTTTAAAATTAACATGTCTAAATCGGCGGCCCTAGATGTCTCTTTGCCAAATGACCTGATTTCCGCCCTCAAGGCTTCTTTTCCCTTTGCTTGGCCACCAAATGGCATAACATATCTAGGGATAAAGTTGACAGCTGATCTCTCACGACTCCATAAGCTAAATTTCACACCCCTTCTCCTACAGTTCCAAAAAGACCTAGATGGATGGCGCAAACAAGATTTCTCCTGGTTTGGTAGGATCAGTATATTAAAGATGACCCTCTTGCCAAAACTACTGTACCTTTTACAAACCATCCCTCTCCGCATCCCGTCCACATTCTGGTCCCATCTTCGCAGATGCTTCACGCAGTTTGTGTGGGCGCCTGGCCAACCACGGATAAAATGGGAGATAATGACTCGCACCAAGGAAACTGGGGGGGTGGGTCTCCCAGACTGTCGACTATACTACCACTCTACAGCCTATGCCCGACTGCTGGACATGACGCGTACTGACACTTCCAAATCATGGGTGCAAATTACACGGGACACCTCATCATGTTCTGTAATAACCCTCCCGTGGGTGGTGGGCTCTCCACGACATGCGTTATCGCAACTGTCCTTCTCAGCCTATCATACCCTCGCAACCTTGACATCTATAGGTCGCTCAACTTCACTGATTGACCCCAAAGGCCCTCTAGTACCGGTAACTGACCACCCCAGATTCCCTCCAGGACGCTCACCCAGACCCTTTCTTCAGGGCACAAGAATCCGCCCGATCAGGTTTTACCATGTCCTTTCCGGTCCCACACTGAAACCTTTATCCCAGATACTAGAAACTCCACTACCTCGTAATTCCTTCGAGTATCTGCAGCTTCAGCACTTCTATACCTCTTTAAGCAAGACCCACACTCTAGCCCGAAAACTCACTGGAATTTTGTTCACAAAACAATCAAGGAAGTCACAGGTGTCCCCATTCAAAACTCCCCTGAAGCCCTCTTGCTGTTCGACTGTGTCCTGAATGTCCCAGCATATAAGAAATCCCTCCTAAAATACATGGTACAGGCAGCGAAGGCGGTGATTCCCAGGCATTGGAAATCCACCTCTCCCCCCTCACCCGAGGAGTGGTTTGATGAAATCGCCCTGTACCAGAGACTGGAGGACCTCATTAGCATTACACCCGCTGACACCTCACGATATGTGAAGACATGGAGCCCCTGGGAAGCCTTTCGCTCCTCAGCCTCATTTCAAGAAACCGCAATCCTTTCCCCTCTCCCTCCTTCCCCCCCTGTCCCCTTGTCTAATGTCTGTCTGTCTACTATCATGACCCACATGCCCACTTGGGCATTTCTACCTCATATTGCTTCATGGTTTAAACTGTTTAATGACGGGTTCTTTATACCCACCACAGTTCTATAAATGTTCATACCACGTATATCTGCAACTGTTTTATTTTGTTATATTGAAAAATCTCAATAAAACCTAAATGAGAAAAATATCACATGACCTAACCCCTCAGGTGAACACCGTAAAAAAAAAAAAAAAAAAAACGGTACCAAAAAAAGCAATTTTTAGTAATTATCACAAAAATTGCAACATCAAGTGATCAAAAAGGTGCATGCCCCCCAAAATAGTACCAGTCAAACCATCACCTTATCCTGCAACCATCACCTAAGACAGTTGGTCAAAAAATAAAAAGAAATGTGACTCTCAGACAATGGAGACACTAAATATGTTTGTTTTTTTGCTTCAAAACTGCCATTATTGTGTTAAAGTGAAATAAATAAAAAACACATATTGGATATAGCCGCATCCACCAGTTCTAAAAAATATCACATGACCTAACCCCTCAGATGAACACGGTAAAAAATAATAATAATAAAAACAGTGCCAAAAAAGCCATTTATTGTCACCTAACATCACATAAAGCGATCAAAATAGTACCAATCAAACCTTCACCTCATCCTGCAAAAAATGAGACCCTAACTAAGACAATCGGTCAAAAAATTGAAAAGCTATGGCTCTCAGACCATGGAGACACAAAAACATTTTTTTTGTTTCAAAAATTCTACACTACAATACTAAAACTACAATAAGTAGTTAAATAATTAAGAAAAAGTACACATATTAGGTATTGCCACGTCCGTAACGATCTGCTCTATAAAATGTCACATGACCTAACCCCTCAGGTGAACGCTGTAAAAATAAATAAAAACTGTGCTAAAACAACCAATTTTGTGGTGGGGGGTCCCTGCACAGTCTGACACTCTCCAATCAGTGCTGCCTGTGTCAGACTGTGCAGGGATACATCCCCAACTAGTAACACCCAGATAGACCTTTATAGCACACTGATGAGCATTCATAAATTTCTAGCAGGAATAATAAAGGGATGGCACAACATAGGATAATAATAATAGGCACTTCAGAACTGAATTGTTTACATGGGGAATGCAATAGTTCCTAAAACAGATGTCAGGAGAGATGACAGATCCTCTTTAAGCATAGGAATTAGAGGCTTAATTTAAATAGAAGCAAATGTGGATCAGGACTGGGTAATTTCTGAGAAATTTCTTAAAGGGCCTTTGTCACCTCAAGCAAGCACTACACAACACCCCAAAATTGGAAAATCTCTCCCAAAATTTTTTAGAATTTATGTCTGAAGTAAATATAGTTTCTTTACAACTCAGGTGACTGAAGTGCATTTTAACCCCTTAGGATACATTTACATCTGTGTCGGCGGGTCCATTCGGGGCCTCTGTTACAGAGTTTGTCAAAAATAACGGACAGAAAAGACCTCCATGTAGGAATTTTTTTTCCACTAAAAAATTAAAAAAAACATTATCTGGTATGGAAACATAACTGATCTGTTAGACTCCATTCCTGTCAGTTAAGTGCCGAATCCACTTCCTTTATTTTCGTTCTTCTGCTCCTATAATGGTGCAGAAGAATGGAAATACATAGCACTGATGTAAAAGCTCCCAGAGACGAAACTAATTTTAGCCTTAACCCTTAGGACACCAGAGTTCTTTTCGTTTTTGCATTTTAATTTTTCTTCCCTATCTTTCTTAAGCCATAACTGTTTTATTTATGAGGGCTTATTCTTTGCGGGGCAAGTTTTACTTTTTAATGGCACCATTTAATATGGCATACAATGTAGTTGGAAGTGGGGCAAAAAATTCCAAATAGGGTGGAATTGGGAAAAGAACACAATTCATCCACTGTTTTACGGGTTTTGTTCCCACGGCGTTCAGTTTGCGGCAAAATTTAACCTGTGCCCTTCATTCTGGGTTAGCATGATTAAAGGAAACCACATATGTATATATGTCTAAATAGTGTAAAAATAAATTTAAGCTTTGAGAAAAAATATTTTTTAGATCACCATATTCTGACCGCCATAACTTTTTTTATAGTTGCATCTGCTGAGCTGTATGGGGGTTCATTTTTTGCAGGGCAATCTGTAGTTTTTACTGATTCCATTTTGGGGTGTGTGTCTTTTTTATCACATTTTTTTGGGGTAAGAGAAGCGATAGAAAAATGGCAAACTGTCCATTTTTACCCTTTTTTCCTTTACGCCATTCGCCATATTGGAAAAATATTTTTATATTTTAATAGTATGGGGGTTTTTGGTTGTAGTAATACCCATGATGTTTATCTTTTTTGTTATTTATGTATTTATTTTTTTATTCTATGGAAAGGGGGGTGATTTAAACTTTTTTTTTATATACACTGAACAAAAATATAAACGCAACACTTTCGGTTTTGCTCCAATTTTTCATGAGCTGAACTCAAAGATCTGAAACATTTTCTACATACACGAAAGACCCATTACTCTCAAATATTGTTCACAAATCTGTCTAAATCTGTGTTAGTGAGCACTTCTCCTTTGACGAGATAATCCATCCCACCTCACGGTTGTGGCATATCAAGGTGCTGATTAGACAGCATGAATGGTGCACAGGGGTGACTTAGACTGCCCACAATAAAAGCCCACTCTGAAATGTGCACAGTTTTGCCTTACTGGTGGGTGTCAGAAAACCAGTCAGTATCTGGTGTGGCCACCATTTGCCTCACGCAGTGCAACACATCTCCATCGCATAGGGTTGAGCAGGTTGTTGATTGTGGCCTGTGGAATGTCGGTCCACTCCTCTTCAATAGCTGTGTGAAGTTGCTGAATATTGTCAGGAACTGGAACACGCTGTCCATCCCAAACATGCTCAATGGGTGAGATGTCCGTTGAGTATGCTGGCCATGCAAGAACTGGGATGTTTTCAGCTTACAGGAATTGTGTACAGATCCTTGCAATATGGGGCCATGCATTATCATGCTGTAACATGAGGTGATGGTCGTGGATGAATGGCACAACAATGGACCTCAGGATCTTGTCCTGGTATCTCTGTGCATTCAAAATGCCATCAATAAAATGCACATGTGTTCATTGTCCATAACATACGCCTGCCTATACCATAACCCCACCGCCACCATGGGCCACTCGATCCACAACGTTGACGTCCGCAAACCGCTCACCCACACGACGCCACACACGCTGTCTGCCATCTGCCCTGAACAGTGAAAACCGGGACTCATCCGTGAACAGAACACCTCTCCAACGTGCCAGGCGCCGTTGAATGTAAGCATTTGCCCAATCAAGTCAATTCTAACGACGAACTGCAGTCAGGTACAGACCCCGATGAAACGGTTTCTGACATTTTGTGCAGAAATTCTTTGGTTATGCTGCTGCAGCTGTCCGGGTGGCTGGTCTCAGATGATCATGGAGGTGAACATGCTGGATGTGGAGGTCCTGGGCTGGTGTGGTTACACATGGTCTGCGGTTGTAAGGCCGGTTGGATGTACTGCCAAATTATCTGAAACTCCTTTGGAGACGGCTTATGGTAGAGAAATGAACATTTATTGCACGGGCAACAGATCTGGTAGACATTCCTGCAGTCAGCATGCCAATTGCATGCTCCCTCAAATGTAGCGACATCTGTGTCATTGTGCTGTGTGATCAAACTGCACATTTCAGAGTTGCCTTTTATTGTGGACAGTCTAAGGCACACCTGTGCAATATTCATGCTGTCTAATCAGCACCTTGATATGCCACAACTGTGAGGTGGGATGGATTATCTCGGCAAAGGAGAAGTGCTCACTAACACAGATTTAGACAGATTTGTGAACAATATTTGAGAGTAATGGGTCTTTTGTGTATGTAGAAAATGTATTTTTACTTTGTAAGCTCTTATTTGAGCCTACAAAATCCATTTTTTGTTTTTAATTCTGAACATTCATGGATTTTTTACATCCATTTAAACGTCAGAATTGCTAATTTCTTATGTTGGCCTGCCACCCGCTGGCCAAAATAAGATTTGCAGCTTGAATGCCCTGATTCTCTTCAGCGACACCCAGTGCATTTGAATTAATTACCGGCATCCTCATTGGCCGCAGAGGGTGTCGGTAAGAAGCCCCGAAGTGCAAGCTTACTGGTTTTTCACCCTTTAGATGCGGTGATCTCATCTGATCATAGCATCTAAAGGCTTTAATTACAGCAATCCGCATTATTGCAGGTCGAGGTAATTAGACGCAGGTCTCTGCTATTTGAAACAGCAGAGACCCGCCGGCCATGACGCCTGATGCATGTGTGAGCGGGCGTCTCTGGTATCAAAGGGGTTAAAAAGAATCTGTCACCTACTACTACAGTATGTAAGGCTATGTAGTGCTGCCTAACATAATGAAAACTATACCTTTGTCTGGGTTATCAATCTTTCATAAAGCAGGAAATTTAGTTTGGTACCCGCCTCTAAAACAGCCTAGGGCAGCGCTAAACACCGCCCTGTGCCGGTAACGTCACTGGGCTCACTGCTAGGCGGAAGTCTTCACCCAGCATAGTGAGGAGAAGCCCAAAACGTCACCGGCAGTAAACAAATAGACTTTTCCCCGTGTGATGCAGCGCAAGGCAAGGGGGAGCATCAGACCAACGAAATGCTCCGATGCTCCACTCATATAGAGTAAATCAGTAAAGAAGAGGTTATATCCGGGTTCAGGTCTGAACCCAAACAACCCCTTTAAGGGCCAGTAACATTTTCCCTCTGTGTTCTAACTGTCATAACTTTATTTTTTCTACAATTTAGCTATATGAGACCTTGAATTTTGAAGGAGTTGTGGTTTCTTAACCATTTTTGGGTGCATATTAAATAGCTTGTATTAATTTTTAGAAGGAGAGATAATAAAACAGCAATTTTAACGTTATTATGTGGCTTTATTTTTGTGGCATTCTCTGTGTGTTATAGCAATATGATAACTTTATTCTGTGGGTCAGTGCAATTATGTTATAATACTTGCATAATAAAAACACTTGTTTTTACAAAATAATCTGTTTTTGTGTTGCTGTATTCCAAAACCCAGAACATTCTTATTTTTCTGACCACTTAACCGTGTGAGAGCTAATCTATTAGATTCCTCTCTAGTGACAACTGTTATCACGAGAGAGGATGTTTTTATTCACCTCTCCCTGCAGGCTGTCAGCTCATCCACTGCCTCCCTCTCCTCCTCCAGCCTGGCTAAGATCACAGCCAGCTGAAGAGTGGAGGGGCTGCTTTAAGCCTCATACACATGGTTGTAGTCCGCAAACCACAGATCTGCAAAATACAGACACTATATGCAATCCGCATTTTTCTCACTCCCATTATTAGAAATGACTGTTCTTGTCCACAATGTGGACAAGAATGGAACCTGTTCTATAATTTGCGGATCAGACACAGATACAAAATACGGTTGTGTGCATGAGACCTTAAAGGGGTATTCCGTTACACAAAGTAGTATCTATGTTAACAGAACTTTAACATGCAAATATATGATACAATGTTATTATCAATTTTGCTGTCTTTATCTGTAATAAAAGTCCTTTTTTTGGGCATCCAGCCTTTTGTTTATTCAAAGTTTCCTTGGATATGACCAGTAGTGATGAGTGGGAGGGGCCATATTCGATTTCGCAATATTTCGCAAATATTCGATTGAATATTCGTCATATATTCGTCGAAATCGAATATTTGTCATTATTCTATATATTGTGAATGTTCCGCGAATTTATATTCGCATTGCGAATTAAACTTAGAGCTGAGTTCCTTAATAGTTGTAAATTGTATTGCTAGAATTGAAGAAGATAACGAATATCACGAATATAGCACTATATTCTCAATCTTCGTTATATTCTAGCAACAACCATTAGGAACTGAGCTCTAAGTTGATTTTGCAAAGAGAACATATATTCGCATTACAAATTCAAGTTAGAGCTGAGTTCCTAATGGTTGGCTTGCTAGAATATAATGAAGAATGAGAATATAGTGCTATATTCGTTAATTCGTTATATTCGTTATATTCTAGCAATACAACCATTAGGAACCCAGCTCTAAGTTGAATTCGCAATGCGAGTAATTCAGGTTATATTAATCGCATTGTGATTACAACTTAGTCAAATTTGTGAGATCGTGATTCTCACATCTGACAGTACATTTTAGCATGGAGGCGTTCCCATGCACACGGGAAGTCGGCAGAAGCGGCAACGGGCATTGACTGGAGCGGGCAGGGAGCCAGGAATCCTCCGGACAGGTAAGAACAGCTATTGGGAAGTGGGAAGACAACCAGAGAACAACAAGGATTAACAACTTTAAAAAAAAAATTATAATTCAAAATAGCGAATACATAGCGCTATATTTGTGAATTTGCGAAGTGCCGATATTCGCTAAAAAAATTCGCTATTCAAATATTCACGCTCAACACTAATGACCAGTAGTTTTCTGTGTAGCCTGGTCGAGCATGTACAGTTATTCTCTACCAAGCTTACATCCTCATAAGCAGAATGAGCGTTTGCCTTCAAGTTTAGGATATTTTCACACTTGCGTTGGTGCGGATCCATCTGTTTATTTGCACAGACGGATCCGCACCTATAATGCAAACGTTTGTATCCGTTCAGAACAGATCCGTTTGCACTAGTTTTAAAGAAAAATGACAAAGTCCAAAACGGATCCGTTTTGAATTACATTGAAAGTCAATGGGGAACGGGTCCGTTTTCAAATGCACCATATTGTGTCATTGAAAACGGACCCGTCCCCATTGACTTACATTGTATTTCAAAACGGGTCCGTTAGGCTCCGCCTCTTCAGACGGACACCAATATGCTGCAAGCTGGAATAGAGGCGGAACGGAGTCTAACTGATGCATTCTGAACAGATCCTTATCCATTCAGAATGCATTGGAACTTAACTGATCCGTTTTGGACCGTTTGTGAGAGCCCTGAAACGGATCTCACAAACGGAATCCAAAACGCTAGTGTGAAAGTACCCTAAAGCACAGAGACATCGGGGCATGTAAGCCCTGCCCACTTTTGGGACGGGACAGTGCGAGAGAATGGGCAATGTAGTCAGAATGTTTGTTTCTAGATCATGTGATGTAAGGGAAAGTGCCATAACAGTAAGAGCGGATTACAGATCAAAACAGGAGAACAGTAGTAGGATAGAACGGTAACGCTGGACACCTGAAAACTGTTTCTGTTTGGGTTAAGACTTTGACACAGTGCAGTGCAACAGTGCAGTTTAAAAAAAAAAAATTTGTACACAACCGGAATACCACTTCAGCCCCCCTAGCTTAAACACCCTTAATGACCAGGCCACTTTTTACAATTCTGCACTACGCTACTTACCGTTTATTGCTCCGTCATACAACTTTCCACCCAAATGAATTTTACCTCCTTTTCTTCTCACTAATAGAGCTTTCATTTGGTGGTATTTCATTGCTGCTGACATTTTTACTTTTTTTGCTATTAATCAAAAATGACCGAAATTTTTGCAAAAAAATGACATTTTTCACTTTCTGTTGTAATTTTTTTTTTTTAAAACTACATTTCTATAGAAATTTTTCTCTAAATTTTTATTTATTGTTCTACATGTCTTTGATAAAAAAAAATCCAATAAGTGTATATTTATGGGTTTGGGTAAAAGTTATCGCGTTTACAAACTATGGTGCAAAAAAGTGAATTTCCACATTTTGAAGCAGCTCTGACTTTCTGAGCACCTGTCATGTTTTTTCAGGTGCTAGAATGCCAGGATAGTATAAATACCCCCCAAATGACACCATTTTAGAAAGAAGACACCCCAAAGTATTCACGGAGGGGCATGATGAGTTCATGTATCATTTCATTTTTTTTCACAAGTTAGCAGAAAATGACACTTTCTGAGGAAAAAAAAAATAATAATAAAGTTTCCATTTCTGCTAACTTCTGGCAAAAAAAATAAAAAATCTCCCACGGACTCACTATGCCCCTCAGTGAATACCTAGGGGTGTCTACTTTCCGAAATGCGGTCATTTGTGGGTGTGTTTACTGTTCTGGCATTTTGGGTGGGGCTAAATTGTGAGCAAGCTTGTAAAACCTAAAGGTACTCGTTGGAATTTGGGCCCCTTTACGCACCCAGGCTGCAAAAAAGTGTCACTCATGTGGTATCGCCGTACTCAGGAGAAGTAGGGCAATGTGTTTTGGGGTGTATTTTTACATATACCCATGTTGGGTGAGAGAAATAGCTCTGTAAATTGACAACTTTGTATAAAAAAATTTAAAAAGTTGTCGTTTACAGAGATATTTCTCACACAAAGTATGGGTATATATAAAAATACACACCAAAACTCATTGCCCTACTTCTCGTGAGTACGGCGATACCACATGAGTGACACTTTTTTGCAGCCAAGATGCGCAAAGGAGCCCAAATTCCAATGAGTACCTTTAGGATTTCACAGGGCATTTTTACACATTTGGATTTTCACGCTTTAGGACCCCTAAAATGGCAGGGCAGTATAAATACCCCACAAGTGACCCCATTTTGGAAAGAAGACACCCCAAGGTATTCCGTGAGGGGCATGGCGAGTTCACAGAAAAAAAATTTTTTTAGCACAAGTTAGCGGAGATTGATAGTTTTTTTTTTTGTTTGTTTTACAAAGTCTCATATTCTCATATTCCACTAACTTGTGACAAAATTTTTTTTTTACATGAACTCACTATACCCCTCATGGAATACCTTGGGGTGTCTTCTTTCTAAAATGGGGTCACATGTGGGGTGTTTGTACTGCCCTGGAATTTGAGGGTCTCCGCAATCATTACATGTATGGCCAGCATTAGGAGTTTCTGCTGTTCTCCTTATATTGAGCATACGGGTAATGAGATTTTTTTTTTCCGTTCAGCCTCTGGGCTGAAAAAAAAATAAAAAATGAACGGCACAGATTTTTTCATTCGCATCGATCAATGTGGATAAAAAAATCTTTGCCAAAATCAGTGACTGTGGTGCGGTGGGCTGGGCGCTAACTACCTAACAAGGAGCTAACTAATTGGCGGTGATAAGGGACCCTTATGCCCCATTCACACGTCCGCAATTCTGTTTGCGGAACGGAATTGCGGACCCATTCATTTCTATGGGGACAGACTTTGTCCCGCTCGGATCCGGAATTGCGGATCCGCACTTCCAGGTCTGCATTTCCGTTCCGCAAAAATATAGAACATGTCCTATTCTTGTCCACAATTGCGGACAAGAAAAGGCATTTTCTATATAGTTCTGGCAATGTGCGGATCTGCAAAATGCGGAAAGCACATTGCCGGTGTCCGTGTTCTGCGGATCCGTGGATCCGCAAAACACATATGGACATGTGAATGGAGTCTTACAGGGGGGTGATCAGTGACAGGGGGGTGATCAGGAAGTCTAAATGGGGTGATCAGGGGTTAACAAGGGGTTAATAAGTGACGGGGGGGGTGTAGAGTGGTGCTTGGTGCTACTTTACATAGCTACCTGGTCCTCTGGTGGTCGATCCCAGCAAATGGGACCACCAGAGGACCAGGTAGCAGGTATATCAGACGCTGTTAACAAAACAGTGTCTAATATACCTGTTTGATGCCTTTTATTTTAGATCTACAGCCTGCCAGCGATTGATCATCGCTGGCAGGCTGTAGTATAACTTCTTAAACGCGATGTGTTGTGAACACGCTCGCGCGTGTTCACGGCAAATCTCGCCTCTCGCGAGATGACACGCCCCCGCGTCAAAGAGGAACAAGCCTTCCGCCGCCTGGACGCAGCCCTGCGTTAGGCAGGCGGTTAAAGGGCTGTCACCCCCAAAATGCATTTTTCATCAGCTGACATTAGCTATTTGCTAATGTCAGCTGATCTCAAACATACTTTTCTTACATTCCCCTGTGATTTCGTTCTTTTTTAAATTCTTACTTTTATTATATGCAAATATCTTCACTACCAGCAAGTTGGGCGGTAACTTGCTGGTAGCCGCCGCATCCTCCAGTTGCCAACCCGCCCCCTCTCCTCTTGATAGACAGGGCCGGCGAGCGCTCTCCTGCCGCTGGCCCTGTCTTCTCATTAAGTCCCGCGCCTGCTGAGTGAAGGACGACAGCTCCAACCTCAGTGCAAATTCAATAATTCGCGAATATAGCGCTATATCTTCGCAATTTCGAATATTCGTGTTTTTTTTTTTTAAGATGTTAATCCTTGTTGCTCTCTGGTGGTCTTCCCACTTCCCAAAAGCTGTTCTTACCTGTCCGGAGGGTTCCTGGCTCCCTGCCCGCTCCAGTCAATGCCCGTTGCCGCTTCTGCCGACTTCCTGTGTGCATGGGAACGCCTCCATGCTAAAATGTACTGTCGGATGTGAGAATCACGGTCTCACAAATTTGACTAAGTTGTAATCGCAATGCGATTAATATAACTTGAATTATTCGCATTGCGATATTCGTTATATTCTAGCAATACAACTATTAGGAACCCAGCTTTAAGTTGAATTCGCAATGCGAGCAATACAGGTTATATTAATCGCATTGCGAATTCAACTTAGAGCTGAGTTCCTAATAGTTGTTGCTAGAATATAACGAAGATTGAGAATATAGTGCTATATTCGTGAATTCGTGATATTCGTCGTCTTTGTTATATTCTAGCAATACAACCATTATGAACTTAGCTCTAAGATAAATTCGCAATGTGAGTATATGTTCGCTTCACGAATGAAACTTTGAGCTGAGTTCCTAATGGTCATTGCTAGAATATAGTGCTATATTCGTGATATTCGTTATATTCTAGCGATACAGCCATTAGGAACCCAGCTTTAAGTTGAATTCGCAATGCGAGCAATACAGGTTATATTAATCGCATTGCGAATTCAACATAGAGCTGAGTTCCTAATGGTTGTATTGCTAGAATATAACGAAGATTGAGAATATAGTGCTATATTCGTGATATTCGTCATCTTAGTTATATTCTAGCAATACAACCATTGGGAACTTAGCTCTAAGGTAAATTCGCAATGCGAGTATATGTTCGCTTCGTGAATGAAACTTTGAGTTGAGTTCCTAATGGTCGTTGCTAGAAGTTTAATTCGCGATGCGAATAAAAATTTGCGTAGCATTCGCAATATGTTGAAATAATGACGAATAATGACGAATATTATAAATAACGAGAAATCGAATATGGCACCTCCCGCTCAACACTAGTAATTTTAGCTGGTATTAACTTTGGAATGCTTTTACTTATCGAAGCCATTCTGAGAATGTTTTCTCATAACACATCATACTTTATGTTAGTGGTGAATATGAGTTGATACGTTTTACCTTTATGCATTAAAAAAATCCCAAATTGGAAGAAAATTTTGAAAAATTTACTATTTTCAATATCTGAATTTCTCTGCATTTAAGACGTATAGTGATACTTCACAAAATAGTTATTACTTTACATTCCCCATATGTCTACTTTATGTTGGCATCATTTTGTAAATGTCAGTTTATTTTTTTAGGTTAGAAGGCTTAGAAGTTTAGAAGAAAATTTCCAAAACCCACTTTTTTAAGGACCAGTTCAGTTATGAAGTCACTATGTGGGGCTTACATAGTAGAAACCACACATAAATGACCCCATTTTAGAAACTACATCGGTCAAGTTATTTAAAACTGATTTTATAAACTTTATTAACCCTTTAGGTGTTCCACAAGAATGAAAGGAAAATGGAGGGGAAATTTTAAAATGTAATTTTTGTGTGCAGATTTTCCATTTAAATCCATTTTTCCTGTAACATGGCAAGGGTTAACAGCCAAACAAACCTCAATATTTATTACCCTGATTCTGCAGTTTACAGAAACACCCCAAATGTGGTCATAACCTGCTGTATGGGCACATGCCAGGGTGCAGAAGGAAAGGAGACCAATATTGTTAAAGGGGTTGTCTCACTTTAGTAAGTGCCATTTATCATGTAGATAAAGTTAATACAAGGCACTTACCAATGTATTCTGATTGTCCATATTGCCTCCTTTGCTGTCTGGATTCATTTTTCCATCACATTATACATGGTTACAGACCACCCAGTAATCCATCAGTGGTGGCCGTGCTTGCACGCTATAGGAAAAAGCCTTAGCCTATGTGCACTCACATGGTCCCGGCCACCAGAGGGGCCGACGCTTTTTACTATCGTGTGCAAGCACAACCACCGCTGATTTATTGCAGGGTGGTCTGTAACCATGGAAACGAACAGTGTATGAGGTGATGGAAAAATGAATCCAGCCAGCATAGGAAGAAATGGACAATCACAATACATTAGTAAGTGGCTTGTCTCAACTTTCTCTACATGATAAATGCCACTTACTGAAGTGAAACAACCCCTTTAACGGAGGGCAGATTTTGCTGTCACATTTGAAGAGACCCTGAGGTACCACTGGAAAGAAAACCCCAAAAAGTGACCCTATTTTGAAAACTATACCCCTTAACCGCTTCAGCCCCCCTAGCTTAACCACTTAAGCCCCCCTAGCTTAAACACCCTTAATGACCAGGCCACTTTCTACAATTCCGCACTACACTACTTTCACCGTTTATTGCTCCGTCATACAACTTACCACCCAAATGAATTTTACCTCCATTTCTTCTCACTAATAGAGCTTTCATTTGGTGGTATTTCATTGCTGATGACATTTTTACTTTTTTTGCTATTAATCAAAAATGACCGAAATTTTTGCAAAAAAATGACATTTTTCACTTTCTGTTGTAATTTTTTTTTTAAAAAAACTACATTTCTATATAAATTTTTCTCTAAATTTATTGTTCTACATGTCTTTGATAAAAAAAAGTCCAATAAGTGTATATTTATTGGTTTGGGTAAAAGTTATAGCATTTACAAACTATGGTGCAAAAAAAGTGAATTTCGGCATTTTGAAGCAGCTCTGACTTTCTGAGCGCCTGTCATGTTTCTTCAGGTGCTAGAATGTCAGGATAGTATAAATACCCCCCAAATCACACCATTTTAGATAGAAGACACCCCAAAGTAATCGCGGAGGGGCATGTTGAGTTCATGTATCATTTCATTTTTTTTCACAAGTTAGCGGAAAATGACACTTTCTGAGAAAAAAAAAAAAAAAAAGTTTCAATTTCTGATAACTTCTGGCAAAAAAAAAAAAATCTCAGACGGACTCACTATGCCCCTCAGTGAATACCTAGGGGTGTCTACTTTCTGAAATGGGGTCATTTGTGGGGTGTGTTTACTGTTCTGGCATTTTGGGCGGGGCTAAATTGTGAGCCGCCATGTAAAACCTAAAGGTACTCATTGGAATTTGGGCCCCTTTGCGCACCCAGGCTGCAAAAAAGTGTCACTTATGTGGTATCGCCGTACTCAGGAGAAGTAGGGCAATGTGTTTTGGGGTGTATTTCTACATATACCCATGTTGGGTGAGAGAAATATTTCTGTAAATTGTCAACTTTATATAAAATTTTTTAAAAGATGTCGTTTACAGAGATATTTTTCACACAAAGTATGGGTATATATAAAAATACACCCCAAAACACATTGCCCTACTTCTCCTGAGTACGGCGATACCACATGTGTGCCACTTTTTTGCAGCCTGGGTGCACAAAGGGACCCTAAAACCAATGAGTACCTTTAGGATTTCACAGGGCATTTTTACGCATTTGGATTCCAGACTTCTTCTCACGCTTTAGGGGCCCCTAAAATGCCAGGACAGTATAAATACCCCACATGTGACCCCATTTTGGAAAGAAGACACCCCAAGGTATTCCGTGAGGGGTATGGTGAGTTCATGTAAAATTTTATTTTTTGTCACAAGTTAGTGGAATATGAGACTTTGTAAAAAAACAAAATAAAAAAAAATATATATAAATTTCCGCTAACTTGTGCCAAAAAAATAAAAATTCTGTGGACTCGCCATGCCCCTCACGGAATACCTTGGGGTGTCTTCTTTCCAAAATGGGGTATTTATACTCACCTGGCATTTTAGGGGCCCCTAAAGCGTGAGAATCCAAATGCATAAAAATGGCCTGTGAAATCCTAAAGGTACTCATTGGTTTTAGGGCCCCTTTGCGCACCCAGGCTGCAAAAAAGTGTCACTCATGTGGTATCCCCGTACTCAGGAGAAGTAGGGCAATGTGTTTTGGGTGTATTTTACATATACCCATGCTGCGTGTGAGAAATATCGCTGTAAACGACAACTTTTACATTTTTTATTCAAAGTTGTCAATTTACAGAGATATTTCTCTCACCCAGCATGGGTATATGTAAAAATACACCCCAAAACACATTGCCCTACTTCTCCTGAGTACAGCGATACCACATGAGTGACACTTTTTGCAGCCAAGATGCGCAAAGGGGCCCAAATTCTAATGAGTACCTTTTAGGAGGGCATTTTTACGCATTTTTCTTCTCATGCTTTAGGGCCCCTAAAATGCCAGGGCAGTAGAAATACCCCACATGTGACCCCATTTTGGAAAGAAGACACTCCAAGGTATTCCATGAGGGGCATGGCGAGTTCATAGAAGATTTTTTTTTTTGGCACAAGTTAGTGGAAATTGATTTTTTATTGTTTTTTCTCACAAAGTCTCCCTTTCCACTAACTTTTGAATTTAAAATTTGGGCCCCTTTGCGCATCTTGGCTGCAAAAAAGTGTCACACATGTGGCATCGCCGTACTCAGGAGAAGTAGGGCAATGTGTTTTGGGGTGTATTTTTACATATACCCATGCTGGGTGAGAGAAATATCTCTGTAAATTGACAACTTTGAATAATAATTTTTAAAAAGTTGTCGTTTACAGCGATATTTCTCACACACAGTATGGGTATATGTAAAATACACCCCAAAACACATTGCCCTACTTCTCCTGAGTACGGCGATACCACATGAGTGACACTTTTGCAGCCAAGATGCGCAAAGGGCTCTAAAACCAATGAGTACCTTTAGGATTTCACAGGCCATTTTTACGCATTTGGATTCTCACGCTTTAGGACCCCTAAAATGCCAGGGCAGTATAAAAACCCCACAAGTGACCCCATTGTGGAAAGAAGACACCCCAAGGTATTCTGTGAGGGGTATGGCGAGTTCACAGAAAAAAAAAAATTTGGCACAAGTTAGCGGAAATTGATTTTTTATTTTTTTTTTACAGTCTCATATTTCACTAACTTATGACAAAAAATAAAATTTTGCATGAACTCGCCATACCCCTCAGCGAATACCTTGGGGTGTCTTCTTTCTAAAATGGGGTCACATGTGGGATATTTATACTGTCCTGGCATTTGAGGGTCTCCGCAATCATTACACGTATGGCCAGCATTAGGAGTTTCTGCGATTCTCCTTATATTGAGCATACGGGTAATGAGATTTTTTTTTTCCGTTCAGCCTCTGCGTTGAAAAAAAAAAAATGAACGGCACAGATTTTTTCATTTGCATCGGTCAATGTGGATGAAAAAATCTCTGCCAAAATCAGTGACTGCGGTGCGGTGGGCTGGGCGCTGGCTACCTAACAAGTAAGTAACTAACTGGCGGTGATAAGGGACCCTTATGCCCCATTCACACGTCCGAAATTCTGTTTGCGGAACGGAATTGTGGACCCATTCATTTCTATGGGGACAGACTTTGTCCCGCTCGGATCCGGAATTACGGATCCACGCTTCCGGGTCTGCACTTTCGTTCCGCAAAAATATAGAACATGTCCTATTCTTGTCCGCAATTGCGGACAAGAAAAAGCATTTTCTATATAGTTCTGGCAATGTGCGGATCTGCAAAATGCGGAAAGCACATTGCCGGTGTCCGTGTTTTGAGGATCTGCGGATCGGATCCGCGGATCCGTGAATCCACGGATCCGCAAAACACATATGGACGTCTGAATGGAGCCTTACAAGGGTGTGATCAATGACAGGGGGTGATCAGGGGTCTAGATGGGGTGATCAAGGGGTTAATAGGTGAGGGGGTGGGGGGGTTAGTGTAGTGTTTGGTGCAACTTTACAGTGTTACCTGGTCCTCTGGTGGTCGATCCCAGCAAATGGGACCATCAGAGGACCAGGTAGCAGCTATATCAGACGCTGTTCACAAAACAGCGTCTGATATAGCTGTTTGATGCGATTTTATTCGCATCTACAGCCTGCCAGCGATGGATCATCGCTGGCAGGCTGTAGCCGAACTGCCGAGACGCGCTTCTCTGTGAGCGCGCACGCGCGCGTTCACAGGAAGTCTCGGCTCTCACGAGATGACGCGTCATCTCAGAGCTACAGGACCGCCCGCAGGACGCATCCCTGCGTTAGGCGGTCCTGTAGCGGTTAAGGAATAAATCTAGGGGTGAAGTGAATGCTTTGACCCAACAAGCGTTTCATATAATTTAGAAACACGTGGCTGTGAAAATGAAAAATTAACTTTTATTTCCAATATAATGTTGCTTTAGCCCCAAATTTTTCATTTTCACAAGGTGTAACAGGAGAAAATGCACCCCACAATTTGTTATGCATTTTTTCCTGATGTGGTCGTAAACCGCTGTTTGGGGGCACAACAGCATTCAGAAGGGAAGAAGTGGCATCAGGATTTTCCAACAAGTAATTTGCTGAAATTGCTTTTAGGGGGCATTACATTTTTTTTTACCAATGTACCTGTGTGAGGGCTTGTTTTTTGCCGGACAGGCTGTAGTTTTTATTGGTATCCTTTTAGGGTACATACCACTTTTTATACAATTTTTTTTTGGAGGAGACGTGTGCAAAAATGGCAATTTTATCAGTGTTTTTTTTTATTAAATTTTTTTTATTTTTTGGGGGGTTCCTCTTGGCAATACCAAATTTATATATTTTTTTATGTTTTACTACTTTTTCAGCATGGAATTCATTTTGTGTTAAAAATAAATTATATTTTGCATCTTCATATACTAAAGTCCATAACATTTTTATTTTTTCACCAATGTACCTGTGTGAGGTCTTATTTTTTTTGCAGGATGGGTTTTAGTTTTTATTCGTATTATTTTGGGGTTCATATGTTTTTTTGATCACTTTTTATATCATTTTTTGTGGAGGTGAAGTGGGCAACAATGTCAATTCTGTCAGAATTTTTTCTTTTAATTTTTATGGGGTTACTCTTACGGTAAATACGATATGATCATTTAATTCTGTGGGTTGATACGGATATGGCGATGCCAAATGTATTGGCAAGAGATTGATCCCTGTGTGACTTTATAGTGTCACAGCCCCGGTAAGCAGTTTGGACGTGACTGTACGTCCAAATGTGCTAAGTTACATGAGATTTGGACATACAGTTACGTCCAAATGCATGAAGGGGTTAAAACAATATTAAAACCAGAATCAATGCATTATCTCCTCTACATCGAGAGATATAGCCTTTATAATTCATGTTGGAAGTGAAAGCAGCTCAAACCTGCGTTCACTTTCAGCTGCTGTCACCCCCGACCCGATTTCTAAAGGCTATATCTTCTACAGAGCCTGAGATATGATGTCTTAAAGCAGCCATCTTCCATTATCCTGCTTCCCGATCTCTGTTTGGGCTGAACTGTTAGGTTCTTTTCCCAAAGCCAAAGCAGGCAAGGTTAATAGAATAATGTATGAAACGTCTACATGATGCACATTCACATCAGTAACTTTTCTTACACTGACTCTAGTTCCCCTGCTGTGTGACCACAAATGTGCCAAGCATTGCATTCAGAGGTCTCATGAGTATGTGCACATTATGGAGAGAACTCTAGGACTAGTCCTCTTTATGCACACATGGCTGGTTTGCAGGTACACAGCAGGGAAACCATTCAAAGAGGTTGTCTCATAAAGATACATACTCCAAAGCATTATTGCCTGACAGTGTTACAATTATTCCATGTTTCTGGCAGATAATTATTCCTAGACTCCCACATTAATTTACAAGCATGTATGTGATCACATGTGACTTACATGTACAGCATGTGGAAATACATTTCATGACATGCATACATGTTATTGTGCACAACATGATAATTAATTTGTTTGAAAAAGTTAAGTAACTAGAGTATATACAGTAGGACCAAGCTTTACAAACTTTAGTTATATCCCTACCTGCAGTGAACAGATATAGGTCCATCTTGTCCAAACTGCTCCTTCGTTTTGTGCACTTGGCCTATGAAATCGATGAAACCTTCACCTGATTTTGGCACACCTTGTTCTGGCCAATCAGTGAACTGAAACTGACGTACTGTGCGAGACTGGCCATCCTATACACAGAAAGAAATAAGTCAATCTGTTAAACAACTGACTATAGTCAATATGAAAGGGGCTGTACAGTTTACTTAAATCAGGTCTTTTTTTTATTGAAACAGCTTTAGTAATTTTCCCATCTTCACTGACATTCAACAAAAAAACGGTGTACAAACATCAACATTTACCTACCCCCTACCCCAGAATAAGTCCAATTTATTGTCCAGGTGGGAAACTACATATATGTTTAGCATTATACAGCACAATAACATTTATTTTTTATGAAATTAAAAGGCAAGTTCAAATCAAAGCTAGTCATTTCGGTTGTTCTGCTCCATTATAAGAGCAGAACAACAAAAATAACAAAAGTGCCAGATTTGGCACATATCTGAACAAAAAAAGCAGCTTAACAGACTCCATTGACTACAATGGAGTCCATTCAGTTTCCATTCGAGAACCTGTTTTCTTACTAGACAGAAGAGTCCTGTATGCAGGGCTTTTTTATCCAGTCGTATTAACAGAATCTGCAACAAAAGCCTCGAACAGAGTCTCCATCACAGATGTGAAGAAGCCCTAGTACAGCAACTTCACATATAATAGGACCAGAAGTGGCACGCTTATGAATGACATTTCTCAACATCCTTTCCTGCCATCTTACAGCCAGAGGTGGCATGTTAAGCCTAATGCAATAGTTGTGGAATGGGTGCCAGGGAATGGTCATCTGAGACTGAATCCGCCTTTCAGACCCTAAAACGGGCTTTTGCATCTGCACTGTCCTGATGTTTCTAAGAAATTTTGTTTGGAAGTGGACGCATCCTTTGTGGGAGCTACCGTAGAACTGTTCTAACTCAGAAGACTACTTTTGGCAAGATAGTCACATATGTCTACTTTTCTAAAGCATTCTCTGAAGCAGGGCGGAATTAATCAGAGACAAAGAAATAATGACAGTCAAGCTGGCATTGGAAGAGTGGTGTTATCTTCTGGAGGTTGTTAATCATCCATTATTGGTTACACTGATCATAAAAACGTCTCTAACCTGCTGAACAGCTCATTCCTCATCAGGCCCGATGGTCTTTGTTTTTTGCCCATTTTGATTTCCTGTTACATTTTCGTTCTGCAGACAAGAATATTAGATGCCTTGTCCCAGTAATTTGATCCAACTGACCTACAGGAGGTATCACAGCATATCATTGACCCTGCTAAAACAGTGATGTTGCCTCCTGTTTGATAGAAAGATATCCCTCCTGGTAAAACTTGTATTCCTGTGGCCAAGAGAAAGCAGGTCCTATCCTGAGGTTATCCCTCCAAGATAGCCAGTCATCCTAGACAACGCAAAACTGCCAACCTGATGCACTCCTTCCTTTGCCTATGCCTGAAGTCCCATTGAGGCATATCACCATGGACATCAATACCAATTTGCCTTCCTTATCTAAGTTATCTGGGTGGCAGCAGATAGTATTTTGTACCCCTGCTTGGTCTACCCTCCGCCAGCCAGCCTCAATTATTCATTGAGCACATCTTCCGTCTTCATGGGTTCCCTCTGCACATCATGTCTGACTGATCTTTTGGATGTCAAATTAGACTTCCCTTACATCCTACCAGCAGCACAGATGGGGTTAACCACCTGCCGTGGACTGGCAAGACTGGCGGAATGTTTAATGAGCCCAAGACTAATGACTCAATTTAACAATTAAGTATCTCCTTAAAAGGAGGAAGTCAACCCCCAGCCCACTGTGTTTTTTTCTGTCCTCCCGGACAGGTGGACTAGGCGGATTGTTCCCCCCTTTCTTATGGAAAGTGCGGGAGCCTTCTTTTTGTTTGGGTAACGGCGTTGCCCTTTCCTAGGTACCTTGTCAGTTTGGCCGGCAGCTTATCTGCTGCTGGCCCCGCGCAGTTGCGCCTGGCTGGGGTATTTTGGCGGAGTCCTTGGTCCAGGATTCTAGGTCCCTGGGCACCGCCATCTTCCAGAGGTGATGCAGGGTTTCTCCTTTTGCCTCCCTTCTGGGTAATCCGGCCGCGATTTTTTAGCGGGCACGATTTTTTTCATAGATGCGATTTTTTTTATCGCGGATGCGATTTTTTTCACGCTTTCATGCGGAAATTTTAAGTATTTTTTTCTTATGCTTCTTCCTGTGGAGGATTTACTGGGGGAAGGGTGGATTGGCTATCCCTCCCCTTCCCCTATTTTAGGAAGCTGTGTGCTCCAGTTTGGTCTCTGGCTGCATATGCTTTATTAGCTAGCTCCCAGAGTCCTAAAATTGGTGTTGTTCCACTTGTGGTGTTTTTTTCCTCCGGTCCTCAGCTGCCTCCGGTCTGTTTTTCTACCTTTCCTGCTTAGATAGATGGTTTACAAATGTTTTACTTGTCCTTTTTTTCCCGCAGTGATGTCTTCTCCGCGGGATTCGGAAGGCAGGAAAGTGGATTCCAGAAGGAAGCATCTATCCTGCTACCATTGCAGCGGTCAACGGTTATTCTAAGCTGATCATACCTGCACTCGTCAGATTGCAGAAGGTAAACAGATTAAGGCTGGGCAAGTACCAGCTTGGAAGACTGGTTGGGAATCCCTGGTTCCGTTGACTGTTTTCAAAAGTTCAGGTACCCACTGATCAAACGGTTCCTTAAAGGAGCTGAAAGATTAAAGCCTACAGTACTGAGACCCATTTTTCAATGGGATTTATCAGTAGTTCTCAGGGAGTTAGCATCCCCCCCCTTTGAACCGTTGGAGGAGGTGGACATCAAATTCGTCACTTGGAAGTTTGTGTTTCCCCTTGCAGTGACTTTGGCCAAGAGGGTCTCTGAGCTTCAAGCTCTCTCAGCACATGAGCCCTATACCATTTTCTTACATGACCGGGTCCTTCTTAGATTCCTCCCGTATTTTAGGCCTAAAGTTCCTTCCTTCCAGAACATCAACCAGGTGATATCCCTCCCAGTTCTGTCGACATCTACCACCTCCTCCTAGGAACCTGCTAGACATCCTCTGGACGTCTCAAGATGTCTCCGGATCTATGTGGATAGATCAAGGAGTTCAGGAAAGATGAGAATCTGCTAATCCTGTTGCCGGTAAGTTTAAAGGCTGTAAGGCATCCAAACCTTCCATCAGTCGGTGGATTGAGGAGGCTATTAAGGAATCCTTTGTTTCCCAATCTCTGGACCCTCCTGGATTCGTGAAGGCCCACTCTACTAGAGCTGTGGCTACTTCTTTTGCCGAGAGGAGTATTCTGCCTCTCAACATGATTTGCAAAGCTGCCTCCTGGAGCTCTGAATCGACATTTATCTCCCATTATAGACTAGATGCCAGTTTAGCTGAGTTTTTGGCCTTTGGGCAGACTATTCTTAGTTCTGCCAGGCAGGAAGGCCCTCCCTAGGGGTTTCTTCTGGCTATCTCCCCATCTGTGCTGCTGGTAAGACATAAGAGAATCGTTAATTTCTAACGATAATTTGTTTTCCCTTAGTCCTAACAGCAGCACACAAATTTCCCACCCTAGTAATTTTTTTTCTTACTATAAACACAGTGGGCTGGGGGTTGACTTCCTTCTTTTAAGGAGATACTTAATTGTTAAATTGAGTTTTTAGTCGGTCCTGCCAGTCCACGGGGGGTGGTTAACCCCATCTGTGCTGCTGTTAGGACTAAGGGAAAACAAATTATCGTTAGAAATTAACGATTTTTTTCTGCATACCATCCGCAAACCAATTAACAAGTTGAGGGAGTGCATCTGCAGTTCCCCTAAACCGGGGTCCTGAAAAGTGTTAAATGGAGTCTGTCAGCTATCTGAGTGTTTAAGACTGCTCATATCACATTATAGCACAGTTGCCCAACATAAAAATAGTACCTTTATTGTGTCTGTCCCAGCACTTCAAAGATATGCAAATTGGGTCCCATCCATGCCCAGGCCCCTCTCCAATGTGCCCACATAACCGCTCCCCTTGCAGTCCTCTGGCCCACCCTCCACTTCTAATTCATACTCCTCTGGCTTGGAAATCTTTTGCGAGTGCTGGTCAATGCCAGGCCCGCGCATGCGGCCCCAACCTTAACAGGACGCATGTGTAGACCTGACGTTGACCGGTACTTGCGCTAGATTTCCAAGCCAGAGTAGGAGAGGAGGGCGGGCCAGAGGACTGCAAGGGGAGCGGTTAACTGGTCACATTAAAAAGCGGCCTGGGAATTTGTGAACCTAACGCTGCCCCTGGGCACTCGCGGGACTTAATTTGTATATCTTTATAAAGTTTTTTTTTTTTTAGCTTCTGGATGTGAGACAGACACAATAAAGGTACTATTTTTATGTTGGGAAACTGTGCTATAACGCAATATGATTGGTTTTAAATGCCCAAAGTAGATGACAGACTCCCTTTAGTTTAGAACATTACTAAAATGATTAATAATTTGTACAGTATACATTTCCAAAAGCTCTCTATAGTTGGCACTGTTTAGTTAATGATGCCCTGACTCAGAAGAGAGAGCTAGATTTTCAACTATTTGAGCCTCTTCACTAAATTACATCAGTATGACTGTGCCACTTTGCTCCCATGGGCAAAGTTTTCTTATAATAGTAACCATGCTGCTGAATTTACTGGCAAATCTCCTTTTCTTATTGTGTATAGCCGCCAACTTAGGGTTCCTCTTCTTGTGTCTGTTTCCTCAGGAGTACCTGCAGCTGATTTGGCAGAAGACTAAAGCCTCCCTTGTGGAGACCGTTGTGCGGATAAAAAGGTTGCTGATGGTAGATGCAGATCTCCACCCTAGTTCTTCCCTGAATACAGGGTTTGGTTATCCTCTAAAAAAATTGAACTCGGGGCAAGGCCTAGCTGGTAGTGTGAGCGGACGCTGTACCTAGCTTTCCCGAACTTGCATCCTCTTAAGGCTACTTTCACACTCGCGTTTTGGACGGATCCGTCATGGATCTGCAAAAACGGATCGGTTACAATAATACAACTGCATGCATCCGTCATGAACGGATCCGTTTGTATTATCTGTAACATAGCCAAGACGAATCCGTCATGAACTCCATTGAAAGTCAATGGGAGACGGATCCATTTCTATTGGCTCAGTTTCGTCAGCGGAGGTCACAAGGCGCTTGGAGCAGTTCACTGGGGAGGCTGCTCCTAATATGGCTGCCGTTGGTGGTAGTGAATGTAGTACTGCACAAGATAAGCCCACGATTAAAGATGTCTACACTGCAGTTACTAACTGCAGCAAAGCGCTTCTTTCCCCAAACTCACAAATGGGGAGCCTGCAAGAGAATATGTGAGAAATGACCTAGGTCTCTGAGAGAATTAAAGCGGCAGAAGTCCGGGTCAGCTGCTTGGAAGATCAAGTGCCTCCTATCAGAAAAGATCTAGTAAAAGTGGCGCACAATTTTTCCTATTTGCTGAATAAGGCCGACGACCTGGAGAGCAGGCTCCGTAGAAATAATATACGCCTTGTGGGCATACCTGAGAAATTTCAGAGGGAGCAAATGCTGCAGCCTTTTCTGAGCAATGGCTCACTGCAAAAGTTTGAAAGGACACTCTATCTAATCTATTTGCTATTGAAAGAGCCCTTCCACTCTCCATCACCGGGGGCCCTAACGAAATCATACAAGTTACAACATCTTGTATTAAATCTAGTAGCGCACAGGTAAATCAATATAACAACCGGGGTGCTCACAGTTAAAGTGGTTCCACCTATTCCACTCAAAGAATGGATTTGTATATAAAACTGGGCACTCCACAGATATAGTAAAGGATTACAATTATAAAGTATGTGGTATATTAAAACATATAAACATTTGAAAATCTTCCCAAGAGAGTATAACCAACCAATCCCCCACAATGTATCTAACTATAAATAATCCATAATCTCTGGCATGTCAATTTGTAACTCTTATGTTGCTCTCCCAATACAAAAAAATTCAATTCTAATTCTTGATGTTGCAGTACTGCAAATTGACACTTGAATCGTGTATATGTGTATATACTAACTACTGCGGTACCACTACGGCTAAGTGGCACCGCATTCAAGTGGAGCTGGAATGCTGATGGATCAGTCTCAATTCACACTACTACTTGGCCTCTATAGTACTTGCGGTGCAGCACCCATAAATTGGTATGTTGTAATAATGTGTTAATTGGTATCCCTATGTATAGAGAATCCAATATGTATTCACTATATCAGGTGCGGTACCGCAGCAGCTAGTTCTAATTCGCGGCAATGAGCTGAATCAATGTGTACCTTTACAGTTGTATAATAAGGCACAATCCATGAGCACAAAATGAGTGTCCTGATTAAAACCAATAGGGGACTGCAGCAGTGTTCAATATGTAGTCCAATATTGCATCCAATTCAGACTAGCAGCACTCGATCAATACAATGTTCATTTAAAGCTTAGTAGCAGCGTTCTGTCACTTTTCATATAATTCTAGCGGCGTCCCAGCGGCGTCCCGCTGGAAATCTCTCTGCCACGTGGGACAGACGCCTATTTAAATGGAACGGTCTTACCGCCGTATCACTGCAGCGCCTTCCTGCGGCTTCAAGCTTGGTAATTCCAAGTATAGCAAGCCGTGCTCCTTTCATAGCGTGTACCCGGAGTATTTGCAGTTTCAATTCATTCCCCTCACGCGGTTAGCTGGAGCTGCGCTGTCTGCTGTTGGCGTCCGTATCCACGGTACTAATTCAGGGGTCTAACCATACGCGTTTCGGGGTATATCCCCTTCTTCAGTGGTTGATAGACCCCCGTTGTCTCCCCTCTTTTATAGTTACAATAGTTATCACATGACATGGATTGGGTCATTCCGCCCACCCTCTCAAGTATATTCAAAAGCCGTAATGGATTACTTGTATAGACTATATATATATATATATATATATATATATATAACAAAGATATCTATATGAAAAAATAAAAATAAAAAATAATAAAAAATATAAAAATGTTCCTTGGATGAATATAAGTTACACTTTCTTATTTATTGCTTGGAGAAATCTGTGAGTGGTCCCCGCCGAGGACTAACCGCCCAGACCCCCACATTATCAGGGCGGCCGCGTCCCCGACGGGGGCCACCCCTCACAAGAAACCGAACAACTCGAACTCAGCATTCAGTCCTCCTGGGGCCATACTATTAAATTCAAAAATATGTTGTGTCTCACATCTAGACATCTTACTAATGTGGTTGCCACCTCTCCAATCTCTCTTAACCCTGGTGATCGCTGCATATTTAATTCCTGATGGATCTTTATTATGTACTTTTTTTAAATGGCTAGAAAGTGAGTGTGTTTCTATGCCTTTTCTGATGTTAGCTATATGTTCTGCGATCCTCTTTTTTAAGGTTCTTTTTGTTCGCCCTATATATTGGAGTTTGCAGGGGCACTCCACCATATAAATAACATCCTCACTGGAACAGGATAAAAATTCTTTTATTTCATGTTTATAGCCATTAGTAGTCGAAATGACTTCTTTCGTAACCCGGGAAAATGTTGTGATTTTACAGTTAGGGCAATGGCCACACCTATAAAAGCCCTTCAGTTGGCACCAATTTTGAATTGTCATATTTTTTTCTCTATTTATTTTAATCGTTTGGGCTACTTTATTTCCAAGATTTGCCACCTTTGTAAAAGTAATCAGGGGTTTCGAAAGGATTAGGGATCCAATGATATTATCTTTTTGTATAATATGCCAATACTTCCCTATAATACCTTTTATTTGTCTGTACTGGCTACTATATGGGAGTATTAGGCGTAATTGTTCCCCTTCTTGTTTTTTATGGGGTTTTTCTTTCTCCCTAAAGAACAACGCTCTATCCATCCCCCGTACTTTGCTTATCGCTCCCTCTATGAGCATTTCCGGATATTCATTCTCCATAAAATCTCTCTTCATCTTTTCGGCCTCTATCTCAAATTGTGCTTCCATTGTGCAGTTACGTCGTAACCTCCGAAACTGGCCCTCAGGAATATTAGAGAGCCAACTTGGGAGGGGACAGCTACTAAATAAAATATAACTGTTACGTGCCGTTGGTTTAATATATGTGCAACTCTGTAATTGATTATCTGCCACATATATCTGTAAATCCCAAAATTCCAACTTTTGATTACTAACATTTCCTGAAAACCTCAAGTTCAATTCATTCTTGTTGATTTCTTGTAGAAATTGATCCAGCTATTCCCTCCCTGATTTCCAAATAAAAAACACATCGTCAATATAGCGCTGCCAGAGCACCAGGTCCGCCCCCAGTCTGGGCGCTATAATAAGCGACTCCCATTGTGCCATAAATAAATTTGCATAACTGGGAGCGAACCTGGTGCCCATGGCAGTGCCTTGTGTTTGTAAATAAAAGTCCCCATTAAAATTAAAATAATTATGTGTCAAGATAAAATTAATACATTCCACCAAAAACTCAATCGTTTAGGGACTAATCTCCCTTCTTCCTGTAATTGGGAAAGTACTGCATTTGTTCCCTGTTCGTGGTTTATTACCGTGTATAAAGATTGAACATCCAAGGACCCCTTTAACCAGTGCTCCTCCCATTGTAAATTTTCAATAATCTTTATAATTTGTGTACTATCCTTAGTATAGGAAGGTACTTGTTTTACTCTTGTTTGTAATAGGACGTCCACATAGTGGGACAAGTTTGCTGTCAGTGATTCAATTCCCGAAACTATGGGGCATCCAGGGGGATTATTTGGGTCTTTATGCACCTTAGGAACACATTAGAAAACAGGTATCCTTGGATATTTATTAAAAATAAAACCGCGTTCTTCTTCATTTAAAATTTCATTTTCAACCCCTTTTTGACACAATTTTTCTAAGTCTACAAGATAATCCACTGTCGGGTCTTTATACAATTTTTGGTATGTTTGCCCGTCTGCTAACTGTCTATAACATTCCGCATTATATTTCGCAATATCTTGAATAACTATCGACCCCCCCTTGTCTGCAGGTCGAATAATGATTTGATTCTCTTTCTGAAGGGTCTTCAATGCTGCAATTTCCTCACCTGACAAGTTGTTGCATCTATATTTAATTTGACTTTTTATTTTCCTTAAATCATTAGTCACACACTCCCTGAATGTCGCCATTTCTTGGCTAATCTCGTTTTTGGGATAATTTCTTGATGCTTTTTTCAAAACTGTATGTGAACAGGATCCATGTGACTGTACGGTATGAATTCCTCTTGTCTCCGGATTTTTTATGAATTTTTTTTTCAAGCATAAATGTCTTATAAATTTTTCTATACCTATAAATGTATTAAACTTGTTTAGGGGAGTAGTGGGTGCAAATTTCAGGCCTTTATTTAATAAACGATTTTGAGTGTCCGGTAAACTTAAATTAATAATCAAATCATTTTCTATTATTGAGGTAGTTATCTGTGTCGATAATATCCGTTTTCTACCTCTCCCTCGTCTTGTCTTTCCCTTAGTCCTTCGTTGTATCGTGTCTTGTATTGGTGATTTTGATTGTGATGTCTGTGACGATAATGTGTCCTTTCCCCCATTGGGGTCCTGTGTTCTTGTTGTCTCCCTTGTGGTCGGTGTCTCAAATTGTACTGGTGATCTATATGTGTGTTGTTGTGAACTCTCTGTGTCACTGGAGACCTCATCTTCATACGTGTTCTGTGATGTGGTGGAGTGCAGTCTAAAAAATGTTCCCTCTCCTCCAATATTTCAAATCTATTATGGATAGGTATATTACAATCTTTTTGTTTGTTTGACGCCATGCTTTGACTCTGTTTTGGTCTCACTATTTGTTCGGAGCTATTACATATAGCGGTTTTATTCCCTTCTTCTTTTCTTTTAAATCTCTTCTATTGAATCTCAATTTTTTCACTTTTTTATCTATAATTTCTTGTTCAGTCTTATCTATATTTTCACATAATCTTTTTGGTAGGGACTTGTATTCTTCATTTTTCTGAATTTTATCCATCGCTACTTTCAATACACCTATTTGTTTAGTTACTTCATCTATCATCTCCAAGCCTCTTTTTATCACCAACTGAGTTATGGCTATAGATTGTTGGTGCAATAGTTCATCCCAATCTTTGTTAAATTGTGTGTTACTCAAATCTTGTGCTGGTATTTTAATAACTCTCAGTCCTTTAGGGATTTTATCTATCTCTATACACCTACTGAGTGTTTTCACCTCCCACTGATGTTTAAGTTGTTTACTCAATAGGACCTCCAGTTCAGTAAATGTATTATTAATGTTAATTTCATCTTCCCCTTCTCATATTGACAATGTATCGAACTGGAAATTGTCAATTTTGAGTTTTTTATTGTCCATATGTTCCCATATATCCATGTTAACTGATAATACCGTGCTGCCACTGGGTGGCAAAATTCAAATATCGTATTAAATCTAGTAGCGCACAGGTAAATCAATATAACAACCGGGGTGCTCACAGTTAAAGTGGTTCCACCTATTCCACTCAAAGAATAGAATGGATTTGTATATAAAACTGGGCACTCCACAGATATAGGGATCAAATTCTTTATTAAAGGATTACAATTATAAAGTATGTGGTATATTAAAACATATAAACATTTGAAAATCTTCCCAAGAGAGTATAACCAACCAATCCCCCACAATGTATCTAACTATAAATAATCCATAATCTCTGGCATGTCAATTTGTAACTCTTATGTTGCTCTCCCAAAATAAATCAATTCTAATTCTTGATGTTGCAGTACTGCGAAAGGGACCACTCACAGATTTCTCCAAGCAATAAATAAGAAAGTGTAACTTATATTCATCCAAGGAACATTATATATTTTTTAATATTTTTTAATATTTTTATTATTTTATTATATATATATATATATATATATATATATATATATATATATATATATCTTTGTTATATATATATATATTATTTATTTTTTATTGTTTTTACACTTTTTTCCTTTTAGAGATTATCTTGTCAGTAATGATTTATGGTAAGCCATATAGCAGTGAATTTGGATTGTTTATGCAGCAGTGTTATAATGGAGATTATCTATGGAGCAGCATTATAATGGAGTCTATACAAGTAATCCATTACGGCTTTTGAATATACTTGAGAGGGTGGGCGGAATGACCCAATCCATGTCATGTGATAACTATTGTAACTATAAAAGAGGGGAGACAACGGGGGTCTATCAACCACTGAAGAAGGGGATATACCCCGAAATGCGTATGGTTAGACCCCTGAATTAGTACCGTGGATACGGACGCCAACAGCAGACAGCGCAGCTCCAGCTAACCGCGTGAGGGGAATGAATTGAAACTGCAAATACTCCGGGTACACGCTATGTAAGGAGCACGGCTTGCTATACTTGGAATTACCAGAAGCTTGAAGCCGCAGGAAGGCGCTGCAGAGATACGGCGGTAAGACCGTTCCATTTAAATAGGCGTCTGTCCCACGTGGCAGAGAGATTTCCAGTGGGACGCCGCTGATGTTTAACTAGCGGGACGCCGCTAGAATTATATGAAAAGTTACAGAACGCTGCTACTAAGCTTTGAATGAACATTGTATTGATCGAGTGCTGCTAGTCTGAATTGGATGCAATATTGGCCTACACATTGAACACTGCTGCAGTCCCCTATTGGTTTTAATCGGGACACTCATTTTGTGCTCATGGATTGTGCCTTATTATACAACTGTAGAGGTACACATTGATTCAGCTCATTGCCGCAAATTTGAACTAGCTGCTGCGGTACCGCACCTGATATAGTGAATACATATTGGATTCTCTATACATAGGGATACCAATTAACACATTATTACAACATACCAGTCTATGGGTGCGGCACCGCAAGTACTATAGAGGCCAAGTAGTAGTGTGAATTGAGACTGATCCATCAGCATTCCAGCTCCACTTGAATGCGGTGCCACTTAGCCGTAGTGGTACCGCATTAGTTAGTATATACACATATACACGATTCGAGTGTCAATTCGTCGTACTGCAACATCAAGAATTAGAATTGATTTATTTTGGGAGAGCAACATAAGAGTAACAAATTGACATGCCAGAGATTATGGATTATTTATAGTTAGATACATTGTGGGGGATTGGTTGGTTATACTCTCTTGGGAAGATTTTCAAATGTTTATATGTTTTAATATACCACATACTTTTTTAATTGTAATCCTTTAATAAAGAATTTGATCCCTATATCTGTAGAGTGCTCAGTTTTATATACAAATTCGAGTTACAACATCTGTTTCTGTTTGCTACACTATTGGGCTGGGAGCTGGGCTGGGAGTTAATAATTGTAGTATGGGGGGTGGGGGTTACCTTTGCATAGTGTCCACATCTAACTATTGGGAGGTGTTTAGGAATGTGATCTTTTCTAGTAAAGCCATTGCAAACCTAGTTATGGGGGGGGGGGCTTTTATTTTTTTTCATGAGGTACTATGGGGGCCGTAGAACTCATCTCATGGAACGTCTGAGGAATGCATGATGTTAATAAAGGATTTGCTCTCTTTAACTATCTTAGGAAACTTCCACCTCCCTAGTTGGGTTGCAAGAAACTGACATGACACCTGATACAGTACGATGGCACCATTAGAAGTGGATGGGAGTATCACTCTGTACACTCTGCATATTCCAGTCAGCCTACTTATTTTGCCTTTCTCCACAATTAGATCTAATATAGACAGGGAGGTGTGCTAAGTGGCGGTACAGTGTTTATTGTTCAATATAGAATGTGTTATTATAGTGGTGTATATACCTCTGCCTTTCTCAAATTCTGTGCTGAACTCGGCCCTCAAATTTGCTGAAGACTGCCCGCACTTGCCTCTTTTGATTTTGGGAGATTTTAACAATTACTTGGATGTATCGCTTGATAAATTTCCCGTTCGATCTCCACTACCGAATATTACAGTAATACCCTTTGGTAGAATGCTAGGGAAGCTGGGTCTGTACAACACGTGGCGCATTAGGAATCCGTGAGCCCGAGAATACTCTTGTGCGTCCACTACTTACACCTCCTTATCCAGAATAGATTTAGCACTGGGTAATGACAACATACTGCCACTGGTCACTGGTTCCCGGTTGATTGCCAGGACATTGTCGGATCATTCTCCCCTGCAAGTCACTGTAGAAATGAGAAGTGCTGGTTATAGGAGCCCCAGATTATGGCGTTTGAATCCATTCTGGCTGAAAATAATAGAGCTACATGAGATCAGGAGACAGCTGGAGGAGTTTTATCATTTTAACGAAGGACCTGCCTCAGTGCGTATAGTTTGGGATTCAATGAAGACGTTTATGAGAGATATCCTTAGTAAGAGTATAAATGCTGGGGCTTGGCTTAGCGCGGCATGGAGTAAGGCGCACATGTGAGGAGCTCCTGCCGGTTATCCTGAATAAGTCACTAACGCGCCACTTACCTGCATCCAGAAGCGGTGAGACAGCCTTATGAACACTGAGACCATGGGCAGGAGCTCACAGAAACCGGTAAAAATGTCCAGAGGTTCCAGGGTGAGCTTCAGAGAGGAGCGGGAGGAGCAGTCGCAACCTGGCGCCGAGGAGGAAGAAGGGGAGGACTTTCAGTAAGAGGTGAGCCGGACTGTAGCGGCGTGGCTCAGCAAATATGCCCGAGACCCTAGGGAAGCGCAATTATGCCCTAAAGATTGGGAGGAGACGGAGGCATCTTCAGAGGGAGAGAGACTCCTCAGTGGAGGGAGAACGAGGTTTGGAGGGAGCCCGAGCACCTGCAAAAACTGTTAAGAGGAGCCATGCAGATGAGGGGGGAAAGCTACCTTCTAATAAAGAGACGACACTACAGGATGTCATGAGAGCAGTGGCACAGTGCAGCAGCACCCTCAAATCCCTGACAATACAAGTGGGGGGACTAAGAGAAGATCTGGTGCTTATTAGAAATGACCTGCACAAAATTTCTGAAAGAACCACTGAGGTGGAGAAAAGAGTGTCTGGCCTGGAAGATGAAATGGCGCCCCTCAAAATGGCTACTAAATCACGGGGTCGAGAAATTGCACAGTTGTTTGCTAAAACGGATGACCTTGAAAACAGGTCTCGCCGCAATAATATTAGAATTGTGGGTGTCCCTGAAAAAGCGGAGGGGGCTCACTCAACTGATTTTATTGAAAAGTGGCTGTTGGAAAACTTTCAAGATAAAGGTCTGTCTCCGCTATATGCTGTGGAACGAGCGCACAGAGTACCCACTAGACCACTTCCTCCGGGGAGGCCTCCACGTCCGATCCTAGCTAAAATACTACATTATAAAGAAAGAGACACTATCTTGAAGAAAGCACGTGACCTTCCGGACCTATCCATTAATGGAGCGACGATTTTAATATACCCGGACTACTCTTCGGAGGTACAAAAACGCAGGGCGCGCTTCCTGGATATAAAAAGACGGCTGAGAACTCTTCAAGTACCATACTCCATGTTGTTTCTGGTGAAATTGAGGGTAGCGGCCCTGTCTTCTGGTCCTATTGTTTTTGTTTCTTCCGAATGGCTGGAGTACGGTTCAAACTGTTTATTCTTTATTTTTCTTTCCTCTTCCTGCTAATATGTTGGGAGTCTGAGGACAGTTGACAAGAAGTGTGGGCTCTGTTCAGTTTAATGTTATTCTGTTATGGTGACAGTGTCACTTTGATTGCAGGAGCACGAACAGCGTGCATAACCTTACTAAAGACTCTGGCCTGTGTGAGTTTAAACACAGAGCTAGGCTATGCTGCATTACAAGCTAGGCAGTCTTGGCTATAACCGCCCACGTAGGGCGAGAAATACTGGTCAGTATGTGGAATTACTGCATTTGTTTTTTGGTTGGGAAGTTAGTGTGGGGGGAAGGAGGGGGAGGGGCGGACTATCATGCTTCAGTACTAAAGGGAGATGGCGACAAGGAAGGGCACCATCGGGCCGCCACGCTCGAATACATGTGTTGCATTGTTATAAAATCATAAATGTTAATGACTCATGTGACTAAAATAATTAGTTGGAATGTGAGGGGTCTAGCTGATCCGACGAAACGTCAAAGTGTGTTTAACTATCTGATGCGCTTTCACCCAGCTATATACTGCTTACAAGAAACTCACTTAATCAAACAGTCATTGCATACTGTAAGTAGGGCCTGGGCAGGTTTTCGTCGCATGCAGTGTTCTCCTCACATTCCAGAGGGGTCAGCATAATGGTGCACAGAAGTATCCGTTTCTTATGTGTGCAGGAACATGTGGATGAAGAGGGCAGGTTTATATGCTTATTCTGTGAAATAGATGGGGTGCGCATGGTTCTGGTATCAGTATACATTCCTCCTCCATTTTCGGTAGTCCCTTTATGGAAACTGTTAGATATTTTAGCACAATATGCTAGTGTGCCGTGGTTGTTAATTGGGGATTTTAACAATGTCCCGGATGAACGACTAGATAGGTGCAGAGTGCAAGACAGTAGCGGGCATCAGAGAACGTCTTTTCTTAATAATATAATGGTGGAAGTGGGTCTGATGGATATCTGGAGGATATAACACCCGGGATCTCGCAGCTATTCCTGTAACTCCTCTACTTTTGCATCGCTATCAAGAATAGATTTGGCCTTGATTAACAATGCTGCATTTCCTTTGGTGCATTCCACAGATTATCTCCCCAGATCCTTCTCAGATCACTCTCCTCTTAAAATAGAATTGGTCTTAATGAGAAACGCTAGATTGGGTTCCAAATTGTGGAAATGTAATGCTTTTTGGCTGCGGACGCTAGGTGGTCTGGAGGATGTGGAACGGGCGCTGAAGGAGTACTTTTCTTTTAATACAGGCACAGCCCCTTTGCACATTGTCTGGAAAGCTATGAAGGGGTTTCTGCGAGGTGTACTAATTCAACATATTAACAGACATAAATCTCGCTCTAGGGAAATAGATATCCGTATGCATAAAGCTGTTAAAGATGCAGAAGCGACATTTGTTGCTGCTCCATCAGAGGCTGCGAGCCGAGACTTAAAGGTAGCTCAGGAACATTTACGTTGTCATCTGATTCAAGCTGCAGATAGGAAAAGACAGTTTTACAAACAGCAGTTTTTTGCGGAAGGGGAAAGTGTGGGACACCTGCTCTCGGTTGTTTCCAAGGCTCAAATGGGGTCATCATGTTTAACAGAACTAGTAAATGAACACGGTCAGTGTAACCGAACCACGGGAGAGATTCTTAAGATAATGGAGGACTTCTACTCTGATCTCTACACATCCAAGACGAGTTGTGTGGAGTCAGAGATTATGGATTTCCTGCATGGCATTGACCTCCCTGAGAATAGAGTAATGCTGGACGCCCCTATTGACCTGGAGGAATTGAGTGTAGCGCTAGACTCCATGGCGAATGAAAAGGCCCCGGGCTCAGATGGACTCCCTGCGGAGATACACAAAAAGTTCTGGGGAGTTCTGCTCCCGGAATTGCTAAAGGTTCTCCAGCATTCTCTAGAAGCAGGCTCCCTCCCAGTTTCAATGCAGGATGCTCTCATAGTGGTACTGCCTAAACCAGGGAAGGACCCAAAACTGCCGGATTCTTATGGGCCCATCTCACTGTTAGCGGCCGACGTTAAAATATTAGCTAAGGTCTTAGCGATGAGATTATCAAAGGTTATTCTGACAATAGTGCACCCTGACCAGACTGGGTTCATGCCCCAGAAATCCACCTCCATAAACATCAGAAGAGTCTTTGCTAGTATATAGTGTGCGGAGGATAATGGGGGAGACAGAGCGATTTTATCACTTGACGCAGCCAAGGCGTTTGACAGCATAGAGTGGGGTTATCTATGGTGTACACTGCGGATAATGGGATTTTAGCGAGTACTTTATCAGGTGGGCGCAGACGCTATATTCTGCGCCAAAGGCGCGGATTAGAGTTAATGGAGAGTTGTCATCAAAATTCAAGCTGTTTAGGGGGACGCAGCAGGGATGTCCACTGTCTCCTTTGATATTTGCACTTGCGATTGAGCCCTTGGCGGCCGCCATCAGGTGTTCACAGATGATTACTGGGTTTAAATATGGCTTGATTCACAATAAGGTAGCTATGTATGCTGATGATACCTTGCTATTTCTGAGAGACACAGCGACATCCCTGTCGGAGTCCATGTTGCTACTTGGCCGTTTTTTAAGACTATAAGGCCTGACTATAAACTGGCACAAATCGGCTCTTATGTTTTTAGATGGGCAGGTTTCCTCGGCAGTGGCTACATTAAATAAAATTCCCTGTGTTGCAACCATTAAGTACTTAGGGATAAACATATCACCTAAGCTGACAGACTTTGAAGAGTTGAACTTGTCCCCTATGTTAGCCAAGTTCAGGCTCCGCTCCAAGACATGGTGCAAATTATTCCTGTCGGTGACTGGTAGAGTTAACCTGATCAAGATGGTCATGATGCCCCAATTACTATACGTATTGCATAACGCCCCGACGTGGATTCCACTTGACAGATTTCGGAAAATTAATTCCATATTTTGGGACCTGGTATGGAAAAAAGGCCAACCTAGAATAAAACTAGAGACCCTACAATACCCAAAATCATCAGGGGGTCTGGCATTGCCCAACCCATAGTTGTATTATCTGGCGGCACAATGTCAGCACTTTAGGAGCTGGATAGAACATGACACGACAGACATGACAAGTCAAATACTGAAGCACGCACTGAGGGGGAGGGAGCTGTTGTGGATATTGGAGGGGGCAGGAACACCCTTTGTGGATAATCGTTCACATTTGGTCTGCCTGATGAGGAAGGTCTGGGAGAAGGTCAAACAGTTAAAGGGTGCGGTAGGAATTATGGAACTTACACCTCTGTGGCAAAATCGTAATGTACCAGAATTCCTACATCTCAAGTGATTTGTTCGACATTGGCAAAATAGAGGAGTAACCAAAATTGGGGATATTCTAGAGAAGGAAGTACTCAAAACGTTTACTAAATTGCAAGAGGAATATAATATACCGAAAAATAGATTTTATTAGTTCCTATAAATACGGCATGCATTTAATGAGATGTGTAAAGACAGTAATATCAAGATACATAATGATGCTACCCTACACTTAATTGTGGAGAAAGGAGATAAGAAAGGGATTATTCCAATGATATATCAAATATTATTAGATAAATATTTGGAAGTGTTCCCCTTATCCAGAATGAAGGGTTGGGAAAAGGACATAGGTGAAATAACCCGAGAGCAATGGGAAGATATATTAGAAGCCATACCGAAAGTATCATTAAGTGAAGGTGGGAAGCTGTCTCAGCTCTTCATTATACACAGAGTTTACAAAACTCCGGTCTTTTTACATCGAATTGGCATCAGGACAGATGCAAAATGTCCGCGATGTCAAATAGAACCAGCTGACTTATTGCATATGCTGTGGCAGTGTTCACATCTAGACAGCTTCTGGTCCGAAGTATTGACAGTGATTCAAACCACCTTTTCACAGCAAATACCTAGAGAACCAAAAATCTGCATTTTAGGTTATGTGTCAGATATTGGTAGGGAGGAGACGGATAGGATTATAGCTGGCAGAGTACTATATGTAGCAAGGAAACTGATTGCTCTACATTGGATACAGTCATGTCCTCCAGTCATTGAGGAATTCAGAAGAAAAGTAAATACAATGTTAATAAATTAAAAAATGGTGTTCAAGAAGAGGGGTTGTCCTCAAAAATATGAAAAGTTGTGGGGCCGCTAGACGTTCAACTAGAGATATTCAGGAGACTAGAGATATTCAGGAGACTAACTTAGAGCTTTCCACTTTAGCAGAACTTCAGCTGAACTTTCCACTGTAGCAGAACTTCAGCTGTGTTTTGGTGTGCTTCGGAACAGGTAAGGAATTTGTTAGACAGGTGTTGCTATTGTCTGACTGCTAATGAGCATAGGGCCATTAAGGTGTTAAATTTGTTGTTGTAGGAGGGGCTGTTGTAGGAGTGTGTGTATATATAGCAACATAGTATTAGCTTGCCTAATTATGGCTTGCATCATTCTCAAAGTGCAGCATTTCTAAGTGCACTAGAGATATATTAGAGAACATAGCTTTCCACTGTAGCAGAACTTCAGCTGAACTTTCCACTGTAGCAGAACTTCAGCTGTGTTTTGGTGTGCTTCAGAACAGGTGAGGAATTTGTCATAATTCTCAAAGTGCAGCATTTCTAAGTGCACTAGAGATATTCAGGAGACACTCAGGAGGTAATCTGGAGGTGGATACAATCTACTAAGTAGGATTTGTTTAAAATATTTCGTTGCCTTAAAATGGCAGACCTGATTCAGTGCAGGAATTGTTGTGCTTTTATTTCATGTTTCACTCTTCGAAGGTTTGGATGCTGTCTGATCTGCAGACAGTTCTCCATAATGGAGCAGGAAATTGCATTTTTGAAATCTGAGATTTGTAAATTAACTGTTAGACAAACTCAGGCTTGGAATGTTGCAATGCCACTGCCACAAAGGCCCCCTAGAAATGGAAGATGGGTTACTGTAGGTTCTGGTAGACTTAGAGCTGTTGATAGAAGACATGTCCCACAGTCTGTGGCTCTCCGTAATTCATTTGCAGCACTTTCAGAATGCAAGAGCAACATGGAGGATGGCTCAGAGACAGTGGGTGAGGAACAATCATCTCCTATGCCTAAGGTAAGCAAGACTACATCCAAAGACAAAAAGGATATAGTGAGTACTAATAGTAAGCAGCTATTGGTGGGCGATTCTATCATAAGAGGTGTGAAGTTTGATGAAAATGGTTTGGTGCGATGTCTCACTGGTGCTACTGCTAGCAGGGACAGACGACGTATCCTTAACATTATTGAGCAAGCAAAGAAGGAATAGGAGGTGGATGTTATTGCCCATATTGGGACAAATGATCTGGCTTGCAATGAAGTTTCAAAGGTGAAGGAAGCTTTTAACACACTTGGTAATAATATACGGGAGATTGCATCGACTGTCTCATTCTCTGCAGTTCTGCCTGTGCATAACTGTCAGCATGAAAAGCAGTTACGTATTAAGGAATTCAATGTATGGCTTGGTAAATGGTGTTTGAACCAGGGATTTGGCTTTGTGTCTCATGTTGGCTCTAGCTGGAATGGAAAAGAACTGTACAAGAAAGATGGTTTGCATCTTTCTCTCAAGGGAACGAATGTCCTCAGTGAACAGTTCAAAGTTTCTGCTAAGGAGCAAACTAGGAAAGGGTGGCACAAAAGAGATAATCCATCAGTTAGGCTGCCCCCCGAAAAAACAATGGCAGAAGATGCCATAAGAAATGACATCAACGAACTTGAGTCTATAATGGCATCTGAGAATATAGATTTAGTGGCTGTTACTGAGACATGGTTCAATGAGGGTAATGACTGGGATATAACAATACCTGGGTTCTCTCTATATAGGAAAGACAGAAAGGCAAGAAAGGGGGTGGAGTGGCCCTATATGTGAAAGATAGCATAAAATCTATTCTAATACAAGTCAGCGAGAGTCAGTTTGGGTTACGTTGCAGCTTGGTAATCATAAGGTAATCATAGGTGTCATTTATAGACCACCTAGCCAAGTCAAAGAACTAGATGATCTACTAGTAGTGTTGAGCGAACAGTTCGAACATCGTTCGGGTTTGTACCGAATTTTGGGGTGTCCAGGACCCGGACCCGAACCCGGACATTTTCAAAAAAGTTCGGGTTCGGTGTTCGTCGATTACTTCCCGCTTTCTGAAGGGCTGCACAGCAGCCAATCAGCTAGCGTTTTACTTCTTGCCCTAAGAGCCCATCACAGCCATGCCTACTAATGGCATGGCTGTGATTGGCCAAGTGCAGCATGTGACCCAGCCTCTATTTAAGCTGGAGTCACGTAGCGCCGCACGTCACACTGCTCTTACTAGTGTAGGGAGAGGACGCAGCTTCTGTCAGGGCGAGATTAGGCAGGTTAAAGTCAGCAACAGCACCTAATGAACGGATCGATCTACAGCTGAGAATCATTGAACTTCTGCTAGTTACTTGCTCACTGGTTTTTAGGCTGCACAGAGCGTTTTTCTGTCACTTATTTTCTGGGTTGATCGGCGGCCATTTTGTGACTTGTGGTGCACCAGAAGAGGCTGCCACCAAGTCCATCAATCCATCAATACTAGTTTTTTTTTTTTTTGCTATATCCTACATCAGGGGCTTGGCTGTGCTAATTGTCAACCCTAGAAACTCAGGACAGCAATTTCTATATTTTATTAAGGGGTTAAATACAATTGCCCAAATACCAATCCGCTAAATCTGGTGTTCCAGCTTTGGCTAGACAAGTATAATACTGTCTGCTGTCTGGCAAAGGATAGATTATTTTCTGGGGTGAAATTAACCTGCCAATATAGAAATACCCTGCATCTGGTGTCCCAGCAGTTGCAGGACCGATTTCATAGTGTCCGCTTACACATATATTTTGTTCTGGGGTTAAATTAACCTGCCAATATAACAATACCCTGGATCTGGTGTCCAAACAGTTGCAGGCCAGATTTCATAGTGTCCGCTTACACATATATATTTTTATGGGGTGAAATTAACCTGCCAATATAGCAATACCCTGGATCTGGTGTCCAAACAGTTTCAGGCCAGATTTCATAGTGTCCGCTTACACATATATTTTTTTCTGGGGTTAAATTAACCTGCCAATATAGCAATACCCTGGATCTGGTGTCCCAGCAGTTGCAGGACCGATTTCATAGTGTCCGCTTACACATATATTTTGTTCTGGGGTTAAATTAACCTGCCAATATAACAATACCCTGGATCTGGTGTCCAAACAGTTGCAGGCCAGATTTCATAGTGTCCGCTTACACATATATATTTTTATGGGGTGAAATAAACCTGCCAATATAGCAATACCCTGGATCTGGTGTCCAAACAGTTTCAGGCCTGATTTCATAGTGTCCGCTTACACATATATTTTTTTCTGGGGTTAAATTAACCTGCCAATATAGCAATACCCTGGATCTGGTGTCCAAACAGTTTCAGGCCAGATTTCATAGTGTCCGCTTACACATATATTTTTTTCTGGGGTGAAATTAACCTGCCAATATAGCAATACCCTGGATCTGGTGTCCAAACAGTTTCAGGCCAGATTTCATAGTGTCCGCTTACACATATATTTTTTCTGGGGTTAAATTAACCTGCCAATATAGCAATACCCTGGATCTGGTGTCCAAACAGTTTCAGGCCAGATTTCATAGTGTCCGCTTACACATATATTTTTTTCTGGGGTGAAATTAACCTGCCAATATAGCAATACCCTGGATCTGGTGTCCAAACAGTTTCAGGCCAGATTTCATAGTGTCCGCTTACACATATATTTTTTCTGGGGTGAAATTAACCTGCCAATATAGCAATACCCTGAATCTGGTGTCCCAGCTGTTGCAGGCCAAGTGTAAATCTGTCCATAAAAGGATACCTTTCATCCAGGGCCTAAATACTAGCCCTAAAAGAGATATTCCCCTAAATCAGTGGTTACTGCTGTGCCTGGATTAGTGTAATACGCTACATAAACAAATAGGCAGATAGTGTTAGGTGCCTGTAAAAAAAGGCCTAAATTTGAAATCAATACATTGGGCCAAATATTTTATTCCTTATTGTGGTGCTTGGTGAACGGTAACAATGAAGAAAACATCTAGTAAGGGACGCGGACGCGGTCGTGGTGGTGTTAGTGTACCCTCTGGTGCTGGGAGAGGACGTGGCTATTCTGCCACAGCCACACATCCTAGTGAACCAACTACCTCAGATTCCAGTACCCGCCAGAATTTACAGCGATATTTGGTGAGGCCCAATGCCGTTCTAAGGATGGTAAGGCCTGAGCAGGTACAGGCGCTAGTCAATTGGGTGGCCGACAGTGGATCCAGCATGTTCACAACATTATCTCCCACCCAGTCTTCTGCAGAAAGCGCACAGGTGGCACCTGAAAACCAAGCCCATCAGTCTGTCACATCACCCCCATGCATATCAGGGAAACTGTCAGAGCCTAAAGTTATGCAGCAGTCTCTTATGCTGTTTGAAGACTCTGCTGGCATGGTTTCCCAAGGAAATCCACCTAGCCCTTCCCCAGTGGTGGAAGACATAGAATGCACTGATGCACAACCACTGATGTTTCCTGATGATGAGGACATGGGAATACCACCTCATCGGAGTCCGCACGTCTCTGATGATGACGAAACACAGGTGCCAACTGCTGCGTCTTTCTGCAGTGTGCAGACCGAACAGGAGGTCAGGGAGGAAGACTGTGTGGAAGACGATGCAGGGGACGATGAGGTCCTAGACCCCACATGGAATGAAGGTCGTGCCACTGACTTTCATATTTCAGAGGAAGAGGCAGTGCTGAGACCGAGCCAACAGCGTAGCAAAAGAGGGAGCAGGGGGCAAAAGCAGAACAGCCGCCGCCAAGAGAGTTCGCCTGATACTGGCCACCGCCACCAGGGACCGAGCACCCCAAAGGCAGCTTCAAGGAGTTCCCTGGCATGGCACTTCTTTAAACAATGTGCTGACGACAAGACCCGAGTGGTTTGCACGCTGTGCCATCAGATCCTGAAGCGAGGCATTAACATTCTGAACCTTAACACAACCTGCATGACCAGGCATCTACATGCAAAGCATGAACTGCAGTGGAGTAAACACCTTAAAAGCAAGGAACTCACTCAGGCTCCCCCTGCTCCCTCTTCTGCTGCTGCCTCGGCCTCTTCCTCCGCCTCGGGAGGAATGTTGGCACCTGCCGCCCACCAAACAGAGGATGTGCCACCGACACCACCACCTGCGTCACCAAGCATCTCCACCATGTCACACGGCAGCGTTCAGCTCTCCATCTCACAAACCTTGGAGAGAAAGCATAAATTCCCACCTAGCCACCCTCGAGCCCTGGGCCTGAATGCCAGCATTTCTAAACTACTGGCCTTTGAAATGCTGTCATTCAGGCTGGTGGACACAGACAGCTTCAAACAGCTGATGTCCATGGCTGTCCCACAGTATGTTGTCCCCAGCCGCCACTACTTCTCCAAGACAGCTGTGCCTTCCCTGCACAACCAAGTATCCGATAAAATCAAGTGTGCACTGCGCAACGCCATCTGTGGCAAGGTCCGCCTAACCACAGATACGTGGACCAGTAAGCACGGCCAGGGACGCTATATCTCCCTAACTGCACACTGGGTAAATGTAGTGGCGGCTGGGCCCCAGGCGGAGAGTTCCTTGGCGCACGTCCTTCCGCCGCCAAGGATCACAGGGCATCATTCTTTGCCTCCTGTAGCCTCCTCCTCCTACTCGGCTTCCTCCTCCTCTGCTTCCACCAGCTCATCCAGTCAGCCACACACCTTCACCACCAACTTCAGCACAGCCCGGGTAAACGTCAGCAGGCCATTCTGAAACTCATATGTTTGGGGGACAGGCCCCACACCGCGCAGGAGTTGTGGCGGGGTATTGAACAACAGACCGACCAGTCGTTGCTGCCGGTGGGCCTCAAGCCCGGCCTGGTGGTGTGCGATAATGGGCGAAATCTCGTCGCAGCTCTGGGACTAGCTGGTTTGACGCACATCCCTTGCCTGGCGCATGTGCTGAATTTGGTGGTGCAGAAGTTCATTCACAACTACCCCAACATGTCAGAGCTGCTGCATAAAGTGAGGGCCGTCTGTGCGCGCTCCGGCGTTCACATCCTGCCGCTGCTCGCCTGTCTGCGCTACAGCGTAACTTCGGCCTTCCCGCTCACCGCCTCATATGCGACGTGCCCACCAGGTGGAACTCCACCTTGCACATGCTGGAGAGACTGTGCGAGCAGCAGAAGGCCATAGTGGAGTTTCAGCTGCAGCACGCACGTGTCAGTCGCACTGCGGAACAGCACCACTTCACCACCAATGATTGGGCCTCCATGCGAGACCTGTGTGCCCTGTTGCACTGTTTCGAGTACTCCACCAACATGGCCAGTGGCGATGACACCGTTATCAGCGTTACAATACCACTTCTATGTCTCCTTGAGAAAACGCTTAGGGCGATGATGGAAGAGGAGGTGGCCCAGGAGGAGGAGGATGAGGGGTCATTTTTAGCACTTTCAGGCCAGTCTGTTAGAAGTGGCTCAGAGGGAGGTTTTTTGCAACAGCAGAGGCCAGGTACAAATGTGGCCAGCCAGGGCCCACTACTGGAGGACGAGGAGGATAAGGAGGAGGTGGAGGAGGATGAGGATGAAGCAGGTTCACAGCGGGGTGGCACCCGACACAGCTCAGGCCCATCACTGGTGCGTGGCTGGGGGATACGGAGGACGATGACGATACGCCTCCCACAGAGGACAGCTTGTCCTTACCTCTGGGGAGCCTGGCACACATGAGCGACTACATGCTGCAGTGCCTGCGCAACGACAGCAGAGTTGCGCACATTTTAACGTGTGCGGACTACTGGGTTGCCACCCTGCTGGATCCCCGGTACAAAGACAATGTGCCCACCTTACTTCCTGCTCTGGAGCGTGATAGGAAGATGCGCGAGTTCAAGCGCACGCTGGTAGAGGCGCTCCTGAGAGCATTCCCAAATGTCACAGGGGAACAGGTGGAAGCCCAAGGCGAAGGCAGAGGAGGAGCAAGAGGTCGCCAACGCAGCAGTGTCACGGCCAGCTCTTCTGAGGGCAGGGTTAGCATGGCAGAAATGTGGAAAAGTTTTGTCTCCACGCCACAGCTAACTGCACAACCACCTGATACGGAACGTGTTAGCAGGAGGCAGCATTTCACTAACATGGTTGAACAGTACGTCTGCACACCCCTCCACGTACTGACTGATGGTTCGGCCCCATTCAACTTTTGGGTCTCCAAATTTTCCACGTGGCCAGAGTTAGCATTTTATGCCTTGGAGGTGCTGGCCTGCCCGGCAGCCAGCGTTTTGTCTGAACGTGTATTCAGCACGGCAGGGGGCGTCATTACTGACGAACGCAGCCGCCTGTCCACAGCCAACGTGGACAAGCTGACGTTTATAAAAATGAACCAGGCATGGATCCCACAGGACCTGTCCCTCCCTTGTGCAGAATAAACATTTATAACTGCCTCCCCATCAACCATGTATTCTTGTACTCCGGGGCACTTCTTTATTGAATCCTCATTTTTTTAACTTTACCATGATTTTGCGGTGCAACCCAAAGTTGAATGAACCTCTCCTCTGTCTGGGTGCTGGTCCGAAATAACTGAGAGTGGCCTTCTCTGTTGGTGTTTGATATGACGCATTATTCCTTGCTGTGGGACCTCTCTCCTCTGTCTGGGTGCTGGTCCAAAATAAATGAGAGTGGCCTTCTCCGGTGGTGGTTGATATGACGCATGATTCCTTGCTGTGGGACCTCTCTCCTCTGTCTGGGTGCTGGTCCAAAATAAATGAGAGTGGCCTTCTCCGGTGGTGGTTGATATGACGCATGATTCCTTGATGTGGGACCTCTCTCCTCTGTCTGGGTGCTGGATCCAAAATTAATGAGAGTGGCCTTCTCCAGTGGTGGTTGATATGACGCATGATTCCTTGATGTGGGACCTCTCTCCAATTGATATTGGTTAATTTTTATTTATTTTATTTTAATTCATTTCCCTATCCACATTTGTTTGCAGGGGATTTACCTACATTTTGCTGCCTTTGGTAGCCCTCTAGCCCTTTCCTGGACTATTTTACAGCCTTTTTAGTGCCTAAAAGTTCGGGTCCCCATTGACTTCGGCCGAACTTCTCGAACCCGAACATCCAGGTGTTCGCTCATCTCTATCTACTAGTTGAGGAAATGGCTAAAATGACATTGAAATGGGAAGTTGTCATTATGGGAGACTTTAATCTTCCTGATATAAACTGGAAAAACAAAATAGCTAGCTCTGCCCAGAGTACAGACGTTCTAAATTCCCTACTGGGATTATCTCTACAGCAAGTAGTTGAGGAGCCAACACGGAAGGAGGCCATTTTAGATTTAGTGTTCACAAATGGCAATTTGGTATCTGATATTACTGTAGGGGAAAGCTTAGGATCTAGTGATCACCAGTCAGTGTGGTTTACTATAAGTACAGTGACTGAGTCACTCCACATAAAAACAAAAGTTTTAGATTTTCGAAAAACAGACTCTTCTAAAATGAGATCAGTGGTATACGAGTCCCTATCAGACTGGAACAATTTCAATGGTGTCCAAGAGAAATGGGACTACTTAAAAGTGGCACTATTGAAGGCAACAGAAAAGTGCATTAGGCTTGTCAGTAACTATAAAAACACCCAAAACGAGGATGACAGGGAAATCTATAAGATTAGGCAGAGAGAGGCCAAGCAAGTTATAAGACCTTCTAAAGCTCAGGCAGAAGAGAAATTAGCTCAGTCAGTGAAAAAAGGTGATAAGGCATTCTTCAGATACATAAATGAAAAAAGGAAATTAAAACAAGGAATTACCAAATTAAAAACAAAATAAGGAAGGTATATGGAAGAGGATAAAGAACTAGCTGACTGCCTCAATGAATACTTCTGTACAGTTTTTACGAAGGAAAATGAAGGAGAAGGACCTCAGTTAGGGAGGAAGACTAATGAATCCTTTGATGCATGTGTCTTTACAGAGGAAGAGGTTCTAAGTCAGCTGTCTAAAATTAATACAAATAAATCACAGGGGCCTGATGGGATACACCCAAAGCTATTAAAAGAGCTTAGAGGTGTACTAGCAAAACCATTAACAGATTTATTTAACCAATCACTGGTAACAGGAGTCGTCCCAGAAGATTAGAAATTAGCAAACGTTGTGCCAATTCACCAGAAAGGTAGTAGAGAGGAATCGGGCAACTATAGGCCAGTTAGCCTGACATCAATAGTGGAGAAATGGAAACCATACTCAAGGAGAGGATTGTGGAACATCTAAAAACCCATGGGTTGATTGATATAAAAAACAGCATGGGAGGTGCTTGTGCCGCTCTACAGAGCACTAGTGAGCCCTCATTTGGAGTATTGTGTGCAGTACTGGAGACCATATCTGCAGAAGGATATTGAAACTTTGGAGAGAGTTCAGAGAAGAGCTACGAAACTAGTACATGGATTGCAGGACAAAACTTACCAGGAAAGGTTAAAGGACCTTAACATGTATAGCTTGGAAGTAAGAGGAGACAGAGGGGATATGATAGAAACTTTCAAATACATAAAGGGAATCAACACGGTAAAAGAGGAGAGAATATTTAAAAGAAGAAAAACTGCTACAAGAGGACATAGTTTTAAATTAGAGGGGCAAAGGTTTAAAAGTAATATCAGGAAGTATTACTTTACTGAGAGAGTAGTGGACGCATGGAATAGCCTTCCTGCAGAAGTGGTAACACATTCTATGTTTTCCTGAAACAACAATATTAGGAAGAGGGAGAGAAGGCTGGACATCTATTGGCAACAATGGCAAGGGCCCAACTGGGATCCACATATGTACAACGTTCACAAACTCTGGATGGAATCATGGTGAATGATACGCCTGGTATATTAGAGGAGTTTAAGAGATTTTATGATGTGCTATATCGGAGTAAGCTCTCCTATACAGAACAGGAACTGGGGGAATATCTAGAAGGGGTGAGACTACTGACACTTTCTGCAGAGGAGAGGGATTGTCTGGAGGCTCCCCTTACCCTAGAATAATTACAGCAGGCAGTGAGTGCGATGCAAAATGAGAAGGCTCCTGGCCCAGACGGGTTCCCTATGGAAATGTATAAGAAATTTGGGGAGACTATGTTGTCTAAGCTATTTGAGGTATACAAGCAGGAGTTTGAAGTGGGTGGGTTACCCCAATCTATGTATGAAGCTATGGTAGTTGTATTACCCAAGCCAGAAAAGGACCACATGTAGTGTACGGGAGTTGTAATACCCGTCACAACAGAAGGGTCACTTGTATGCTGTCGTTCCTCTCATTCATGGGGAGGCTGGTATAAGTCCTATTCTTAAAATGCAATGTAATGTAATGGTATTTAATTCCCTGTTACTGTGAAATGTGCCATGTGCAGGCCTGCTAGGGATTTCATTCCAGCTCTAGTCAATAGAGGGAGCTAGGGAGCCCTAGTCTATATAAGGCCCAGTCAGGGCAGGCTAGGGGCAGTGCAGACCCTGGAGTCTGTGAAGGCCACATGTCACAGGCCTAGGCAGATCAGCAGGAGCTAAGCTGAGGCAATCCCTAGAGCAAGAGGTACTGTAATGTCAGAGGAGGTACACTGTAAACTGGAGATTCAAGGATATAAGCCAGAAGTAGGGCATTGGGGCCTTGAAGAATAATTGCCAGTCAGGACAAGCCAGGAAGAAAGTAAGGTTCACCTGCAATTCAAAGTCCTGTTATTTAACCCTCTGTTTTACCTTGCTGGATATAAGCCTGCTGTAACTGAGACTGTACCAAAGCCTATTGTCTGCAACAAGAACTGTTTAAGAGAGTGCCTTCTGTATTACCACTGTTTCAGTAAAGTTGGAATTCTGTTTCAAGATACAAGTCTGCACCTCCATTATTCCTACTGTAAATACGGTGTGCCACCGTTTACTGGCACTGGCGTCACGAAACATCAGGGACTTAGCCATAGGCACGTTAATCTACAACACCAAGGGCACCTCACATTGCACCTGGCTGTGTCCCTCCAGAACCCAGAGAGTGCCCCAGAGGAACAGCGTGCCGACCTCTCCATCACTGGCATTCCCCAGGTTAGTCCCACACATTGCTCTGACTTGGGAATGCTACATTTTGGCGTCACGAACAGGATACGCACGTTTTACGGACTGTGAGCAAAAACGTGAACTTTGTGCCTTAACCAGTTTGCCAAGTGACAAAACGCCTGTTTATTTGAAGTGAACTTTGTGGACTGAAAAACATACAAAAAGTGTCCCTAAAGTCTCCAGAAAGCGCTGTGCAGTGTTGCGCTATCAAGAGGAAGAAAATCGCCACTTCAAAGTGTGTTTTTGTGGACTTTTTATCATCCTGCTTGCTGTCATTGAATAGCTGCATCATGGCGCCCAAGATGGCCGCCTGAACTGTGGACTTATCTACTGCGCCATCACTACTAGTTGCTGGCGGGAAAACTTAGCACCAAACTCTGCAGCGTCACCGCCTTATTCAAATTTTCCAAGCTGGACTCCACCTACCTTGGGCCTGGAAGAACGCAGACGCTGTTCCCCGTCGGAGTAAGTCCGAAGCTCCGCCCCTCCGGCCCGACGTCCTCGCGGGAAGGGACGCTGCGCAAGGGATTCCCGAAGACGTCCTTCCGGATCTCGCGAGATTTGGACTGCCTGCACCGGAGTAAGTACAAACTCCTGGGTGAAATAATTCTACACCGGAGGGGGGTCATCTGGTTAGTAAGGCCCGAAAAGGGGACACCGGACTCTTTCCACCGATTGCACTCATAGGCCAGTAACCCCGCCAGCGCGGCATCGGACCTGTCGCTACCTATTAAAGGGACCGCACACCCAATTAATCTGCACCATGTCGGACTCAGAAGTAGCAGAGCAGCCTGCCCCCAGGGAGCCAGTGGCCACCAACAGTATTGCGCCTGCCAACATGATGCCGCTGACGATGCCATACTACTTTGGGGCCCCATGGTTTCCGCTACGCCGGGAGGCTCATAATTTAAAAGACTTCCAAGACAAACTCCTGGCTCTGTTCCGGCTCTATCCTATCAATCCGGAGCAACAAATGGAGATTCTGTTAGCCCAGTTGGAAGGAGCGGCCCGCCGAGAGGTCATGTCCTGGCCCAGTTCTGAGAGGAGTACCATAGAGCAGATCTTTGACCGCCTCAGCACTACCTTTGAAGTCAGGACTGTGTCTGAAATAAAGATGCGCTTCTTCAGTAAGAAACAAAAGCCTGGTGAGTCACTCCGTGATTTTGCTTTATCCCTCCAAGAGGCCTGGAGGGCCGTCATTCATATAGACCCTAGAGAGGTTGACACCCAGGATCAAACTCTGAGAGAACAATTTATTGCGGGTGTGAATAGCGAATCTTTAAAAACTCAATTGAAAATGTTGTCGGCTCAGCACCCTAGCAGTATTTTCCTGGACTTTAAAGAACTGGCCATTAGTATTCTGGGACAACATCTGCCAACGGAACCAGTGGCCCATCCCGAGCCTTCTGTCCGTAATCCTAAGCTGACGGATGCCAGCCTGCCAGGGGCCAGCCAAGCCGCCCAGACTCCAGTGCCTGATACAGTAGCTGCTTTGATGGAACAAGTCAATTTCCTCACTAAGAGCCTGGAAAAAGTCTGCAGGAAACTGGAAGAGTGGGAGAAGCCCTTAATGCTGGAAGATGAACTCCTTCTGCCTCAAAAGCCTGGCCCCCTGCGTATCAAGAAGTTTATCCCAGAGACCCTGGACGACGTTCAAGTGACCGGTTTAGGAACCGCAAGCGGCCTGCCTGTAACTACTGCAAGAAGTTGGGGCATACTGAATCTACTTGCTGGCAGTTAAACGGGTCACCCTCGAGGCTGAGGACCGCCCTCGGGAGGTAGAACAACAGGTCCAAGGGATCCAAACTGGATGCCCCGTTATGTGGGGTCCCGTCCCAAAATAAACGTCCGGATCAATGGAGTGCCTTTTGAAGCGTTGTTGGACACTGGATCTCAAGTCACCACTATTCAGCAGTCCACCTTTAATCAGTTCTGGAGTTCCAGCCTGCTTACCCAGCCACCTGAGTCCTGGCTGGAGATAATTGCAAGCAATGGTAAGCCCATAAAAGTCCATGGATACTGGGAACCCACTCTCCAGGTGGGAGAAGCCACTTTACCACAGCAAGGAGTGATCGTGGTACAAACCGGGATAAAGGGGGTCACCCTGTGATTGTTGGGACTAATGTTTTCAAAAATTGCTACCCCGAGGTCCTTGAAGCTCTCCATCAGTCCCTGCCTGCAGCTTCCTCTGCCTCCAAGAAGGTCCTCCAAAAGACTATCAGCGTATTGTGTGCTCAGCAGAGGTTTGCAAATGAAAAAGGAGAGATCTGCACCGCCAGGATCCGTGATAATAGGCCAGTGACTCTACCTCCAAACTCCCAAACCCTCCTGTGGTGCCGTGCTGTCCTGGGAGTCCAGGGCCAAGACTATCCGGCCCTGGTGGAACCTGTCCAGATGGAAAACTACCCATATGTGAGAGCTGCCAAGTGCCTGGCGACCGTCTCCCAAGGTAAAGTACCTGTCCGTCTGATTAACCTCAGCGATCATCCTGCTGTGCTTACTAAGCACTGTCCTGTTGCCCAGCTTTCCCAGGTATCCTTCCAGGATGTCATCCGCCTGCCTGTCACCGAGAAGCCACCAGCTGCCACTCGAGGACCTCTTCCTGCGGACGACTCTCCAGTGCCCTGGTGGAAGGAACTCCATGTCGGGGACGAAACTACCCCGCAACATCAACTAGAGGGACTCCTGAACCTAGTAAAGCAACATCATCAAGCCTTCAGTAAGCATGCAACGGACTATGGAGAGGTCAGTGTCATCCAACACACCATACCCACTGGCTCTCATCCTCCCATCAAAGAGAGGTATAGACCCATACCACCAACTTCATACCAAACTGTTAAAGAGATGATCCAAGAAATGAAAGACTCAAACGTAATCCGGGACAGTCGTAGTCCCTGGGCTGCACCACTGGTTTTAGTTAAAAAGAAAGATGGTGGTATCCGGTTCTGTGTAGACTATAGAAAGATAAATCAGATCACTCACAAAGATGCATATCCATTGCCACGTATTGAGGAGTCTCTAACCGCTCTAGGCTCCTCTGCCTATTTCTCCACCTTAGATTTAACCAGCGGATATTGGCAAGTGCCCATGGCCCCTGAGGATAGGGAAAAGACTGCTTTCACCACCCCTATGGGCCTGTTTGAATTTAATTGCATGCCATTTGGACTGTGTAATGCCCCGGGACCTTTCAGAGATTAATGGAGCGGTGCTTAGGCCATAAGAACTTTGAGACAGTGCTGCTGTACCTGGATGACGTTATCATCTATTCTAAAACGTATGAGGACCATTTAAAGCATTTAGCTGAGGTGTTTGAAATCCTTATTAAATACGGCCTCAAGATTAAACCGTCCAAATGTCACCTGCTTAAACCGGCTGTAAAATACCTGGGACATGTGGTAAGCGCAGAGGGAGTTCAGCCTGATCCTGATAAGCTGGCTGCTGTCCGAAATTGGCCGGTCCCCACTACAGTGAAGGAAGTGAGGAGCTTCCTTAGCTTCGCTGGCTACTACCGGCGCTTTATCCCCCACTTCGCTCAAATAGCGGATCCAATCCAGGAACTCCTGAGGGGGCAACCAAAAAGAGCCCAAAGACTCCTGTCCCCATTGAATGGAATGAAGAGAGGGAGGTTGCATTTCAGTTGTTAAAGAAAAAGTTGACTGAACCTCCTGTGCTGGGGTACCCAGATTACAGTAAGCCATTTCACCTTTACACAGATGCCAGTAAGAAAGGCCTGGGAGCAGTGCTGGCTCAAGTGCAAGAGGGAAGAGAGAGAGTGATAGCTTACGCCAGCCGGTCCTTAAAGGGAGCCGAAAAGAATGATCAGAATTATAGTTCTTTTAAATTAGAGTTTCTGGCCTTAGTGTGGGCGGTAACAGAAAAATTCAAAGACTATTTGGCTGCCACTCCATTTATTGCATTCACTGATAACAATCCTCTGGCTCACCTGAATACCGCTAAACTGGGGGCCTTAGAACAGAGATGGGCCTCCCGCCTTGCTAATTACGACTTCACTGTAAAATACCGGGCTGGCCGTTCAAACGATAATGCTGATGCCCTGTCAAGGCTCCCCACTGAAATAGCACCAGATGACATACGGGATGCCTGGGAAGATGTGGAGATGCCAGCATTTTATAACCGGTTTGCTCAACAGGACCAAGCTCAAGCTGCCAACAGTGGAACCTCTGACCCTCCATCCTTTGATAAGCCTGCATCCAGAGAGGAAAAGTGGATTAAGTTGCAATCAGAGAGTAGAGTTCTCGGTGAACTGCTGGACTTCTTCATCAGTGGCAGAACCCCTGAAAGAATTCGGCGAAAGACCGCAGACCCAGAACTCATTAAATTGTGGAGGCAACGTCAACAACTGTTCCTTCAAAAGGCCTGTTGCTGCGACGAAGCCTGGATCCAGTGTCAAATGACAGAGTGCACCAGATCCTCATCCCACGTCGTGATGCAGGTATGGTTTTAGAAATGTATCATGACAGGTCTGGACATTTTGGGGTTCAGAAGACTGAGGCCACTGTCCGTAGGCGGTTCTACTGGGTTGGAATCAGAGAGGACATTGAGAGGTGGTGTCGGGAATGTACAGCCTGTGCCCTGAAGAGAGGTGAACACCATGATCAGAGAGCACCGCTGCACCCTATTATAAGTACCGCCCCTCTTGAACTGGTTGCTATTGATCACGTAAAGTTAGAGCCCAGTCACTCAGGGTATACCTATGCTATGACTATTATTGACCATTTCACTAAGTTTGCCGTAGCAGTGCCTGTGAAGGACCTGACAGCCAAGACGACAGCTGAATTGTTCTGGAAACACTTCCTCCTGCCTTACGGCTGCCCAGAAAAGATCCTCACCGACCAGGGGTCTGCGTTTGAGTCTCATCTGTTCCAGGAGCTGTGCCGACTACACAATTGCCAAAAGGTCCGGACCACGGCCTATCATCCACAAGGTAATGGACTCTGTGAGAAGATGAATCAGACCTTGATTGAAATGTTGAGAGCCGTGCCTCCTGAGACCAGAGGAGATTGGCCTAACCTGCTACCACAGCTCATGTATACGTACAATAATACTATCCATTGTTCCACTGGATACACTCCTTTCTACCTGTTGTTTGGGCGTCAGGGTAAATTGCCTGCAGATCATTCCCTGGATGTACAAGTGCTGGATGACATTAATCCCCTGCCTAAAACTGACTGGGTAACGGAACATCAAAGGCGCTTGCTTAATGCCAAAGAAATTGTCCAGGAGCGCATGGAAGGTGCCCGGGAGCGACAACAAAAAGACTATGATTTGGCGGCCCATGCAGAGCCCTTGGCTGTGGGGGATACCGTGTGGTTAAAGAACAATCACCGCACCAGTAAACTGGACAGTAAATGGGAGAGGACTCCCTATCTTGTGTCTGCCATCCCTAATGCTGAAACTCATACCTATGAGGTCACCAGAGAGGGTAAGGGTCCCCAAATTGTTCACAGAAACCGCCTAAAACTCTGTATTGACAAGGAGACTGTCGTTGGAGATTCCGGATCCGAGTCTTCTGAGTCAGATTCCATTGCTCGGCCTGCTGAACCTATGCAGGCCATAGCGGATTTGCTGAATGATCCTGAGCCGCTCCACTGGTTCCTTAAACCCTGGTTAAACTTTGGGGTGCCTGCCCCGGCACCTGCTGCACCTGCAATCGTAGCAGGCCCCGCTCAGGGTGCTACTGAAAGGGGTCCCACTGACGTGGATCCTTCTTGTCCCCCTGTACCCGGACAAGAGGAGACCTTGGTTCTAAGGAGGTCTACCCGGTCTACAAGGGGGCGCTTACCAGTACGTTTTGAAAACTATGACTGTACTGGAAGTGTTTCCCGACAGGAAACCTCTGTGTGAGCATCATCCTTTTTAAGTTTGTGCCCAGAGATGGACTCCTGTGTGCGAGCCTCTGTGATATGTTCTTATTATGGACTTATGCATTTTCATATGGACTATGTGATGTTTTATTATGTTCTTATTATGGACTCAGGCATTCTCTTATGGACTATCCTGGTATTAACCATTGATTTGCTGTACCAGGTCAGCATCACAGTTCTGCATTAACAGCCTGCAAGCAGAGGACGACGCCCATTGTCACCGCACTTCTCCGTTACCAGCTGGACCTGATAATAATTGTCAATGCAGATGGAATTGATTACTGATGAGAATGTATGCCTGCATGTTTTCTTTTTCTCTTTCAGGTGAAAATTCCAGACGGGCGGTACCCTGTTGGAGTACGAGGTCGTACTCAGCTTAAAGCAGCGGGGTATGTAGTGTACGGGAGTTGTAATACCCGTCACTACAGAAGGGTCACTTGTATGCTGTCGTTCCTCTCATTCATGGGGAGGCTGGTATAAGTCCTATTCTTAAAATGCAATGTAATGTAATGGTATTTAATTCCCTGTTACTGTGAAATGTGCCATGTGCAGGCCTGCTAGGGATTTCATTCCAGCTCTAGTCAATAGAGGGAGCTAGGGAGCCCTAGTCTATATAAGGCCCAGTCAGGGCAGGCTAGGGGCAGTGCAGACCCTGGAGTCTGTGAAGGCCACATGTCACAGGCCTAGGCAGATCAGCAGGAGCTAAGCTGAGGCAATCCCTAGAGCAAGAGGTACTGTAATGTCAGAGGAGGTACACTGTAAACTGGAGATTCAAGGATATAAGCCAGAAGTAGGGCATTGGGGCCTTGAAGAATAATTGCCAGTCAGGACAAGCCAGGAAGAAAGTAAGGTTCACCTGCAATTCAAAGTCCTGTTATTTAACCCTCTGTTTTACCTTGCTGGATATAAGCCTGCTGTAACTGAGACTGTACCAAAGCCAATTGTCTGCAAAAGAACTGTTTAAGAGAGTGCCTTCTGTATTACCACTGTTTCAGTAAAGTTGGAATTCTGTTTCAAGATACAAGTCTGCACCTCCATTATTCCTACTGTAAATACGGTGTGCCACCGTTTACTGGCACTGGCGTCACGAAACATCAGGGACTTAGCCATAGGCACGTTAATCTACAACACCAAGGGCACCTCACATTGCACCTGGCTGTGTCCCTCCAGAACCCAGAGAGTGCCCCAGAGGAACAGCGTGCCGACCTCTCCATCACTGGCATTCCCCAGGTTAGTCCCACACATTGCTCTGACTTGGGGAAGCTACACACACACTACCCGAGTCCTACTGGCCGATCTCTCTCCTCTCATCAGATGTCAAGATACTAGCTAAAGAGATTTAGATGTCCCGGGTTGTCACATCAGTAGTGCATCCTGATCAATCTGGATTTCTGCCGGCAAAGTCCACTGAACCTGTTTCTGAACCTCCAGGCGACTCCGGTGGTTGAAATTTTTTTTTTGCTGATGTTTTTTTTGTATGTTATGTACTATGTCCTAATTATAAAAATGCAATAAAAATTGTCTCATTTAAAAAAAGTTTTTAACTCTGAGTACTCCCATCCAAGCTGGCAACTCGCTTTCTTGATCCCTTTGAAGTCATTAAGAAATTGAATCCAGTTAGTTAAAAATTTCTTCTCCCTGCCTCTCTATGGATATTTAATTTATTTTTATGTCTCTCTATTCAAACCCTGTAATTTTCAATTGCTATTCCAGAGGTTCTTCTCCTGCTGTCTCCCCGGTGAGTTCTGAAAATGAGTATGAAGTGAAGGACATATTGGGCATGAAGAGGATCAAAGGCAAGACTTTTTTCCTGGTGGACTGGTAAGGCTTTGATTCTCAGGAGAGAACTTGGGAGACATTGAAGAACAGTAATGCCCCAGTAAGGAGTACTGTTTCGCTGGTAACCTGTGCCCGCTGCTCTCCCAAGCAGGCACCATGTCACTTACCCTGTCCCGTCTATTGCTTCGCTGGCAGTAACTGCCTGCCAGCAGTGGGTTCCTCCACCAGCATCCCACACTATTTGTCTCACAGCAGGCCATGGTCTGTGCTTTTCTACTATGCTTATGAAAATATGTAGAAAGCACTCCCCTTTTCTCATATTCACATCTTTACCCATCTCTTGTTTGAACTTGATGGACAAGTCTTTTTTTCAACCATATTAAATATGTAACTTGAGAAATGATTTCGAACAGCCAAAAACCAAGGAGTGAATTTAAAAGATGGCACTTTCAGACGAATATTTCTCAAGGACAGCCAGACTCAGAAAAATGAGGAAGATCTCTTTGTCTCTTGTCTGTCCCTTTCTCTATGGAAATAGAGACCTGAGAAAAAGAGACCTTTTCTCTGGCCATAACATCTGCAGCTGGCACTTCAGTGGACAATTTGTTACAAACAGGAACACGAGGATATTGAACATAAACAATAAAGAAAGTTAATTTGTTGATAGATTAATTGGAGTGGTTATTGTGACAGAATTCAGACCATGGGAGTAGAGCCATCCAGTCATCTTGCTTGTGTGGGGGGGTTGCTCTGGTAGACAGCGGTGCGGGTGCAGTATAGAGGCAAAGAGAGTCCAGGTAGTGAAGCAAACAGTGTTTTATTTCACACTTGCACAAACAAAACTCAAAACAGTCACTTAGTGTTACTTCACACACAGCAAAAACTTGAGGCAAAACAAAAGTCCAAGACGGGATCAAATCACCTGTGTGGTTTAGGTGCGTGTTCACACCTGGCTGTCAGCCCAGCCGCAGGAAAGTCCATCCTCAGGCTTCCAGGCAGACTGCACGCCTCTTTGCAAGCTCTTGCTTCCAGCCCTGAGAGCTCCACGGAACACCAGCAGTTTCCAGGTTAAATCACCTCAAATCCTAGGTGTTAGTTCACACCTGGCTGAATGCTCAGCAACACAATAAGTCCACTGACCGTCTTTAAATGGCCTGCTCTTCTGACACACAGGTCTCAGCTTTTCAGCCCAGCACAGGGCTCAGATCCCAAACACAGAGAGAGCCACTTGCATGAAGCTAGCTGTCTTAAGTGCAGCTAGGTAATCACCCAAAAAACCCGGACCGGCACCTAAAATCCGGTCCAGTATTTGCCCTCACCTGGCTGCAATCAACCCAGCAGCACAGGCTGAGAGGAAAATACCTGTTTTTACCACAAAACCTCTCACTGTGTCACATACCCCCCTTTGTTCAACCCTGAGGGGGTGAACACACGCCAGACAGTATACCCAGAACCGGGCACTCGCATTTCCCTGTAACTGCCCTGCTCTGTGTTCCACTGAAAATCTAAAGTTCTGAAGTCACCCGAACCCTCTGGTGACCCAGGACTTTCCTTCTTTGTCCAGATGGGGACAGGCTGCGGCCAACCCCATATCACTCTTTCAGAGATGGCTTGTCGCCGAACCACGGGCACCTGGTACGGCTTTAACCAGACTTTTGCCTGGGGCTCAGTGACAATATCACGGTGAGTTATGGAAGGGCATTCTGGGAAATCACAGAACACCTCTGTGTTCTGTCTAACAAACTCCTTGGCTCTCTGAGTCTGTTCAGTGGAAAGGCTGCCAGTAATTTTATCTGTGGCAGCCGCTTCCCTGTTAGCAGACAGAGGGACCGGAATCTCTTTCCCTAGATAAACCGGCCGCGGGTTGTTCTCAATACAAGTCTCTCTAACCTTCCAAGGTTTCCGTAAATTTACATGGTAGACCGGCTCCGGCTTTTGCCGTCCTGGCTGGTGTACCTTGTAATTTGGGTCTCCAACTTTCTGTGCTATTTTATAGGTCCCCTTCCCCCTAGCGCTGTCCTTACTGTTCACAGGTGGCCCAACAACTAAACCCGGGTCCCTTTGGCTACGGACCCCAGACACTCGATTGCAGGTCCGGCTTTGGCCTGGCTGAGCCCCCTTCCTATGTTTTCTACCTATCCTATTTAGGGGGACAGTCTTCCCCTCACCCACCGGACCTACTGTGGGTCCCTCTGCCTTGGGTTTCTGGGGTTCTAACACCTCACCTGGGCTAGGCCTCACTACTGGAAGTTTTCCTACCTGTCTGGGAACTGTATGTACAATGGCCGGCCACAGGGCTGGGAACAATGGAAAGTCTCTTCCTATTATCACATCATAGGGTATACTTGTGGTTACAGCTACCTCATGGACCTGCCTGCCGGCACACATGCTTACAGACAACAGAGCAGTGGGGTATTCTATTAAATCTCCATGAATGCTGAAAACCCCGACTCTCCGGCCTGTAAACTCTGTGGGTCGCACCAGGGAAGCCCTCACCAGGGTCACCTGACTCCCCGAATCCAGCAGAGCTGCCACTGGAGTGTCTCCCACCTCCACTTGACACAAATGTTCCTCATGGATAACCTCTGACACATCGACCCTTCTGGCATACAATGACTGTCGATACCCAAAGTTTACATCCATGGGCTCACCCAGGAGGGGACAGTTGGCCCGTACATGGCCAGGCTCCTGGCACCGCCAGCAGATTATAGAGTCCTGATCCCCAAAGGGCACATCCCGTGCGGTCTTTCTCAGCTCAGGCCGCAGGGTCTGGGGAGGGGATTTTCTGGGTTTTATTACTCCCTTCCCCAGAGTTCCCCCTTAAGTTCCTCAGTAGCCCCATAACGTTCGACCAGGTCCACCATCTCCAGGGCACTAGTAGGAGATGTCTGGCCAACCCAGCGCTGGAGGGGTAGTGGCAATGCCCTCCAGAATTTGTCAGCTACAATACGGTCCAGCATAGCAGTGGGACTAAGTACGTCAGGCGGTAGCCATTTTTGTAAGAGTTTTAGCAAATTGTAATACTGGGGTCGTGCTGGTTCAGCTGGGTTAAACTCCCACTGATGTACCCGCTGGGCCCTGACCAACACATTCACCCCCAGTCTCGCCAGGATCTCACCCTTAACCACAGAGTAGTCTGTTGCTTGGTCGTCCGGTAAATCAAAGTAAACCTGTTGGGGTCCGGACGCCAGAAACGGAGCGATGACCTCTGCCCACTGGTCTCGGGGTAGTCTCTCTCTCACGGCCACCTTTTCGAACATCGCCAAGTAGGTTTCAACATCATCTGTCGGTGTCATCTTGGGAACGGCCGTGCGGATTGCTTTCCGGGCATCGTGCACTCCTTGAGGCATCCCTGACTTTTCTAGCACCATTACATGTTGCAGCAGCCGCTGGTTCGTGTCCTGCTGTCGCTGATTAGCCTCTAGCAGTTGTCTGTTCGTCTCTTGCTGCTGTGCGATGGCCTGCTGTTGGACATCCATGGCCTGCTGTAGCTTTAAGTTGGCCTGGACAAGCTGCTTTATCATCTCCTCCATCTTGTCCTGTGTTGGTGGTTGCAGCTTGGCAGGCTTAATCCAGGACATACAACAGTGCCCAAAAAAAAAAAATGCTACAAAAAGTTTTGGCTTCCCGCCAGCCTCACTGCAATTGCCCGCATCCGCCACCAAATGTGGGGGGGTTGCTCTGGTAGACAGCGGTGCGGGTGCAGTATAGAGGCAAAGAGAGTCCAGGTAGTGCAGCAAACAGTGTTTTATTTCACACTTGCACAAAAAAAACTCAAAACAGTCACTTAGTGTTACTTCACACACAGCAAAAACTTGAGGCAAAACAAAAGTCCAAGACGGGATCAAATCACCTGTGTGGTTTTGGTGCGTGTTCACACCTGGCTGTCAGCCCAGCCGCAGGAAAGTCCAACCTCAGGCTTCCAGGCAGACTGCACGCCTCTTTGCAAGCTCTTGCTTCCAGCCCTGAGAGCTCCACGGAACACCAGCAGTTTCCAGGTTAAATCACCTCAAATCCTAGGTGTTAGTTCACACCTGGCTGAATGCTCAGCAACACAAAAAGTCCACTGACCGTCTTTAAATGGCCTGCTCTTCTGACACACAGGTCTCAGCTTTTCAGCCCAGCACAGGGCTCAGATCCCAAACACAGAGAGAGCCACTTGCATGAAGCTAGCTGTCTTAAGTGCAGCTAGGTAATCACCCAAAAAACCCGGACCGGCACCTAAAATCCGGTCCAGTATTTGCCCTCACCTGGCTGCAATCAACCCAGCAGCACAGGCTGAGAGGAAAATACCTGTTTTTTACCACAAAACCTCTCACTGTGTCACACTTGGCAGAAACAAAGAAGCGCAGATGGTTTTTAAGACTGGTTACTTCACTTCACCTGTCCTGCAGATGATATGCAGAGGAGAAATCCTAATCCACATTCAACAATTTACAGAGTGACCTCCAGAATCTAGAAATGAACTGTACCCCTCTATCAGAAAATGTATGTTTAGGAAAGCCATGCAAACAAAAAATATGTTTTATGAACAAGTGAGCTAAGGTTAAATGGCAGAAAGTATTCCAGGCAAAGGAACAAAATGTGGCATTTTAGAAAAACAGTCCATTACTCAGATTACTGTACACCCAGAGGAGAAAGGAAAATCAGTTATAAAGTTCCTATGTGTTTCCAAGGAGCATCAGGTATAGGCAGAGGAAAGAGTAGACTGGCAGGTTTTTGTCTGGCAGGTTTATTTTAGGCACAATTCACTCGAAGTCTTGGACAACCTGATAAACAGATGGCCACTAATAATGTCTGGAGATAAATTCTAAGATTTTACGAACCCCAGGATGCCCTGCCAATTTGGATTAATCTCCCCAGGAGAGGACACATTTTTGTCTTCCCAGTGGAACCTAAGTTCTTCCAGAAGGGATATCTTTAATTTGAACTGGAGCAACAATACAGGATGTATCAATTTTGTCTTGAGAGGATCCCTCCTGGTCAATAGAATCAAAAGATCTGGATAGGGCATCCATTTTAACACATTCTTGTCAGTAGGACCAACATTCCTTTCCTGGTCAAGGATGAAACTGGTGCAATTAAAGTAAATAAATAATAAATTGCTTGTAGAAACTTGTGAATGCTAGGAAGAGTTGAATAGCCCGTAGGCTGGTGGGTCGCGGCCAATCTAGTACAGCAGATCATTTTTCAGGGTCCATCTGTACACCTTGGTCGGAAATAATATACCCTAGAAACTAGAGGGACGATGCCTAAAAGATAAGCGTCTCAAATTTGGCAGATAGACAGTTTCTCTTAATCTCTGGAGCACCATGCAGACATTTTTCTGATGATTTACTAAATCAGGTGAGTATATCAAGATATCATCCAGATAGATTATGACACAAGAATACAGGAGATCCCGGAAAATTTAAATTGACAAATTCTTGGAAGCCCAATCACCGCATCACCACGTACTTGGAATGGCCGGATCAATATAAAATTGTAGGATCTGTGGAAATCCAGCTTGAAGAAGATCTTGGTGGAAATCCAGCTTGAAGAAGATTTTGGCGCCACACAGGTAGGAAAAAGAGTTCCGGGATCAACGATAAAGAGTATCTATTCATAATGTGATTTTATTTAATCCTCAGTAGTCAATACAAGGCCTAAGGGATTCAAACTTCTTCAAAAAAATGAACTCATATGCCTGCGGGTGATGGTGACTTATGAATAAAAACCTCTTTTCAAGTTCTCTTTAATATAGTCTGTCATGGCTTGAGTCTTCGGAACTGAAAGGAGGTATATTCGACCTCTTGGTGAAGTGGTTCCTGGTATCAGGTCAACTAGACAATCATACGGACAATGGGATGACATTCATTTTAATCAAAACATGTCTGCAGCTAGTAAAACATTCAGACTTGGTGGAATAGTAGAATGGAGCACTTTAGACAGACATCGGGTATGGCAAGCCTTCCCCCAGAGCTGCATATGTCCAGAGTTCCAGTTCAACACAGAACAATATTGACGTAGCCGGGGAAGGCCCAGAAGCAACAGACTAGTGGAGACAGGTAGGACATGAAGGATCAATTTCTCTGTATGGATAATACCTGAAGAAATCTCCAAAGATTATTTTACAAACTGTATTGCCTCAGTAAGAGACCTCTTAGTCACAGCTAAGGGGTTCTCCAGGTGTTAAACTGGAATGTCGTACTACCTGGTACAGGAAACTACCTTCTGAGTCTATGAGGGCCTTTCGATGCATTTCAAGGCTTTCTCAGCTTCTTCCTTGGAGACAAAGCTCTGAAAGCCCTGAAATATGTCTGGCCAAGATTTTAGTCACATCAGAAGCCATCCTGCGATATAACGCAAAGGAATACCATCTCCATCATACAAATAGAACTCTTGTTACCACTCCCTCAGACCTTCGCACAGTGATTCAGCACCAAAAGAAGGCACAACGCGTACACGCTGTAGCTGGCAGAGAAAACTGCATATAGATCGATGGACTTGCAAGCAGTAAGAGCACAACAAGAGTGGCTGCAAGTGCACGCAGAGGCCGACAGACTGTTCCGCACAGAGGGAGGTGGTAAGAGGCGCCACTGTCTCACAAAGCAACTGCCTCAAGGTGAACTGATTCAGCCACCCTGTAAAAGGGATTTGAATTAATTACCTTACAAAAGGATTTAAACTAACAATTCTGCAAGTGGGATATTTTATATGTAAGGATGCCTTTACACACTGTGGATTTTGTTGCAAAATTTTCTATGACTGAAAATAGATGTAATTCCCCTGAATGTAGCTTGCAGATATCCATGTGCTTGCTGCCCCATTCAAATGAATAAAACTGATTTTAAGTTGCGGAAAACTCTGCAACAAAATCTGCAGCATGGGAAGGCACCCTACAGCCTGTAGTAAATAAATCTTATGATTTACTACTGGAATTATATGACATATCCTAAATGTGTTGCTTTCGCTATTGTTCACCTAATGAGTGTACTTTGCTATACATACATACTTTAATAAAAAGGAACGCTCGTTAGCGATGCTCTGGCAGTGTAATACTACGGCGATTGGCTCATGTAGCTTTTTATGTAGTCCCCTATTTTGTTAAGATGACTCCCCTATTTTGTTAAGATGGCTGGACCACTGTACAAAACAAGTACTTTTTACTTTTTGTGTCATCCCTATCTCCTCAAAGCTTTGTAAACTCTGTTCGGGCCCTCATTCCTCTTGTTTAATTGTTGACTTGTTTGTTGCTATATAATGTATGTTCTTGTTAGTACATGAACCCTCTGATGGCAAAGCGCTGTGGAATATGTTGGTGCTATATAACAAAAGATTATTATTGTTGTTTGATTATTATTTCTAGGGAGGTAACAAAGAGTCTGCGGCTCACCCCACTGCCAACCTGGACCCCAGGGCCATGCTAAATATAGGCCCCTGCCGTCAGACCTGCTGCTTAGCTTCAGGAGCAAGGATCTGTGTTTGGCCTCGTTCTCGTGGAGTAGCCCACACTCAAAGTAAAAGCGAATAAGTAAAAGGTATAGGGGCACACAGTCTGGGTGCAAATCGTTGGATGTCAATGTAGTATTTAATAGATAAAACAGTATATAAAATATATCAATTAGTTTTACATTACCACCTCCTGAAGTCTGTTCGACTCACAGTGCTGGGCAGTCTCTGCCTCTCACCAGTCAGGAGTCTTTCGGTGTCTCAAGTGTGCTTCGGGTCAATGCGCGGCATCCCATGTGACTCGCTGGAGATGTTAGCCTGCCGGGTCTCAAAGTCCATCTGAATACACGTAGTATTTGCTACTTTTGCTTATTTTATGGTCGTACGTGAATCTTATGATTTACTACTGGAATTATATGACATATCCTAAATGTGTTGCTTTCGCTATTGTTCACCTAATGAGTGTACTTTGCTATACATACATACTTTAATAAAAAGTTTTTGAACCATAAAGTCCGTCTGAAAAGATGCTGCTGCCGGTTGGTTCCTTGATATATAGCTATAGGAAGTGGGGCTGTTATGTTGTATACTGATATTACAACTTGCCCTTGGCAACCATCAGCAGCTTTTAAGACGGACTTTAAGACCTGGCAGGCTAACATCTCCAGCAAGTCACGTAGGACGCCGCGCATTGACCCGAAGCACACTTGAGATGCTGAAAGACTTCTGACCGGTGAGATGCAGGAGACTGCCCAGCGCTGTGAGCCGAATGGACTTCAGGAGGTGGTAATGTAAACTAATAGACTCATTACCGGTTTCTTTTATGTATTCAGCTATCACAGTGCAGGTTCAGCAAGATCACGGATGCACTGCCATTATATAATAGACTATTTAAAGCCAAGTATACAGAATCTGAGCGGATTGGATGATATATTGCTCAAGTTTCACTAACTTTGGAGAATTGCTTTATTCCCTTTGGGCAATTCCTCAAACACACAGGCATTCCCAGGGATTGTTCTAAGGCGGACATTTCTTTGTCATTTTTACCAATAACCGTCTAGGTAACTATATTTCCACAGGCTTATATATACCAGTAATGTTGTTTGATTTTTACTACTGTACTATATCAGATTGATATATTTTATATACTGTTTTATCTATTAAATACTACACTGACATCCAGCAATTTGCACCCAGACTGTGTGCCCCTAAACCTTACTTATTTGATTATGAATTCTGACATTAGTTTTTATATGTATTTTATTGGTAATTTAACCCTTTCGCTACCAGCGACATGAAACGCCATGGGTACAATAACCGTAAAATGGTGGGACTGCAAATTTTTTTTTTTAAAGAGAGCCAAATATTCCTTTTTCTTTACTTTGTTTAAAGGATTAACACTAACTGGATACATTTTATTATTGTTTTGATTTTGGAATTGCATGGGTAGTATTTACGGTGCATTTGCATTTATGGAAATAAAAGTTATTATAATGATTTAGCGCTTTATTAGCTTTTTCTAAACTCTGCTATTTTTTGAAAACTATTTTAGGTAGTGTACTGTATGGTAAAAAGCAAAAACAAACTAAAACTGCACACAATTTATCGCTAGTTGCCATGTTTTTTTGGATGCATAGCTTTTACAGGTAATCAGTGGCGTACTAAGGGGGAGGTGTGGGGGGGGGAACTGTCTGCCCCGAGTGCTGGCTCCCAGGGGTGTGCCAGAAGCAATGAGTGTTTCCATCAACACAGATTGGAGCGTTCATTGCTGGAGCGCTGGGAGCAGCGGTCCTGTCACTCATCGCTCAGCTCTCAGCGCTCCTCCCCTCCTTCAGGCCAGCGGCGCACAGAATAGTGAAGCAGGAAGACTACTCCCTGCTTCACCATTCAGCCTGCAGGTACAGATGACACTGTTGGCCTGTGTGGGTGGAGCCTGCAGCCAGGAAATCTGCATAAGCTCTGCTTACACAGTGCTGCAGAGCAATCTGTGCCTGCAGGGAGGAGAGGTATGTGAGCTTCAGAAGCAGGACAAGGTGAGTAGTTACTGTGTTTTTTGGGGGGCACAGAGGACTTTATTATTATGGAGAGGGCATAGAGGGCATTACTACTATTGAGGGGGCACAGAGGGCATTACTAATGTGAAGGGGGCACAAAGGGCATTTCTACTATGGAGGGGGCACAGAGCCAGAGGGCATTACTACAATGAAGGGGGCACAGAGGGCAATATTACTGTGAAGGGGGCACGATGGGCATTATTACTTTGAAGGGGCACAGTGGGCATTATTACTATAAAGGGGGCACAATGTGGATTATTACTATGAAGGGGACACAATTGGGATTATTACTGTGAAGGAGGCACAAAGAGGGCATAACAATTGTGAAAGGGGCACAAAGAGGGCATTACAGCTCTGAAAGGGGCACAGAGTAGGCACAATGTGGGCATACCTACTGTGAAGGGGCACACATCTGTACAAAACTACTGTGAAGGTTGTACAATGAGGGCAATACTAAAAAGTTTTGTTTTGGGGGGGTATTGGTTTGGAGCTAAAAAAAGGACCCACCCCGGGTGCCAAACACCCTAGGCACGCCACTGCAGGTGATCACATGTTTTATAAATACAAACCAGATTTTAAAATTCATAGAAAACCATGAGTGTTTTTGTTGATGCTTCTTAACCCCATGGCACATTACTAATCTGTGTGCGTATATCCTAAGACATAAGTTTGGTAATCTTGCATGCCAGTAGACAACTGTTGTGTGCCACAAAGAAAAGGCCGCAAAACCATGTGCAATTTACCACAAATCACTCTTTTTGCTGTAGTTTTTGTCTGCATCTAGTCAGAACACATATTTTAACATGATTCAGATGTAACTTCAATAATCACAACACCACATTGAAGATGTTATATAAATAGAAGTTAAACACACATGGTATAGTTTAGGCATGTGGCATAATACCTGCGCCAACTGACACGTGAAGGCTGACCCTTAGATTAGGTTTAGGTTGGAACATCTTCAGTAGTGATAACTGGAAACTGTGCAGCAATATTAAAGAGGTTGTGCCACCATTAAATATTATTTAAATATAAATCAGCATGAAAAATGAATTTTGTAATTTACTGTCCGCTACAAAAATACTCTAATTGTGAGATATTCTCTTTACTTCATTATAATGGTGCCCCGTAATCTTTAATCTGTATAGTAATATGCACATCCACCCCTAATGTTGAATGGAAACAGAGGTGGTCACACATGCTCAGTTCCAGCCGTATCTGCTGTTAGAAGATGTTACAAGTTGAGAGCTGTAGCAGAAAGGACATGCACCCTGAGCTGTAATTCTGAAGGGAATCTAGCAGAGTGATTTTAATTTTTTACATGACTCATAGCATAACATCTTTAACCCCCCCTCCAATCATCAATCAGTAGCGCTATAAAAAGCCGGAGTGGATGACGACCCAAATATCCCCGGTGTTATTAAAGCTGTATAATGGAGTGCTGAAGGGCCAGGTCCACCCAGATAAAGAAAATGTATCCTATATTAAGCTTTTACCCAAACCAGGGAAGGACCCCCTACAACCAGGCTCGTAAAGGCCTATTTCCCTTATAAATGTGGATACAAAGATATTATCTAAAATCCTTGCGGATCGTTTGGCAAAGTTCCTCCTGTCTTTGATAGGGGCAGAGCAGGTGGGATTTGTCCAGGGCCGCTCAGCTGTTACTAACATCAGAACAGTTCTTACGGTTCTGGATAGGGTCCGCCATCGGCCGAAACCGGGGGAGGCCATGCTCACCTTAGACGCTGAAAAAGCTTTTGACAACGTCAGGTGGGCGTGGCTGGAGGCGGTTCTGGACAAATTAGGCTTCCAAGGAGCATTTAGAACATTCATCTCTAAATTATATGAGTCCGAAAGCCCGTGTGTATACCCAGGGTTTTCTCTCGAGGCCCTTTGGATGCCCGCTATTGCCACTTCTGTTCAACTTGGCTCTGGAGCCCCTGGCAAGGCTTCTATGCTCCTCTAACCTATTTGAGGGAATAACGGTGGGGTCCACACAAGTAAAAGCAGCACTATTTGCTGACGATGTGGTTCTATTTCTGGCAAAACTGGAGGAACATATACAAGATATATATAAAGCCCTAGAAGCCTTTGGAGCTTATTCCGGTTATAAAATTAACATATCTAAATGTGAGATCCTACCGCTGTTGCCCATGGGAAGGGCCCTAAAGCAGTTGGCCACGAAATTAGGGATCACAGTTGTCAAATTCCACATTACATACTTGGGGATAAAAGTGGGTAGGGATCCACACTCCTTATATCAGCTAAATTTCCCTTCTTTAATATCTAGAATCATAGCAGACCTAGACAGATGACAGGGATTACCACTTTCAATGGTAGGCCGTTGCCACCTAGTAAAGATGATGGGAGTCGCCAGACTTATGTATCCCCTACAGACGATCCCACTCCTGCCTAGGCACGCTGATGTCAAGCTCTTAGAGAGTAAGCTCATACATTTTATATGGCAGGGCAAAAAAACTAGGATTTCGTTAGACAAATTAAAATTACGGAAAGGGAGGACTCAACTTTCCTGACATTCGTAATCTAGCCTGCAATAGCAGATACATTTTGGACTGGGCTAACCAGACTTCCATCTACTCAAATCTTAGGCTGGAAAAACAACTTGCAGATCCTTGGGACTTAGTAGCACTACTGCATACTAGTATCTCTAGACTCCCAGTATTAATCAAAAGGTCTTTTGTCATGAGAGATACAATTATGACCTGGAAAATATTACGGAAAATGTATTGATTACTAGGTGGATGACACAAGATGAATTGGTTGAGAAGTGGGGATTGCCGGGATCAACCTTCCTCCCGTATTTCCAACTTATGGCGTATGGCAGGAGCTTGGTCAAGGACCTCTCCAAAGAATGGGGGCAAAATGACTTTGACTCGTTTCTGAAAACCAAAACTAGATGGTCGATCACGCTTCTTTACCAATATCTTAGAGAAAGGTGGGAGAAGAAAGACCCCAAGACGATGTTTCGGAGATGGGAAGAAATCCTAGAAATCAAGGAGGTCTATAAACCTATCTCTTCAGGGATAGAGGCATTACATAAATCTATACCGAACGAATATTGGAGAGAGACCCACTTAAAGATCTTACACCATGCCATTTATGGGTTCAACACCCCTAGATCCCGCTCCAATCAGGATAGGTTGATTGCATGCCCAAAATGTAACTTGCCTAGGTCGGACCTATTTCACGGGTTATGGAGTTGCCCGAAAATAGAGGGCTATTGGGAGGATCTAAGATCTGTTTTGTCCAATTGTGGTGGAAAGGAAACAGACATCACCTCTGCAATGGTGATCTTGCATGTCCATATAACCAGAGAAGACCAGTCAGGGGCTGAATACTCAACGACATCTATATCTCCATTGGGCCACAAACTTCTATTAGTAGCCAAAAAATGCTTACTGAAATTGTGGCTACAGCCACAGGTCCCTTCTGCATCCCTGGTTGTTGCACAGCTCAAGCACACATTCCACTTAGAGTGGCTCGAGGCCCTGCAACAAAAGGAGGCCCTAGGTAAAAAATTGTATTTGACCTGGCGCAAGTTTATCTTGAGCTTTATTGAGCGTTCAGAATACTCTAGAAATATGTCTCCCTTCAAATTAGCATTGTGGTACTTACTAGAAGAGCTGAAGGATAAGTTGGGGGCTCTGAAGGTAACCTAACTTAATAGGTATATCTGTAAAGCGAGATGACCAGTTTAGGAGACAAGGCTGATGCTGATACCTTTCATTTATGTCTTGATCATGAATGTTATGTTATTTTTGAAAAAAAAAAAAGCTGGAGTGTAGCAATATAAGCATTTAAAAAACACCAAGATCGTAGTGCTAGGTGAGATACATGGAGAGATGCTGCTATTAGAAATTGGTCAGGAATAAAAGCTGCAGGTATATACAGCTTTGACTAGGACTAATTTTTAAGGGCTGTAACTTGCAATGTATCAGGGTTAGTGACATAATTTCGGTCTTGTTTAAAAGATTAGATTATTAGCTTTAAAACAAGTCCACAACTGTGGCTGCAGCAAATAGCTTAAAAAATAGCTCCCCTTTATGCAGCCACATGGCCCCCGAACAGTGTTAGTTCAAAACACTATTGCCCTTTCCTGCCTGCACAAACAGTGACTGGGAAGATCAGTGCGGAGGTTAAATGATAATAAATGCAAAATAGATAGATGCAAATACAAGCAAAAGTTTTTGAATATTTAATTACGTATGGGAAACTAGGAAGACAGGCACTCTATATCAGGTCACCAGCAGATATCAACAAAAGACAGGGATAGTATAGGTATGTTAAAAAATAACTATATTTATTTTAGTAGTAGTAATGATAAAAACAAAACAAAAAAAAAACGTATTTCAATATAGGTCACTCCAAATGTACAGGGAGAGGGGAGTAGTAGTGAAAAATTGGATAAAAAGGTAAGAATTAAATGGGGATAGGAAAAAAGATAAAAAAGATGGGGTTGTGAAAAAATGATGGTGTTAAAATGATATTAAAACACCCTGTTTTGGGCTATATGTCCAGAGAAAAAAATAATGATAAAATATTGTAAAAGTATAGTCAATGCTCTGGGATAAGTTCAGTGGGAAAAAGTACAGCAGCAGCCTTCCAGGCCCAATGTATAAGTATATGCAGCTATGTGAAAGTGATTTTCATTTATGCGAAAATAGCCTTCATTTATGCGAAAATAATTTTCAGCGAACCAGTGCCTGGTGGCGTCCCACCGAAAATTGGCTCAATGGTCGCTGTTACCTTTCCTAGTTTTTTTCTGTGTAGGATCCTCTGTGTGCTGTGGGTACTTGGTGCGGCTGGCAGCGCGATTGCAGGAGGATGCGATGATCGCGAGAAGCTGCTGTTTGCGGAGCGGACCGTCGATACGAATGTTGCGCTCTTTTTCCTCCAATCAGAGGGCTGTTGACTGTGTCTGGCGTTCTTCCGACACAAATTATGTCAAATCACCGCTACCACTTAAACAAAATTAAACATTTTTTCCCCGCCTTTTTTCCCGATTTTCCCGCCTATTGGAATCCATCCCGGTTTTCTGATGCAGCCTGATGAGGATATTTAAACCCTGGCAGGCTAGTGTACGGGCTACCACTGATGAAGAAGGCTGCAATCCTTCAAAACGCGTATGGTTTCTCAAGCCCTGGGAAGCGCTTACAAACTGCCCTGCACCATCAGGCTGCCTCCACCCACCGACGATACCGGGAACTAAAAGTGTGCGGAAAAAGCACGTGCAAAAATTGCCGCACGTGGCAAGAACGCCAGACACAGCCAACAGCCCCTTGATTGGAGGAAAAAGAGTTCAACAATCGTATCGACGGTCCGCTCCGCAAATAGCAGCTTCTCGCGATCATCACATCCTCCTGCAATCGCGCTGCCAGCCGCACCAAGTACCCACAGCACACAGAGGATCCTACGCAGAAAAGAACCTGCGATCTTCGAGGAAAGGTAACACGCGAGGAAAGGACGCCACCAGGCACTGGTTCGCTGAAAATTATTTTCGCATAAATGAAAATCACTTTTGCATAAATGAAGGCTATTTTCGCATAGATGAAAATCACTTTCACATAGCTGCATATACTTATACATTGGGTCTGGAAGGCTGCTGCTGTACTTTTTTCCACTGAACTCATCCCAGAGCATTGGCTATACTTTTACAATATTTTATCATTATTTTTTTTTTCTCTGGACATATTGCCCAATACAGGGTGTTTTAATATAATTTTAACACCATTATTTTTTCACAACCCCCTCTTTTTTTTATCTTTTTTCCTATCCCCATTTAATTCTTACCTTTCTATCCAATTTTTCACTACTATTCCCCTCTCCCTGTACATTGGGAGTGAACTATATTGAAATACGTTTTTTTTATCATTACTACTACTAAAATAAATATAGTTTTTTTTTTTTTTAACATACCTATACTATCCCTGTCTTTTGTTGATATCTGCTGGTGACCTGATATAGAGTGCCTGCCTTCCTAGTTTCCCATACGCCTGCCTTTTCTGACTAGGGCGAGTCAGTTCAGACACGTGCACCTTGCATATTGTCCATACAGCCACCTTATTTCCTTCTAAACAATTTCGAATATTTCATTAAGTTTTTAGATATTAAAGAAGATACACTGATATATCTATAAATGTCGTGTACACTTACCCTTGCATCTGTAACTTTAAATTCTCTCAAGATGTATTGAGGCATGTTATATTCAGCCATTGGATCAACTACAAAATATTGATACCGAGCTGAACGCTCAGCAGGCCAATATTGATGACATTTTTCCTGTAAAGTAACAAAAATAATTTCCATCAAAAAGAAACAATACATGTTTAGATGCAGCAAATAAATGGGTCAACCAAAAAGACACTTAGAGGTTCTCTGAGTCTGTGACTAAAATGCCTCTTTCAGCTAACTTGTGGAGAGAAGACACTTTCCAACAGTACTTACCTGCCTGTCGCTCTTCTAATTATGTGATCCCTGGTGGGCTTAATTTAACTGCCCGACTGGCTGTGGGCTCTTTCTTTAATGTTGCAACTGTATGTGCTCTTCCTTCTTCCTGTTCAGCTGCAAAATGTAGATGTAGCTGAACAGAAGGAAAGAAGTGCACATCAGGTTGCAACATCAAAGGATGAGCCCGCAGCCAGTCGGTCAGTCGCGTGATCTCAGATGGGATCAAGTGACAGAATGGTTAACACTCCTCAAACTGTCCATTCCACAGGTTAGCTGAAAGAGACATTTTAGCTACAGACCTGGAGAACCCTTTAAAGTTTGTATAATGTTTTGTCACAAACTTACTCATCACTGTCTCATATAGTATCTAAATGCAGCAATTAATCCACTGTTCACACTGGCATCATGGTTATGTTTGGTCTCTCTTGCTTTTGAACAGCAGAATAATAGAAAACTGACAGATTCATTATAAGTGGGATTTATTATTATTATTATTTTTAATTATATTATTATCATATTCAGCCCAAATCTAACAAACAAAATGCATGGTGCATACAGGTATATTGAGTTATGAATGTGTATACAGAGTACATATTATAACCTGTATGTTAATATATATCTTGAAATATAATGCAATAATTAACCCCTTAAAGGGGTTGTCTCACTTCAGCAAATGACATTTATCATGTAGACAAAGTTAATACAATGCACTTAATAATGTATTGTGATTGACCATATTGCTTCCTTTGCTGGCTTGATGCATTTTTCCATCACATTTTCCATTGCTTGTTTCCATGGTTACAACCACCCTGCAATCCATCAGTGGTGGCCGTGCTTGCACACTATAGGAAAAAGTGCTTGCCTGATACAGTCACCCCCTAAATTGTTATGCAGATTCTCCTGGGTATGATAGTACCCCAGATGTGGCAATTATCTGTGGCCTGGGCACATGGTAGGGCTCAGAAGAGAAAAAACACTTGCGGCGTACTATTTATTACATTAAGCTACAATTAAAATGGCTTAGAGGTGCCAAATTATTCTTGAGGGGTGTAGTGTTTTTTAAACCCACAGGTAGTTTTTTTTTTAAAATGGATGTGCTTTAGTGCAGTGTAACATTTCAGGCAAAAAAAATGTGTATAAATTAGCTTGTAAAATTTTTGGCAAACTTATGAAAAATTTTGGCCAAATTAGTTTAGAAAATTTAGGGCAGTCACATGTTTTCCCCAAAAATTGTGACTTCCTAATAGGCACCAATTAGGTACTAAAGGTACTTCAGAACTCCAGAAAGGTACCCCTCTTGGCTGTGGATCGATGAAGGGCCATTTGTACAATATATACCACCAGTGGCGCACCGACACGGGGGGGGTTTAGGGGTCTGGACCCCCCCTAGAAGCAGTTTTTTTTTTTTAAATCTCTCAGAGCCTCACCGCCGATCGACACAGGTTCTAATTGCGGGTGGCGGTGGGGAGGCAGTAGGAGATAAGCGCTTCCATTGTGGAAGCGTTCATCTTCATATTCGTCTGTATCGCCGTCCTCAGGACAGCGATACAGATGACTGTGCTGCGGCAGGGGAGAGAGAGGCGTCTCCCTTCCCTGTTCTTCTGATAGGCTGCAGGCACTAGTGCCTGCAGCCTATCAAAGGCCGACTCAGGTGGCGCGATGATGTCCTTATCATCGCGCCACCTGAGCCGGGCAGCACATAGCGCGGCCGGAAGAGGTCTGCTGCTAACGTCATGAAGGTAAGTATTAGGCCCTTTGCAGACGAGCGTTCCTCACGCAGCGAATCCGCAACGGAGCTCCCGGCCTGACCTTCCTGCACTGACGGGATTCACATAGCATTATATTGTTTTATGATGCTATGTAACCCTTACAGTTCAGGAATGTATTGGATAACACTGGCAGCATTATGCCAGTGTTATCCAATACATTCCTGAACTGTAAGGGTTACATAGCATCATAAATCAATATAATGCTATGTTAATCCCGTCAGTGCAGGAAGGTCAGGCCGGGAGCTCCGTTGCGGACTCGCTGTGTGAGGAACGCTCGTCTGCAAGGGGCCTTAGTGTTTTGTTTTGTTTTTATACATGGCACATTTTAAGGGGGCACCTGGTGGCATTTATTTTTGTGGGGGCACTATGGGGGCATTCCTCACTGGCCCATTTTGGGTAGGGGGCATACTATGGGGGAATCTGGTGGATTTTTTTTACTGCCCCATTTTGGGGGGGGGGGCGGACTATGGGGCATCTGGTGACACTATAGGGGAATTATTTGGGGGCACCATGGGGGAGTGGAGCATTATAGGGGCATTTATTTCTAGCCCATTTTGGGGGAGCACTATGGGGGAATCTGGGGGCATTTTTTACTGCCTTATTTGGGGGGGCACTATGGGGCATCTGGTGGCACTATAGCGGCATTATTTGGGGCACTATGGGGGAGTGGAACACTATGGGTGCATCTGGGAGCTCTAAAGGGGCTTTTTTATAGTCATATTATGGGGGGCACTATGGCATCTGGTGGCACTAAGGGGGCATTTTTTACTGGCACATTATGGGAGGCACTATACGGGAGAGCAGCATTATGGGGCATCTGGTGGCACTATAGGGGCATTATTTGGGGCCACTATAGTATTTTTTTTACTGGCACAATATCCGCTATATGCACTATGGTATTTGGCACTAAGGTGTATTTTTACTGGCACATGGGAGGCACTATAGGGCCGGGCATCACTATGGGGCATCGTGTGGCACTAAGAGGGGGGATTTTTTACTGGCACATTATGGGGGGCACTATGGGGAAGGGGAAGAGAAGCACCATGGAGGGATGTGCTGGGGGTACTAAGATAGGGTATTTTATACTGGCAAATTATCTGGGCACTATGGGGAAGGGGGAGAGGAGCACTACGGGGGCATTTACTGGGGCACTATATAGAGGTATTTTATACTGGCATACATTATGGGGACATTAGGTCAACTGCGGGCACTAAGCAGGGGTATTTCTTGTACTGTCATATTATAAGGAGAATTATTACTACTAGGGGGCATTATGTTGAGCTTTACTACTACTGGTGGGCTATGGGGAACATGATCACACTAGTATGGGCTCTCTGGGGTCATTATTACTAAGTGTGCTCAGGCAGAGAATTATTTCTATTGGTGGGAATTTGGGTAGCACTGTTATTTTGGTGGGCACCCTCGCACAGTATCAGCTTAGCACAATTATTTTTGGGGAAATTATGTTTATTCTATTAGTGTTAGGAATACTATTTACTGGGCACAGTTATTTTTTTAGAGCACTGTGTGACAATAATTGTAGAAGGGGGCACTATCTGTGTGTTACAGATATTTTTCAGGGGACAGTTTCTGCAGTACAGTATTGGGAAGCACAGCGGGAACAGTATTGGGGATGGCAGGATGGGGTGTTCAGAAGATTTGAAGATGCTGAAAAAGTGGGAAACTAATGTCTGTTTGTCAATCTCTTCAGAGACGGGAGATGGCTGATAAATCATCATGGCGGTCTGGTCTGAACAGAGAAGATGAGGAAAGAGAACGTCTACATCAAAGGTGACATCACTGGATGTAGGAGGTATGTGGCGCTATGTTGGAGAGAAGATGCTATGGCTCCTTCCCCTGCCATTTGCAGAAGGAGGATTCAGAGCTGGGTGAGGACAGCCAAGGGGGTGGCAGGCCACAGGCGGGTGGCAGGGGGAACCACAAGCCTTGAGCAAGATCTGGGAAGGGAGGAGAGTGGAGTGGAGTAGCTTCCTGGCTGTAGCCTGCTGTTGTATATTGTATAATGTGAAGCAGGCAGTGCAGCCAGGACAGGCCCTCCCCTCTGTATGATGTGTAGAGCCGTGCTCTTCCACCCGGACCTACACACCTTTAATATCGCGCAGCTCCTCCTCCACTCCTCTTTTGGTGCCTTTAGGACTAGGAGGGAGGAAGTGAAACTGCAACAGCTCCTGCCATGGAACTACGTGGGGGGCAGTGTGAGTACAGGAGCTTTATGTTGGGGCCCTGCATGGTGGAGTATTGCAGTGGCGTTGCGAGGGGGGTGCGGTGGGTGCGTGACACCACTGATGGGGTGACACCCACCAGTGTCGGCAGAAGATAATTTATTCACTGCACTTGCCTGAAGCCGCGATGCTGTACAGGGAATCCCAGCTCTGACTCCATATATGGTTGTGTCCATATATGGAGTCAGTGCTATGAACATGAAGGGGGTGGCAACCTTTCAGAAATAGAGGCTAAATTAGATGTGCCCAAGCATACTGACAATCCTGGGGGACACTCAATGTAATTTAATCAAATTTAGCCTCTATTTCTGAAAGGTTGCCACTAGGATTCGAACTCACAACCCTTTGCATGAGAGGCAAGAACACTAACCACTGAGCTATGAGCTCAATGGTAAACTAAGCTGGAAAAACCTCATAGTAGTCTAGCAAGTATTAGGTATTCCCATACAGCAGAAGTATAATTTAATATTTTTTTTCAGTTTTTGTAAAAAAACATGACACAAAATAAATGTGTAATTACTATATAGTAATTACACATTTATTTTTTATTTAATGATACTTCTGCTGTATAGAAATACCTAATACCTGATACACTACTATAAGGTTTTTCCAGCATAGTTTAGCATTAAGCTCCATAGCTCAGTGGTTAGAGCTCTCGCCTCTGATGTGAATGGTTGGGAGTTCTAGTCCTGGTGAAAACCTTTTAGAAATAGAGGCTAAATTATGCATTCATGTATATCAGAAGTATGATAATATATATTTATACTTCTGATATATATATATATATATATATATATATATATATATATATAAAAAGTATTATATATGGGAAACTATTACTGAGGTTTTTAGCCATAATATTAGTACAGCAGGTTAATATGAAGCTCTGATGGGAGTGTGTGTGGAGGACACTGATGGGGGGATGTGTGCAGGACACTAATGGGGGGATGTGTGCAGGACACTGATGGGGGGGATGTGTGGAGGACACTGATGAAGGATGTGTGGAGAACACTGATGAAGGATGTGTGGAGGACACTGATGGGGGGGATGTGTGCAGGACACTGATAGGGGATGTGTGCAGGACACTGATGGGGGGATGTGTTGAAGACACTAATGGGGGGGATGTGTGCAGGACACTGATGGGGGGATGTGTGGAGAATACTGATGAAGGATGTGTGGAGGACACTGATGGGGGGGATGTGTGCAGGACACTGATAGGGGATGTGTGCAGGACACTGATGGGGGATGTGTTGAAGACACTAATGGGGAGATGATGTGCAGGACACTGATGGGGGATGTGTGCAGGACACTGATGGGGGATGTGTTGAGGACACTGATGGGGGATGTGTGCAGGACACTGATGGGGGATGTGTGCAGGACACTGATGGGGGATGTGTGCAGGACACTGATGGGGGATGTGTGGAGGACACTGATGGGGGATGTGTGGAGGACACTGATGGGGAGATGTGTGCAGGACACTGATGGGGGATGTGTGGAGGACACTGATGGGGGGATGTGTGCAGGACACTGATGGGGGATGTGTGGAGGACACTGATGGGGGGATGTGTGGAGGACACTGATGGGGGATGTGTGGAGGACACTGATTGGGGGATGTGTGCAGGACACTGATGGGGGATGTGTGGAGGACACTGATGGGGGGATGTGTGGAGGACACTTAGGGGGATCTAGGGAGGGATGTGGGGATGTTGGGATGGGAGGTCCTGGAGGGGTGTTTGGGTGGAAGCTCTGGAATGGGTGGGAGGTCCAATATGGTATGTGTCGGTGGGAGATCCGGGGGGCATAAAATTTTTGCTTTGGGGCCCAGTCATTTCTAGCTATGCCCCTGGGTGACACCACCAGGAGATGAGCGATTGCATTATGGAAGCACTCATCTCCCTACATTCATCTGTATCGCGATACAGATAAACACTGCAGCAGGGCAAGGGAGAGGCGTCTCCTTCTTTGTTCCTCTGATAGGCTGCTGGCCTTGTGCCGGTAGCCTATCAGAGGCCGGCGCAGGCGGCGCAATGACGTCATCGCGCCGCCAGAGCCGTACTGCTCGGGACACAGGCCAGAAGAGGCCTGCATCGCATCGCTGCCATGGAGGTACATATGTGTTTTTTTGTTTTGTTTTTCTGTATGCAAATATGTTGGGGGGGTGTGCTAAGCAGACAGAAGACAGACCGCCGGGGGTTGGGGTGGGGTGGCCTGCTGGGGGTGCTATAATTTGAACCCAAGCGATAACATGGATGGGGGTTTGGAGAGTAAACAGACAGCTGACGTGGGGGGGGGCGGGGCTAAGCATTCAGATCGCCGCCGGGGGGGGGGGGGTGACACCATTTTCTACCGCACCGGGTGACACTAGCCCTAGCAACGCCACTGGAGTATTGGGTACAGTGTGTCTATGTAGGATGAGGGTGAGACTCTTGCCTTCATCTTCATCATTATCATTTCAGCTGTACAGTGTTTGTTTGGAGTGGCCTATTATATGTAGGATGGGCTTAGAAAAATGGGAGGGGTCAATTTTTCTGCGCCGCACACTTTTTCTTTTTCTTTTCGGACCCCCCTAGACAAAATTTCTGGGTGCTCCCCTGTATACCACCAGCTTTTTATACCAATTCCTAATTTTGTGCATGGCGTTGTACCATTGCAGGATCTGATCCAAGCAATCCACTTCTCCCATGTACTGATTATAATCAAGGATCCAATCTGGCAGCATGGTTTAAGTTGGGGTTTCTCGGATCTGGACGGGTTGCTGCTGTGGCCAAATATTGTGGTCAGTACAAGGTCGTATTTTTTATCGTGATATCTGACACACAAAAGATTTTCACTGCTAAGTGCCCTGCTATCAGCCCTTGCTAGTGGTTGCCCAAGCATTGATTTTGCAATGTCTTTATTATTTCTCCATATAGAGCTACACACCACAGTTCCTCTGGTAGCAAGGTTTCTGAATAAAAGCAATTGTCCAAACACAAATGAAAACCTTTACCAGTGACAGTTTGAAGCAATGCCGAAAATATATGGTATGGTGCATATATGTAATGCATATGTAGTGCAGAAAGCGGTTAAATTCAGTTTTCCCACCAGAAATATATATGGTGTATCAAAAGGATATGCCATAACTGGTGGCAGGCTGACCACTGAGACCTCTACTGTACTAGGAGTACTTTCACACTAGCGTTATTCTTTTCCGGTATTGAGTTCTGTCCTAGGGACTCAATACCGGAAAAAAAATGATCAGTTTAATCCTAATCCATTCTGAATGGAGAGCATTCCGTTCAGGATGCATCAGTTCAGTCCATCTTGCGTTTCCTGGCCGGAGATAATACCGCAGGATGCTGCAGCATTTTTTCCGTCCAAAATTCCAGAACACTTGCCAGAATTCCGAATCCAGCATTCATTTCCATTGAAATGTATAAGTGCCGGATCCGGCATTAAAATTACTGTATTGAAGGATCGGGTCTTCAGTCTGTGCATGTGCAGACCTTTAAAAATGTGAAAAAGATAAATACCGGATCCATTTTTCCGGATGACAAGAGACGGATCCGGTATTGCAATGCATTTCTGAGATGGATCCACATCTGGATCCGTCTACAAATGGTATCTGTTTGCATACAGATTGCCAGATCCAGCAACACAAGTGTGAAAGTACCCTAAGGAATGAACATTCGGTGTCCCATTTGTAGAGCAAAGATGGTCACACTCATGGCGCACCTCTCAATTACTATACTTCACAGGCGGTACAGAACCAACTTTGTGAATGTTTTAACACTACATATTAGGGACTATAAGTTCAATAACTGAAGAATAAGTATGGTAACTTACTCTGCCCATTTCTCTAAGTTTTGTTAACATTACAACAATCGTGGAGTTATTTTCCCATAGCATTCTCCAGAAATCTTCAGTGGTCTCTGCAAGTGGTCCTTGTGTTGCAATATAAGCTTTCTGCTGCCTAAAAAATAAGACAATATATTAGTACCCCATATAAAAACACCATGATTGTGTGACATATAGACTATAGCATACCTGTATCCATCAATGAAACTGGCATTTATGTAATCTGACCCTTCTACTCCTCTGATTGGTTGCAGGCAAACCCTTGTGGTTTCATATGGCATGATGTTCACAAGGCGGTTCTTAAATTTGTTGCATGGAAGATTGGCACTGATGAATCTGGAAGTGTGAGCTTTCGAATTGGCAAGGCGCTGAAAATGCACAAAACATATTAATTACAACAGGATATTTAAAGAAGTTGCCCAGGATACATTTGTACAGTACATATAGAAATCTAAAAATGTGGAATCGAAGGGGTTGTATCATCTCATACATTGGGGGAATATTGCTAGGATATGCCCCCAATGTCTGCTGGTTATTTCTACATACACCACCACTGCCCAGCCCTTTAAAAATACATAATTTAGCAGTTTCCTCCACATGCTAACAACCTGTCGTTTGACCTCATATATTGTAATCCAATTTTGATTAGAACTGAAAATTCAGGGGATACTATATCTCCTTATGGAGAGTGACTAAGCAGCGCAAGGAGTCTTAAAGGGGTTGTCTCATCAGGGACAATGGGGGCATATCGCTAGGTTATGCCCCCATTGTCTTATAGGTACGGATACCTATATCGAGAATGGAGCCCCGCAAGGTGGTGGCTGGAGGACTCCGGTCCGACCACCACCAAGCCGACTCCTCATAGAAGTGAATGGGAGCGTACCACGCATGCGCGGCCCCCGCTCCCATTTGTTTATATGGGGCCGACAGAAATAGCCGTATTTTCGGAGGCCCCATAGAAAATAAATGGAGGGTGGCTGCGCATGCGCAGTGCGCCCTCCTTCACTTGTGGGGTTCTGTTTTCGATATAGGTGTAAGTCCCAGCAGTGGGACCTGCACCTATAAGAAAATGGGGGCATAACCTAGCGATATGCCCCATTGTCCATGATGAGACAACCCCTTTAAAGGCCAGACAAGGGTATGCAAATATATTTTTAGCAAGCTCTGCCTCTAATGCCACCAGATTTAAGGTAGGTATCCTTTAAAGGAAACTTGTCATCACTTTCTAAGCCTATTTATCCAATCACTTTTCTATAAATACCTTTTAATACATTAAGAATGATATTAAAATCAATCAGTTCAGAGAAAAAACTAAAATACATGTTCCCGCCATATATGTGAATGACCCTTAGATGAGTCCTGTCTCCTCCATGCTTCAGAGATGAGTCCAGCGTTCTCTGACTCTTGGAGTGCAGCCATGCCCACAAATGAATAAGATACAGCCTCTACGATTGCTCATCTCCACCCCTTCTCTTCCAAGTATCGCAGCTGCGCAGTATACATTATATGATCAGTGTGAGATGAGTAGTGTTGATGGCGAATATCGGCACTTAAAGAATTCGCGAAGATCTAGAATATAGTGCTATATCTTCGTAATCGCGAATATTCTAGATTTTTTTCATTAGTGAGTGAGGTGACTGGTTCTGCACATGCGCTGGATTTGGGACGTGAGTTCAGGAGGAGGGTAGGATCTTTAGATTCTGTCACTCTTATAATGGGAGGTGGGGTTAGGAATGGGAGGTGATGAGGTAAGCATTGGAGGTGGAGGTGTTTAAAAAAAAAAACTCCTAGGATGATTGGGGTGGGGCAGAACTATCTCAGAATGTCGATGATTCTTATGGTTAAAAACCGGTGACAGGTTCCCTTTAAGTCAATGTATATAGTATTCCCCGAATCCTGACCTAGGTCATTCACCCAGTTAGGCCAGTACTCTCTGCTCTGCACTGATGAAGGGTAATCACCCCGAAACAGCTGTCTGCAGATGAGGTGCTGGCTTAATTATTATCCAAGTCATGTCTTAAGGCCTGTTTAAAAGGTCGAACATTGACTTATACGATATCTATCTTACATCTGGTGGCATTAGAGGAAAAGCTTGCTAAGAGCTCACTTGCATACTATCTTCCCATGTGTGTGGGTATGTATGCAGCAGTGCTGTATGTGTATAATGTGCATATTGCAGTACCGTGTGCGTATGTATGCAGCAGAAATTTGTGTGTATATAACATCTGTGCTGTAAAATTTCATAGTCATGGAGAGGAGAGTAAAAAAAAAAAAAAAGAAATACTCTATCAGAAAAACATGGCAGGACACTAAAGAGCAGAAGACACATTTACTTGGATAGGTAAATTCAATGAGGTGACCACATGCACCATTGCTGTTTGTTACAATGGTCAGCAGATGACACACTAAGGTAAACAGGAGTTGACCAACACCATTAACTCCCTCTATGCTAAATCATAGAGTTAGTAATATTGCCCGTCTTATACACTATAAGTCTTATATTCCAAAAATACGGTATCAATACATCATTACTAATGTTTCACTAATGTACTTACCTTGAACTCCAACTCCATGCCTGTTACATGTTCTCCTATTTCAATCTGGGCTAGCTTCTGGATATATGTATATAGATTTCTAGCTGGAACTTCTGTGTTTCCGCATGCTACAGCTTCAAACAAGGCATCATGAATAAAGCTGTACTGGTCCTCTGTCTGGACCATATAGTTCCTCTGTGAGCGCATTAAGGTCACGTGACCATATATATCAACCGTTTTCTCATGCTTTATTCTCTCTAGCATTGCATCAATAACAATAAAACAGCCGGTTCGCCCAACTCCAGCACTAGAAAAAAGAATTTAAAAAATGCACAAACTAAAAAATGTCCATGTACAGAGATTTAAAGCAAACCATATGATTTCTAATATACTAAAATATCACATACAATAATAATAATATAGAATTTCTTAGAAGTGTCATGCCATGACTGATTTAAAAATGAAAATCAGACTTCATGTAGTCCATGATAATACCTTTCTAACAAAGCTAGAACCAGCCCTGTACCTCATATGGATCCAGAAATCTCCCCATTTACTGCCCTAAATGTTCTGCAGGATTATCTTAAGCTTGGCAGCTCAGGGGGCATGTCATTTCTGCTGCAGCTCTCTCCCTGTAACTGCCACAGCTTCTAACACAACATATGGCTGGTGGCAGTTGAAGCTTTAAACTGAGCACATTCGACCAGCTCCGTGAGATGGAGCTATACAGATTCATTTTATTGAACATCTTTCTGGCTATGATGACTTTTTAATTACATGCAAATAGAAATGTATTCAGATCCAGCTGATATAGAATATATTTTGTGACACAATCCCTTCAATGGGGTACAAGTATATGGGGTTTCTAAACCCTTTAAAACTGAACTTCTTTTGAGTAATATGTAATAGCACTGCCTATTGTGCGCCTTATCTTTGTGCCACAACTTCTATTTATAATGCTCTATGAGGTCATAGAGACATCATAGGAGCCAGAGCAGATAGAAACTACATCCACTCTGTCTGATGGTCTTCATGTAACATTTCATTTCCACTACATTTTCCTGTACAAAATCAGCTGTTTGTTGGGGTTTCAAAAATCTGAATCCATAGTGATCATGAGTTACACCATTATCAATCAGTTCTTTGAAGGAGCTGCTATGCTCCAGTGAGTACCACGACCCTTTCATAATTTACCAGGTTCGAACTTTTAGCTAGACAACCATTTTGTGTCTTTACCTCTGTCATCTCCTCTGCAGTAAGTCTAACATTCTGACATTTCCTGTATTACCCATTATGTTCGGTTTATTTTGACTACTACTATATGGCCCCTTTCAGACGAGCGTGTCCGGATTAGGTCCGGATGCGTTGCGGATGCGTTCAGTGAAAACTGTGCGATTTCACAGGCAAAGCCATTCAGTTTTGCCTGCGATTGCGTTCAGTTGTTCAGTTTTTTCCGCGCGGGTGCAATGCGTTTTGATGCGTTTTTCACGCGCGTGATAAAAAACCGAAGGTTTACAAACAACATCTCCTAGCAACCATCAGTGAAAAACGCAACGCACCCACACATGCTTGCGGATGCAATGCGATTTTCATGCAGCCCCATTCACTTCTATGGGGCCCGCGTTGCGTGAAAAACGCAGAATATAGAACATGCTGCGATTTTCACGCAACGCACAAGTGATGCGTGAAAAACAACGCTCATGTACACAGCCCCATTGAAATGAATAGGTCAGGATTCAGTGCGGATGCTATGCGTTCACGTCACGCATTGCACCCGCGCGGAAAACTCGCTCGTGTGAAAGGGGCCTATCTCTCTTGTGTAGTAATGATAGAGACATAATTAAAACTGACTGTACCTGCAGTGTACAACAATAGGTCCTGCATCAGGAGGGTTGCAAGTTTTTACTCTTCTAAGGAATGCCAGGAATGGAGTTGGGTACTCTGGAACTCCATGATCTGGCCAGGCTGTAAACTGGAATTGTCGCACTTCTCTCTTCTCACTGGAACCATTCTGTTAAAAAGAACGTCTTGTCAATCATTCAATTTAAATGAAGAAATGTCTAATAGACGATGACAGTCTTCAATTCTAAGAGAAATATAACACAGCCCAACTTCATATCCTGACGTATCGCACATGTAAAGAAGGCATTGAAGCAAGATTTATTTGAAGAGATCACCACCATCTAAACTGACAGATAAATCCAGCCTGACTTGGTATATGTTCAAACGAAATTGTGAAATCAACTCTGTGGAAGACTCCCTTTCCATTTTTACATTTAACATACCTTATGTAGGGAAAAGGTTCTCACACAGAAAGTCGCCAGTTCAATTGTATCTAGTAGTGTCACTTGAATCATTCCATATGTATCTGCACCTCTACTTGGCCAATACTGGTCACATTTGATCTGTAAGCAAAAATGCATTTGTTAGGGGTAATATTCTGAGAAATGGCATTCCAGTTCCCTGCTTTAAAAGTCTTGAAATAAAAACAAAGCAGTGAGATGCATGTTTCCTTTACACTTGTTTTTTTGAAGTTTACTTTATTTTCAACAGTAATGCCCCTTTCACACGGGCGTGATTTCCGTGTGGGTGCAATGTGTGAGGTGAACGCATTACACCCGCACTGAATCCGGACCCATTCATTTCAATGGGGCTGTGTACATGAGCGGTGATTTTCCCGCATTACTTTTGCGTTGCATGAAAATCGCAGCATGTTCTATATTCTGCGTTTTTCACGCAACGCAGGCCCCATAGAAGTGAATGGGGCTGCGGGAAAATCGCAAGCATCCGCAAGCAAGTGCAGATGCGGTGCGATTTTCCCGCATGGTTGCTAGGAGACAATCGGGATGGGGACCCGATCTTTATTATTTTCCCTCATAACATGGTTATAAGGGAAAATAATAGCATTCTAAATACAGGGTTAAAAAGGGAGGAAATCCGGCACTCAAAATTGATGAAGTCGTAGGTTCCTTTATTTGGTCATGCGATATATCAGGTACAGAATGATTCATAACCAGTGATGCGGCAGTCTACGCGTTTCAAACGACAACGTTCTTATTCATGATTCCCAGTCGAATAAGAACGTTGTCGTTTGAAACGCGTAGACTGACAAGGGCATCACTGGTTATGAATCATTCTGTACCTGATATATCACATGACCAAATAAAGGAACCTACGACTTCATCAATTTTTAATTGTCGGATTTCCTTCCTTTCAACCAATTACAACAAGGCCAAATCCTTTACATCCGTGCACCTAGCAAGAAAAGGCGGGTGAGCTGGAATCAAATTACCTAGAGACCATTTTTGAATACAGAATGCAAAGTAAAATGGGTGTTTGAGAGTTAAAAATAAAAGTAACTCACCTCCTCTAATTGAGTGCGTAGCTGCCGGTCTCCTGTTCTGTCTTCAGCTGGTGGGTAAAGGATCTTCCGTAACGTCACTGGGTCACATGGTCCATTGTGATGGAAGCATGTGATTGGACCATGTGACCCAGTGATGTCACAGAAGGTCCTTTACCCCCCCGCCCCGGCTGAAGACAGAACAGGAGACCGGCAGCAACGTGATCATTTGGAGGGGGCGAGTTACTTTTTTTTTATTTTTAACCCTCAATCACCCATTTTACTTTGCATTCTGTATTTAGAATGCTATTATTTTCCATTATAACTATGTTATAAGGGAAAATAATAAAATATACAGAATACTCAACCCGAACCTGAACTTCAGTGATGAAGTCCGGCTTCGGGTTTGGGTACCAAACATGCCGATTTTTCTCACGTGAGTGCAAAACGCATTACAACCGTTTGCAAACGCGCTGAAAAATTGCGCATTTTCCCGCAACGCACCCGCCTCTTATACGGGTGTCAAACATGATGCCCGTGTGAAAGAGGCCTAAAACAGATAGACCCTTTAACCCCTTCAGGACCCTGGCATTTTCCATTTTTGCATTTTCGATTTTCAATCCCCGCCTTCCCATAGTCCTAACTTTTTTATTTTTCCATTCACATAGCCTTATGAGGGCTTATTTTTTGCGGGACAATTTGTACTTTCTAATGGCACGATTTACGGTTGCATGCCATGTAGAAGCAGAAAAAAAATTCCAAATGGGGTAGAATTGGGAAAAAACACAATTCTGATAAAGGTTTTTATTTATTTTTTTACACTGTATACTATGTGGTAAAATTAACCTGTTACCTTCATTCTCCAGGTCAGTACGGTTACAACGATACCACACTTATATAATTTTTCTTGCATTTTAATACTGAAAAAAAAATTAAAACCTTTGAGGAAAAAAAAAAAATGTATAACCATATTCTGACCCCTATAACTTTTTGGTAGTTATGTTTACGGGGCTGGGTGAGGGCTCATTTTTTGCAGGACGATCTGTTCTTTTCAGTGATGCAAATTTGAAGTGTGTGTGACTTTTTGATCACTTTATATAAAAAAAATTATTGGGTAGCTGAAGTGACAAAAAATGGCAAATTAGCTGTTTTTATTTTTTTCCCTATTACACCATTTGCTGTATTCCATTAACATTGTTATAGTTTAATTGTATGGGCATTTTCGCGTACAGCGATGCCCATGATGTTTATATTTTTTTTTTTGTTAAGTATTTTTATTTTAAGAGAAGGGGGATGATTTGAACTTTTAGGTTTTTAATTTTTTTTATATCTGTAAAAACTTTTTTTTACTTTTTTAAAATGCACCTTGGGTGACAAATAACTGGCAATCATTAGATTAGCCATTGTATTCATTGATGGCTGAATAGCCATCATTGTTGAACACTTCATTTGGAATCTAACAATACAATGCTGCCACCTAGTGGCCGTATTGGTATATTCCTGAAATAAGCAACAAAGTCTCAAGCAGGCTTCGGCTATTTCAGCAATGTAACAGGTTCCCCGATCTCAGTTGGAGAATGCTGTTACCGGACCGGAAGCGCGCGATGCTGTGGTTACATTTGACCATGGCATCTGAAGGGAAAATGTATGCAATCAGCCTTATGGCTGATTGCATACATGTGCCGCGGGTCTCTGCTCTTTAAAATAGCAAAAACACAGTGGCTTTGGCGCCTGCTGCACGTGCGAGTGGGCACCATGTTTAGGGAACGGACTTCCGCTGTACATATACGGCGGAGGTCCTTAAGGGGTTAAAGATTGAATCCAATTAACCTAAATCCATCCTTAGAACAGCCACACAAACATCCATTCTCTGCCTGTCCCTTAATGCCCTGAAACTATGCCTAACCCTCTTCCCAGTCCTGGTTGTTTGATACTCAAACACCAACAGTAGTTTAATCCACGCTGACCCAGATTGCACAGTTGCAACCCAGTAAGGCCTAATTCACACGTCCATATTTTTTTCCGCATTATTTCCGCAAAAATGCGGAAATAATGCGGAAGATATGCTAACCCATTCATTTCAATGGGTCCGGAAAAGATCATTTTTGCAATGCGGAACCGTAAAAAAAGTAGAGCATGTCCTACTTTTGTCCGCAAATTGCAGACCGTAGCCCCATTGAAGTGAATGGATCCGCATAAATCCGGATGACATGCGGAAAGGTTACTAAAGTCATCCGTATTTACGGATCCACAGGAAATGAAAAGTTACCCTGGAAACATCTTATTTTTTTCTTGTTCTTCCAGATTTTTGCGGAAATTAGGAAACACGGAAGGTATACGGAGACACTAAAAAACAAAAACAGAAGAATTTTGCAGAAACACGGATCCGCAAAAAAACGGACCGTGATTCTGGAAAGAAAAATTACTGACGTGTGAATAAGGCCTAAGAGCTTACAATTTTTTGGACTTAACAAATACATATTAAGAGCCCATATGTTAATATTCAGTGTATTTTAGTGGGTTTTTTTTTTGTTTTTTTTTAAAGGGCTTACTAACTTTCTGGATAGAATTTCACTCCATATATTCTAATTCATGTCCAGGCTTTTTAACGTCCTGCTTGTTTGGACTTCTAGCACGGCAAACAGTCTTAGTTAACTTTCTCATTCAGACCATTCACTCCAGCCAGAAAGGAAAGGGGGATAAGTGACTTAATTACAGCATTAGAGACTCAGAGACCCAATCTGGGTAAAAGTGTTTCCACTACAAAACAAAATAAGCCAAACTTGGCTATAAACCTTTCTTGACCCAGATTAATTACTAAGTAAGGCTACATGCACACGACAGTTGTTTTTTGCTGTCCGCAAATCAGGATCCGCAAAAAAAAAACTGATGGTCCATCAGTTTTTTTTGGAGGATTCCTTTGTTTTCACAGATCCCTTGTAATAAATGCCTATCCTCGTCCGCAAATGAGAAAAAAGTAGGACATGCACTACTTTTTTTGCTGAAGGGAAACACAGACAACGGACGTGGAACACAAACGGATGAACTGTCAGCATTTTTTTGCTGACCCATTGAAATAAATGGGTTCCTATCCGCAAAAAAATTGGAAGCCGAGAAAAACAACTGTCGTGTGCATGTAGCCTAAGTCGTAGCTTTTATTTCACACTTTAAAATCAAATGTGAGCCTGAAGATGCGTTTTAAAATTAGCTGTGTAGCTGCATCAGCTGTAATACATATAACTGCTGTATAGGTTGGGGAGATGTGCACTCTCTCCCTCACCCTACAATTGGTATTAATCAGTCAGATTCCAGGTAAAGATGTAAGGCTAGGTTCACACGACGACATTTGTCGCGTGACAAATAGGGCACAACTTCACTGCAACATTTGTTGCGCGACATTTTGTCGCACTATTGTCGCGCGACAATTTTTATAATGGGAGTCTATGGTGTCGCATTGTGACATGCTGCGACGCGACAGTCGCAGAAAAACCCATCTTGAATGGATTTTTTGCGACTGTCGCGTTGCAGTCGCAGCATGTTGCATGTCGCAATGCAACACCATAGACTCCCATTATAAAAATTGTCGCGCGACAATAGTGCGACAAATGTCGTCGTTTGAACCTAGCCTAATACCTGCTCAGATTGCAAAAACCACTGTGTTTGAACTAATCTGAGCAGCGAACACACTGCTAAATCTGCATATGTGACAACCTTATTGGTCAACAACAGATTGGCCTTTATAAAATGCTCTACAAGCTGGTCTTAGGTACAATCTGATTTAATTTTCTTGCACAGAACTGCCGAAACGAAAATGTAAAACAGAACAAACATTCTAAAAAAAAAAGTTCTATGAATATAGACTGGCACAAATTTTGGTTCTCACAAAATTTGCTGCTGTACCAAAGAAAAAAATAAAAGTATCTTTATACTGGATCTAGTGCGGGTACCAACGATTTACATTTTTTTCTTTGATTTCAATTGATTTCAATTGTTTTCCTGTTTGGAGAGAGCTGTTCCATTTAGTCCAAGTGATGCGGATCGTGGGTCCCTTTCTGCTGATCTGAACCTCTGTTGGGGCCTAAACAGTGTTTTATAGTTGTTGTGGCTGATCACAACACCACTAGGTGAGCACCTCCAATTTCTGCTTATCTTTATATACTCTGTCACAAAAGGTATTACGATGTTGCTCTCTGCTTCATTTTATTGTAGCTCAACAAAGTTTGCTGCTTCAGTGTTGTTAGATCTTTTCATCGGATGTTTCTATGGTATACTGAAGTACAATTATTTTGATCTTTCCTTGACAAATACATCAAATTTATGCAAAGTGTTGTCCCTTCTTTGTCAAGACTTCTGCAATTTGCTCTGGCATGTTTGATATCAGCATGTGGGTCAAATCCCATTCTTGCCCAATCAGTATGCTTGAAAAAGGGCCGCCTGAACTAAAGGCACGGAAAATTACTGTTTGATTATAGCACTTTATAGGCTGGTTGAAATTAAAAAATGCATGTTAAAACAAAAAAATCGGTGTGCAGTCTGAATTTTATTTTCCTATGAATCACCAAAAATAATCCATAGCCTTAATGTTATTTTATTAATACAATTAAAAATATCAAACACAATTAATATGATGGGAGTTTAATCAAGATTCCTACCCCCCAAAACTCCAGCAAGTTGCTATTCATTGCACATATATATAAAAAATCCATGTTATTTGTGGCCTGAATCCGCTACATATCAGTCAGAAGTAACAATTCTACTCACACTATCTGTGTCATAGAGATATATAAGTATGGCACTATCCATATAATAAACTGCACGCAAGTCTAGTAATGAGCAATAAGCATTAGTAAATAATTCATTAATTTGCACTGTAGCACGATATCACTTGCCTACTTTGACACTGCATGTCTGGGTTCCTCCACGCGCGTTTCGCGTAAGATTCATCAGGAGATGACATAGGATAGTGTAAGGGTATTGATAAAAGAACCATCCTCCAATAGGACGGTGTGTATGTCATGTGAGCGTTAACGGAGTGACATGGGCACTAAGCTGTTAAAGAGATATGTATATGTCACAAGATCGTTATCGGAGTGACGATGGCGCCTGGCTGTTTGGGTACTCCGAAACTTCCCCCTTCCACCTGAGACCACTTACCCCTGAGGCCGATCACGTGGTGCGTAGCTCCACGCAACTGTGTCATCTGGGAACCTGTCACATGTGGCAAAGTGGTGGACGAGGCTTGAGAGTCTAAAACTGTCATGCGCACAACTCCAATATACCTATCAAAGGGATCTGTTGGCATTACTTTAGCCTCTATATTAATAACCACTATATTATTGATTGAACTGTGAAACCTTCTTATATCCCCAAATAGCCATTTATTAATTGAATTAACATTAATGTGTATGCGTGAAGGCATAAACATAAAGTGAATTATTATTTTTTTTTAAACATCAAAGTGTTCAGTGACACTAATACAATATAATAAATATTAAGTAAACACATTTGTGCCCATGATTAAAGATTAAAGTGTAAGATAAACAATTATGCATGATTACTTTAGACAAGTGTTAAAAAGTATAAAAAGGTGTCTCAAACAATATTATAATTGAAGGCGCATACTTTGAAAGTGATAAAAAGTAAAAAATAGAAATGAGTTGACTAATTCTATAAAACAAAATTAAGCCCATCAGTCCACTCCCAATAAAAGGGATCTATATTATAACCATAGATAAGTTCAAAAATCCACCGCTCAACCATAAATGGAACACCTCATTCTTATCTCCTTCTTTTTTAATTTCTGTTTGTCTTTCTTTATCTCTACTTTTATTTTTCTCTCTCTCTCTCTTTGCATTTTTACTTTCTTTTTTCATCTTGCTCTTCCATTTTTCTTAGATGTGATATGCTCCACACCTCTTCTCGTTGTCTTTTCTGGTTCCACCTCTATACACCCATCCAATCTGAAGATTTTTCATATATATATACGCAGGGTAGGAATCTTTATTTACCCCCATCATATTAATTGTGTTTGATATTTTTAATTGTATTAATAAAATATGTTTTTATGGGAACATTAAGGCTATGGATGGTTTTTGGTGATGTATAATTGTTAAAAGTAGCTGTTCTCTGGGGGCGTGGCCTGGTCGGGCATGTGAGGCTCTCGTCCTGCTTCCCTGCCATCCTGCACCATCCTCAGTCTGCAGCATCACTCAACACCTACACGGACCACGGGCAACCTTTCTGTGCTGTGCGGCTCCCTCCTGCGCCGAAATGACGCGCACCGGAAAGAAGAAAAGGGAGCAGAGGGATGTTGGGCCTCTGTCAACACCAAAGCAAGATAGTGATACGGCAGAGGTGCGGGCTGCGGAGCTCGCGGCCCACCTGAGTAGATATGCATGTTCCACCTCTGTGCCAACCATCAGTTCCCCTGTAAAACCCTTTGGGGAGCCCATACAAGACCCTACTGCAGGCCCTGAAAAGACATATATAGTCCCCAAGATGGCAGCCCCACCATAAGCAGCAGGGCAGGATATGCAGGAAGGCACCCTCCCAGCTGAGGCACCAGCTACACACATGGAGCGAGAGAACAAATATGGGCAGCTTACAGGAAAATGTCTCCCTCATCAGACAAGATCTCAGGCAGGTGACTGAGAGGATCAAAGAGGTGGAAGACAGTGTGAGCACTATTGAGGATTGGCTACCCCCTGTGAAGAGAGATCTCGGCAGAATCATACATAATGTGTCTTTATTGATGTCGAAAACCAACAACCTAGAAAATAGGTCACACAGAAATAATCTCAGGGTGATTGGGGTCCCCAAAAAGGCTGAGGGATCCGACCCAGTGGTGTTTTTTTGAAGATTGGCTGGCCCTTAAATTCGGCAAGGACTCTCTGTCTCGTGTGTTTGCCATTGAAAGAGCACATAGGGTGCCATTCTGTGCTCCGCCACCGCTCTCTTAAAGCTTTAGCGAACACTGGTTGAATATGTCTCCTGCAAGCCGATGGGACTTTTGTGGATCCAGCCCAGTAAACAAGGCAGACATAGCAGAGCTGGAGAGGGTTCAGAGGAGGGCAACTAAAGTAATAACTGGAATGGGGCAACTACAGTACCCTGAAAGGTTATCAAAATTAGGGTTATTCACTTTAGAAAAAAGACGACTGAGGGGAGATCTAATATCTATGTATAAATATATCAGGGGTCAGTACAGAGATCTCTTCCATCATCTATTTATCCCCAGGACTGTGACGAGGGGACATCCTCTGTGTCTGGAGGAAAAAGGGTTTGTACACAAACGTAGAAAAGGATTCTTCACGGTAAGAGCAGTGAGACTATGGAACTCTCTGCCTGAGGAGGTGGTGAGGTGAGTACAATAAAGGAATTCAAGAGGGGACTGGATGTATTTCTGGAGTGTAATAATATTACAGGTTATAGCTACTAGAGAGGGGTCGTTGAACCAGGGAGTTATTCTGATTGCCTGATTGGAGTCAGGAAGGAATTTTTTCCCGAACTGGATGGACAAATGTCTTTTTCTGTCTTATATACTATGTTACTATGTAGCCCGGTTCGAGAACGTGCCTGATAAGTGCAATATATTGCTTTTGTTTTCTACTTTCTTCTCTTGCCTTATTACTGTGGTTATCTTTGCAATACAATATCTATAACAGATTTATACTAATACGTACTATTGGTTCACAAGAGGTAGGATACTTCTGCTAGAGTATACATGGTTGCCCGAGGTCATTTAGTAGAGAGGACATAGTTATATAGTGCATGATTGGCTCAACTGTTGCGCACTGCAGACTTTAATAAATAGGAGGCAGGATGGAGAAGCAACTTTGCTTAATGATTACTCAAAATATGTTTTTGATTGTTTTTTTAATATGCCGGCGCCCGGTTACAGGAAGTTTTTCCGCCTCAGGTGTATTCTTTGAGCTACATCTTTTATGGAACATATTTTTTAAAAAGCATTCTATGTTGATGATGTTTACATTGTTTATGTGGGTTCGGGGATTGGGTGGGTCCAGCGATGGGACGGGTGCATTGATAATTTGGCTTTGGGGGGGATGCTCGGAAAACCAGAATTCTTGAGCTCTTTCTCCTAAAATGATTTACTACCATGCAGAGTATGGCTGACAAACTTAAAATTGTAGGATGGAATGTGAGGGGACTGGGAGAGGCAGCAAAACACGCAGCGGTATTCCTAGTGCTGCAGCATTATCAGCCTGCAGTGATTTGCCTGTCAGAGACGCATATGATTCCCACCTCTACTCATTTGCTGCGCAAACTGTGGCTGGGTCATTCTTATCACTTAACATTCTCCACACATTCCAGGGGGGTGAGTGTTTTTGTGCACAAATCTGTACCATTTATATGTCACTCGTCTCGTATAGATACTATGGGGAGATATGTGTGCCTGCATTGTACCTGTTACCACTCCTCCTTTGTCTTAGCTGTGGTATATATTCCTCCCCCCTATAGTGGTGAAGTTTTGAAAGAGATAATGGCCTATGTTGAGAGGCTCCCTCCGTGTCCCATTTTAATTATAGGAGATTTTAATAATTGTGTCATGACCGTAGGCAGGGACACGCACACATACAGTGAGCCCTAACTTGAACCCAGCCCGCTGACCCTGTCTACTTGCAGAACAAGTCCTAAGCGACAAGTCCACAACTAGTCGACGGTCCCCATACTGGTAAGTGCAGAGATTCAAACCAAGGACAGACAAACAAACACCAAGAGGAAGTCGTGCCAGAAACAGTCAAACCAGGAGATCAATACCAAACACAACCACTAAGCGGAAGAAGGTAGCAATAACAAGCCAAAGGTCAATACCGGACAGGAAGCAAGTACAGAATCACTGAGCAGAGGGAAAGGTCAAGTCCAAAAACAACAGTCCAATTCACACAAAGGTTGCAGAGCACAGCAAGGAAACCTATAACTGGCAAAGGATGATTACCAGTAGCTGGCTTAAAAAAAGAGCTAATCACCTGAGCGCTGACCTCACCGGGGGTCGTAACTCAGGTGTGACATCACCAGGGGGCCGTCTAGAGGGGCGTGACCTACATGGTGTTGAGAGGGGGCGTGGTCTAAGCACAGAGTCACCAATGGGCATGGCCTAACAGCCCGCCTGGCACCGTGCTGCAGTGTCCGAACCCCATACTGCAGCGCTGGAGCTCGGACAGGCAGGTTGGTGACAAATTGTCTGTCCGTTAGGCTGGACAGGCTGGAAGTGTCAGGTGCAGATAGAGACACTAATTTTGCCACAGTATTGCGAGAGCTGGATTTGCATGATATCTGGCAAGTGAGGAATCTGGATATTCGCCGATTCTCCTGTTTTTCCAGCTCTCACCATTCTCTCTCTAGGATTGACCTGGCTATTGGATGCCCGAATATGTTATCATTGGTGGTGGATGCTGCCTACCTCGAGGAGTCTATCTGACCATTCTCCTATACTTGTAGTGCTCCAGTTGGGTGTAAAGAGAACTTTTGGTGTTGGTACCTGGAGGCTCAACCCTTTTTGGCTGCAGCTGGTGGACAGTGGGAGGTGGGGGGGTATCAAAGAGGAGCTCCGGGAATTTTTTGTTATAATAATACCTGTAAGGCCTTTATCCGTGGATTATACATCCAGTGGATTAGTTGCCATAAAACAAGTTCCGGAGACACTTTAAAACAGCTCCAAGCCCTAGTCATGGAAATGGAAAATAGATTTGTTAACCACCCCTCACGCGAGCATGAGACGTTGGTGACGGAGCAGGCAGACGTAAAGGAGCATTTACTTCATACCGCTGATAATAGACGCTTTTTACTTAAGCAAAAATACTTTGAGGCTGGGGAGAGTTCTGGCAGACTGTTGGCCAGGATTGTTCGGGCACAAGATGGTCCATCAAAATTTCTGTCCATCCAAGGAACTGATGGATCTTTGGTCACGACAGATATTCTGCGGGTATTCCACACATACTATAAAACTTTGTATCAATCTCAGTCAGCAGTGGACCCTCAGGGTATTGTAGACTACCTTGCTGAAATCACTACCCCACAGCTTGCGGTGGAGCACGCGGCCTACTTAGATCAACCGCTGTTATTGAAGGAACTAGAGGTGGCGCTTAGTTCATTCCCGAATAAAAATAGCTCCCGGGATGGATGGTTTACTGGCTTTTTTTAAAAAATATAGCACTCTATTACTACCACAGTTGCTATCTGTGTTTAATGACTCCCTTCAGAGATGAGATCTACCTGCCTCTATGAAGGAGGCAAAATAGTTGTATTGCCAAAGCCCGGGAAGGACCCGACTCTCGCCGTTTCGTATAGACCGTTCTCTCTATTAACATCTGAAGGTAAGATACTGGCGAAGGTACTGGCGAACAGGCTACAAGCAGTTATCTCGACCATTATACATAGTGATCAAGCGGGTTTTATGCCTGATATCTACCTCGATTAACCTTAGACGGTTATTTCTTAACATTCAGAGACGGTCGGAGTCGGCAGGACATCGGGCCATACTATCCCTTGATGCTGCCAAAGCCTTCAATAGTGTTGAATGGCAATATCTATGGGAGGTTTTAAAAGTCATGTGATTTGGGAACACCTTTATCTCCTGGGTTCAACTATTATATTATGGCCCCAAAACTAGGATTAGAGCAAATGGTGGTTCATCGGAAGTCTTTGAGTTGGGAAGGGGTACACGTCAGGGATGCCTGCTGTCCCCCTTCTTTTAGCCATAGCAATCGAGCCACTTGCATGCCTGCTTCGATTTTCAAATAGAATTGTGGGGTTCCCCATGGGAGCCAGATAGTAACGCGTGTCCTTATACGCAGACGACATGGTCATAAACGTGGTCGATGTGGAAGGCTGATTGGGCCCCATAATGTCCCTTATACAGGACTTTGAAGACAGGTCTGGTCTTCGTATAAATTGGGACAAGTTCATTCTGTTCCCGCTAGACCCGGCCCCTGTTGGCCTCTCCCTTCTGTCAACTCAGCTGCAGGTTGCACATAACTTTAAGTATTTGGGAATCAGGGTTTTATCAAATATTGGGTATTACGTGAAAAATAATTTAGATCCACTCCTGAATAACATGTCTGAAAAAATCAATGCATGGTGTAAACTACCAATGTCTGAAATAGGTAGAGGCAATTTCCTTAAAATGATACTTATGCCGAAACCTATGTATGTCTTGCATAACTCCCCTGTGTGGATTCCACAATGGATCTTTTTTTGAATACAAAGGTTGTTTAGAAGCTTGATCTGGCACAAAAAACGGGCCAGGATCCGACTGGATACATTACAAAGAGGGAAGGATGCAGGGGGTCTCACTATTCCTAATCCATGGCTATATTTTATTTCCTCACAGATGCAGCAATTGAGAGATTGGGGAAGGACTCCTGGGTACAACGCATCTGCACGGCTGATAGCCCACATTATAGAAAATTAATCTCCTATAGTCTTACTGGAACATAGCAGTCTCTCTGATAAGGTGGTTGGGATATCCTACCCATACTTTGATACATAAGGTTTGGCATAGGTGTCGGAACTTGCTGTCTATAGGGGCTTCACTCAGGTCACTACCTTGTGGAAAAATCCTCAGTTGCCTGAAATGTTTCGCCTGGAAGGGTTCTCTCCATGGGAATGGAAGGGTGTGATGATTTTATATCAGCTGCAAAGAGAGGTTGTGTTTAAATCATTTGAGCAACTCAGGAGTGAGTTTGCCCTTCCCCATACGGCCTTTTATCAATGTTTGCAATTAAGACACGCATTCCGGGCTCAGGCAAGGTCTGTGTCGCTTATATGTACAAAAGTCCCACTGTTGCAACAGACTCTCACATGTGGCTCCTCGAGCGGACTAATATCATCCATATATAGAAACTTGTTTGTAAAATCTGTGAAGCAAGACTCCCTTGGAGTCAAACAAAAATGGGAGGGGGAGGTTGGTTCTATTTCAGAAGAGCAATGGAAATCAGTACTAGCACTGACACCTCAGTTATCAATGTGCGAGGGCCAACGTATGTCTTAATTACTTCTTGTCCATCGGGTATATCGGACTACATCCTTTCTGTTCAAGTTCGGGTTAGGAATGATGCTTCTTGCCCTAGATGTGGGAAGAGCCCTGCATCCCTAATTCACATGTTCTGGGAGTGTACGGAGCTTAGGACTTTTTGGACAGGTGTGTTAACTTGTATTAAAGAAGCATATCAAATTGCGGTCCCGCCTGGTCCGAGGGCTTGTGTGTTGGGAATATTGGACATTAACAACCGTAATTCACGCCTGGGGTGCAGCGTCTGCTCTTCCAGGCCAGGAAATTAATTGCTAAATACTGGCTTAGACCGTAGCCCCCATCTAGGGGCTGAATTCTTGAACAGAATGGGCAAGATCCTCCATCTGGAAAAGGGTGTATACAGGGTGGGCCATTTATATGAATACACCTTAATAAAATGGGAATGGTTGGTGATATTAACTTCCTGTTTGTGGCACATTAGTATATGTGACGGGGGAAACTTTTCAAGATGGGTGGTGACCATGCGGCCATTTTGAAGTCGGCCATTTTGAATCCAACTTTTGTTTTTTCAATAGGAAGAGGGTCATGTAACACATCAAACTTATTGGGTATTTCACAAGAAAAACAATGGTGTGCTTGGTTTTAAAGTAACTTTAATCTTTCATGAGTTATTTACAAGTTTCTCTTTGTTTACAGCCATTGACATGTCGCCGAGGTTAACACGTGAGGAGCGGATAGAAATTGTGTTGATGTCTGTTGAAAGCAGTAACCGGGTCATTGCAGCAGATTTTAATGCAAAAAACCCTACAAGACCACCTATCTCCCATGCTACAGTTAGCAAACTGCTTGCTAAGTTTCTTGAAATTGGTTCAGTGTTGGATTTGCCAAAATGTGGACGCATGAAATCTGTCACTAATGAAGAAACATCAGTGGCTGTCTTAGCTTCATTCAGCAAGAGCCCACAGTGTAGCACTCGCCGCATGTCACTGGAGAGTGGCATTAGTCGAACATCCAGATCGGGCACTGAATTTGCAGAATGGGCAAAACAAAAATTGGAACAGGACCGTCAGTTTACGCAGAAGATTTTGTTCAGTGATGAGTCAAACTTTTATGTGAATGGTAAAGTTAACAAACAAAACCACCGCTATTGGTCTGACACTAACCCACATTGGATAGATCCCTCCAAGACTGTTGGAACAAAAAAAGTGATGGTATGGTGTGGTATATGGGGTACAAAGATAGTGGGGCCATTCTTCATCAATGGAAACCTCAAGGCCACTGGATATGCAAAATTGCTACATGATGATGTGTTTCCCTCTTTATGCACTGAAGCTGGCACGTTCCCTGAGTTTTTCCAGCAAGATGGTGCACCACCACATTATGGGTGTCAGGTCCAAGCATTCCTAGATGAACAGTTTCCTGGAAAGTGGATTGGTCGACGTGGGCCAGTTGAATGGCCCCAAGGTCTCCTGATGTGACCCCCTTAGACTTTTATATTTGGGGTCATCTGAAGGCAATTGTCTATGCTGTGAAGATACGAGATGTGCAGCACCTGAATCTACGGATACTGGAAGCCTGTGCTAGCATTTCTCCTGCGGTGTTGCTATCAGTGTGTGAAGAGTGGGAGAAGAGGGTTGCATTGACAATCCAACACAATGGGCAGCACATTGAACACATTTTATAAGTGGTCAGAAACTTGTAAATAACTCATGAAAGAATAAAGTTACGTTAAAACCAAGCACACCATTGTTTTTCTTGTGAAATTTCCAATAAGTTTGATGTGTCACATGACCCTCTTCCTTTTGAAAAATCAAAAGTTGGATTCAAAATGGCCGACTTCAAAATGGCCGCCATGGTCACCACCCATCTTGAAAAGTTTCCCCCCTCACATTTACTAATGTGCCACAAACAGGAAGTTAATATCACCAACCATTCCCATTTTATTAAGGTGTATCCATATAAATGGCTCACCCTATATATTAAAAGGCAGTGTTTTGCCAAGTTTACCATAATCTGGGACAAGTGGTTATCTTATAGGACTACTGCGGTATAACTTGGCCTATGAATATCTAGGCTGTGTTGGGAAGAGTGGTTTCAGTGATACATGGGGTTTTGGATCATGCATATATGAGACGGGACTGGGAAGAGAAATTATGGTGGGCGACCTGGAGTGGAGAATTCCCGAGAATAGCTCACCATGGAGAGGGTGGGGGATGAGCTTATACTTGTTGTCGGTTGTGTCTTCCTCGATGCCATTATACCTTGCACCTATATTAGAGGTGGTATTGTACCCGTCTGGTCACTGGAGGGGGGGGTAGGTGCCAGAGATAGGGGCAGATTATTCAATACTCTTTTGTACCACAAGTGAAGGGGTATGTCTCTGTATAGTGTGCCTTTATTATTGAAAGCTAGCTGTCATTTATGAAAATGTCTTGATAACTGTCTGAATGGCCAACAGGAATGCATATATCCAACGCTATATCTTCTGAAGTTCTTTTTTCTGTTTGTAAATTGAAAAATTGTTAATAAAAATTATTTGATTAAAAAAAAAGGTAGCTGTTCTCAGTTACGATATGTTAAAGATTGGGAATAGTGATTGTTTTTTTCCTATGAATGTTTAGATTGACGGGCGAACAAGGATCATAAAAAAGTGTGTACCCAACAAAGCCTTAGGGTGCTGGCACACAGTGCAATTCTGTCATGCATTCAGGATGCAGTTTTTTATTGTAGCTATCTGAAATTAATTAAATCATTTTCACAATGCAGAACACCGGGGTTTCATAAAGCTGCTAAACTGGCTAAATTGAAAACTGCATCCTGAATGCATATCAAAACTGCACTGTGTGCCAGCACCCTTAGGCAAGGGCTACACGGTGACACTGGTCACGCGACACCTGTCGCGGCCAGGATCGCTGACCAGTGGTTATCCCATAGAAATGAATAGGATTGCCGCAGCAGTCGCAATACAGTAAATCCAGCCGTGTTGGATTTTTTGCTACTGCCGCGGCAATCCTATTCCTTTCTATGGGATCACCGCTGCTCAGCGATCCTGGCCGCGACAGGTTTATTGCGACCAGTGTAACAGTGTAGCCCTTTCCTTAACTGTTGATGAGTTCTGTGGCCAGAGTATATCCTGACTTGAAGTTTATCACAATTGCTGTGTTTTTGCTTGTCGACCCACCTTTTTGAGGATTGACCACAGGTTCTATATGGGATTGAGACCTGTGTAGTTTCATGGCCGTGGACCCAAAATGTTAATATTTTGTTCACTGAGCCAGTTAGTTATTGCTTTTGCCTTGTGACATGATGATCCATTATGGTAGAAAAATCACTGGGGCACATTTATTAAAACCCATAGCCCATTTCTCTGATGAAGCCCCTTTCAGACTGTTTTGAACATATGATTGTCCGGAGAAGAAAAGGTGAGAGCTACCATGAGTCCACATGTCATGCCAACAGTAAAGCATCCTGAGACCCTTTAGGGGGTCTTTCACATGAGCGTATGCCGTGCAGGTAATCTGCTGCGTGAAAGAGAGCCAAGCCCCCTTCCGGCATGATTAATAATGCTCCATGCCTCTCTGTGATCTTTTTACTACAAAATCACAGTGAGATAAAGTTGTCAACATGATTTTGTAGTAAAAAGGTTACAGAGAGGCAAAGAAGATTATCAATTATCAATGAGGCTTGGCACACTTTCACGCAGTGGATTCCACGCACGGGATCCGCTTGTGTGAAAGAGCCCTTACAGTTGCTTTAATCCAAGGGCTCACTCACAATTTTGCCTAAGAACACTGCCATGAATTAAGAATGGTATCAAAACATCCTCCAAGAGCAACTTCTTCCAACAATCCAGGAGCAATTTGGTGATGAACAATGATTTTTCTACCATGATGGATCACCATGTCACAAGTCAAAAATAATATCTTAGTGGCTCAGTGAATAAAATATTAAAATGTTGAGTCCATGGCCAGGAAACTCCCCAGATGTCTAACCCATTGAGAACCTGTAGTCAACCCTCAAAAAGCACGTGGACAAATAAAAACTAAGAAATTGTGACAAATTCCAAGCACTGATTAGTCAAGAATGGGATGCCATCAGTGAGGATTTGGCCCATAAGCTGATATCCAGCATGCCAGGGTATAAATGTTGAAACTTTGCATAAATGTTAAAAAACTTATAAAATGCTTAAAATTGTACTTCAGTAAACCATAGAAACATCTGACAAAGGGCTTATGCACACAAACTTATTTTCTTTCCGCGTCGGTTCCGTTTTTTTGCACACCATATGCGGCACCATTCATTTCAATGGGTCCGCAAAAAAAAAACGGAAATTACTCTGTGTGCATTTCGTTTCTGTATGTACGTATGTCCATTCCACAAAAGAATAGAACATGTCTTGTTATTGTCCGCATTACGGACAAGGATAGGACTGTTCTCTTGGGGGCCAGCTGTTCCATTCCGCAAAATACAGAATGCACACAGATGTCATCCATGTTTTTTGCGGATCCATGTTTTGTGGACCGCAAAATAAATACGGTCATGTGCATGAGCCCAAAAAGATATAAAAACACTGAAGCAGGAAACGTATTGAGAACCAAAATTTGTGTCAGTCTCAAAGCTTTTGGCCACTTCTGTGGAGTTTGAAAACATACTCCTTTCTGATGGAAGCATCCCTTTTGCATTTAGGGCTCATGCACACAAACTTATTTTTGGTCCGCATCCGATCCACATTTTTTGTGGGTCGGATGCGGAAATGTTTACTTCAATGGGGCTGCAACAGATGCAGACAGTACACTGATGTGCTGTCTAGAAGCTTATGTCCATTCCACAGCCCCGCTAAGAAAATGTTACATGTCCTATTCTTGTCCGTTTTACGGAAACGGATAGGACAGTTCTATAGAGGGCAAGAAGGCTAAAATCCATGTTTTGCGGATCTGCAATTTGTGGACAGCAAAAACGCCAACGTCTGTGTGCATGAGCCCTTAGGCTATCCCCACATGTAGTCGAAATGCAGTGGACTTTTTATCTGCATTTGCAGGCAGAAAATCCGCAGAGGAATACAGCTGCTGTGCTGCAGAATCTTCATGCATGGAAATTGTCATGTGGTTTCAGATTTTAAACCTGCAGTATATTTTCTGCTGAGTTTTACTACATATTTTGCCCTTTGTAATGCATGGGGTGATATCTGTGGCAAATGTAAAATACATGGATTTTGAAAAGGAATTGCATGGAAAAGTGAAATGGATTTTTTCCAGCCTGTGTGATATAGATTTTAGCAAAATTGTGGTGAAAAACTGTAAACTTTCTGCCAAAACTTGTATTTTCCAATTTTCATATATTAACACTGTAAGCATGCCAGGATTCTATTGTATCTGTTTTGGAGACCTGCGTGTCCCATTTTATAACAGTTTTACAAAACTATTGTGGGTTTACTTTGCAATTCTGCACAAATAAGGCCTCTTGCACACGAACGTATTTTTTTTTCAGTGTTTTGCTGTCCGTTTATAACGGATCCGTTTTTCAGTTTTTTGCTTCCGTTTTGTTTCCGTTTCGGTTCCGTTGTTCCGTTCCGTTTTTCCGTTTGGCATATACAGTATACAGTAATAACATAGAAAAAATTGGGCTGGTCTTAAAATTTTCAATAGATGGTTCCGCAAAAAACGGAATGGATACAGATGCACTTCAGTATGCTTTCCGTTTTTTTTGCAGACCCATTGACTTGAATGGAGCCACTGAACGTGATTTGCGGACAAGAATAGGACATGGTCTATATTTAAACGGAACAGAAAAAACGGAAAAACGGAAACGGAAGGCATACGGAGACACTTCAGTATTTTTTGCAGACCCATTGAAGTGAATGGTTCAGTATACTGTCAGTATACTGAACTGAAAAAACTGCCAGTATACGGTCCGCAAAATACTGTCGTGTGCAAGAGGCCTAAAAAAGACACAGCAAAAGAAGTCATATAATGAAGTCCTCATGTTACTAGGATATAGGTTGTTCTCTTTTTTATGTCAATTCATGTATCCCATCACACTCATATACTCAGCAAAAATTTCCCATGTAATGTCTGAAGTGTCCAAGAAACCTTCACGAACTGCTGACTCTGGGGTAAATTTGTACAAACAACTCCCATTTTACCCATTTGTGGCCTCCTTCCTATTGTCAATTATCCTCTACTTATTTTCCTTTTGGTTTTTAAGGTTTATTGTCATTTAAAGTGTAACTGTTATTTCATTTTATTTTTAATATTGAGTAGGGACAGGGATGTTAACTATTTTTGTAATATACTTTATTAGGGAAGATGCTTCTTTCTTCTAGAAAAAAAAGGGTATAAAGAGTCATCTTAGCAAAGATCTAACAGTGTTGCTAAGGAGAATCTGGCTTTAGTGTTCAGTGTTTTAGTGCACGTTGAAGATGCCCGAGTGTAACATGCAGAGGCTAAAGGGTTGTCTCACATCAGCAAATTGCATTTATCATGTACAGCAAGTTGATACAAAGCACTTACTATTGTATTGTTATTATCCATACTGCCTCCTTTGCTGGCTAGATTAATTTTTCCATCATAATATATACTTGTTTCCATGTTTTTTTCCCGTGTCTGTTCTGTTTTTTTTTGCGGCCCATATGCGGAACCATTCACTTTAACAGAGCCGCAAAAAAAATGGAAATGGCTCTGTGTGCATTCTGTTTCCGTATGTCTGAATGGCTGTTCTGCATGTCCTATTATTGTCCGCATTACAGACAAGTATAGGAATGTTCTATTAGGGGCCAGCTGTTCCATTCCGCAAAATACGTCATGCACACAACATCCAATGGTCGTGTGCATGAGCCCTTATTTTCCTTCCTAACAAACACCCGTTATACTAGATTATCATATGTACTTCTTTATTGGATGGCCAAAGCTTAGCCTTTTATGCAAGTCCTTCAGCAAGGGCTACTCCCCCGGGGACCTGATAGAGGACAGGCACACAAAATACAGTGACCAATCGTCCTACAGCCAGATAGATCACAACCCCACATGCATTGTCCATTGTGCTTGCTGATTGCGTCCCAGGCAATGTCCATTGTGATTGTTAATTAGGTCACAGGCAATGTCCATTGTGCTTACTGTTACTGGGGCCATAGTCACAGGGCAAGAGGCTGGCAAGCAGGCCTCTCCAACTCCCAGTGACAAAGGTGCTTTCGTTACAGGCGTGCTGTCTCAAAATTTAGGAACTATCTAAGGATATTGTACTATAGATATGTATTACTTATAATCTTTATCATTCATTATGGTTTTCCAGTTTGTCCATAAAAATGTTGGCTGTTTGTGACTTTTGGAAAAACTGTCCAGAGAAATATTCAGGTTGGCAACACTGATAATGGGGTGTTTAGGCACTCTAAAATTTCCAAATTTCCATATTTATGGAGCGGGTCTTTCTTCTTACATACCCCTTTTTCCAACCATATCATCCTGTTTAGTTTACTTTTAGATATCTGTATAGTTGAAAGGGCTAGCCTGTATCCAATGAAAAGTAATGTTTTCTAGCATGATATAGCATGCCTGAAATGCTTACCCCCAAGTAAGTCTAGTATGCAAACTCTAGAATCTGCTGGAAGTGTTATATTATGTACCCTATGGATGATATTAAGAACTTTCCAATATAGACCCAGAGAGGTGCATTCCCATAGCATATGCATGAAATATGCCTCCTCGACCTTCATGTCTCGGAAATATGGCACTAGCCTTGATTTCTATGTTGTTATTCCACTTATCCTCAGCTTTGGTACCTACATCTGCCTTCAATTTGCTTTTCACTACCATTGGGAATTTCTTCAAATATAAGGATAATAGGTGTCTATATTGCATGGATATTACGAATAGATATACTCCACTTCTTGGCGTATATATGTCGCAGGCTATTTACGCTGCAATCTGCAACTATTTCCCCTTTTCTGCTGCTCGTGCCAGGTCTAAAAAGGGGGTGCGGCATTGGGTGGAGAAATGGGCAGGCTGGCAGCTTGTGTAGATTTGGACAAGTGTACAGTCTAAGTAATGTAGAGGCCGGTCTTTATAAATGATCCTCTTTGTGTTTCCCAATTCAGCAATCAAGTCTATGAAAAAACTAGTTTTAACAGTTAAAGACGTCCCTCTGATTTGGGCATTATGGACATGGGTAAGCTGTAAGTACTTGTAAAAAGGTATATGGGAGATACCAAATTTCTCATGAAATTGATGAAAGCTTTTTTAGAATAGTCCCTGTTTGTATGTGTGCAACAGAATAGAGACCCCTCTCTTCCCACTCACCATCACACAGAAAGCTAACTAGGGGTAAACTTAGTAACAACTGATATCCTTTGAATGCATTTTCCTCCATTCTAAAGTATAAAGTGTATAGCTAATGATAGGCATGTGAGTTGGCTTTAAATATTTAAAAACTTTACTAACGCTCACTGACCACTGATGATAAACATCTGGGCAGTTGGCACAACAGAGGCTTCTAAACCTCCCTGAGGAGATTGCAGCTTTACACTAACCTGTGGGACCAGAAAGCCTGTTGTCAGTGACAGCAGAGCTCCCTATAGAGAAGGCAGGGATGGTTTTTCATCATCCCTGCCTTCCTCATCGCTCAAGGGGCAGTGTTTAACGAGCACTGCCCCTTACTTCTCTGGTCCCAGAGGTCATGTGATCAACGGGGCTGGGTGTCTGTGCAAACTGGAGGCTGTACGACCCCGTACAACCTCTCTAAAAAAAAATACTAAAATAAAAATTACATAAAAATAACACCTCCAGCAATACCTATTAACCCTGATAAAGTTAATAGGTATTGTTATTTGCTCTTTGGTCACATCTACTTTTCTGCTCACGCGGATCATATGTAGACCACAAATATGGTCGTGTAAATGGGGCCTAATGGAAAGAGTTGCGCCTGTTCTGAGATTTTGACCCTGGTTTTGGCTCACAATCACTGATGGAAATCAATGACCAAACACTGACTGTGTGAGAGTGGCTTGACCACACCCACTTTCCTTGTTTTCTTTTTAGGACTGAGAACATAAATGTTGCAAATTTAGCAAATTTTTAGGTGAGACTTTTTAACCTGTGCAATGTCCACTCAAATCAGGCAGAAACTGATTAAGGCCTCTTTCACACTTGCATTCTGACGATCCGGCAGGCACTTCCGTCCCGCCGGATCCGTCAGAATGCAAGTCGTCTGAAAGCATTTGAAGACTGATCAGGATCCTGATCAGTCTTCGAAATGCTTCCAGGTTACCATGGCAGCCAGGACACTACTGAAGTCCTGGCTGCCATGGTACTCCGCAGAAGTGTACTTACCGATGCGCTGAAACGACGTTTAGCTTAATTTTGGATCTGGATTAATGCACTTCAATGGGCATTAATTACAGATCCGGAGTTATGGCATGTCTTCCGAATTTTTGGACGGAGACAAATTCGCAGCATGCTGCGGTTTTGTCAACGTCGAAAAAACATTAACATACTGAACGGAAGACATCTTGATGCATCCTGAACGGATTTCTCTCTGTTCAGAATGCATTAGGATAATCCTGATCAGTCTTTTTCCATCTTAGAGCCCCGACGACAGAACTCTAGGGCGGAAAAGAAAAACGGTAGTGTGAAAGAGCCCTAATACATTGTTTTATGTTTAAAATATAAATAGCTTGAGTTCTATAATGTCATATGATACTCACCCGAGACTTCTCCTCTAGTCTTGTCATCATAACTATGGTAGCAGAGCGCTGTTCCCAAACCATGCGCCAAAAGTCTCCAAAAGTGTCAGGCAAGGGTCCCTGAGTTGCTATGTATGCATTCTGTTTCCGGTAACCATCAATATAGTTGGCATTTATGTAGTCACTGCCAAGAATTCCTGTAGTAAATAGGGGTAATAATTAGAAAACAGTCACAGAATTAAAAAGACAAAAATATATTTTAAAAGGTGAAGAATATGTAAAATGCTTCTTTATAAAAAAAAATTACAAATGTTTGAAATAATTACAGCTATAGTAAAGCTATACATTTCTGGTGGAAAAATAAGTGAAATGTATGTTACTATGTACTGTACAATGCATTCTGAAAGTCTTCAAACTCACCACTTTTTTTTCATATTTTGGTATGTTGCGGTGTATATAAGGTCTCCCAGCTGACAATGCATCTCAGAGCAAAGATCAACCATGAGAAGGAAAGAACTGCCTGTAGATACAGGATTGTGTGGAGGCACAGATCTAGAGAAGAGTACAAGAAAATTCTGCTGCACTGAAAGCTACCAAGAGCACAGTGGTCTTGATGCTTCTTAAATGGAAGAAGTTAAATGGAACAACCAGGACCAGAAGGGCCTTGGTAAGACCAAGAACCAAATGATCACTCTTGTTGAGCTTCAAAGATCCTGTGTGTAGATGGGAGGAACTTCCAGAAGGTCAACCACCACTGCAGCATTCCACCAATCTGGGCTTTATGCCTGAGTGGCCAGAAAGAAGCCTCTCATCAGAAGAATGGTAGAAAGTCCCCAAAGCTTGTGGAATCATACCCAAGAAGACTGGAGGCATTAATCACTGGTAAAGGTCCTTCAACTAAGCCCTGCGTAAAGAGTCTGAATACTTATGTTAATGAAATATTTTAGTTTTTCCTTTTCAATAAATTATCAAAGATTTTGACAATTCTGTTTTCACTTTATCATTATGGATTATTGAGTGCGGAATAAAGGGAAAAATCTTGATTTTTTTTTTTTATTTCAGCACAGGGCCGCAACTTAACAAAATGTGAAAAAAGTGAAAGGATCTGAAGATTTTCCAAATGGACTCCATGCTTATAGGTCCAGTGACATTACTAATAAGCGATTGACAGCTTTCATATAGAAAAGTCTGTCAAACACTGAAATACTCCACGCACAGAACTTAGAGGCCACAGGGAGCAGTGACATAAGTACCTACTTTACAATTTACACTGACTTTTTTGCCAACTGTATATTATGTGACAAGGGTTATTTCCAGGGCTCGAGTCGAGTGGGAACGCATGGGAACGGCGTTCCTGCACTTTTTTCTTAGCAGGAACGCCGTTCCCTTTCAGGGTCAAACGCCTGGTGGTGAAGCCAGGCTAATCATCATCTCCTCTGCCGCCTACCAACTTACATCAGCGCTCGCCCCGACGCCCCCCTCTCCTCCAGCCCTTTCAACAAGTCTGCACAGACGCCCGTCGGCTTTACCTGTTAGCTGCCTGGAGTTAGTAGGGGGCGGGGCTGAGGGCGGACCTCTCCTGGTGGAGGAAGAGACGTGCGGTGCGTGCAGGCTGGGAGATGACATCAGACGTCAACCTCCTGCCCGCGCGTCTGTAGTGAGGAAGAGCTGCACTTCAGGGTCCAGACCAGAGTAGTCACCAGTGACAAGTGACAGAAGAAAAAGTCAACTCAAAAAAGTTGATAGCTGGTTAGTACTGTGGAGTTATGGATTCTTTCTCTTTACTCCTGGCAGTAGGAAGGAGGGCACTGGGCAGGATGAAGCATGGATCTGCATCTGAATCTGCACCAATAGCTAAAATTAAGCAGTGCCTGCTGGCAGCTTCTGTAGAATGTGTACAAAAACCTCCTATAGTGCTGTGCTCAGAGGGACCTGGATTACATAACCACATATATATCTATAACAACTTTACTTTCACTGCCTCCATTCTGGCAATTTTTTATGGATTTCTGCAGTGCATGTAAAATCATTGCACTTCAAAAATCCATAAAAATTTGCCAGAATGGAGGCAGTGAAAGTAAAGTTGTTATAGATATATATGTGGTTATGTAATCCTATAGTGCAGCACTTTATCATTGTAAAAATGTAAACAATATCAGATATATGGGGTGCCGACGGGCATCCATGCAGGCTTGTTGCAGGGGCGGGAGGGGTAGCGAGGACTGAACGAAGTTGGTAGGCTGAGCCGCGGGGTGAGTTCCCACACTTTTTCTTCCAGGACTTGACCCCTGGTTATTTCACCACAGATCAAACTCTCATTAAAGAGAAGTGCAAAATGCAAGCCCAACTTCAGATGTTCAGAAAGATATTTAGGTTTGGTAATTGAAGTATTACTATATTTTTTCATGTGGAAGGAATCAGAATTCTGACTTCAAAAAGTAGCATCATAGGGCTTTGTGACTTTTTTGGGTTCACTTGTGCAAACATTTTGTGAGTTTTTGGACTTTTACACAACTCGAGTTTACAAAAGTTTTATTATGGTATATTGCTGCTGATCAGATCCTAGACTGCTCGCATCCCTCTCAAACGTACACTTTTACAATATTTTAGAAAAACACTAATATATTTATTATTATTCATGTGTCAATCAAACTGGCAATGTCCATTTTAACAATATGTTTTATAAAACGTGTTGGCATTACGTGTGAAATATTCAACTGATATTTTGCATAACTATGTTTGTGTGAGTTTCCTCTGAATACTCCGGTTTCCTCCCACACTCCAAAGACATACAGAACTAAGATTGTGAGCCCCATTGGGGATAGCTTGATGCTAATGTCTGTAAAGTCCTGCGGAATATAGCAGCGTTATATAAATGCGTAAAATAAATAAATAAATGACTATATAATTTGGCTATAAAATTGTTTCAAAGATAAGGGTGGAACAAATTGCAGTGATGTTCTGTTCTTATAATAATCTTGAAGCCCTGCAACCAAGGTCACATAGAAATCTCATAGGGCCCCATGGTTAAACTATAGGTCCTTTTACACAGACCAATAATCAGGCCAATTATTGGGGATGAGCATTTGTAAAAACTCTTGTTCCCAATAACTGGCCTGTGTTAAAGATGTCAGCAATCACCCAGTGAACAAGCAAACGCTTGTTCATCGAGTGATCGTGAACCCATTAACCTTCATTCTTTAGATGGTATCTCTTTAACTTTAGGATTGGTAAGATTCTGTTCTCCTTGTCAGCAAACAATACATACTGTGAGATCACTTTTTTCTGATAGTTCACTCTTCCTCTTATCCAGTTATTTTGTAGTATCCTTGTTGGTCCTCCATAGTCCAGTCATTGATTAGGCTTCAGACGAATGAAATACAATGTGGAAAAGCTTGTACAAGACAATGATCTAATTAACCATTCCTAGTTGCTGCCAACAGTCTCCAAGGTTTTCCTGAGTATTGTTAAAAGACTGCTGATGTCCCTCACCCTCATAAAAATTATTTATTTACTTGGGCCAGCAATATATCAAGGAGAATCAGCAAAAGGAATTTAATCATCCTTCCTGGTCTCCATCTGTTGCTGGAATCTTTTTTTGTGGCCAAGAAAGATGCTAATCTTTGTCCCTCTATTGATTACAGAGGACTTAATAAGATCACCATACGTATCCGCCATCCTCTACCCCTCAGCTATATTAGGTTGTATAGTAGGTAGAGTGGCTCACCACACCGGAAGATATGGACAGTGGATGCTCAAGTTTGTAGTCCGGTACCCCACCGGAATATGGATAATGAAAAAAAAACTGGAAGGGGGATCTGGCACACTCAATCTGGAAGTATGATGAAAACGGAGGGGTGTATTTTATATGTTAAGCCAATTTTATTTTATACACAAGACAATAATAAAAATGTAATAAAAACAACAAGTGATGCCGAAATAAAATAAATAAGATAATATCAGCCTTCCGCTTTCACCCCTCCGCTTTCATCATACTTCCAGATTGAGTGTGCCAGATCTCCCTTCCAGTTTTTATTCATTTTCTATAATACTGACTTCAGTGGAGCCTATAATTTGGTCAGGAAGGGTAATGGACAGGCATGGGATTCAGCCAGTTCCCTCAGGTTCTCCAGATCACATTGTTAAAATTACAGTTGGATCGGAGAACTGAGTTACCGACTGAATCCTGATTTAGTGCTCTGGCGGTGGCAGCTGTAGATGAGCGCTTCCATTTCATAGTTTAGCTCCTTAGGTTTTTAAAAAGTTGGGTGGTATGTGTATGCAGTATATATATGGTGTAATTATGTGCATGTGTGTTTCATATACAGTATAGGGTGTATTTATATGTAATCGTGTGTCGTGATGCTGTGTGTCCACTGTTGAGTAGGGAACCTGTTGTTAAAACTTTGAATCCAACCCCTGGTAATGGGGGACAGTTTTTAACATTCATACAGGGCATTATGACTATCTAGAGATGCCTTCTGGGCTCTGCAATTCCCCGGCTGTTTTCCCAGGATTTTAAAAATGATGTATTCAGAGAATATTTAGGTCCTAGGGATGTGTGAGTACCAAGAGCCATAGTTAGAACCTGGGAAAGGCAACTGCTATAGGTGTACTCAAGTTTTGCAGTCTTGAAAATAACCAGTTATGTTACAAATGGACTCTGACAGTTCTGGAATGTATTAGATGACACTGCATTATGCTGTCAGTGTTATCTAAAACATTTTAGAACTGTAAGGGTTACATAGCATCATAAATCAATATAATGCTATAGGACCCTGGCAGTGCTGGAATTTCAGGCCGGGTGCCTCGCTGCGAGTTCGCAGCGAGACACTCGCTCATCTGAAAGGGCCTTATGCTGTGTTTTCTTTCAGCAAGGGAAAACACACAGCAGACTTAAACTACATTAGTTTAACTCAATAGATATCGGCTCCAGCTGCCACACCATCCAACTCCCTCCCCAAGTGACGTGGATGGCGTAAAAACACCTGTGCAACAAAATTTTGACACGCAGGCATTTAAAAAGTTGCAATATGGGGTCTTGCAACTTTTTTTTGGGTGTCATTTACAAACATTTTAACTCCAGTTTTTGTTTTGACTTTTTGAACGCCCAGTGTTTTTTGCGCTGTGTTTGACACATAGAAGTGTCGAGGGTGTGGCTGGGGCAACCCGGATAAATTTACCAACATTTTGACACCATGTTGTAAAAATTTTGCATGACCCCTTTTTGAAACTTTTTGAACGCCTAGTGTTTTTGCGCTGTGTTAAACACATAGGAGTGTCGAGGGTGTTGCCGGATCGGTAAAGATTTACTTGGGTGGAGCAAGGTTTGCAAGAGTACAGTAAAGTGAATAGTTAACAAAAGGGCACAGTTCAACGCAAGGACATAGGACTAATGTTCGGTAGATTTTCCTCATGCACTATGAGAAAAAAGGGTTTACATTTACATTCTAAATTGTATTTTCTTTTACTGGTCATCCCCATTAAACACTGCTAAGTGGGTGTTCTGTGCAATGTATACATGCCTGTTTGAGGGTGAATATATCTGCACTATATGCACGCATGTTGTGTATTTGGATGCTCAAAATGCTCACAACCACTTGTGGGGAGTCGCTCTGGTAGACAGCGGTGCGGGTGCAGTTTAGAGGCAAAACAAGGAGTCCAGATTGTGCAACAAACAGTGTTTTATTCACACTTGCACACAAAATGAAAAACAGTCTCTTGGTGACAGTTCACACACAACGGAAATAACGTAGCCAAACAAAAACAGTCCAACACAGGTTCAGTCACCTGGGAGGTGTAGGTGCAGGTTCGCACCACGCTGTCGGCCCAGCCGCAGGAGAATCCAGCTTCAGGTAGCCAGGAACAAAATACCTCCTTACTGAGCTCTTTCCTCCTGGACAGAGAACTCCCAGCCCTGTTAGCAGCTCCAGGATAATCACACTCCCCAGACACAGCTGCTGGCTGCGTTTTATATCCAGCCCAAAACATGGACTGGACCGTGGGGAGCAGCCACCCACCCTACTCTTTAGCTGCTCCCAGTAAGAGCCGGCCCGGATCGGCTTTGCAGCCATGCTATTTAACAAAGTCAAACAGCACTAGCTGCTGCAGACAAAAACCCGGCTCTCACCTCACCGAGGCCAGCAACCTCGGTGACACGTACCTGCCATCACATATGACACCTTGCACCTTACCACATACCCCCCTTTGTTTCAGCCCTGAGGGTGAACACACGTGAGGCAGTGGGCGCGGGACAGGGCATCTGCGTTGCCCTGCAAGCGGCCTGCCCTGTGTTCGACGGAAAACTTGAAATTTTGAAGAGATAGGAACCACCTAGTGACCCGAGCATTCCTCTCCTTGGCCTGACTCATCCATTTGAGGGGAATGGTCGGTCACCAAACAGAACCTCCTCCCTAACAGGTAGTAGCGGAGAGATTCGAGTGCCCACTTGATAGCCAGGCACTCCCTCTCCACTATACTATACCTGGACTCGGCGGGACTGAGCTTACGGCTCAGGAAGACAACGGGATGTTCTTCCCCGTTGACCTCCTGCGACAGTACCGCACCGAGGCCTACCTCCGAGCGTCGGTCTGTACGACAAACTCCTTGTTGAAGTCGGGTGTCACCAAAACCGGGGACCCACACAGGGCCGACTTCAACGCGGAGAAAGCCTCCTCCGCCTTCTCACTCCAGCTAACCCTCCCAGACTTTCGCCCCTTCAACAGGTCTGTCAATGGCGCTGCTATTGTGGCAAAGTGGGGCACAAACCTCATGTAGTAACCTACAATCCCCAGGAACGACTTTACCTGCCTGGTGGTGACCGGTCGGGGCCAGTTACGAATGGCCTCTACCTTAGTTACCTGAGGTTTGATGACTCCCGCCCAATTACATATCCCAGATATTTTGTCTCCTCTAACCCTATGGAGCACTTCTTTGGGTTAGCGGTCAGTCCGGCTTTCCTCAGGGCATCCACTACCGCCTGCACCTTGGGTAAATGGCTTTCCCAGTCGGTGCTGTGGATGACTACATCATCCAAGTAGGCCGAGGCGTACCGGCGATGTGGTCGCAGCACTATGTCCATTAACCTTTGGAAAGTGGCGGGGCGCCATGCAGGCCAAAGGGTAACACCTTGTAGTGATACAGGCCCTGCGGGGTAACAAATGCGGTTTTTCCTTAGCCGACTCCGTTAAGGGTACCTGCCAGTACCCTTTAGTGAGGTCCAGCACAGAAAAATAACGGGCTTGTCCTAAACTTTCAACCAGCTCGTCTACTCGGGGCATGGGATACGCGTCAAACTTGGATACTTCATTTAACTTGCGAAAGTCGTTGCAGAACCGTAGCGTCCCATCCGGCTTAGGTATTAGGACTATGGGACTGGCCCACTCACTTTTCGACTCCTCAATGACCTCGAGCTTCAACATTAACTGTACTTCCTCCGCGATGGCCCGTCGCCGAGCCTCGGGTACCCGGTATGGTTTTAACCGGATCTTGGCCTGAGGCTCAGTGGCGATGTCATGTTGGATGAGAGGCGTGCGGCCAGGGAGGTCCGAGAACACATCCGTGTTCCGACTGATGAACTCCCTGACTTCCTGAACTTGTTTGGAAGACAGGCTGTCTGCAATTTTACCGTGGTTACTGCTTCACAGGCCTCGAACTGTGGGGCTGGACCCTTTTCACCTAGAAGCCCTGGCCGGGGGCTGTGGTCGTCGGCCGTGTCCCTATCTTTCCACGGCTTAAGTAAATTCACGTGGTACACCTGCTCCGGCTTGCGCCGCCTGGCTGGTGTACTTTGTAATTACTTCCCCTACTTTCTCGATCACCTCATAGGGGCCCTGCCACCTAGCTAGGAATTTGCTGTCAAGGGTGGGTACCAGAACCAAAACCCGATCTCCCGGATTGAAGCCCCGTACCCGAGCCTGACGATTATACACCCTACTCTGGGCTTGTTGTGCTGCCTCCATATGCTCCCGGACCAGCGGCAACACCCTTTCTATCCGTTCCTGCATCTGGGTGACATACTCAATGACACTTTTGTGGGGGACAGGCTGTTGTTCCCATGCTTCCTTGGCGATATCCAACAGGCCCGAGGGTGTCTGCCATAAAGCAGTTCGAAGGGCGAGAGCCCAGTAGAGGCCTGGGGTACCTCTCGCACTGCGAACATGAGATAGGGCAGAAGCAGGTCCCAGTCCTTCCCATCTCTAGACACCACCCTTTTTAACATATTTTTAGAGTTTGGTTAAACCTCTCAACAAGACCGTCTGTTTGCGGATGGTAAGCGGACGTCCGTAACTGCTTTATACGCAACAATTTACACAGTTCCTTCATTACTTTGGACATAAAGGGGTCCCTTGGTCTGTCAGAACCTCTTTTGGCAGGCCCACACGGGAAAACATCTCCATTAACTCTTTGGCAATGAGCCTAGCTGAGGTATGTCGCAGGGGCACCGCCTCCGGATACCGAGTGGCATAGTCGAGAACTACCAGAATGTGTTGGTGGCCCCTGGCAGAACTTTGGTACAGGCCCAATTAAATCCATAGCGATTCGCTCAAGCGGTACTTCAATAATTGGCAGAGGTACCAGAGGACTACGGAAATGAGGCTGGGGGCTAGTTATCTGACAGGTTGGACAGGACTTACAATAATTTTCTACCTCCTTGAACACACTGGGCCAATAAAACCGCTGCAGTATGCGGTCCTGGGTTTTCTGCCACCCCAGGTGTCCCCCAAGAACATGTTGGTGGGCAAGCTCCATGACAAGCTTGCGATGCGCTGTGGGCACCACCAACTGTTCAACAGGTTCACCTCGGACTTGGTTCACCCGATACAACATATCCTGTAGAACAATAAATCGTGGGAACATTAATTCAGCCCCTGGTTTCTGGGGTTTACCATCAATTTCCAGCACATTCTCCCAGGCCCTGGTTAGGGTTTGGTCCCGGTGTTGTGCGGTCCCAAAATTTTCCCGGAGACATTGAGGTCTGCCAACTCAGGTCCCGGTGGCAAGTCCTCCGTGTCTCCCACCATTACACTCCAGTGGGGTTGTCTCCCCCTCTACCGCTGGAGCAGTGGTCACCCCTACCGCCGGCCCTTCAGACTCGGGCTCCCAGGGTTCTGGCCTTCCAGCGGTATCAGGCCACTCTACTAGGGTCACCCCTGTCTCGGGTCCCTCAGATACCTTTATTGCCGGCCACAGCGCCGGAAAACCGAGGAAGTCCCTCCCAAGTATTAGTTCATGTGGGAGTTTAGTAGCGACAGCCACCTCGTGGGTCCACCTACCAGCCGCTGTGGACAAAGTCACTAGTGCAGTGGGGTAGTCTTTCAGGTCTCCGTGGATGCACAGGACCCCGACTTTACGGCCAGTATACTCCACAGGCCGTACAAGGGCAGCCCTTACCAGGGAGACTAAACTCCCGGAGTCCAGCAGAGCCACCGCCAGCGAATCTCCCACCTCTACCTGACACAGGTGGTTATGGTCTTGCACCTCACGGGTGCCAGTTGCGCACAGCTTCCGTGCATACAAGGAGTGGCGACCCCCATAGTTCACCTCCATCGGCTCATCCCGATGCGGACAGTCGGCCCTGATGTGGCCTGGCTCCTGACACCTCCAGCATACCACGGGAGGCGGACTCGCAGGGGTATCTTCCGTACAGGCCGCTCTGTCGCCGGACGTCGGAACTGGGGCAGAGGCCTCCGGGGTTTGACTGACCCCTTCCCAGCAAGACTCCCCTGCAGGTTTCTGGTGGCCTCGTACCGCTCCACCAGGTCGACCATCTCCAGGGCATTGGTGGGCGATACCTGGCCGACCCAGTGCTGGAGAGGGTAAGGCAAAGCCCTCCAGAAGACATCGGCTAACAGGCGGTCGAGCATAGCAGTGGGAGTCAGTATGTCTGGCTGCAGCCATTTTGCAACCGTTGTAGCAAGTCATAGTATTGTGGCCTGGCGGGTTCAGCCACGTTAAAGTCCCACTGGTGGACACGCTGAGCCCGGACCAAAACATTCACCCCCAGTCTTGCCAGGATCTCACCTTTCACAGTTGGGTAGTCAGCTGCTTGGTCATCTGGGAGGTCAAAAATACTTGCTGGGGTCCAGACGCCAGGAGCGGAGCGGCGACCTCTGCCCACTGTTCTCGGGGTAATTTCTCCCTCACGGCCACCTTCTCGAACACCGCCAGATAGGTCTCCACATCATCCGAGGGGTCATCTTAGGGATCGCGGCACGGACAGCTTTCCGGGCATCATGGGCCGCGGTGGGACGCTCCTGCCGCTTGCAGCGCCATCACGTGCTGTAGCAGTAGCTGGTTGGTCTCCCGCTGCTGCACGTTAGCCTCTATGAGGGCTTTCACAGCCGCCTCCATTTTGTCGGGGATCACAGGCTGCAACTTTGCCGGCTTAATATAGGACATTCACTTTTTCTCAGCAAAAACAAAGTTCGGCGTTCACGCCAGCCTCACTGCGCATGCCCGCATCCGACACCAAATGTGGGGAGTCGCTCTGGTAGACAGCGGTGCGGGTGCAGTTTAGAGGCAAAACAAGGAGTCCAGATTGTGCAACAAACAGTGTTTTATTCACACTTGCACACAAAATGAAAAACAGTCTCTTGGTGACAGTTCACACACAACGGAAATAACGTAGCCAAACAAAAACAGTCCAACACAGGTTCAGTCACCTGGGAGGTGTAGGTGCAGGTTCGCACCACGCTGTCGGCCCAGCCGCAGGAGAATCCAGCTTCAGGTAGCCAGGAACAAAATACCTCCTTACTGAGCTCTTTCCTCCTGGACAGAGAACTCCCAGCCCTGTTAGCAGCTCCAGGATAATCACACTCCCCAGACACAGCTGCTGGCTGCGTTTTATATCCAGCCCAAAACATGGACTGGACCGTGGGAGCAGCCACCCACCCTACTCTTTAGCTGCTCCCAGTAAGAGCCGGCCCGGATCGGCTTTGCAGCCATGCTATTTAAAAGAGTCAAAACAGCACTAGCTGCTGCAGACAAAAACCCGGCTCTCACCTCACCGAGGCCAGCAACCTCGGTGACACGTACCTGCCATCACATATGACACCTTGCACCTTACCACACACTATAAACCTGGAGAGAAGTTTAGAGCATACTGTGCAGACACTGGCTGGGGCCAATTAGGTCAGTAGCTGGGTAACAGGAAGAGGTAGGCGGAAAAAGTGCCTGGGAGGCTAGTCCTCCCCTGGCACAATGTAGTAAATATGCAATTTGGCTGATATTAGGAATGCAAGCCTAGGGCCAGCATCATTACGGCAGGGCATTGCTCCTATCAGCAAGGAGGATGACTGACGTAGGAAGGATCTGAGGAAGCATGCTAAAAAGGTGAGACATATGTTGGAGTGTGTTATTTGTCATCTGCTGCTAAAACCATGAATGCCGAACACTCAGTGTTTTGTCTTCTGGGAGATTGGGTTATGCATACCACTAATTGGCTACAGATTGGTTGGTGAGACAAGGGCCAATTTACCTCCCAATAAAACGGAATAAAAAAGTGATAAAAAGGTCATACACACTCACAGATCGCCCTGCAAAAAATGAGCCCTCATGCAGCTCCGTAGATGGAAATATAAAAATGTTACAGTTATAGAATATGGTGATGTAAAAAAATTGAAATATTTTGTCCAAATTATTATATATTTTTTTAAATAGTAACATAGTTTATAAGGCTGAAATAATACATCTGTCCATCCAGTTCAGCCTGTTATCTTGCAGGTTGATCCAGAGGACGGCAAAAAAAACCTGTAAGGTAGAAGCCAATTTTACTCACTTTAGGGGAAAAAATTCCTTCCTGACGGCAATCAGGCAATCAGAATAACTCTCTGGATCAACAACCCATCTCTAGTAACTATAACATGTAAAATGACATGTAAAATTATTATACTCCAGAAATACATCCAGGCCCCTCTTAAACTCTTTGAGTGAACACAAAATCACCACCTCCTCAGGCAGAGAGTTCCATAGTCTCACTGCTCTTACCGTGAAGAATCCTTTTCTATGTTTGTGTACAAACCCTTTTTCCTCCAGACGCAGAGGATGTCCCCTTGTCACAGTCACAGTCCGGGGGATAAATAGATGATGGGAGAGATATCTGTACTGTCCCCTGATATATTTATACATAGGTATTAGATCTCCCCTCAGTCATCTTTTTTCTAAAGTGAATAACCCAAATTTTGATAATCTGTCTGGGTACTATAGTCCACCCATTCCAGTTATTACTTTAGTTGCCCTCCTCTGTACCCTCTCTAGCTCTGCTATGTCTGCCTTGTTCACAGGAGCCCAGAACTGTACACTGTACTCCATGTGTGGTCTGACTAGTGATTTGTAAAGTGGCAGGACTATATTCTTATCACGGGCATCTATGCCCCTTTTGATGCAACCCCTTATCTTATTGGCCTTGGCAGCTGCTGCCTGACACTGGTTTTTACAGCTTAGTTTGCGGTTCACCAAAATTCCTAGGTCCTTTTCCATGTCAGTGTTACCCAGTGTTTTACCATTTAGTATGTATGTATTAATCTCTCAGTCTCTAGTTTGGCTGCTTTTGTCTTTTTCTTGTTCCTTAACCTTTTATTCCCATACGGTATGTACCTCTCACAATTAGATTTTAGGGTGGTTTTAACAATATCCCATTTTGTGGCTGTATTTTTATTTTTGAGGACTTTGTCCCAGTTAGTTAGGCCTATGGCCTCTCTTAGTTGGCTAAATTTTGCTTTTTTGAAGTTTGGTATTTGTATTCCTCCCATTTGAATGACAATTGGAAGGTTATTTTTTTATGGTCACAATTTCCCAAGTGTCCCCCAACCTGCACATCTGTTGTTCTGTCAGGTCTATTGGTTAATACTAAGTCCAGTGTGCTGTCCCTCTAGTTGGGTCATGAACCAGTTGGGAAAGGTAATTGTCTTTGGTTATTGCCAAGAACCTGTTTCCTTTATGAGATGTACAGGTTTCAGTTTCCAAGTCTATATCTGGGTAGTTGAAGTCCCCCATAATGACAACCTCATTATCATTTGCCGCCTCGTCTATTTCATTTAGAAGTAGATTTTCTGTGGACTCTGGTATAATAGGTGGTTTATAATAAACTCCTATCAGTATTTTATTATTGTTTTTTTGTATTGTATTTCTACCCACAGTGACTCCACATGTTCATGCCCCTCATTTATATCTTCCCGGAGTGTGGGCTTTAGATAGGACTTTACATAAAGGCAGACCCCTCCCCCTCTGCAGTTTTGACGATCCTTTCTAAACCCTGTACGTTAACCTCCCAGTCATAGCTATCATCCAGCCATGTCTCAATTATTCCCACTATGTCATAGTCCTCCTCACACATTACTAATTCCAGTTTTATTAGTCAGGCTTCCGGCATTAGTATACATATAATTAAGAGGTTTATGTATATTTTTTACCCTACACCTTTCCTTCTGAACTGTTCTAGTCCCTCCTTCCATTTCTCCCCCAGTCCCACTACCTTTCCCCAGGTCTCTATCTGCACTATCTTCCCCTCCTATAACGTAATTACAACCCCCCCCCCCCCCAGTCCCTAGTTTAAACACTCCTCCAACCTTCTAGCCATCTTCTCCCCCAAAATAGCCGCCCCTTCCCCATTGATGTGCAGCCCATCTCTACGATATAGCCTGTAGCCGACAGAGAAGTCGGCCCAGTTCTCCAGGAACCGAAACCCCTCCTTCCTACACCAGTTCTTGAGCCACTCCCTAAACCTCCCTAATCTCCCGCTGTCTTTCTTTTGTGGCTCGTGGTACAGGCAGTATTTCAGAAAACACTTGAGGTCCTTGCCCTTAGCTTGTGACCTAAATCTGTAAAATCATTTTTAAGGACGCTCCACCTACTTCTAACTTAATCATTGGTTCCGATACGGACTATGACTGCTGGATCTTCTCCAGATGCTTCCAGTAATCTGTCAACCCGATCCGCGATGTGTCGAACTTGAGCGCCAGGAAAACAACACACTGTTCGACGATCCCGGTCTTTGTGACAGATTGCCCTATCTCTTCCCCTAATAATTTAGTCTCCCACTGCCAGCACCTGTCTCGCCTGCCATGCTGTCCTGGTCCCCTGCTTACTGGAGCTGACATTCCCCTGACTGGCAGAGGAAGTGTCTGGCTGCAGCAGTGCTCTCCCTGAACTGACATCCCCCTCATCTGCCAACCTTGCAAACTTGTTGGGGTGTGTCAGATCAGGACTAGCCTCCCTGGCACTCTTCCCTCTATCCCGCTTTCTAGCTAGCCACCTCACTTTCCTAATCCACCATGCTACCACCCTCCTCCACATCTACCCCATAGAGTGCCTGCTCAGTGAGCAGCAAACTCTGTTCCAAATTACCAACACTTCTCAGTGTTGAAACTCGATTAGATATACAAACGGCTGTTCCAGGACTGCATACATTAGACAAGATGTGCACTGGACTGCGCTGTCAATATTGGAACTCTAAATACTAAATGGGGATTACGTAAAAAAAGAGAAAAAATACAATACAGTGCAGTGATAAGAAACTGATTTTCTGTAGTCCCCTCCTAAAGTCCCTGAATCTCAAGTCACGTAATCTAAAGTCACACACTTAATATAAACACAAGCTTGAAATCAAACATGCGAACGCTCACAAACTCACATTGTTTGCCTGCTTGTATAAGTGCAGCTCCCAAACATCTTCAAACCAGACTGCTTTTTTTCCTCTACTTTCAAAACACAAAAAAACTTTATACTGACCCGTGAGAACAAAGGTAAAAGGTCAGTTTTACTGCATAGAGAGCGCTGTAAAAACGGCACCTATAAAACTATGGCGCAATTGCTTTTTTTTCCAATTCCACCCATTTTGAATTATTTTTCCAGATTCCAAGTACATCATATGCAATATTAAATGGCACCATATTAAAAACTGAAACTTATCCTGCAAAAAATAAGCCCTCATACATGTATGTGAAAGATTAAAAAGTTATGGCTCCGGAATTAGAGGGAGTAAAAAACAAAAAAGCAAGAATGGAAAATCACCATGTCCTCAAAGGATTAAACTAGGAGGGAAGGAGGGTAGTCATACAAAAACAATGGTAGAAAATATGGAATTAGATACAGGAGGGGACAGTGGGGATTAGTAGCGGCTAGGGATAGCATAGAAGGTAGGTTGGTGACTATGAATGACCAAGAAAAATATAGCTGTCGGTAACATGCCATGTCAACTGGCTAATGATAGAATGGATAAATTGAAATTTTAATGACAGACATAGATTATCATGTGGTGGGCAAAAAAGAAATCTGGCTGGACAAGCCATGGTTGGGTAAAATTTGTGGCGGGTTATACTGTATATAAATGACTATATACTGCCTGTAAATGACAGGAAAGATAAAAGATTGGGTGGGGTTTGGCTATTTGTAAAATCCAACTTAAAGAGGACCTGTCACCATGCAATACAATGCAATCTGAAAGCACCATGTTATAGAGCAGGAGGAGCTGAGCACAATGATATATAGTTGTGTGGGAAAAGGTTTGGTAATACCTGTATTTTATACATTGATATCTTTGCCTTTTCTACTTCCTATGAGGAGGAGTTATCAGTGACTGACAGCTATCTCTCTATGCACACTTATACACACAATGCAATCAATCACTGATAAGCACTCCATCACAGGAGGTGGAAAAAGCAAAGACATAAATATATACATTACTGGATTTACTGAATCTTTTCCCATAAAACTATACATCAATCTGCTCAGCTCCTGCTGCTCTATAACAAGGTGCTTTCAGATTGCACTGCATTTTGTGGTGATAGCTCCTATTTAAGCACTACAAACAGAGGAGATCTGGGTGTGCAGGAACGAGATAGCAGAGGTGAGGAGGGAAGGAAGAGAGCTCCTGACTAGAGATGAGCGAACTTTAAAAAAAAGTTCGGCGTTCGGGTTGTGGTAACTCGCGCATCCTGTTATGGATTCCACTATCGCGGCATATGGAATCCATAAGGGGCGGCTTCCACCAACCCGAACTGTTCAACAGCCGAAGGACCTGGGGTGACGTCACTGTCATGTGATCAGTGCAGGGGGCGTGGCTCAGCACGGGATCAAATCCAGTGCTGAGCCACGCCCTGCACTGATCACATGACGGTGACGTCACCCCAGGTCCTTCGGCTGTTCAACAGTTCGGGTTGGTGGAAGCCGCCCCTTATGGATTCCATATGCCGCGATAGTAGAATCCATAACGGGATGCGCGAGTTACCACAACCCGAACGCCGAACTTTTTTTTTAAAGTTCTCTCATCTCTACTCCTGACCTGAAGTTGTTGTGCTGGTTGCACAACATCCTCATCATTATATAGTTGCTTGCTGCTGCACGCTTTCTTGCCGGAGCTGGGAGATGACACTGACGAAGAAGCTAGGATAAAAATAGAGATTCCGGCTGCGATGCAAGTAGAGGGCATGGAGAGTCTCCGGATGGAGAAGAATGAAGTCTTATTGATGGTCCACAACATGTTTCAGGTTTGAACTGACCCCTTCCTCAGGTGAGTACATCAACAACACACAAGTGAAAGACAGTGATTTAAAAACTAGTTTTGGTGGCAAGGGTACCTCCCACACCATAGAAACCACAAAAAACAAACATATAGGCCAGTAGGACACATTAGTCACAAAGTAAGCAAAATGAAACATAATACAAGCATAAGGTTACTATTATTAGTATCATATTATATACAGTTATTATAAATGTAATTTTACTTACAAAAATCTGCACTTTATAAAAATGACACTAGAGGGCACCAAAGCTCCTCCAGTGAAAATCTTGATAAGAGCATAAGAAAAGAAAACCATAAAAACTGAATGTTAGACAAATTCGTAAAAAAAAGGGGGGGGGGGGATAAATACCAAATTAAAATAGTAAAAGTGGTTAAAAAAACGTTTACAGTCTCTGTGATCTCGTTAAGATCATATGATTGTATACACTGTAATTTATATATCCAGATAGTTTTCCGCTTCCTGAGTACTTGGAATCGATGGTATATATCAATAGGTATATGGTCACTGTGGGTAGAAATACATGGAGCAAAAAAACTATAATAAATTACTAATAGGAGTGTATTATAAACCACCTAATATACCAGAGTCCAAAGAAAATCTATTACTAAACGAGATAGACGAGGCGGCAAATCATAATGAAGTCGTTATTATGGGGGACTTCAACTACCCAGATATAGACTAGGAAACTGAAAGCTGTACATCCCAAAAAGGAAACAGGTTCTTGGCAATAGCCAAAGACAATTACCTTTCCCAACTGGTTCAGGACCCGACTAGAGGGACGGCCATACTGGACTTAGTATTAACCAATAGACCTGACAGAACAACAGATGTGCAGGTTGGGGGACACCTGGGAAATAGTGACCATAAAGTAATAACCTTCCAATTATCATTCAAAAGAATATTTCTACAGGGAGGAACAAAAATACCAAACTTCAAAACAGCAAAATATAGCCAACTAAGCAAGGCCATAGGCCTAACTAACTAGGACAAAGTCCTCAAAAATAAAAATACAACCATAAAATGGGAGATTTTTAAAAGCATTGTAACATCTAATTGTGAGAGGTACATACCTTATAGGAATAAAAGGCTAAGAAATAAGAAGAAACCAATGTGGATAAATGGAACTGTAAAGAAAGCAATAAATGACAAAAAGAAAGCATATAAATCACTAAAACAGGAGGGGAGCCAGGAAGCACTGATAAACTATAAGGAAAAAAATAGAATATGTAAAAAACTAATAAAATTTGCCAAACTAGAGACCGAGAGATTAATTGCCAAAGAGAGTAAAACTAACCCTAAAATGTTCTTCAATTATATAAATAGTAAAAAATATAAATCTGAAGGAGTCGGCCCTCTACATAGCAATGAGGGGGGTGTTGCAGAGAGCGACGAGGATAAAGCAAAACTATTAAATATTTTCTTCTCCACTGTTTTCACTGAGGAAAATAAACTGTCAGATGAAATGCAGAATGTAAAAGTAAATTCCCCATTAAAAATGCCCTGTCTGACCCAGGAAGAAGTACAAGAGCGACTTAAAAAGATTAAAATAGACAAATCGCCAGGACCGGATGGCATACACCCCCGTATCCTAAGGGAATTAAGTGATGTCATAGCCAGACCTTTATTTCTGATATTTACGGACTCTATACTGACAGGGAATGTTCCACAGGATTGGCGCATAGCAAATGTGGTGCCAATATTCAAAAAGGGTCCAAAAACAGAGCCTGGAAATTATAGGCCAGTAAGTTTAGCATCTATTGTTGGTAAACTGAAGGGTTTCTAAGAGATGCTATTTTGGAATAATGAAAATAAGCAAATAACGCCATATCAGCATGGCTTCATGAGGGATCGGTCATGCCAAACGAATTTAATCAGCTTCTATGAGAAGGTAAGTTCTAGACTTGATAGCGGCGAATCAATGGATATCATATATTTGGACTTCTCCAAAGCATTTGACACTGTACCTCATAAAAGGTTAGTATATAAAATGAGGATGCTCGGACTGGGAGAAAATGTCTGTATGTGGGTAAGTAACTGGCTGAGTGACAGAAAACAGAGGGTGGTTATTAACGGTAGATACTCAGATTGGGTCACTGTCACTAGTGGGGTACCTCAGGGGTCAGTATTGGGCCCTATTCTCTTCAATATATTTATTAATGATCTTGTAGAAGGCCTGCACAGTAAAATATCTATTTTTGCAGATGACACTAAACTGTGTAAAGTAATTAACACTGAAGAGGACAGTTTTCTGCTACAGATGGATCTGGATAGATTGGAGGGTTGGGAGGAGAAGTGGCAAATGCGGTTTATCACTGACAAATATAAAGTTATGCACATGGGAAGGAACAATGCAAGTCACCCGCACATACTAAATGGTAAAATACTCGGTAACACTGACATGGAAAAGGATCCAGGAATTTTAATAAACAGCAAATTAAGCTGCAAAAACCAGTCTCAGGCAGCTACTGGCAAGGCCAATAAGATAATGGGTTGCATTAAAAGGGGCATAGATGCCCGTGATGAGAACATAGTCCTACCACTTTACAAATCACTAGTCAGACCACACATGGAGTACTGTGTACAGTTCTGGGCTCCTGTGAACAAGACAGACATAGCAGAGCTGGAGAGGGTTCAGAGGAGGGCAACTAAAGTAATAACTGGAATGAGGGATCTACAGTACCCTGAAAGGTTATCAAAATTAGGGTTATTCACTTTAGAAAAAAGACGACTGAGGGGAGATCTAATAACTATGTATAAATATAAAAGGGGTCAGTACAGAGATCTCTCCCATCATCTATTTATCCCCAGGACTGTGACTGTGATGAGGGGACATCCTCTGCGTCTGGAGGAAAGAAGGTTTGTACACAAACATAGAAAAGGATTCTTCACTGTAAGAGCAGTGAAACTATGGAACTCTCTGCCTGAGGAGGTGGTGATGGTGAGTACAATAAAGGAATTCAAGAGTGGACTGCAGGTATTTCTGGAGTGTAATAATATTACAGGCTACAGCTACTAGAGAGGGGTCGTTGATCCAGGGAGTTATTCTGATTGCCTGATTGGAGTCGGGAAGGAATTTTTTTCCCCTTAAGTGGGGAAAATTGGCTTCTGCCTCACAGGTTTTTTTTGCCTTCCTCTGGATCAACTTGTAGGAAACAGACCGAACTGGATGAACAAATGTGTTTTTCGGTGTTATATACTATGTTACTATGGGCATGATCCGAAGGGATTCAGTCTGCCCATTGTGATGGAGAGCAAATTGTTTAGTCAAGCCCTGTTTAATATATTTCCTCCAGATGTTATATCTGTGTTGGCTCAAAGGGGTCTGAGGCCTGGGCCATATCAGCCAGTCTTGGGTGGGGCTCACAGCCTTCTCCCTTCTCCCATTGCAGGCATGGTTACATTCTAGAGGTAACTGAGGAGTCTGCTGCGAGTCAGCCTAATCCATTCCTGTAATTTTGCCCACTGGCCCCTGGTATTGCCCATATGGCACAGGTAGGTGAGTGTTAGGTCCCGAGCTACTTGAGAGACCTTGGCGTGGTGCTCGGGCTTAAGACATGTCCTCCACTATAGGACATGTTGACTAACCGCTCAATTTTAACATCAGTTTGAGGGCTTAGTAAGACCGCAGTGTGCACCTGTTTTGTCATTTGTTATTGCTATATTATTTATCACATCCACACTATTGCCATTTTGTGTAGGATGTCTATTGTGGTACTTGTGGTCCGCTGCGGGCATCCTCCACCGTATGCATTTTTGCTGGGGATTGCCATTAGCAACGGGCCACAAGTGCAGGATCTGCTCCCCTGTATATATATGCACTACTGCATTTTTGGGTTGAACACATCCTGCTTCATGCCACCTTTCAGTTGGTTTGTGTCAAAGGGGTTGCACCACGAAAAATATTTTACAGTTTTTAAACTAGCACCTGGATCTAAATACTTTTGCAATTGCATGTAGTTAAAAATTTAGCATAGCCACTGACTTATTCAATTAAAATATATCTGTATAGAACCACCTGTAGTTTGTTTTTTTCTTATTTATCTGACCTGCTCACTGAGATAGCCACACATGCTCAGTTTCATCCTTCAGCTGCCTCCTGAGTTGTGATAGGGAAAGCTGAGAGACACCCCCTGCGCTACAGAAGAAAAGACACTCCCCTTGAGTTCCTAGCTTGATATAAATCCAGCAGAGCAATGAATGGGGAGATCTCTAGATCCATGTGAGGTACAGGGCTGGTTCTAACTTTCTTAGAAAGAGATTGTTATATACTAAATGTCTGATTTTCATTTTTTAGATTAGTCATGGGATAACCACTTTACTCTCTCATGCAGGGCCTCCGTGGTGCATCTCACATACCCTACAAAGAGATCTACCACAAGCACCCACCATCACATACCGTAGGGCTCCAAGCATTAAGAATACGTCGGCACCAAGTCACTTGAGACAACATGGGCATGTTGGGAAAACTAACATGAATACTAAACCTGGAAGCTATAGGTGTGGATCAAAAAGATGCCAATGTTGTACTATGATTAGACATGGGAAAACCTCATTTTAACCTTCCAGTTAAATATCAGCTCAGATGTAAATCAGAGTATGTGATTTATTCATAGGAGTGTGTGTGCGGTTTACAGTATGTGGGACGCACCATGCAGTCCCTGCATGAGATATTACCACAACACAGATATAACATTTTATATTCTAAACATTTTGCTCTCCATCACAATTTGCGCATTGAATCCTATTGGATCATGTCCATAGACCATATACCTATTGGTACATACCATTGATTCCAAGTACTCATGAATTGTGAAGACTTCTGGATATATAAGGGTACTTTCACACTAGCATTTTTCTTTTCCGGCATTGAGTTCCGTCGTCGGGGCTCAATACCGGAAACAAAAATATTCAGATTTATCCTAATGCATTCTGATTGGATAGAAATCCATTCAGGATGCTTTAGGATGTCTTCAGTTAAGTCTCTGTATGGCGTTTTGGGCCGAGAAAATACCGCAGCATGCTGCTGTTTTATCTCCGTCCAGGATCCCAAGACACTTGCCGTAATGTCGGATCCGGCATTTATTTCCATAGGAACGTATTAGTGCGGCATTAAAAATACTGCATTGACGGATCCGTTCTTCCAGTCTGCGCATGTGCGGACCTTTAAAAATGTGAAAAAAATACATAACGGATCTGTTTCTCCGGATGACAACTGGAGCAACGGATTTGTTCTTGCAATGCATTTGTGAGACGGATCCGCATCCGGATCCGTCTACAAATGCTGTCCGTTTCAACACAAATTGCCGGATCTAGCAGGTAGTTCTGGCGACGGAACTACTTGGCGGATCCCTCTGCCGCAAGTGTGAAAGTAGCCTAAATTACACTGTATACAACCGTATGGTACTAACGAGATCATAGAGGTGGTTTTATAATATTTTTACCACTTTTATTAGTTTAACTTTGCATTTATCCCCATCCTTTTTTTTTACAACTTTGTCAAACATTCAGTTTTTATGGTTTTCCTTTCTAATATTCTCTTCAAGGTTCTCACTGGAGGAGCTTTGGTGCCCTCTAGTGTCATTTTTGTGCAGCTATATGGATGTAAGTAAAATTACAATAATTGTTTCTAACATGTTACTAATAATAGTAACCTTATGTTTGTATTACGTTACATTTTAAACTGACTTTATAACTAATGTGCCCTAATAGCCTATGTTTGATTTTTGTGGTTCCCATGGTGTGGGAGGTACCTGTCAATCTTACATTTGCTGCAAAAAACAATTTTCAAATCGCTGTCTTTCACTTGTATGTTGTTGATATACCCACCTGAGGAAGGGGTCGATTCGACCCTGAAACACATTGTGGACTATCAATAAGACTGTATTCTCCATCCCAAGACGCTACATGACCTCTAGTTGCAGCGCTGATGGTATCTATATTTCTATCCTTCTTATCCTTATCTTCTTCAAGGTCCTCTTTAAATCCAGTGCTAAATGACAATATTGGGGGAGGTTCACAGTGCAGAGTCCTTATGGGTTAGATCCATGGAGTGTGCTACAACGGTAAACTTTTAAGTGGAGTTTTGTTATAAGCCAACTAATATAGCCAAACAGGTCAAGGATTTACTGAACATAGTAATGCAAAATCAAAAAGCATTTAAAACAATTAAGGCTATTGCAAGAAAATTAAATATTGATAAATCCCCTGGCCCAGACTGCATTCATCCAATTGGTACTGAAGCAGTTGATCTCAGTAATTGACAGACTATTGTATCTAATTTTTTAGACTCTCTTGTAACAGTGTTGGTGCCATAGGATGGCAGATGTTGTACCAATATTTAAGAAAAGTAAAAATGTGAAAATACTGACTGGTACGTTTATCATTTGTGGTATGTAAAATATTTGAAAGTATTCTAAGAAATGCGCTGCAAAAGTATATAGGGGTGAATACATTAATAAACCCACAAAGCAGGAGAAGGCTATTAGAAGATAGCAAAGTGTTTTCAGGTTGCCATTTTCTCAGTTCGCAATGTTATTATGAAATGGCAGTTAACGGGAACAATGGAGCTCAAGAGAAGGTCTGGAAGCCCAAGAAAAATTCTAGAGACAGCTGCTCGTAGGATTGTTAGAGGGGCAAATCAGAAACCCTGCTTGAATGCAAAAGATCTTTAGGAAGATTTAGCAGACTCTGAAGTTGTGGTACATTGCTCTACAGTTCAGCGACACTTGCACAAATAAGGCCTTCATGGAAGAGTCAGCAGAAGAAAACCTCTCCTGCATCCTCACCACAAAATTCAGCATCAGAAGTTTGCAAAAGAACATCTAAACAAGTCTGATGCATTTTGGAAACCTGTCCCGTGGACCAATGAGGTTAAGATAGAATTCTTCGGCCACAATGAGCAAAGGTTTGGAGAAAAAAAGGCACAGAATTTCATGAAAAAAACACCTCACCAACAATTAAAGGGGTTATCCAAGTTATATTTATTGATGACCTATCCTCAGGATAGGTCATCAATATCAGATCGGCGAGGGTCCGACACCCGGCACCCCCGCCGATCAGCTGTTTGAAGAGAAGGCGAGCGCCGTGCCAGCGCTGCCTCCTCGTCATTGTTTACATGCTGGCCGTTGCATCTGCAGCAGTGAGCAGGTGTAATTACACCCAAGCCGTTCCATTCATTTCAATGGGACGGCTCGTTTCTATACAAGTGTATACTACAGAGCCGTCCCATTGAAATGAATGGAACGGCTTGGGTGTAATTACACCTGCTCATCGCTGCAGATGCAACGGCCAGCATGTAAACAATGACAAGGAGGCAGCGCTGGCACGGCGCTCGCCTTCTCTTCAAACAGCTGATCGGCGGGGGTGCCGGGTGTCGGACCCCCGCCGATCTGATATTGATGACCTATCCTGAGGATAGGTCATCAATAAATATAACTTGGACAACCCCTTTAAGCATAGGGATGGATCAATCATACTTTGGTGTTGTTTTGCAGACAATGGCACGGGGGGAACATTTCACGGGTTGAGGGAAAAATGGGTTCAATGAAATTCCAGCAAATTCTGGAAGCAAGCATAACACCAACTGTAAAAAAGCTGAATTTGAAAAGCAGATTGGTTTCTAAAAATAGTTAAGGATCCTAGATACACATCAAAATCCACAATAGACTACGTTAATAGGTGCAAGGTGAAGGTTTTACCATGGCCCTCACAGTCCCCTTATTTGAATATCACTGAAAATCTGTGGATAGACCTCAAAAGAGTAGTGCATTCAAGATCGCCCAGGAATCTCACAGAACTGGAAGACTTTTACAAGGAAGAATGGATGAAAATACCAATAATTGAAAGACTCTTCACTAGCTAGAAAAAGCATTTACAAGCTGTGATACTTGCCAAAGGTGGTGGTACTAGATACTAGTATTCAAAGTTTTGACTAAAGCGTCTCCGGATTTAGGATGGCTGGCCTTGAAGGGTTAAATGGGTTGTCTGCAAACGGCATTTATCATGTAGAAAAGTTAATACAAGGCACTTACTAATGTATTGTGATTGTCCATATTGCCTCCTTTGCTAGTTTGATTAATGTTTCCATTGTATTACACTCTGCTCATTTACAGGGATTACAGCCACCTGCTATGCAGGATTTGTAGCATAAAAGTGTAACATTGGGTGCATATTTTTGCAACACTTGGTGAGTTTTGTGCCTTTTAGAAGTGCAGAGAAAAGTATACCAGGATTCCAGATTATAACCTTTAAATCTCATTATGATGTGAAATTTTTTAAAAGTTGCATCTCCACACCAGACAACCCCCTGATGTACTTTTACTTGTAAAGGCAGACTTAAAGCTGACACCAAGACCACCACAAATAATAGATTCCCTCCAAGGTTTTTATAGACCACTTTTATGCCAGATTTTTGTCAGGGTCTAAGGCTGGGTTCAGACTTGCGCGTATTTGATACGCGCGTAAAACGTGCGTTTCTGTCGCGCGTATTACAGCGCGTTTTTGAAAATAGGAAACCACTACTGTGGTGTCAATCACAATACGCGCGACAAAACGCCCCAAAGAAGCTCAAGAACTTTTTTGAGCGTAGGGCGTTTTTCAGCGCCTTCAAACATGCTGTAAAATGCTCAAGTGAGAACCAGGGCCATAGGGAAGCATTGGTTTTCCTGTGTTGAGCGTTTTACAGCGCGTTTGAACGCGCTGTAAAATGCGCAAGTCTGAACCCAGCCTCATATGCACCTTGTTTTGTAGCAGTCTAGGGCTGTTTCTGGGACATATTTTGGACAATTATACCAGCTCCAAGGTAGCATAGAAAATGGTGTAACATTCTGATAGCATAAAGCCCTATGAAGCATTGGATCACATCTTCCCTTCACCACGTGCTAAAACATCAGAGATTTAGAGAAATTTAACAAACCAAATTATAAATCTGGCACCAAATCCACCTATCTTAATTTATCTGCCCCAATATCCTTGTTTATGCAGTATACTTTCCATTAAAAAAAAGATCGATCAATTTGAATATTTTCTTCTACAGTTCCTCGTCTGCATACATAGTCTAAGCTACTATACTTGTCCGTTGTTTCTTATGTTGTATGTATGTTGCATTCGGTTGGTATGAACTGAAAAAACATAATTATTTTACTTCAAAGTCAGTGCTATGAATTTTCTTTTTGCTATTTCTATATCTTTATAGATGGCTATTGTTATACATGATCTATAATGTTTATTACTAAAGAGGTTATCCAAGATAACTAAAAAACTCAAGCAAGAACCAAATGTTGTAATAAGTATATGCTTACGTCTTAAGTTTACAATCATTTTTTTATTTTACTGCAATCAGGGGGGCAGGTCTAAGAGATTATTAATTATTTTTGACAACCCCATTTACATAAGTCAAAAGTCATTCTATTTATTAAAGATTATCCTCTATAAAAATCTCCAACTAGTATGGTACTGTTTAGACCCTTTGTAGTTTTTAACCTATGTGACTTTGATTGAAATTTTCTTGTGAAAAAGGCAATTTCTGGTGCTTTACGTACTGTATTTTAGAAATGTTACCTGAATCATTACTTTAGAAGAACCAGATATATAAATTTGTTTTGTGGTATGTTTACATTTTATATAACTATGGTGTTATTCTTTTAATGTATAAGTACTGCAGAGTTGGTATATGCAATTGTTTACCTTCAACGGGCATGAGGATGACACGAGAGTGATCATAGGCAATTACATTGGCATAGCGGTTTTTGGGTTTGTTGACTTCAAGATTCGAGTGCTCCCAAGTGAACTGCTGGCCAGGATCAATGGACTGCAAAAAAATTAAATGGTAGATTGCATAAATGTGTAATATTTACTACAATAAAATATCTTACACATTGCTTTATGCACTTAAAGGTATTTTCCAGGGAAATAATTTTAAAAAAAGGATGGGGGGCCAAAAATTGATAAAAATAAAAACCAAGTATTACTCAACCTCACTGATCACCCATAAATGCTGTTCTGATACTCTTCCGAACCCCGCTGCTCTCCATCTTCAGTAAATGACCAGTGGGGGCAGGGGGAGTGTCAGAACAGCATTGGTGGGGAATTAGAGAGGGCAATATAAAACTTTTTTTTATATTGTGATCCATTTCTGGTTCATGTTTCAACATATTTCCACGGACAACCCTTTTAATGGTAGTATCTAATAGTTAAAAAGGTTAGGAGGAATTGGATTTTAAATTTCAGATGTAGTTTGGCCAATACCAGTGCTACTATCCCCAGGGTGTATAACGTCCTCACTGCCTGCACTGAGTGGTGTCATGGTACTTCCTGACCTCCAAATCTTCTCTCAGTTAAAAGGGTTGTCCCACAAAAAATATTCTACATTTTTCAAACCAGCACCTGGATCTGAATACTTTTGTAATTGCAAGTAATTAAAATAAAATTTATATAACCACCTAATTCAGTAAAATGTATTTATATAGGTCCACCTGATGTCGTGACTCAACGGGAGCAGGTCACCATTGCAGTGGTCACATGGTCTCCCATTGATGGATGTTGATTTAAAGCGGCTCTGTCACCAGGATCAACTCTATTAAACCAGACATAGTGCCTGGTAGGGCTCATCATGCCGATTAAAACAATACCTTTCTTTTGTTTGTATGCTAAACAGCTGTAGAGAAATCTGCATGTTTATTCATATGCAAATGAAAAGTTTGAGCGCCAGGAGGCCATGGCTGAATCGTTTGAGCACTGCTTTGTAACACCCCTTGTGCTCTGCACACTCCCCCCCCCCCCCACACTCCCTCCCCTTTATTGACAAGGCTACACATATTGAGGGTAGAGCTGTGTCCTATTATCTACATATCATATACTCCATGTACTATAGCTTCACCACATTGAGATATGCTCAGTATGTACAACAATCATCTGGGCAGTACTGGAACTACTCATGGTGCCTTGGCTACCAGCACACCCACTCTGTCTTGATTTGGCATGTTAACAGCCAGGGCACTGTGACTAGTCACATCTCCAGTACTGCCCAGATAAGCACTAAAGAGCGTCTCCCCACCATGATGGGTCATCCCTACAAAGATATTTACAAGTGCTATAGCAGCATGGCAGTATTTTAATCACTCTGAACCAATACTACAGTATTGTTCTGAAAGGTGTGTTTATGATGGTTTGGGGCTTTCCTAAAACTGCCTCTTACATATACTTCAGCTTATTTGATTCCCAGTAAACCTAACATCAATAACTTTGCATCCTCTGTTTGAAATAATACTTTAACCACTCTATGAACCACATAAAGATTTGCCACCTTAGCTCCTCACCTCATATTCCTGAGATAGTTTTAGGTTATCATTGGCCTTAAGGTGTTCTGTGTGTTCAGACAGATCTGCAATAGGTATTGGTGGATGATTAAGCATACCTAAGAGGAGGGAAAAATGGAGCACCGTGAACATTTTATTAAAGCAATCACAAAAAAACAAAAACTATAAAAATAAGAAAAATATTTAATGTGAGTGCTGCAAGGAAAGGACACAGGTTAGATCAGATCAGAAAGCAGGGCTCGAAATTTTATCCTGAAAGAAAAATAAGATCTAAGTTTCCCTCCAATACCCGAATATTCAGCAGATACAAGGAATGAAGGAACTTCAAAAATACAGAAACAATGTATAAATATTAAACAGAACAGCAAAAAGCATAAAAGGATGATATCTAAATGTAATTAATTATAGCACATGGGTGGAAAAGAGGTGAAATACTTAAGATGAAATACAAAAAAAGATCAAATAACAAAAATGAAAATTCAAGTGTGCTTAGCCATGGGATGGATTTTTAAACTAAATATTATCTAATTCACAGAAGCTGATACAGTTTCTAAATTATTTTTTTTATATATCTTATGTACTGAATTTTTTACCCCTAAAGTATTAGGAGAAGTACAGTAAAGGTAATTTTAAGTTTTGTAATTCCATAACAAAATATATGTATTTATAATTAACATTCCGTCAAATCTGTTACACACTCCACAAAAGTAAGAACTTGTAAAACTTCTAAATGAACCATTTTCCACATATTCGCAGTGACACTAAAAGGGTTGTCTAGGCATACTGTCATGGCATTAGAAGTTAAGAGTCACAACTGGACTCTGGGCAGGACAGTCGCTCAGGCAAGAGTCTGATATGCAGTAAGAATTGTGCATGGGTCCTATTCTAATGGGATCCATACACAATATTTGCAGTGGGTCAGACAGTTGCCATGGCAACTGTCCCACCCAGTGTGCACACCCAATGTCAGATCGGGAAGTAGAGAATGCCTGGACAATCCATTAAACCCCCCAATTGTGACATTATAATTATGAAAACCCTACTGAAAATTTCCCTTTTTTTGCAGATTTTGAATTTATGTCTGAAGTAAATATAGTTGGCGCACAACTCAGGTGCATTTTAACCTCTTGGTGACCTAATTTAAACTTAAAGGTGTTGATCTGTGAGCTGAACTGTTAGGTCCTTCTCTCAAAGGCTGAACGGCAGAGTTCGGGTAAAACTGTTAAAGGGTAGTCCAAGAAATAAGAGAAGCTTGGCAGCAGGATAAGTAATAAAATAACATAAGCCCCATTAATCACCAGTTTAATCCCAAGATACTCCCATGGTCCTCAGCTGGTCTTTGTTCACATATCAGAAATAATGGCATGCCAGTGATTGGCTGAACTGGTCATCTGCCTTTACAGCTTGTAATTTTTGCTGTCATGTAAATTAAGGCCGGTGGGGGACTATGAGCTTCATTGGCAGGGCATTTCACAAGTGAGTAATGACAAGCAGTCGTTGGAGAAATATTGTATTTATTATTTATCTTTTTTTTTTTTTTAAGATTGTTTTAGTCTCGCTGATTACATACACATTTATTAATAGGATAAAGCAGAACATTTTCACACAGTAACACTCATGAACAGTCCAGAAAGAGATATCGGAGGTAGCATGTCCGGATAAAATCCCTTTATTTTGGGAACTGCTCACATGAAAAAGCGTGAATACAAAAACGTGCTACGTTTAGGCTCTCACACAGCCTTTGTCAAGCATAATGTGCTCTATACATACATGAGTTTATAAAGTGAAGACTCCACCCCTTCTCCGAGATGTGTCCAATCACTGCATTTCATTACAAATAGGTGGTATACTAAGTTAAAATTTCTCAACCAATCAGAGTGGGGCTATACAGCTGATGTGCGCATGTCATACAGAGAGGAAGTGGAGGTTCACGTGACTACATCGGTCACATGACATCCTATAGCAACGCGTCCTGTGTCCAATATACAAGACTGAATAGAGGAGAGTTACCTCACGTGATCAATCACATGATCGCAGACAAACATGTCCTTGTGATCGTGTAATCTATTCAGTCACAGGAATAACGCATTGTCTCTCAGATAAAAATCAAACATCCATTGCAAAGAAGATTGTTCTATGGATGTTTACATGACAGCGCGCAGTGGATGAGGACATACAGCGCACCTAGATCGCGGCGTATTGTTTTTTCGAGCGTGTATCATGAACTCATGCCGTGCATCATGAACTCATGCTTATCTACTGGTTTATCAACAAGACCCTTCCTTATGTTACTCCTTAATTTTTTACATGTAGGTCTTGTGATGTTATCTACATGATCACGTGCCCGTGTGGACTCATCTACATTGGTTAGACTACCATGGAGGCACGTGAGTGGATTAATTCCCACAAGAGTAACATAAGGAAGGGTCTTGTTGATAAACCAGTAGCTAAGCATTTTGTGGAGCGTGGGCACTCGGTCAACCAATTACGCTTCCGCATTATTGACTCAGTGGGTAAAATGAGACGGGGGGGGGGGGGTGATAGACATCGGCTTCTACTTCTACGTAAAAAAGAGCTTAAATGGATATTCAAATTAAAAGCCCTTCAACCTCATGGGTTGAATATTGAATCCAGTGTGGGGTCTGTGTGACTCACCCATGGTGCATCCTGCTGAATTGTACTAAGTGATGTGAGCACTTATTCACATTGTACACAGCATGAGTTCATGATGCACGCTCGAAAAAACAATACGCCGCGATCTAGGTGCGCTGTATGTCCTCATCCACTGCGCGCTGTCATGTAAACATCCATAGAAGAATCTTCTTTGCAATGGATGTTTGATTTTTATCTGAGAGACAATTGCGTTATTCCTGTGACTGAATAGATTAGACTCCTACATGATCGCAAGGACATGTTTGTCTGCGATCATGTGATTGATCACGTGAGGTAACTCTCCTCCGTTCAGTCTTGTATATTGGATACAGGACGCGTTGCTATAGGATGTCATGTGACCGATGTAGTCACGTGAACCTCCCCTTCCTCTCTGTATGACATGCGCACTAGAGACTGAGGGACGCGCGGGTGAGCATGCAACATGACACTCTCTGCCCTTCCACTATTTATGACCAGATGAGAATGCTGTTTACTATAGGGGATGAATTGCATGCACATCAGCTGTATAGCCCCACTCTGATTGGTTGAGAAATTTTAACTTAGTATACCACCTATTTGTAATGAAATGCAGTGATTGGACACATCTCGGAGAAGGGGTGGAGTCTTCACTTTATAAACTCATGTATGTATAGAGCACATTATGCTTGACAAAGGCTGTGTGAGAGCCGAAACATAGCACTTTTTTGTATTCACGCTTTTTCATGTGAGCAGTTCCCAAAATAAAGGGATTTCATCCGGACATGCTGCCTCCGATATCTCTTTCTGGACTATATACATAGGAGCCTCTATGGATCTAGGGCTCCAGGCTGGCTGTTGCATTCCGGAAGAACGCAAGATTGAGTGCTATTCCACATCGATATACTACATGCTTTAGATCCAAGGAATAAGCACCGGGGTTTGAAAAATACTTCCACGATGGAGGGACCCTCAGGATCTACTAAGGTCAGAGACACTGCAAACATGAATACGTGTTTATATACTGAGGAACAAATTCAGAGACTCATTAATGGTGATGGTGGGGATGTATCTTTTTTAAGTACCCCCTCTGTAGACTTGCTCAAAAAGAAGTTTGAGCACGAGTCCAAAAAGCTGGTCACCATGGAACTTCACCTGAATACTTTAAGGGAATATTATTGCTCACAACGTATCCCTAGTGGATTGCGATCCCACCTCAGACCAACTCTTTTTCCCAATAATGAAGAATTCTGCAAAATGTTTGAAATGACCAATAACAAATATGTTTTGGAATTGATATTGCTGAATATTGACTTTCTGGGTCGAGAGATTGAGACAGTCAAACAATCGATGACTGCTATTGAAACACAGATTCAGGGATTACTGAATGATGATGAATTTGTGGCACTCATTGAGAAAATTTAAATATACACACAGTGGCACAAGGCAGAGGTAGAGAAGATCAAAAGGGACAAATGGCACCGGGACCTGGAAGTTTACCAGGTGGGCCATGTGTACAAAATTGGCAGCAGCAAACGCAAAGTAGACCACGCAGAAAGAAGGGCAGGAAATTTGATCAGAGCCGCTTCGGATTCACCACCGGTGATTCTGACTCATCGGATGATATCAATGAAATACATTTTTTAGGGCCCACTCAACCCGGCGCAAAAGACGGAGCCGGAAGAGGGGTGGACGGAAGTACGACAGATCCCAGAAAGAGTCTGCCTCCTCCCTTTCAGAAATCCAACAGGGGCACACGGGGACGGACCACGAGACGCAACCAGATGTAACAAATAATCTGGTCGTCAATATCTCATCTAATGAATTGACTATGGAACAACTAAAACTCTTGGGACGTGGATTTTCCTTTTGCCCGGACCAGGGAAGGAACTGGTTCGCTTTGGAACTTGATTTACATCGCTTCTATCGGGTCTTGAGACTGAAAGCTTTTTTCTCCGCTAAAGGGGGAAATAATGTGAGACCATCACCTGATTCAAATGACAGTGTTGATTTTGCACTCAAAGCATTGGACTTGAATGTGAAGAGTGATTTTTCACCTCCCCATAATAATCATGTTGTGGAGGCTTACATTAATATTGTGTCGCAGCGGATTGATTCACTGAGGGAACACAATACGATGGGTACTATGTGTAATCTGATCAGGGGAGAGAGGGAGGCATTGGCACAATTAGAGCATAACAAGTCAATTACTCTTAAGCCGGCGGATAAGAGGGGTGCGGTGGTGGTTATGGACACAGTGAGCTACAATAGGGAGGTGCATAGACAATTGAGTGACCGGGAGGTATATACGGAACTGCAGAGTGACCCTAAATGGGACATTATGCGTAATCTTGAGAAAATCATTAGTGAGGCCCTTGAGAAAGGCATCATTGACAAGGAGGTCAGTGACTTTCTCAGGATACCGCACCCGGTCACTCCTCTTCTCTATGTACTTCCCAAGATTCATAAAAGCCTCATTGACCCTCCAGGTCGACCTATTGTGTCGGGCCGGGGATTAGTATTCAGCAATATTGCGATATTTCTGGATAGGGTCTTACGTGTCCATGCCACCAGCGCTCCCTCCTTTATTAGAGATACAAGCCATTTTCTATTAAAACTCAGGGACCTGAGTCTACCTGCCCAGCCTCTTCTTGGCAGTTTTGACGTAGTCTCATTATACACATCTATTGAGCATGTATTTGGATTGAATGTTGTCGATGTGGCCCTGGCCGGCACCGGGCTCTCCCTGGGAGACCGTGGATTTGTCCTCCAGCTCCTGGAGGTGGTCCTGAAGCGGAATTATTTCCGCTTTGGGGACACCTTCTACCAGCAGCAGCGTGGTGTGGCCATGGGTTCGAACGTGGCACCCACGTATGCTAATATTTTTATGGCGGGGGTGGAGGACAGATTCATATATAGGTCGTCCTTGTTTAGGGGAGCCCGGTGCTGGTGGCGCTACATCGACGACATCTTTGTGATATGGGATGGTTCTCTTGATGAACTACATCTGTTTCATCAATATTTGAATAGTATGGTTCTGGGTCTGGAATTTACTATTACGGTATCTCATACTGAATTACAGTTCTTACACGTGATGGTGCATATCAACGAAGGCACGATTTGGACAGACATTTACCACAAGCCCACAGATAGAAACAATCTATTAAGATATGATAGCAACCATCCACGTCGGATGGTGGAGTCCCTCCCTTGGAGCCAGCTGTTGAGGATGAGAAGAGTGGTATCGGGTGAGGAACAATTTGGAAATAGAGTTGATGAGATGGGGAGAAAATCCGTAAACAGGGGGTACTTACGCAAACTAGTGGAAAGGACAAAACAAAAAAAGACATTAGTTGACCGAGAATCTACGTTTCAGAGTAGGACAATGAATAATGAAAACAAACGGATTCTTTTCGTCTCCACTTATGGTGCTCTTAGTGGGAAAATCACACAGATCATACGCAAGGAGTGGCATATTTTACAGTAAGGGCTGCCCCAGATACAGGAATTTGAGAATTTTCCCATGATGGCATACAAGAGTGGAACTAACCTGCGTGACAAACTGGTGAAAACAGAGGCCACGGAGCCCCGTGGGGATGGACAAACATATCTGGCACCAAGAAAGATGGGTTGCTACCCCTGCCTTGGCTGCTGTAATTGTGGTAATATGACTAAGGGAGATGTCTTTTTCCATCCCTACAGTGGTAAACCTTACAAAATTAAAGAGTTTTTTACATGTAGGTCTCGTGATGTTATCTACATGATCACGTGTCCGTGTGGACTCATCTACATTAGTGAGACTACCATGGAGGCACGTGAGCGGATTAATTCCCACAAGAGTAACATAAGGAAGGGTCTTGTTGATAAACCAGTAGCTAAGCATTTTGTGGAGTGTGGGCACTTGGTCAACCAATTACGCTTCCGCATTATTGACTCAGTGGGTACAATGAGACGGAGGGGGGGGGGTGATAGACATCGGCTTCTATGTAAAAAAGAGCTTAAATGGATATTCAAATTAAAAGCCCTTCAACTTCATGGGTTGAATATTGAATCCAGTGTGGGGTCTGTGTGACTCACCCATGGTGCATCCTGCTGAATTGTACTAAGTGATGTGAGCACTTATTCACATTGTACACAGCATGAGTTCATGATGCACGCTCGAAAAAACAATACGCCGCGATCTAGGTGCGCTGTATGTCCTCATCCACTGCGCGTTGTCATGTAAACATCCATAGAAGAATCTTCTTTGCAATGGATGTTTGATTTTTATCTGAGAGACAATTGCGTTATTCCTGTGACTGAATAGATTAGACTCCTACATGATCGCAAGGACATGTTTGTCTGCGATCATGTGATTGATCACGTGAGGTAACTCTCCTCCATTCAGTCCTGTATATTGGATACAGGACGCGTTGCTTTAGGATGTCATGTGACCGATGTAGTCACGTGAACCTCCCCTTCCTCTCTGTATGACATGCGCACTAGAGACTGAGGGACGCGCGGGTGAGCGTGCAACATGACACTATCTGGCCTTCCACTATTTATTACCAGGTGAGAATGCTGTTTACTATAGAGGATGAATTGCATGCAGATCAGCTGTATAGCCCCACTCTGATTGGTTGAGAAATTTTAACTTAGTATACCACCTATTTGTAATGAAATGCAGTGATTGGACACATCTCGGAGAAGGGGTGGAGTCTTCACTTTATAAACTCATGTATGTATAGAGCACATTATGCTTGACAAAGGCTGTGTGAGAGCCGAAACATAGCACTTTTTTGTATTCACGCTTTTTCATGTGAGCAGTTCCCAAAATAAAGGGATTTCATCCGGACATGTTGCCTCCGATATCTCTTTCTGGACTATATACATAGGAGCCTCTATGGATCTAGGGCTCCAGGCTGGCTGTTGCATTCCGGAAGACCGCAAGATCCGGTGAGTGCTATTCCACATCGATATGCTCATGAACAGGACAGTCTCTGAAAAGTCTTGGATATAAAAAAGTTTTCCTCCTGCATCATTTATTATTTATCTTATCTAGGGGCACACAACACCTATGGTAAAATGAAGGGTTAATACAAACTGAAAATTTTTCTATTAGGCTGTGTTCACATTTTTGACCCACATTTAACATATACACATGACATATAGCTTAAAAGGGTGTCTCAGAAGGATGTCATAGAGGGGAATATGTCACTATAGGGTTTTGCCTTCCTCTGGATCAACTAGCAGGATGACAGGCCGAACTGGATGGACAGATGTCTTTTTTCGGCATTATGTACTATGTTACTATGTTACTATCCGATTAATGCATTTAGACTAATCATGTTAATCATTTGCCAGCAGTCAATGTAAGATCACTCTAATGGAACAGTAACCATGTAGAGGAAGATTACTAATTCTACCTTAAAGGGGTTGTCCAGCCACATAAAAAGTTATTTCAATGTGTTTGCAATGGAAATTGATTAAACTTACAAATATAATTTAATTATGCAAGCTGCCCCAACATTCATATTTCAGTGCCCTTCCATGGTCCGGGAAGCTTCTCTTCCAGGGTTGTTACAACACAGGCAGGGAGTTTCCCCAGGCTCCCGGTCTTGGTAATGTGCTTGAAGAGGGCTGGCTGCATGGCTCAGTTCATTAGCTGAACCTGTCCCCTTCTCTGTCTCTGCATCAGTTGTAACAGAGAAGGGAGCTGGCTTAGCTAAATGAGCCAGTAAGCCAGCCCCTTCAATGTGGTAGTGAGGCTTCCTGACAGACAGAAACTAAAGCCTGTATTACACCTGCTGATGTATGAACACTCGTTAGCAACCATCTTGCAGTGTAATACTGCCGTTGATTGCCCAATGAACGAGCATCGATAAGTGGCCAATCCAAATTTTTGGCATATTAAAAAATAATACTTTGCAGGCGGCAGATCGTGGTGTCTAATATTGATCTGCTGCTGGCAAATAACTATACAGCATGGGCATGAGCGATGACATAGCATCGCTCCACCCATGTTGGGTAGGAGATCGCTGTATGTAATATCAGAGGTCTACTCTGCTAGCGATGCAGGTGATTGTCGGGAAGGAACGCTGCCCTCCCGACAATCGCCTGCCACATCGGCTGTGTAATACAGCCTTAAAACTGGGGCACCTTTCAAGTAAGTTTAATCAAATTTCCATTTTAATCATATGGATACAGCTTTTATGTGGCTAGGAGCAATTTAATTAAGAGAAAAGATGAAATTCTGAATGATCCATTCTTTGATATGATTCTAAAGTGATTTGCACAGAAACATAAGGAAGGAATTTTAAACAAAAATGTTCTTTAACTGTACTGCTCCCAGGATTTGGAAGAATAAAGAATTTGACATGACAGGTTCATGGTTACTATAATCTTTTTAGGTAAATCTGCTTTTGTATCAAGATCAGTTTAAGTTCAGGAGAGAGCTATTTAACTTAAATCAGCTTCTATTTTACTCTGGGCACTTTGTGGCTACCATTACTGCAATTCAGATCATGCAGTGCATTTAATTAAGAAAATACACTTTTGTGACTGTACCCCAAGCAAATTACAGTACATAAAGACATTGGGGATTTGGATGGCTGCAATAGTTTATCAGGAACTGGGAAAGTAATGAAGTAATGAAAGATATAAGAAATGTCAGAACAGGGCAGACTATGGATTTCACAGATTTACTGGGTGTAAAGGTAATGGCTCTACAGCCCTTTCCTCACCCTGAGAGACCAATTGACATGCTTTTTCAAAAGACTTAATTGTCAGCACAGCTAGGTTAATTCGTAATCGTACTATTTCCGACACTTCCTGTCTTAACATCAGTAATGAAGTCATCCATACCCAGATAAGGATATATTTAAAATTCGTCTATTAAGGGCTCTCTGAGGACTATGGCAGAGAACCTATTCAGCCAAAAGGTCCTTTAAAATGAACGGATGACTTTAAGTGCCTGCAAAAAGACACAATCACTTAATGAATGAGTGTTGGCTTGCTGATTGGGTGATTGCCAGGACCTTTTACACAGGTCAATTATCAAGAACCAGCTTTTCTACAAATGCTCATCCTTGATAATTGGCCTGATTATCAATTCATGTAAAAGGACCGTAACTCTGATACAAAGACCTTGCCTTCAAACCTGTATTAGATTTTACCTTACTTTACACAGTACTATAAGAGCTCATTAAATGGGCTGGGGCACCATCACAACAGCCTTATAGGTTATTTTCCATAACTACTAGTCCTGCAATTGATTCCTGAAACGTGAGATGATAAGTGGGCCTGAACATGAAAAATTCTGCATGTCAAAAATGGAAGGGAATGTCTGCCATAGAGAATTTCGAGCCCCGTTCATGTTGCAAGTGGCAAAAGAATCAAACACCAGCAAGTGAACAATCAATACACAGACCAAGCATCTAAATGGAATACATTTATTATTATAAAAGTACATCACACAATACCAACTACAACAAACACTACAACCACTGGTCATCGTATGCTCTATGTCACTTTGTGTTGCTAAAGCAAAGAGTAATGATCAGAATAAATGCCACAAAATCTACCCATAATATAATATACCCCGCAAAGTCGTTCTTTATCTTTAGATTTTGAAATGCAAATTCTTGCTTTCAGTTAGCCTAGTACATTAGGATTTACAATATTTAGATCAGATGTGCACTTCAACTATTCTGATTTGAAATGTTCAGTAATTACAAATGATGCATGCAAATGGCACTGCTGAATGACATGGTAAAAAAAAACGTAATACTGCCAATTATAGTTAGTTTTGTGAAATTTGAAGCAAAAACATTATGGATACTGGCCAATGTGTTTATGACTAGAAACATACATGGTCACAGACTGGCAGATTGTATATATAGGGTATATATATATATATATATATATATATATATATATATATTTTTTATATACAGTATACACAGTCTGTCAGTAAACTGGGTGCAGACACAGGAAAAGAGGATTTAAATGGTAGCAAATTAAAAGAAAATTAAAACATATACATGTTCACATTTCTGGAGCTTGTTCAATGGATCCAAATGTTAAATCTCAGTGGGAGATACAACAAAAGTATTTCATTTCTATGCAACTGTACAGCAGTAGTGACAGATACGGCACTTATAAAATTAAGACTATCTCAGTGTATGTGTGTATTTAAATATATATATGTGAACTTCCAAAAGACTATTATAAAGCTCTTAATTACAGAACTGTTTCAGATATCAATTACTTTTTTCAGCAGCACAATGTAACAAAGAAAACTGATAATATGGAATTAAGTTCAAGTGGTATTCCAAGTGTGACAAGTTATCCCCTATTCACAAGACCACCAATGATCACACAAATAGAGACCCTGTACCCCTATGAGGCCCCAAAAATGAACTGAGTGGCATGTGCATTCTATAAATAGCCAAGTGTTGTACTCGGCTGTCTTCGAAACTCCTGTTGAGATAAATGGAACTGCAGGAGTGGCAGTGCACATGCCTGACCTGCCTCTCTATTCATTTGAGGGGGACCTGAGGGGTATGAGCTCCCAGCAGTAGGAGCCCCCATCGATCTAATAGTTATCCCCTATCATGTGGATACGGGTAAACATGTCACAACTGGAATACCCTTTTAAGTATCATACATGAATGGGAAAGCTGGTTCTATTTACATTGTCAGAAAAACTCAATGGCATAATAGCATTAATCTGCACAATAGACACTTTTTATCCAAAACTGCACAACTGCAGAGACAGGCACAGAAATGTTGTTGTAAAAAGATGTTTATGTGAAAAGCTTAAGGGACACAAAATTAAATAATAAAACAAAGGAAAAGATAAAGAAACGAAAAAAAAGGAAAGAAAAAAGGAGAAATAAAAAGTTGAACATCAATTGAAGCACAAAAAAACGGAAACAAAACAGACAGGAACTAACTTTCAAATTCATGGTCACTGAGGGGACTGCTGAGACCAGAATCTGCAAAGAACAGTAAATAAAGAAATAAAAACAACTTGTTTTTTTAATGTCTATTTTTCACATTCACAAGAAGACATAGTGGGTTACATTAACAACAAAGACGTTCACTTTGTGTTTGTCTATTGTGAGATGTGAGATTGTGTGACACACTAGCATATTAGTATGAGTGGCATCTGCAAAAACTATAAATAGGATGATAATGCACATCATAATATACTGTAAATGCTCAAATAGTAGGCTTCCATATGAGATGTGGCTAATCCATCACAACCAAATAGCCTGGGTGCTATAGTTGTACTGCATGGTTATGTACCCTTTATCTGAAGGGCAGGGAAAATCCAGCACTGTATGTTAAATTAAATAATGTAATTGTATTTTTATTGCATCTTAAAGTGTAACTGCCATTTTTATTTGTGTAATGTATAGGGACAGTGACACTAACCATTTTTCTAATATACTTTAACTACTGAAATCATACATTTCTATTAGAAAAATAGCTCTAAATAGCTCTAAAGAGGCCCATTTTGAGCCTTAGCAACGCTCCTCTGTCTTCTGTTTACATAACTGTGGATACTTGCTAACACTGACTGTTATGTAAACAGAAGACATAGGAGCGTTGCTAAGGCTCAAAATGGGCCACTTTAGAGCTATTTTTCTAATAGAAATGTATGATTTCAGTAAAGTATATTACAAAAATGGTTAGTGTCACTGCCCCTATATATTACACAAATAAAAATAAAAATAAAACGGCAGTTACACTTTAACATATTACATATAAAATTATAATTACAAAGTTTGTCTGGGATTTTAATTTTTACCCCACGCCCACCCCCGCCTTCCTCCCACCCAGCCAGCAGGACCTATGAAGTTTCAGCTCCCAGATTGTCAACATTAGCACAGATGGGGTCCCATGCACTACTGTCCTTCAATGACAGTGGTGTGCCCCTAAGTGGCACGTGACCCACTCTTCACAGTGGGGCAATTTTAAAAAAATCCACAACAACCGATTTTGCGTTAGGTTTGCGTTAAAAAAACTAAAAGTATTACAGTGCAGACTGCTGTGGTATACAAACCCTCTTCAATAAAGTTGCCTATTGTCAGCTTTCCAAAGTGACTCCTTTTGGTTATTAAAAAAAAAAGCATACACAGCAAGATATCCTAAATGATCAAATTCTTTTCCATATGGAAAATGATTGTAAATATTGTTTAATGTGTATTTTTACATTTAATAACTGATTGTCTGAAAACATTGTACTGTGTAATTACTAAGCCAATAAAAATGTAAAGCCAGTTCTTAATCGGTTACAAGGAAATAATTGTAGTAACATACACATAGCAATGATCGCCAAGTATGGCTTCGTTCATATCACCGTACAGCCTTTCCTAAGCCTTTCCTAAACAGAGCAGGAGAACGGAAAGGAAGGATTTGGCACAGAACTGAGCCGAATGGGGCCTAGGGACCCCATAGATTATAATAGGGTCCGTTAGGTTTCCACTCAGAAGATGATTTTGGAGCGGAGACAAAAGTAGTACATATACGGTTGTGTATATAGGCACCTCAACGGATAAACAAGTGCCACTTACCTATTGAAGATTAAAGTTAGACTATAAAATGGACACAAAATTCACAAAAAATTACTCAGTGCTGAATAATTTTCTCTAGAAGTCTTTGAAGCAAATAAGTAGGGCTCTTTTAGATCTGGGATCTGCTCCAAGGCAGGCAGTAGATAACCACATTAAATAAATATTAACATACAGTGCTCTAATGAATAGCTATATAGCAGCACTGGGCCACATAACATCCAGGCAAATAGTATGAAAGAGCATTGAAGGGGTTAATGACAGTATCCCTAGTGGCCTAGAGCAGTGAATGAGTTAATACCTGGTGGTCTACAGAAAATGGGGTTACTTCTAATAGCTCTGGTGGTCTTGAGCATTGAAGAGGTTATGTGTTAATGTAAGGATCACTGGTGGTCTTAGGCAATTAAGTGGTTGATGTGAGAATACCTGGTGCCTTAGGGCAGTAAGGGGGTTATTTCTAGTAACCCTGGTGGTCTACAGCAGTGAAAGGATAAATATTAAGATCTTGAGTGGTTCAGAATAGTAAAGGAATTAATGTTAGCACATCTGGTGGTCTAGGGCAGTATGGGGGTTAATGTAAGGATCCCTAGTGGTCTATGGCAAGCAAACAGTTAATTGTAAGATCCTTGGTGGAGGGATATACTGTTCTTGGGTTCCAGTGGTTACTCGCATTACCAGGCTCCGCTCAACCAGTGCTATGGCTGTAACAGGAGTATGAGAACTGACAGTTCAGCTTCCTGTTTCCTCACCGCAATGATCAGAGAGAGGAGTGCAGGAAGGGGATAGAGAAGACTGTGCAGCAGTAAATGTATTGCTGCACAGCTCTATGATTGGGCAGAGCGATTCAGGAGGAGAACTCGGCAGGCTTTTCCTGAGCTAGTCACTGGTGCTGCTCAACGAAAATGCAGATTTTTTGGCTTTGAATTTATGGGGGTACTCTCAACCAACCTCTAATTTAGTTGTGTTAACTTAACTGGTTTAAAGGAAGCCATTAGCCCTTTTATAAATAAAGCAGTCAAGAAAATATATTTTGTAGTTTCAAAGCGTGCCTCCAGTGAAACTTAAAAACCACACTGTACTCTTAGAGCCTCATGTCCAATATCTTTGTGGAGCTTTTCCCAGCAAAATCAGCAATTTAAGTTGCAGACCCCTCCTTTATACTAAATCACTATCAGATAGTTGTTATCCTTGTCTGCCATGTCACAGATAAAGTGGAGCTGCTGCCTGGTATTGATTACATGGCTGCTAGCTTACCTTACATGTACCTAACTTACCCTATACCCTCACACGTTAATCAGGGATGATCATGTTGTGAATAAAAGACATTCATTATTTAAAAGTTCCTTTGACACCCTGGCTTCTAAAACTTTTTCTACTCAGGCCTTACTAGCAAATCCATGGTGCTGCCTGGGCCTCACCAGCAAACACACAACATCACACAAGTACTATTGTGCAGCACATAAGAAAACACAATGTGGCACAAGAAAGCTTCCACATGTCAAAAAAATTACAATGATGCCAAGAGTACCAAATTTCTCCCTGTAACTGCCAAACACTATGATGCAGCACAGCATAACTCTAAAGCAGCACTAAACAAATACCAGAATACTGCACAAACTAACTTGTAGAAAGAAAACAGAGCGTCACTTACTACTGGTGTGAACTCTCTTCTTTATTCGTCAAACACAGGCGCTCTCCTCTACAGACGCCGGGCTGCCACTCTGTTTTCTTTCTACAAGCAAGTTATATTTCTACTACCTGTCCTTTGGAGTTAGTGCACCGCGTATGTTGGATCATATAAGTGTTTGGAGGTGCATTTGACTCGGTGAGGGAGGAACCAGCAGTGCCGCCCCAACTTCTTCTATATCTTTCACTATATGACTGCACAAACTAACTCCTCAGAAGTGCCAAACAGATACCACCTTCAGTTTAAAATACTGTCCTAATAATGTGAAGTACTACAGTGCAGAACAAATAACACAGTGCAGCACCAGTGGCAGCAGACTTGTTCCCCTGCCCACACCTTCCCCACTGGCAGCAGAACAGTCTTCCTTGACACCCTTCCCTCACTAGTAGCAGTACTGTCGCCCTTTCCACCCCTGCCTCACTGGCAGCAGCATTGTCATCCTAATCACCCACCCCCCACTGGCATCAGCATTGCCCCCTTAACCACCACTCACAAACTGAAAAATACAATACAAAACACCTTACTTTGAGTCCAACACTTTGGGCACTGCAGAACCACGCTGAGGTTAGGTCCTTGCACCTATTTCCAGAATTATGTGTTTACTTGTATATCAGGACTGTGCTGACCTCTCTCCAGCTCTATAAACCAGAGGTAGTAGCACTTCTTGATTTCCACTTGACGTATTATGTGAAATATAGTATATAATAAAAGATGGGGAAATATTGTATTAAATGTTTTTATGTCTATTTCTAACATGGAAATGTTTTGGTAATGTTTATTTTTAATGTTATTTGTAATGGAAGGGATTTTTATAAGAGAAAAAGGAAGGGGAGGGCCATAAAAGGCCAGAACTGGACTTTTAAGTGACTTATGCTTTACAGTTTTGCATGTTAAACATGTAAGTAGAATATTGTAATATTTGTAACTATTGAAGGCATTTTATTTCCAAGCCAAGGTGTGCAGGAAGGAGTGGGAGAAGTATGCGTTTGCCCATTAAAGAAAACCTGTGAACTGCTATATTGAGATATACAAAAGCACACTGCAACTGCGTAAGTAGACATCAGTGTGTGTCTGAAGCAGCTTTCACTATTGGAAAAATATCTGTTCTAAGCGTACAGAGAGGTGAAAGGAGGGTCCGACTGCAAATATATACCTGTGATTAACACATCAAGTGGAAATTGAGAAGTGCTACCACTCCTGGTTTATAGAGCTGGAGAGACGGAAGATATATACACACCACTCCCAAACTGACAGCAATACTGTCCCCTTTTCCACCCCTTTCCCACTAGCAGTAACATTGTCCCCTTTCCCACACCTCAGTGAAGCATGCCTTACAGTGTACCCAAAGCGCAGTGCCACTCCACTTGATAAAAATTGGACTTTATTAAAAAAATGGCATAAAAATAATGCTCATGGCATAGAGTAATTCATCACAGCAGCATAAATAAAGGCATGACTATCTGGTTGACCTGTTTCAGAACATATATATACACGTATGTATATGTGCACGTCAGCAATATTCTAAATATATATATAAATATATATATATATGTTATATACCATAATTGATGGCTCATAATGAAATGTTTCTTTAAATGCAATAGTAAAAAATGAATATGTTGCAAATATCCACATAAAACTTAATTTTCTATAAATAATTTTACTGGAAAACAGAATGAGATAAAGCAATTAACTCATTGCAACACCACATATGTGATGTATGGAATTCAATGCGATTTATTATATGTGAGTTGTACCATACAGAAGCAAAAAGAAAGAACCAGGGGGCACATTAGAGACTGACAATATTGAAGCATGTAATCCTTCCATCATTTCAAAGCACTTTTGTCAGATTTATTGAGGTAATGTGTCCACTTTTAGATTCTGGCGAATAGAGTGAGAGGGGGCGATTGGAGGAGAACCCTGAATTGCAAAATCTATTGGATTTTATGCTAAAAAGCTCAAACCCAGAAGGTGTAAATATGAGAACAGATTTTGTTATATTGTCGATAACTAAATTACATTGTATTCATGCATTCAGAAGTGATTGTATTTTAATCATGCTGTGTATATGCCTTTGTATTTAATTAGGGTGGTGGAGAATATTGCAGACGTATATATATATATATATATATATATATATATATACACACACACACACCGGTATATATAATGAAAAAAAGTAACAGGACCGGCTTTGCAGATAAAGTGGGTGCAGGCTCACAGAAATAGCCAGTTCCAATAATGTAATCAAAAAATAGAGCAGCACTCCGAAGTAAAATTAAAAAACAAGGTGTTTATTTACCCATAGGTGTACAAGCGACGTTTCGGTCCCAATTGGAACCTTTCTCAAGCAGTGTATGAAGGACACAAAGCAAACTTATATAGTGCAAAACCACTCCTTAACAAGTGTCACATGATCAGTGAAATTAACCCATACAATGTCTGGTAGCCTAATAAAAGACACAATTGCGTGATAAATGTGAATAAAAATACAGTGTGGTAATATAGTATGACGGATCTCAATAGCAGAAAGGGAAAACGCTAATGTGAAAGTAGCCTAAGGAACAGGCTATGTTCTGAAAGGCGTCAACCAGATAGTCATACCATTCTTCATGCTGCTGTGATCAAATACTGTATAACATGAGCATTGTTTTAAGCAGTTTTTCTAATAGTGTCCAAGTTTTATGAAGTGGAGTGGCGCTGAGCATTGGATAAAATTGTTAGAGACATACTACTCGTATGCCTTGAGGAAGTGAGCTGAATCAGTTTCCTTGGTTCACATGCCTTACACTGGTCTACATAAAGACAGCTGGAAGTTCCCTATTTGGGCAACATTCAATATGTGTATATACAGTATTTTGCTGTATCTCCCTTATTATTTATTTAGCTATCTCTCCTTCTAGGGGAAGGAAGTAAAATGCTGCAGCATATCAGGTCTCTCTATTCTGCCAAATATTACAATAATTTATTGTGCAGCCTACAAATGTATGACGCTAATAAACAGCATAGAGCACTAATTTTTTTAAATGTACATTGTAAACATTTATTTATACACTAAAGTGTATATCCTAAGAGGCTTTTAAGTAAATCACTAGAGAAACGCTTCACATTGATTCAGTTTGGCATTTTCATATTCAAGGAGGCATATACCAGTTGTGTGAGAGTACTATAGGTCTACTGCACTCCACTACACTGTGTTACTTCTAGAAGGCATTAGAATTCCCCCTCTTATAAGTGGCACTAAGGTAAGTGTTGCACCATGCCCCATTTTATTTGCCATGGATCTCACTGTAAAACCAGCAGGCTAAGGACATCATATTTAGAATACGCATGGTTCATACTCTTAATATGGTTGTGTGTGAGTTGCCTAACTGTGAAAGTAAGCACATTTACATTGCTAAATAAAAATATACAATTATTTCTACCAGTGTCGGACTGGGGTGCCTAGGGCCTATTTTGGAGGCCCACCATACGGATACATTTAAATATTACCTGCTCACATAGCAGCAAGATGCTACCAGAATATGGGGATCCCTGCAGCAACTCTGAGAAGGTAGGTCCTGGGGAAAAGAGGATACTGGCAAGCTTTCCTCTATACCTAGAAGTCATCTGATTGTGTCTATAATAATAAACTGGGTAGTTTCTTTAATAATCTATCAAGTTTTTTATATGAACATGGGCTAGTTGAGGTGCTGTAAATTGAATATATGTACATAGTGCAGGAAGTGTACTGTGTTATGTGCTACTTGTGCAGGGGGTGGGAGACTAGGGGCCCAGCTTGCTCAGAGGCCCACCAGGGGATTCACCTGTACCCCTGTGGGCCAGTCCGAGCCTCCTTTCTACTGTTCGTATTAAAGGGGTTTTCCCATCTCAACTAGAGATGAGCAAATTTCTTGAAAATTCGATTTGGCTCATTTGCCGAATTTCACCCAAAAATTTGCTTCCTGACTAATTACTTTGCCACGAAGCGCATTTTTTGTAAGTAGCGGGTGCAATGACAAGAAGCTATGATAGCTGCCCCCAGATGCCGTGTGAATACATGATCGCAGCATCTTAGTGTACAAACAGTGTGAAATTAACATAAAAAAAAAACATTACATCAAACTTACCACGCCGACTTTTACGTGACGGGCCGGCTGCCGGCATGTTGCTTGAAGATCTCGGCCGAAATCACATGCTGGGGATTTTGTCACGCACGGGATTTTGTCAGAGATCTTTAAGCAAGATGGAGGCGGCAGCCCTTCGCACGCAAATGCAGGCGGTAAGTTTGAATTTCAGGATTAATCGATTCGCTGACACAAAGCACAAGGAAATTCAGCTTCTAGGCGAATCAAATAATTCCTGAAATTCGGATCGAATTCCACTTCGTGGGATTCGATTTGCTCATCTCTAATCTTAACATTTGTGGCAGATCGTTAGGATTTGCCAGAAATGTCAGAAAACATGTTTGGCCATTTTCGAAAGTCTCATTGCAGTGAATAGAGATCAAGCCCCAGAAGTGCAGCCAACTCTCTATTCACCACTATGGGACTACCAGAAACAACGAGGCGAACGTGTGGCTATTTTTGGAACTCTCATAGTGGTGAATGAAGGTTGGCCGTGTATGCATGGCTGAACTCCCTTCAGTTCGGAAGCCCAGTTCCAAAGACAGAAGCGTGTCCCAGATGTGGGATCTGCACCTAGCTGACATTAATGACATATCCTAGTAATATGCCACAAATGTAGAGATGGAGAAGCCCCTTTAATACCGGTCAATGTGAAAGAAGGCGGCAACAACATAATTAATACAATCATTAGTATCACTCTGTGATGTTAGTGGAAGTATTCTATGTATTTCAGGGCAGAACTGCAATCTAATCACTTAGATTTTTACTTAAAAATTTGCCCCACATTTTACATATCTGCCATTACCTGGAGTTTGAAAGTTTATGCGTCTCAGTTCCACTGGATCAGTAGGGTGGTGAGGAGGTATCTCTGCATTGTTTAATAGACATTTGGTCCTGGGTTCAGAGTTTTTCCTTTTGCTTAAAAATATAAAAATACGCGATTATTTTTAACAAACCATGACTCAAACAATGGATTAAAGGGAACCTGTCACCTGGAAAACACTTCTTAAACCAAGCACATACATTAAAGTATACCCCAGAGTGTCGCTAATGATGATTTTATTTCCTCTTTCTGTCTTCTCAAATCTTTAAAAATCGCATTTAAAATCTGCGCCGTGCGCAGTCTGCAAAATGGAGCCAGTGAGTGAGGATTGCGCTGTAACAGGACGCGCACGGTGCATGCGCGAGAAGAGTGTGGTCCCGGAATCATGACAAGATGTCCATCAAAATGTAGAGAGGAGGGGTAAGGGGCAGGCTTATCGGACCTTGAGGCAAGGAGGCCGCTGCCCCCTTGACTTCAAGCACAACTTTGAAATGGCGCCAAGAGAGATTTAAAATGCGATTTTTGCAGATTTGAGAAAACAGAAAGAGGAATTAAAATCATCATTAGCGACACTCTGGGGTAAACTTTAAGGTACTGTGCTTAGTTTAGGAAGTGTTTTCCAGGTGACAGCTTCCCTTTAATTACATCTATGACTGTATATGTAAAGGGAGAATGATGTAGAGAATTCTTACCTGTCTGGTTTGCTGGTAATGGAGGCAAACAAGAGAGAACACATTATATTACTTTTTTGCAACAGAAATATAAGAACTTCTTATTCAATGTTACAATAGATTGCAAAGTGAAAAGAAAAAAAAACAAGAGTTACATTCATTTCACTAAAGCTGTGTTTGCTATTGTCTGATATCTGTTCTAAGCAATGAAACGTCTATGGTAGCATTCAGAACTGTCAAATTAGTTTTTTTAAACAATGTTAGGACTCGTTCACATTTCTCATTTTCATGGATGTGTGCTATCCATATTTTCCACGGAAAGTACACATACCTACTGAATTTAAAGAGGACCTTTCATGGGTCCAGACATTATGAAATAACTATCAGGTTATGTAGGGCATAGAGCAGGGATCTAAGAGCGCTTACTATTTTTTCTGGGCGCCGCTCCGTTCGCCCGCTGTGTCCCTGTTGAATTCTCCTGCCTTGTATGCTAATGAATATCATCGGTACAGGGAGGAGGAGACTGCCCTGTTTCGCAATGTGTCCAATTGGTAGCGTGGTCCAATTACAAAGGAGAGCATAACAGCCAGGGAGAAAAAAAAATTTACCTTCTTCCTGGCTGTAACGCTCTCCTTTGTGATTGGACCACGCTACAGCATCGGTGCATGCACCGATTTTTGTCCAGCCGAAACCAAGCACTCATGGGCTCTGGTGATGTAGGCAATATCTGGCAATGCTGGATACAGTGAACTCCAACAGGCTGTTCCTCTGCTGGAACAGCCTTCTGGATATCTTTACCACAGATGTGAAACTAGCTTTATGGTTAACAATAGACATATGTTCATCTAGTGCAAAGTTGAATGTATTTTTCTGCAAAGGGAGCTCCATCTAAAATGATTACTGTTATACAGATTATATATCTATAGATCTATGTTAACAACTTTTAATAAATATAGTAGAGAGAAAAGCCAGATAAAGATGGCAGACCAGTCATTGAAAACCAGAAAGAAGAATTGTGTGCAGGGTTGATGCAACAGTAAGACTTGTTTTGACATGTAGACATATCTTTAGGTTTAGAAAAAAAAAAAACAACAACGATGGGAGTGCTTCCTTAAAGGGACCAATTAATATTCAAAGTGAAAAGCTACAAAAGTTAACAGACAAGTAAATTTGGCATTCCTGCTATTTGTGCACATGGTGGAAGTTGAACCTGGAATGTTACTTGTGTTATGTGTTCCTGCTTGCTAGCTAGTATTGTACTGCTTTTTGCATACAAGAAACAGAAAATTTCAGGTAACAACACATGGAATCTTTCATAATTGTATTAAATATATTAATCTATTACACAATCACTAATGTTGCTAATATAATAGCTAATATTTAAAAATTAACATTTAAGGAACTTACTTTTTGTAGAGAAGAATAGCAATGACTATACAGATTATAAAAACAACTGCCAAGACTGGTCCAATAACCCATATTAGGCCTTCTTCACCATCAATGATAGGCTGGGGATCCGGATCTTCTATGTAAATGGGTTCAGAATATGGGCTTGCAGCAAACATTTTCTACAGGGAAAAATAATGTAGAAGAAATGGGAGAATGAAGAAAAGGTAATCAGTAAAAGAAGTATAAAGAGACGTAACCAGGCACTTTTGGTGCTGTGCACGTCTCCCTATAATAGAAGGCTCTGATGAATACCATGTTATAGCACTATAGGCCTCAATGTTTTGTTTTTTTTAACCTAAAAAAACTACCCCAAACATTATACCATTTTTGCAGTGACCCACAGACTGTGCTCTCCCGTACACTTAAAACAAAAGGTATGCTGAAAGACAAACATCCAGATGGAGGCCAAAAGAGCATTCTTTCGTTCTCCACCAGGTAAATGGGGTCATCCATATACATTCATTGTATGACCAGGGACGTAAATAAACTACAAAATTTGAAAATCGCTTTACTTACCTTCTCTTTATACAGTTTGGGGATAGAACTGAAACATTATGCAATGTACTTGTCTATGATTGCTCTCTTTGGGGCATTTAACTCAATGGTCCTGATTTACTAATCCTACAGATGGCCTAAACTTAGACAGACTGTCTTGACCTGCACCAGATTTGTCACAGTGGCTCAGGTTGGATAATACATCTGGTTAGGGATTGACAGATTTCTTTGACTCTATACCAACTATTGGTTGACTTATTTTGAGGCAAATTTCATGCCAACCTTGTGGTGCAATTTGGCCATTACAGGACCCACCCATTTTCCTAATGAAACCCCACCCTTTTAGCTAAATCCACCCCCTTGTTGAGCATGTCAGACAAAGGTCAGAAACATTAGACACAAACACAGACACATTATTAAATGTGGGCCAATGTATTGATACTGAATTACAAGTATAATGCTATGTTCACATGGCACAATTTTTAAAGCTGAAAACTCTAAAATCCAGGTGCGATTTTGGTGTATTCCTTGGTTTCAACATTAATTGCTGCTGTGGAAATGCCTGCAAAAGTTTAGCACAATCAGCTTCAACAAAGTGATATGCTACTGCCTGGAGTATTTGAAAACAGCAGCGTAAAAATATGTATGGTATTTCCCACTGAAATCAATGGGAAGCAGTTTTCAAGTGTTTTTGAAGTATATTACAGCACATAAAATGGGCATTTAACACACCAAAATACAGTATCACAGAAAAGTGAGTACACCCCTCACATTTTTGCAAATATTTTATTATATATTTTCATTTGACAACACAGAAGATAAGACACTTTGATACAATGTAAAGTAGTCTTTTATGGAAAATACAACTATGTATTAAAACAGACAAGACAGTCCAGAGAGCAGACAACTCTCCAAAGCAATTTACCCCCACCCCCTTCCATTCCACTCTCAGTGGTTACATGCTGTTTGTGGGCATGTCACTGTCACATAAAAATATGCAGTGTACAGTATCTCACAAAAGTGAGTACACCTCTCATATTTTTGAAAACATTGTATTTTATTATATCTTTTCATGGGACAATACTGAAGATATAACACTTTGATACAATGTAGTGTCAGTGTACAGCTTGTATAACAGTGTAAATTTGGTGTGCTCTCAAAATAACTCACACAGCCATTAATGTCTAAACCGCTGCCAACAAACGTGAGTACGCCCCTAAGTGAAAATGGCCAAATTGTGCCCATTCAGGTGTGAATGGAGAGCAGGTGTGTTAAATTTGGTGTTATCGTTCTCACACTCTCTCATATTGGTCACTGGAAGTTCAACATGGCACCTCACGGCATAATTGATGCTCTACATAAAGAACATCTAGGCTATAAGAAGATTGCCAACACCCTGAAACTGAGCTGCAGCACGGTGGCCAAGACCATACAGAGGTTTAACAAGACAGGTTCCACTCAGAACAGGCCCCTCCATAGACGAACAAAGAAGTGGAGTGCACATACTCAGTGTTATATCCAGAGGTTGCCTGTTCAAAATAGACGTATGAGTGCTGCGAGCATTGCTGCAGAGGTTAAAGGGGTGGGCGGTCAGCCAGTCAGTGCTCAGACCATACGCCGCACACTGCATCAAATTGGTCTACGTGGCTGTCTGTCGTCCCAGAAGGAAGCCTCTTTTAAAGATAATGCACAAGAAAGCCCGCAAAAAGTTTGCTGAAGACAAGCAGATTATGGACATGGATTACTGAAACCTGGTGGTCTTATCAGACCAAGATAAACTTATTTGGTTCAGATGGTGTCAAGCGTGTGTGGTGGCAACCAGGTGAGGAGTACAAAGACAAGTGTGTCTTGCCTACAGTTAAGCATGGTGGTGGGAGTGTCATGGTTTGGGGCTCCATCTGTGCTGCCAGCTGTGGGGAGCTATAGTTCATTGAGGGAACCATAAATGCCAACATGTACTGTGACATACTGAAGCATTCTCAAATAGAAGGTGGAGGTGCACAATTTCTCTAACATCCACCAGCTGTGTGATGTCGTCGCTGAAGAGTGGAAGATGATTCCAGTGGCAACTTGGGAAGCTCTAGTGAACTCCATGCCCAAGAGAGATAAGGCAGTGCTGAAAAATAATAGTAGCCACACAAAATATTGGCATTTTGGGCACAATTTGGCCATTTTCACTTAGGGGTGTACTCACTTTTGTTGCCAGAGGTTTAAACATTAATGGCTGTGTGTTGAGTTATTTTGAGGGCACACCAAGTTTACACTGTTATACAAGCTGTACACTGACACTACATTGTATCAAAGTGTTATATCTTCAGTATTGTCACATTAAAAGATATAATAAAATACAATGTTTTCAAAAATATGAGCGGTGTACTCACTTTTGTGAGATACTGTACATTGCATATTTTTATGACAGTGACATGCCCACAAACAGCATGTAACCACTGAGAGTGGAATGGAAGGGGGTGGGGGTAAATTGCTTTGGAGAGTTGTCTGCTCTCTGGACTGTCTTGTCTGTTTTAATACATAGTTGTATTTTCCATAAAATAACTATTTTACAGCATTTATTTTCATAGCTCTGTGATGTGCCGTTCCTCTGTTATTTCCCCTAGAAATCTATGAATTCCTATTCCTATTCCCCTTGTCAAAGTATGACACAGTCAGCCAGTTTTCGATTTTTTCATGCATTTCTAGGAAGAATAACAGAACAGCACAACACAGAATCAGGGGCTTACACAGAAACCATAGTGCTTCTTAGCAAAATTTAGAATACTCTCCCCCACGGTAATCTCTTTGTAACAATGTACTGGTAATCTGTCTAGTGAAATGCACATGCACTGACAGATTTGATTCTAGTCATCTGGTTTAGCAAGCATCAGTGAATGGAGGTCTTACCCTGAAACACCCCTATTACTAAGTAGGGTTCTGCCTATAGCAGAATAGCTGCCACAATCAGGGGTGTACAAAGATCTCAAAACTTAGGATGGGCCCTACTCAGTTTCCCAGTACATGTGCGAGAATCACTACCAGGCATCACAAACTAGAAAATCACAGATTTCTGATGAAAAAAGGAAAAATTGTAATAACTAAAAGTCAACCTCCACTTCATCCACTTTATTTGATATCAGAAAAAATTGAATAAGTACAATTATATCAATCATTCTGTGGGCCATATTTCTCAATGTATTTACACCAGACAACTAGTATAATTCATATTGGATTGATAAAGCTGCTTCCCTTCTACCACTAGGTGGAGCTCAAGTGTATGTGAATTTATACAGTTACAATTTGTTAGAAAGGAAGCGGGGGGGGGGGGGGGGTAGTGGCTTCGGGATGTGAGGACGCACGCACAGAGGGCTCCATGTCCACATTCAGATAAACGCCTGGAAACCCGGTCTAACATTACTCAATGGGTCATGACAAAGGGGAGAAGGTCCAGAAGTCAGTCGGTAGCCCCACCTAGGAATAATGAACCCCAGCAGCCGTGTCTTATTTGCTAAGCAAGTTTATTCCAGTGTGTCCTCTATCAGATCAGGACACGTTTTGGCATATTTGCATTTATCAACAGGCTGCACCTAAACACTCTATAGGCCATTATCTACGCTCCGGAGCACCAGATCCTCCAGAGGCCTCAGCAATGGCAGCCCCAGCAGCACCACTGCACACTTCGGCCTGCCCCCTTCACACCGGCGCTCCCACACACAATGCGGAGACTTACCCTTCCTCACAATCGGCTCCTGTCTCCCAGTCTGGGGAAGAACACCTGGGGATGCATCGGGACAACAGGCTACATCCAGCCTGCATGACACCTAGACCACATGGCGATCCACAGATGGACAGATCAGACCACACTACAAGTACCTGCCTCCTTTTTGGCAGTGGCTGAAACACTGAAACACCATCTCTCAGCCAGGGCACACCAGCCATTTTCGCCACCACCCAACATATATAGTGACTCCCCCCAATGTCCCTGGACTGCACATTACCAGAACTTTGGCAGATGGTGAGGGTTTTGCCCACCAGATCAGACCTGGAAGCACAAGTGCCCGTATAGTTGCGAAACAGGCCCAGGCCCTGCATGCAGTTCACGAGGCAGTATCATCTCTAAATGACAGAGTTACCACACTTGAATAACAATACTCCAGCTCAGCATCTACAATGTCCTTCCTTTAGACACTCATACTACTCAAATGATGGACTTCTCTTTCCACCTCGATGATGTGGAAAATAGAGGATGCCTAAACAATTTTAAAATCCAAAACATCTCGGAATCGGTCTCCAGCGACCTACTGTACGACACCGTGGTAACCATCTTTAACAAAATACTAGACAGGCCGCTGGAAACTGAGATTGAATTAGACAGAGTACACAGAGTGGCGGGCCCGAGGAACTGCGACCCAGATAAACCTTGTGATGTAATCTGCCTCCTGAACCCAGGAGGAGAAAAGTCTCATACAGGAGATGCATTTTCGTTTGGATGGAATGCAGTCTCTCACCAACGCCCGGTTTCCCCATGCGTACCACTGCACTTCCCCGAAATCCAAGACTAAGGGAGTGCCCATTCTCATTTCCAACTCTTGGGAGCTGATTGACACCTGCGTTGATGGGGAGGGTAGATTCATCTTCATGAGAGGTAGGCTGGCTGGCACGGTGACCACTCTAGCGACAATATATGCTCCAAACACAGGGTAGGTATGGGGGAGGCAATGATGACCCGTATTCACAAATTATACTCGAACCCCTCAGCATCAGTCAAGGCGAATAATCAATTTTCAGCGTTATTTTCGATACGAAACGGAACGAGACAGGGTTGGCCTCTCTCCCCCTTAATTTTCATTCTTTGTCTAGAACCACTACTAGGTCACTTAAGAGCCAATCACGACATAACTGTGATCAAGGTCCAGGGTGTCCCTCATAAGGCAGCTGCCTATGCGCATGACCTTCTTTTCTTTCTGACATGTCCCCGCATATTCCTGCCAAATCTTCAGAAAAAAGTCAAAAACTACTCATTATTATCTAATTTTAAGATAAATTTCCAAAAATCAGAAGCCATGAACATTACTCTCTCATCGAGCCTAGCTAAAGTTGGCGGATAACTTCCCATTTAAATGGTCCAGGTCCTCACTAAAATACTTAGGCATACAATTAACCCCGAACCTATCCGACCTCTACTCAATAAATTACCCCCTACCCCCCCCCCACCTCCGCCTACCTACGGGCAATAACAATGGACTGAGATCGCTGGAACAAAGGGATATTCACCTGGTTCGGATGGATATCCATTTTCAAAATGAATATCCTCCCCAGAATATTACATTTCATACAAGCCATGCCCATACATATCCGCAGATTACACGTTTTATTTAGGCAGGGAAAACCCCAAGAATAGCCCGTTCAGTCCTATTCCGACCCAAACATCGTGGAGGTCTGGAATTACAGGACTTTATTTCCTATCACCGAGCCATACACCTTTTGAGGGTGGTAGATTGGTGTCAACATCACTCAAATAAACAATGGACAGCGGTGCAACAATCCTTTTTGCCCACTCCACTGGCCGCGATGCCCTGGTTGGTATATAATATACCATTGGCTGCATGCACCCATTCCACCATAGGTCCGACACTCCGTTCAGTATCATCTGTCTTCGAGCTGCCGGACATTTCTCCGTCTCCTTCACCGATGTTTGCTATTCTGGGTAACTCCATGTTCCCTCCGGGATTGGATCAGGGTCCATTCTGGCAGAATTTTTTCCCTTTCCCTCCTCTGTCCTCAGCTTCCATATCCCCCCCCCCCCCCATGTTTTTGTTTAAGAACATCGTTTTATATTTCGAACATTAGACATTATCTGATTGTCTGTGCTTTTTGTCCATCTATTGGGTCCAGATGTTTATCTGTGAAACATATTTAACATTGTCGTTGGGCTGCACCCCATTCACGATATTTTTGTCTTCTATGAAGTACTATTGAAAATCTAAATAATGAATTTACAAAAAAAGAAAGGAAGCCAAAATAATCTGTTTGCATTGAGCGTCCCCAGTGGTGGCAACATGAAAATGCAGTGTCTTGTAATTGGGAAAAGAAGGAGTTCAGTCTTGAGGGCCTCATAGCCGTTGTGTGGTCTGCTTCCATTGAAGGTACAAAACTGGACCCAATAAAGATAATCCCACGTAAGAACCTAAACTAGTTCACCCTGCGTAGTCCCAAGTCAGAGTTCTGTTAATGTTAAGAGGACATAGTTGGACCTGGCATTGTTTTTTGTATCTTTATCAAGGCTTCCTTCACACATAGTTTTTTTGAGTCACACCTAGAGCATAAATTACTGACAAGGTACAAAAGTAGTTTGCAAGAATTACCGTATCAAACTATTACTGAATATGTCAAACCATAAAACTTAGCATTTAACAACTAACCCCTTAATGACCTATGATGTACTGTGTATGTCATGATCGGGTGTTAGTTATTGCACACAGTACGTCATGAAATCAAAGTGTCATCACAAGTATACATGTGGTGACCCCAGCATGCAAACAGGTGTCTCAGACAGCTGAGCTGTCCTGGCACCCGGCAGGGGGCCAATCAGAGCGGGCCCTGGCTTTAAATTGTTGTGACTGGTCAGTCAGATTTGACTGACAAATCGCAGCATGAGCATGCTTGGCGGCAGGCACAAATCCTACAGCGCAGCTCTGATCTCCTCAACCTTTCAGTGAGTGTTGAGGAAAAAAGAGTTGCGCTGTTATGGAGTTCATGTAACCCCCCATTGTCACCGATCTCCCCAATTAAGGATGACCGAGCGGGACCCCCACCCCCAGGATGGCCGAGCGGTATCAGCAGAGTGTCAGCTGTAACATACTATATATATACACTGCTATGGGCGACATTGGTGCTGGCACCAATGTTGGCCGTTTAACCTCTTCAATGCAGCGGACCATAGGGACCTCTGTATGGAAGGGGTTAACAGGGAGGGAGCTCCGATGGTATTAAGGGTTAACAGAGGGAGGGAGCTCCCTCCCACATTAAGCCGCTGCGCTGCCGTGACAGTCTTCCGATGGTTACAATGGCAACAGTGCGCCTTACACAGGCCCCCAGGCTTGCCATGGTATCTCTAAACCTGACAGGGTCCTGCCAGAGGCAGGAGCCTGATCAGGCTTAGTGTAAGTGATAAGGAACAGACATCAGTCCCACTGGATCTTCAAGAACCAAGTGGGTATGGGTCCAAAAAGTGTTAAAAATAAATAAATAAAAACTTTTTCCCATATCCGCACATTTGTAATTGGTTAAAAAGAAAAAAAGAAAAAAAAATCTACAAGTTTGGTATTGCCGTGTCTGTAACTACCTGATCTATAGAAGGATCACTTTACTTTTCCTGCACGGTGAACGCCATTAAAAAAAAAAAAAAACTATGATGCAATTGCAAAAAAAAAAACTATGATGCAATTGCAATTTTGCCCACCTCACTTCCCAAAAAACGGTATAAAAATTGATAAAAAAGTCATATGTACCCCAAAATAGTACCTATCAAACTGTCATCTCATCCCACAAAAAATGAGCCTCTACATAAGAAAATTGCTAAAAACATAAAAACATATGGCTTTTTTGTTTTTTCAAAAATGTTTTGTGTAAAACAAAAACAAAAAAAGATACAAACATACTCGGTACCCTAAGGTGAATGCCGTAAAAAAAAAAAAAAAACTATGCCAAAAAAGCCATTTTTGGTCACCTTACATCACAAAAGGTGTAATACCAAGCGATCAAAAAGTCCAATATAGACCACAATAGTACAAATCCAACTGTTACCTCATCACGCTAAAAATGAGCTCCTACATGCGACAATTCCCCCCAAAAAATATGTCTTTCAGAAAATGGAGACACAAAAATATGATTTCTTTCCAAAAATGCTTTAATATGTAAACTGAAACAAAAAAATAAACATATTTGGTATCGACGTGTCCGTAACAACCTGCTCTATAAAAATAGCACATGATCTAATCTGTCAAGTGAAAATCGTAAAAAAAAAAAAGGAAAATAAAAACTGTGCCAGAACAGCCATTTTTTGTTTACCTTGCCCCACAAAAGGCGTAAAATCATATGTATCACAAAATAGTACAAATTGTCATCTTATTGTCACGACTGTGACTGATCCAGATAGGTCTGGGAAGAGAAGGTCGCAGCGACTTGCTACTCGCGATAGCTTGTGAGTTTGCTTCATGGTTCAGGGTATGTCATCCAGGTTTTGCCTTGTGAACCTTTTTGTCCTGACTGGGAGTTTGTAGGCATTCTTCTCAGGTGAGTGCTGTCTGCCACTCCCAGCTACTATATTAGTTTCAGTTTCACTTGCAGTCATTGCCAGATATAGTCCTTACTTCCAGTGCTATTCTGACCTTTGAAGGAGATCGTTTGACGGTATTGCTGTGGAGCTCGTGTCTGGCGTGGACTGTCGTTGTTGGGATCATCTTCTCTGCTCGTGACTGGATAAGTCTATCTCTGCTGGAGATTGTTTGTTTGTTTGTTACTGTCTTCCCCTGTTGTTCTCCTAGACATGAGTGATGGTGACTAGTGCTCCCATCTGCCTTTCCCCAGTCTAGACTTCTGAGGGTCACTCAGGGTTTAGGTATCCTGCTCGCCGCACGGGTTCACACCCCGTCTAGGGTATCAGGGCAGACAGATGCCAGCGTAGGGTTTGTCAGGGGTGGCCATTCTATTTCCCATCCGTAGATAAGGGTCCCCCTTCCCCTCCGTCTGGTGCGACACGACTGCTGCTGGGATAGCGGTCGTGACAGTATATCTGGCCTTTTAGAAAAAAAAAAAAATTGACATTTCCTTTTTCTTTTTTTTTTGCCTGCTGTTTTGCTTTGTATTCTTCTGTTCCACTATGGATCCGGTTACGGTTTTGGCAAAACAATTACAGGGGTTATCCCTTGAAGTGGCAGGATTAAAAGCAACAGTACTGCAGCAGCAGCTGCAATCCTTGGGTTCCACCGTTGCTATGGAAGACCAAGGTACTCCTGAGCCAAAAGTGGCTTTTCCTGATAGGTTCTCAGGAGGGAGAGACCAATTTGTAACCTTCAGAGAAGCTTGTAAATTGTTCTTCAGGTTATGCCCTAGATCCTCCGGCGGTGAGGAACAACGGGTGGGCATTGTAATTTCTCTCCTGCAAGGAGATCCGCAGGCTTGGGCTTTCTCTTTACCATCTGACTCTCCGGCCTTACGATCAGTGGAGGAGTTTTTGAAGCCTTGGGTCTCGTGTATGATGACCCGGACAGGGTCTCACTGGCTGAGTCTAAGCTACGTAGACTTCGGCAGGAGAACCGGTCAGCTGAACTATATTGTTCTGAATTCCGTAGGTGGGCTACGGATACATTATGGAACGACTCGGCCCTTAGGAGTCAGTTCTGCCAGGGGTTGTCTGAAAAATTAAAAGACGCGCTGGCTGTATACGAGGTCCCTGGGTCTCTTGAGGCTGCTATGTCTCTGTCCATAAGAATCGACAGACGACTCAGGGAGAGACTATTAAATTCTACAGAGGCCTCTATAGGGCAGGGATCGGTTTGTTGTGATCCAGTCGAACCAATGCAAATAGGGCGCCACTAGGCGGGTGAATCCTCCTAAGGTCCGCCATAGGTCAGAGGTTTGTTTTCGTTGTGGGGGAGGGGTCATTTTGTAAAGGTATGTCCCTCAGAACCCAAGAGATCACAAACTAAGGAGCCGCCGGAAAACTAGAGTCCCCAGACTGTGCGGAGGATAACAGTCTGGGCGTATTCGTTTCCTCCATACGCATGTCTCAGTTTTTGTTGTCCGCTACCGTTGTGGCGGGCAATAAGACTGAGATCTGTTCCGTCTTTTTGGACAGTGGGGCGGGGGTCAATTTGGTGGATTCACGGTTTGCTCAGGCTCTGGGTTTTACTCCGGAACCGGTACGCAGAACTATTCCTGTTTTTGCCATCGACTCCTCCCTCTTACTCAGAGAGAGTTAACTCAGATCGTCCATAATATCCATCTGCAGGTAGGGGACCTCCATAAAGAGCATATCTCTTGTTATGTCCTGGACGGTCTTCCGGCTCCTATGGTTTTGGGGCTTCCCTGGCTGGTGACTCACAATCCCGTGGTGGATTGGCAGGCCGGGAGATTGTGGAGTGGAGTGAACATTGTAAGGACAACTGCTTGAGTAGTAGGTGCTCAACACTCTCTGTAACATCTCTACCTTCCTTTCTGTCAGATTTTATGGATGTGTTCTCTGAGAAGGGTTGTCAGGGGTTACCACCTCATCGTCCATATGATTGCCCAATTAATCTGTTACCTGGGGCAAAACTACCTAAAACCCGGTTATACAATCTTTCTGGCCCGGAGAGGAAGGCTATGAAAGATTATATTTCGGAGAGTTTGGCTAAGGGACACATCAGACCCTCTTCTTCACCCGTGGCTGCAGGGTTCTTTTTGTTAAAAAGAAAGATGGGGGCCTGCGTCCTTGCCTGGATTTCCGGGAATTAAACCGGATAACTATCCGAGATCCCTATCCTCTTCCTCTCATTCCCGACCTCTTTAATCAGGTTGCTGGTGCTAAATGGTTCTCCAAAATGGATCTCAGAGGAGCCTATAACCTGGTTCGCATCAAAGAGGGGGATGAGTGGAAGACGGCTTTAATACTCCGGAAGGGCATTATGAAAATCTGGTCATGCCATTTGGTCTTACTAATGCGCCTGCGGTGTTCCAACATTTTGTCAACGATATTTTTAGTCACCTTATCGGGAGATTTGTTGTGATATATCTTGATGACATCCTGGTCTATTCTCCGGATCTGGATACACATAAGATCCATGTGAGACAAGTGCTGCAGATATTAAGGGCCAACAAATTGTTTGCTAAATTAGAGAAATGTGTGTTCGCCGTAAAAGAACTGCCATTTCTGGGGTATGTGTTGTCAGATTCAGGTTTCCGCATGGATCCAGAGAAAGTCCGGGCAATTATGGACTGGGATCTGCCTGAGAACCTGAAGGCATTGCAACGCTTCCTGGGGTTTGCCAATTTTTATAGGAAGTTTATAAAGAACTATTCCTTGGTGGTCAAACCACTGACGGACATGACCCGAAAGGGATCCGATTTTTCCAAATGGTCACATGCAGCCAAAACTGCCTTTACATCTCTGAAGGAAAGATTCACCTCGGCTCCTATTCTCGTACAGCCAGATGTCTCGCTTCCTTTTATTGTAGAGGTTGACGCATCTGAGGTGGGGGTGGGAGCGGTACTATCTAGGGCCGTCCTGGTGAATGGCGTCCGTGTGCTTTCTTTTCGAAGAAATTGTCTACTGCAGAAAGGAACTATGACATTGGCAACAGGGAACTTTTGGCTATTAAGTTGGCCTTAGAGGAGTGGCGTCATTTTTTGGAGGGCGGTTCATCCCGTCACAGTGATTACCGATCACAAGAACTTAGTATATCTGGAGTCTGCTAAACGTCTCACCCCTAGACAGGCTCGGTGGTCGTTGTTTTTACTAGGTTTAATTTTGTAATAACCTATCGCCCGGGGCAAAAATACTAAGGCAGATGCATTGTCTCGAAGTTTTCCTGGAGGGGTTATGATGATGTTCCAGAGCCTATTTTGCAAAAGGGGGTGGTGGTCTCTGCATTACACTCAGGTTTAGAGGGAGGGTGTTGGAAGCTCAGGGGACGCCCGGCCTCCTGCCCCTCGGATAAACTGTTTGTGCCAGAAAATTTACGCCTGGAGATACTAAAGGAACACCATAACTCCGCACTGGCAGGACACCCAGGTAGTAAGGCAACCTCTGAATTAGTGTCTCGTCGGTTCTGGTGGCCTAAGTGGCGCCAGGAGGTGTTGAATTTTGTGTCTGCATGTCCTACCTGTGCTCGTTCTAAGGTGGATCATACTCGTCCGGCAGGGCGTCTTTTACCTCTGGCCATCCCCAACAGGCCTTGGACGCACCTATCAATGGATTTCATTACTGATCTACCAGTATCAGCGGGAAGACTGTTATTCTTGTTGTTGTTGACAGATTTAGTAAAATGGTGCACTTTATTGCTCTGACCGCTTTGCCTAATGCTAACACACTGGCTCAGGTTTTTATTGACCACATCGTGAAGCTTCACGGGGTCCCTTCCGATATTGTTTCGGATCGTGGTACCCAATTTGTTTCTAAATTTTGGAAAGCTTTTTGTTCTCGTTTAGGGGTTCATCTGTCGTTTTCTTCATCTTTCCATCCACAGTCCAACGGTCAGACTGAACGTACCAATCAAAACCTAGAGACATATTTGAGATGCTTTGTTTCCGAAAATCAGGAGGAATGGTCATCTTATTTACCGTTAGCCGAGTTTGCCATTAATAATCGTCGTCAAGAATCCACCGATAAGTCACCATTTTTTGGTGCGTATGGTTTCCATCCTCAGTTTTGTACGTTTAGTGAGGGGGCCGTCTGGGATTCCCGAGGAGGAACGATTTGCGTCTTCACTTTCATCAGTGTGGCAGAGTGTGCAAGAAAGTTTGAAGAGAATTGGTGGCAGATACAAGCGTGTGGCTGATAAGAAGCGCTCTGAAGGTCCGGACCTTGGGGTGAATGACTTGGTGTGGTTGTCTACCAGAAATATCAAGTTGAAGGTTCCCTCATGGAAATTAGGTCCGAGATTTATTGGTCCTTATAGGGTAATTAAGATCATTAACCCGGTGGCTTTTCGTCTGGAGCTACCTCAGACTCTAAGGATCCATAATGTCTTCCACAGATCTCTGCTTAAGAGATATGTAGAACCTCCTGAACCATTGCCACTACCGCCTCCACCGGTGGTTGTTGATGGCAGTCTTGAGTTTCAGGTAGAAAAGATTGTTGATTCACGATATGTTCGCCGCTCTCTTCAGTACCTGGTGCACTGGAAAGGTTATGGTTCCGAAGAGAGAATGTGGGTGCCAGCATCAGAGATAAAGGCGGACAGACTCATTCGGGCTTTTCATAGGTCCCACCCGGAGAGGCCTGGTCTTGAGGGTCCGGTGGCCCCTCGTAGAAAGGGGGTACTGTCACGACTGTGACTGATCCAGATAGGTCTGGGAAGAGAAGGTCGCAGCGACTTGCTACTCGCGATAGCTTGTGAGTTTGCTTCATGGTTCAGGGTATGTCATCCAGGTTTTGCCTTGTGAACCTTTTTGTCCTGACTGGGAGTTTGTAGGCATTCTTCTCAGGTGAGTGCTGTCTGCCACTCCCAGCTACTATATTAGTTTCAGTTTCACTTGCAGTCATTGCCAGATATAGTCCTTACTTCCAGTGCTATTCTGACCTTTGAAGGAGATCGTTTGACGGTATTGCTGTGGAGCTCGTGTCTGGCGTGGACTGTCGTTGTTGGGATCATCTTCTCTGCTCGTGACTGGATAAGTCTATCTCTGCTGGAGATTGTTTGTTTGTTACTGTCTTCCCCTGTTGTTCTCCTAGACATGAGTGATGGTGACTAGTGCTCCCATCTGCCTTTCCCCAGTCTAGTCTTCTGAGGGTCACTCAGGGTTTAGGCATCCTGCTCGCCGCACGGGTTCACACCCCGTCTAGGGTATCAGGGCAGACAGATGCCAGCGTAGGGTTTGTCAGGGGTGGCCGTTCTATTTCCCATCCGTAGATAAGGGTCCCCCTTCCCCTCCGTCTGGTGCGACACGACTGCTGCTGGGATAGCGGTCGTGACACTTATCCCGTGGTTTCCAAAATGGGGTCACTTTTTTAAAGTTTCAACTATAGGGGTGCATAAGGAGGGCTTCAAATGTGACATGGTGCCTAAAATCCAGTTCAGCAAAATCTGCCCTCCAAAAACAATATGGCGCTTCCTTTGGAGCCCTTTCAGGCTAGATATTGAGTTTAGTTTGGCTGTTAACCCGTGCTGTGTTACAAGAAAAAATTGATTATAATAGAAAATCTGCCAAAAAAGTGAAATTTTGAAATGTCATCTCCATTTTCCTTTAATTCTTTTGGAACACCTAAAGGATTAACAATGTTAGTAAAATCAGTTATGAGGGGTGTTATTTCTAAAATAGGGTCATTTATGGGTGGTTTCTACTATGTAAGCCCCAAAAAGTAACTTCATAACTGTACCGGACCTTAAAAAAGTGGGTTTTGGAAATTTTCTTAAACATTTTAAGAATTGCTTCTAAAATTCTAACTCTTCTAATGTCTGTAAAAGAACACAATACCATTTACAAAATGATGCCAGCATAAAGTGGAGGTATGGGAAATGTAAAGTAATAACTATTTTGTGAGGTATCAATATCTGCTTTAGGCCTCATGCACACGACCGTATGTGTTTTGCTGCCCGCAAACCGCGTATCTGCAAAACACGGAAGCTGCTACGCTTTCCGTTCTGCAAACGCGGCCCATTCTGCTGTCCGCATCTTTTGCGGCCCCACTGAAGTGAATGGGTTCGTGCCCGAGCCGCAAAATATGTGGCTCGGACGCGGACCAAACATATGGTCGTGTGCATGAGGCCTTAAAAGCAGAGAAATTCTAATTTCGAAAATTTCAATTTTTTCAAATTTTGTTGAAGTACAATGTGTCACAAGAAAAAAAATCTCAGAATGGCTTGGATAACTAAAAGCATTCAAAAAGGTATTACCACCTAAAGTGACACTTGTCAGATTTGCAAAAATCAGCCTGGTCACGAAGTTGCAAAATGGCCCAGTCATTAAGAGGTTAAGTTAAAAAAGTAAATAATTTCATACACAAATAAACACACATGTGAAAACCGTATCCACATACATGGGTCTAGTCACAGTATGATGTAAATGAGAGAAAATGCTGCTTCAGTACTCGGAAATCAACCCTAGGCAAACAGGTGGGCCTCATATAACCATTCAAATGTGAAATCACGCTATGCTAGAGAAAACATACACATAGGATAAAAAAATCAGAGATCCCTAGTTTGCCGTAAAGCGCCCCACACTAGACCCTAAAGGACAAGCAGGGTCATCGCCCAAAAAAGTACATCTCTGCATTAGAAGGGTAAAGGTAACAAAAGTATAAAGTCTAAAGTAATCTGTTGCGCTAACAGCAAAGTACTATACAATAACCGAACAGCACCAAACAAGGAACATGTCCTATCCACAGTAGGGTATAATGTGAACCCTGGTGCACAATCAAAAATTCCAGCTGCCCACAGTATGAATACCATCATGTAAATCTTAATACCACCTATTAGATCAATTATAACATCAAGTCCCAAGTCTTGATGCATTTCTCTGCCTTTGCGATCATCATGGAACACAGATATACAACAAACAAGTCCAAGATGACAGCGAGCAATAACATGCTGTATTACAATTCCCAGCTCCAGTGGAGCCTCTCATGATTACCAACTCCCTGGAGTGTTGTACATGGTGGTGGGGAGTAAATGTCACTCCCAGTGCTCTGGTCAGTGTGCCATGTGTCAGTGTAGGGAAAGAAGTAAAATGTCCAAGGTAGAAGTATACTGTGCATGCATCACCAGCCTAATCAGAACTGAGATCCCAAATGTGTCCTCGATAACCAACAGTGCCTGCACATCTGACATACTGGTTGTCAAAGCAACTAGAGACACTTAATGGACTCAGCATGGTGCCTGTGATCTATTGCAGCCTTCACTGAGCTCATGAAAAAAGCAAGGCTGTAAACAGCAAAAGATAATAGCAACGGTAAAAAGCACTAGAGATGAGCGAATTTCAGGTTACGAAATTTGTTCACACTTCGTTTACTGGTTAAAGGTGAATTGTGTTATGCAGGGGAGGACTCCCCTGCATAATGGAAACGGAACAGATTTTTGCAGCCCATAGACTTTTATTACGATGGAATGAATACCGGAATGCCTCCGTATAAAGGCATTCCGTTATTCCTTTCGTCATAGAATTGCATTATGGTCTGGAATCCATAACGCAATTCAGCTTTTACCAGCAACGAAGCGAGAACAAATTTCAAAATATGAAATTCGCTCATCTCTAAAAAGCACTATTGTAGAGACGGCGCAATTAGACACAGTAGATAAATATGCAGATTAGCTTTGCACCACTTGTAGTTCATATAGTAATGCATATCAGTAGTATGCTCATGATACCTAGCATGTCAGTCATACTATTCATGGTAACCTGACATCTGATCAACCTGATAACTACTAAATGTATACTGTATAATGCCAGTGTAGTAAAAAAAAACATATACTGTATAGCACTCGGACTTTGCAACATTTTTACGCCAGTAAAAAAGTAAATCTCCTCAATTTTATGCTTTGCTATATTCAATGGCAAACCTAGAGTATGTAGAATTTAGGGAAAAATGTCATAGACCCAGAATTCAGTGAAAGTGAAGAAATGTGCGTCAAAATTGTTTGTTGGGCATTTTGGCACCAGCTGTTTTTAAAAAAACACTGGGAAAAAACACACAGAAAATGTGGCTTTGTTTTCAAAAATGGTACATGTCAGTAGATCATGGGCTACCCAGACTTATCACTCAACTTTTTTTTAGCTATTCTAGAGAAGTAACAGATTTTATACATAGGGAGATATGTTTTCTTATATGGTAAACTTGTTGGAAAATCATGTATTCTGACCTTTGTTTATATTCCACCTCCTTTCTCCCTATATGTACTTAACCCCTTAGTGCTATTTGACGTGTATACTCGTCATAGAGCACTGCTACTTGGCGCTCCATGACGAGTCACCATGTCTGCAGACATGGCGACAGCGCTGAGACCTCGGCTGTTACACACAGCCAGGGATCTCAGCTAACTGACCCGGGACCAATAAGGGCCAGCTATCTCTCTGATTGGCTAGTCAGTGAGCCTTAGAGAAGGAACTGTGCATGTGCGAGCTCGCAGATCGTGAGATTTACGGCGATCTCACGGAGAGTAAGGAGGAGATTCGGCGGACGCAGGCGGTGCTGGGCTCCTTCACAGGGGGGCGTGGCTGGGCACCAGAACGGTTAGTACAGCCCCTTGGGCACCTTCACAAGCGAATTTAAATTCAATAAAATAATTTTTTAAACAAAATAAAAGCGCACAGAACTATGGAACAGGTATATTGAGGACATGCTAGCGGCAATCTAGCCGTGCATGTTGCAGCTCTATAGGGTAAAATGTACTAACAGAATCCCTTTAAGACTTTTATGAGTGGGATTTTTGTTAGTAATATCTCTAATTTAGAGCTCGTGCACACGACCGTTGCTGTTTTGCGGTCCGTTTTTCACGGATCCGTTGTTCAGTTTCTGAGGGTTTTTTTTCCTCTAATTTAAGTCCTCTTCCGTTACTTTATTGCACAAAACATATCCGTATTGTTTCCGTATTTGATCCGTTTTTTGCGGATCGTATACTGAAACAATAACTTATTAATCACCAAACACATAAGTAATATGTGCTGGGCATAGCATTTCTACAGTATGGATCCGTAAAATAAGGATGAAATACGGATGACATACGGATGTGTTCTGTGTGCGTTCCATATTTTTGGCGGACCCATTGACTTGAATGGGGCCTCGGACCGTGATTTGCGGACAATAATAGGACATGCACTACTTTTTTGCGGAACGGCCATGCGGACAAACGGAAACGGAATGCACACGGAGTAACTTCCGTATATTCTACAGCCCCATTGAAGTGAATGGTTCCGCGTACGGTCGCCAAAAAAAACGGAACGGAAGCGGAAAGAAAATACAGTCGTGTGCATGAGCCCTTAATGAAATGCTACAGTATTAAGGAGAAGGCTTTAAAAGAAGCAGCGACAGCAGCCATGAATGATTTTTCTAAGAACAACATAGAAGCAAATAGAAGAGCCACGCAGAACGCAAGTCAAGCATATTCTGACTTTCTGCTTGATAAGGCCCAGCAGAGGTTATTTTTTAAGGGTCAGAAATATTTTACTGAATCAGGTCGCCCGGGAAAAATTCTGTCCAGAGTGATCTCTAATCAAGATAAAAAAAAAGCAGATAGGTAGCATCCACTTAATAGATGGTAGAATTGTTAATGATCAAGAGTCTATAAAGGGGATTTTTTTGAACCATTTTTCAGATTTATATAAAGCTGATAATAATATCACTGATGAAATGATGGATTCTTATTTAGATGCTATTTCTTTTCCAGTTCTTACAGATATTCAAAGAGAATCGCTTGAGGTAGATTTTTTCTTACAAGAAATAGAGGCTGCACTTCAAGGATGTTCTGGCAATTCCTCCCCCAGGTCAGATTTCCATATGAATTTTATCGTAGATATAGTGAAGTTATTCTCCTTAGCCTATTAAAGGTATTTGTTGATTTATTAAAGGATAAGATTCTACCAGAGTCAATGACAGAAGCTGTAATAATATTAATATTAAAAACAGGTAAGGATCCTATGGACTTGGGGTCATATAGAACTATATCCTTACTGAATACCAATGTTAAGCTTCTATCAAGGATTCCGGCTACAAGACTCTCCAAGGTTGTCTCTTCGATCACACACCCTGATCAGAATGGGTTTATTCCAGATAAGGGTACCCAAGCTAACATTCAGTCCCCTGGGGCGGGGCGGGGGTTCTCTCGCTCCATTCTGTCTCTGGATGCCTCTAAGGCCATTGACAGGGTGGGGTGGAGATTCGTCTGGAAGGTTTTGGGTAGGATGAGGTTTGGAGACAGATTTATACATATGATCAAATTATTGTATTGATCTCCTTTGGCGAGATTGAATATTAATGGGAGTTTGACAACGAATTTCACCTTGAATAGGGGTACTCGCCAAGGCTGTCCTCTTTCCCCATTGCTATTTGATATCTATATTGAGCCCCTAGCCCTGGCTGTCAGGCAAGACTCTAAGATTGAAGGGTTTGGAGCGATGGTGGTGGAGGACCGCATTTCTTTATACACGGATGATGTTTTATTTTTTATAGATCACACTAATACAACTTTTCCAAGACTTATCCATTTAGTTAATTATTTTAGCAAGGTCTCCAGTCTATAGATAAACAGGTCAAAAACCACTCTTATGCCAGTGGATAGCTTTGTGCTCGCTACTGAGAGAACTTCGACCATGTTAAATGTTTCTAATTCTTTTCAATATCTGTGCATGATCATATCTCCTAAGACTGAAGATTTTGTACAGCTTAATTTGATTCCATTATTAACTCCTTAAGGACTCAGCCCTATTTCACCTTAAGGACCCAGCCATTTTTTGCAAATCTGACCAGTGTCACTTTATGTGGTGATAACTTTTAAACGCTTTTACTTATGCAGGCCATTCTGAGATCGTTTTTTCGTCACATATTGTACTTCATGACACTGGTAAAATGGAGTCAAAAAAGTTCATTTTTATTCATAAAAAAATACAAAATTTAACATAAATTTGGAAAAATTTACAATTTTCCAAGTTTCAGTTTATTTATTTCTATAATATACCTCCAAAAATAGTTATTACTTTACATTCCCCATATGTCTACTTCGTGTCTAGATCATTTTAGGAATGATATTTAATTTTTTGGGGAAGTTACAAGGCTTAGATGTTTAGAAATTTTCAAAAACACACTTTTTAAGGACCAGTTCAGGTCTGAAGTCACTTTGTGAGGCTTACATAATAGAAACAATCCAAAAATGACCTCATTCTAGACCCCTTAAGGTATTCAAAACTGATTTTACAAACTTTGTTAACCCTTTAGGTGTTCCACAAGAATTAATGGAATATAGAGATAACATTTTAAAATTTCACTTTTTTTGGCAGATTTTCCAGTTTAATAATTTTTTTCCAGTTACAAAGCAAGGGTTAACAGCCAAACAAAACTCAATATTTATTGCCCTGATTCTGTAGTTTACAGAAACACCCCTTATGTGATTGTAAACTGCTGTGCAGGCACATGGCAGGGCGCAGAAGGAAAGGAAGGCCATACGGTTTTTGGAAGGCAGATTTTGCTGGACTAGTTTTTTGACACCATGTCCCATTTGAAGCCCCCCTGATGCACCCCTAGAGTAAAAACTCCAAAAAAGTGACCCCATTATAAAAACTACGGGATAGAACGGCAGTTTTTTTTTTTGGTACTATTTTAGGGTACATATTATTTTTGGTTGCTCTATATTACACTTTTTGTGAGGCAAGGTAACAAGATTTTTTTTTTGTTATTTACAACATTCATCAGGTTAGATCACGTGGTATTTGTATAGAGCAGGTTATTATGGACGTGGCGATACTTAATATGTATACTTTTTTTTAGTTATGTAAATTTTACACAATGATTTCATTTTTTAAACAAAAAAGATCATGTTTTAGTCACTCCATAGTCTGAGAGCCATAGTTTTTTCAGTTTTTGGGCGATTATCTTGGGTAGGGTGTGATTTTTGTGGGATGAGATGACGGTTTGATTGGCACTATTTTGGGGTGCGTATGACTTTTTGATCGCTTGGTATTACACTTTTTGTGATGTAAGGTGACAAAAAAGGCTTTTTTTACAGCGTTTTTTTTTTTTACGGTGTTCATCTGAGGGGTTAGTTCATGTGATATTTTTATAGAGCAGGTTATTACGGATGTGGCGATACATAATATGTATACTTTTTTTTTATATATTTTACTTTAACACAATAACAGCTGATTAGACTTACAGTACCATGGCAAGCAGGATGCCTCTAAAAGCATCCTGCTGCCATGGTAACCATCACCCGCTGCCAGAACAGAGCAGCGGGTGATGGGGAGGGAGGGGGTCTCCTTCCCTCTGTGATCCCATCCTGTCGGGGGGCAGCAAAGGCACAGCAGCCCCCCGATGGGAGAGGGAGGGAGCTCCCTCCCTGTTAACCCCTTCCATACAGCGGTCTGTACGGACCGCGGCATGGAAAGGGTTAAAACTGCTGACATCTGCAGCACAGATGTCAGCAGTTTTTAGCAGAGTGTCAGCAATGTGCTGACACTCTGCTAAAACCACTAGCCACCATGGAAACATTACAGAGGAGGTGGGCGGGGGATCGCTATTGCGATCCCACCTGCCACACCGCGCCGCCTCCCGCACCGCCTTCAACCACCCCCCCTGCATGCAGCCACAATATGATTGGGGGCTGCAGGGGGGGTTAAAATATAACACTTGGGGAACATTTAGTCTCTGATCCGATCAGAGATCGCAGAAAGCGCTGCAAAATGCAGGTCTCAATTGACCTGTGGTTTGCAGCGATCACCGATACGTTTTAAAGATATGACGTACCGGTACGTCATGGGTCCTTAAGGACTCGGGGGTCCAAAATTGGAATATGGCTCCGACTTCCTTTATCCAGAGCTGATAGAGTCTCTCTGGTTAAGATGGTGATTTTGCCTCAGCTCCTCCATATCCTTAGGAATTCCCCTTTATGAATAGAGGATACGTTTTTTAAGCTTATCGAGAAAATTATTAATGATTTGTTGTGGGGAAGAAAGAGGGTAAGACTTAAATTGGAATATTTATATAAGCCCCTGGATCAGGGAAGATTGAATCTTCCCTATTTTAAGGGCTATTTTATAGCCGGGCAACTTTGGCTATATAGCGAAGGGAAGAAAAGTGTATTGTGTACTACTTTAGTGAGGAGATCTCCGTATAACAACATTTTCACATTATTGGAATCAGGGCAATTAACTAATAAGCAACAGGAGAATGCTGATCTAACTTTCTGTACAATAAAAATCTGACATTTAAAAAAAAAAAAGTACATGTCAAAGCACTGTTACATTAATATACCTGGTCACAATCCTTGGGGGAGGGGAATGTGGGGAACATTGCTCCAAGGAGTGGGAAATACTGTGGGGGCATTGCTATAGGGGTGCAGGGCACGGGGGAACATTATTAGTGAAGGTGGTACTGTGGGGAACATTGCTACTAGGGGGGCATTATTACTGGAGAGTGTGCTTGGGGGATATTATCATCATGGGAGGGGGGAATGGAGGACTTTACTATTGGGGCACTGGGGGAAATTACTATTTGGGGGGACACTACTACTGTGGGGGCACTGTAGGGGACATTACTACTCATAGGAGTAATTACTAATGGAGGGACACTGTCGGGGACATTTATACTGGGGTGCTGTGTGGGGGACATTACCAGAGCGATCTGGTCCAGAGAACACGAGAAAAGAGAACGTAAACATCAGAGGAGACGTCACTGAATGTAAAAGTGTGTAGTGCTGTATTCTTCTTCATGTTTGGTAGTGCTGGTAGGCAGTTTGGTATAGCTGGCTTGCTGCTGTGACCCACATCTCACCTCTTCTGCTCGCTCCTCTATATCTTAAAGGGAATATATATGCAGGAAATGACCTATTGCTTAAATCTCATTTTTGTTTTGTTTAATATATTTTTAAAGAATTTTTAATTATATTATTTTTAATTTTCCATGTCAAAGTCTATATTTAAACAAAAACCATCAATTCTGCAGTTTTCGCACTGGCCACTAAGCCTAATAATAGGCGCCACTTCATGGTCTGTACAGATCACTATACTGCTGTTCCCTGCTTATCTGTCATTCTAATCCTGCCTGTAAAGATATCACCTCTGTGACAGGTTCCACCATTCACAGTAGTTATTGTCACAGCTCATCTATTCTTTCTTCAATGACCTCTGCACAGGTCACAGAGCATGCCTAGAAGACTCTACCGTAGAAGTCAATGAGGTCAGGTCTTGTTCATTGTGACTATGGCCCATGGGGCTGCCATAAAGCAATTTTTATAATGCCTGGGGGAATGAATGGACATTTTAAAAACAACAGAACAACAGAATATCAAAAGATCTTGAGAGTGAGTCCTTAATTATCTTACAGATAAGGGATGTGAAAGTTTTAGTTTGGTGACACATTTCCCTTAATCAGAGAAAATTGGAGGAGGAAGAAAACAGAAAGTGCCAGCTGGCTCTGGCCACCACAAAAGGGCAGCTTCTGGGGAGGTATCTTGTGCCACTGGGGCAGTATATTCTGCCCCACTTTAATATTTGGCTCTGCCGGGGACACATTTTGTCCTGCACTGAGGCACTTGGTTCCGCAGCAAAAGCAAATACCATAATACACTGTCCCAGTAGAGCTAAATACTGTGGTGCTGAACAAAATACTACTTAACAGAACCAAATACTACAGTGCAAGAAGATGTTCTGCTGGGTCAGAATATTGTGTTGCACTATGATAATTAGTTCTTCCAGGGCAGTCTATTGTGCTGCACTGTAATATTTGTTTCTGCTGGGGCAGTACAGTATATTGTGTTGCAATGTGGTATTTGGTTTTGCTGGAGCAGTAAATTGTACTGTGCTGTGGTATTTGGTGCTGCTGGGGCAGTATACTGTGCTAAGCTTTGGTATTTGGTTCAGCTGCAGAATAGCACAATATATTGCCCCTCTATGGTATTGCTGAGCCTATCTATGTGTGTTAGCCCCACCTACTTGAGTTAACCCCACGTACTTGCATCGACCCACCTTCTGTTAATTTGGCACGCCTACAACCTGAGGCCACTTTAAATTCCCAGTATGTTCCTGGCTATCCCCTCTCTTCAGTGGTGCCTCAGATTGCTGCTACTGCATCTACCACTCCCCTCATCCTGGCCCTTATAGGAAGCATTCAGAGTATAACTACAGCTCTGTTTGTGGTGCAATTTGCAACTCAATTCTGATGTATCTTGTTTGGTAAATCTATGAATTTCTTCATCCTATTATCAGTGAACACACACTGGAAAACTTGGATGGCGAGAGATTAGGTAGTTTGTATTAAAGTTGAAATAAAAAATACAATGAGGATGATGATTTTAGGGTTAGTTAGAGAATCAAAAAATGGATGTGGATGTATGAGAAATCACCCTGAATCCAGGAATTATCTGAAGATTCAATCTATACTCAAAAATGAATGTTAGTATATATTTTTTTTCCCATTGGTTATCAATCTGTTTCAAAATTGAACAGAGCCACACTCAATGATCAATTCTAAACCTCAGGGGTTTCTATCATTCGCATGTCTCAAAGAGAAAATGCTCTGAGGATGTGATTTCTTCCTGAATTCCTCTATGCACAGATCAGTTTTAAGGCTCATGCACAGGAACGTATTTTCTTTCAATGTCCGTTCCATTTATTTCAATCGCTCCATTAAAAAAACGGAAGTTACTACATGTGTATTCCATTTCCGTATGTCCGTTCTGTAAAGTAATAGAACATGTCTTATTATTGTCCGCATTATGGAAAAGGATAGTACTGTTCTATTAGGGGCCAGCTGTTTCATTTCACAAAATACGGAAAGCAAGCGGACATCATCCATATTTTTTGCGGATCAATTTTTTTGCGGACTACAAATTACATACGGTCGTGTGCATGAGCCCTAATTCTGAGCATCCAGACCCAGGTGATCATTCTGTATCTGAAAATCAGTTTGAGGCCTCAGGCACCTGGCTGTTGCCCGGCCGTGGCCGTATATGCGGTCTCCGGCCGTGTGCTTCCCCCCCATCACGGATGCAGACCCATTCACTTGAATGGGTCCGCAATCTGGAGCTGCGGTAAAACTACACTTCAGAGTGCTTCTGTGGTGTTTCTCTTCGTGCCTCCGCACCGGAAAAAAATAGAACATGTTCTATTTTTTTACAGTGCGAATGGATCCTGGACCCATTCAAGTTGAATGGGTCTCGTTCTGTCCCCGCTGCCACACGGAACGGCCGCACAACGGCCGTGTGCATGAGGCCTTAAGCGTTTGTTAAAGTAGTGCAATCCTGTGATGTACTACTTACTATCTAACTATCGTAACATTGCGGCCCGCCGGCAGCGTAATGTCACTCGCTCCGTCACGCGCCTGCTTTATTAATAAAGTGCATGACGGAGAGAGTGACGTTACACTGCCAGTGGGCCTGCATGCCACGGTAGTTAGATATTAAGTACTACATCACAGGTTTGCGCTACTTTAACAAAGAATAAGTATTACATGACTACACTGTACTGCTGTGTGCGGGGCCCGGTGTATTACAGTAGAGTCACTGCATCAGGCCCCGCCGCAAGTGTTGCCAGCCTCCATCCCCTCCTCCCTCCCCACTGATACATTGCTGGCCAGGCTGCGCAGCATAGCGGCCGGCAATGTATCAGTGTTAACAGAGTATTGGAGGTCACCAGTTACACAGAGACACAGTTATGGGGGAATCTGTGGATGACACATATATAGCATAAGTTTATCCACAGATCCCCATAACAGTGTCATCCACAGATTCCCATAACAATGTCATCCACAGATCCCCCATAACAGTGTCATCCACAGATTCCCCCATAACAGTGTCATCCACAGATTCCCCCATAACAGTGTCATCCACAGATTCCCCCATAACAGTGTCATCCACAGATTCCCCCATAACAGTGTCATCCACAGATTCCCCCATAACAGTGTCATCCACAGATTCCCCATAACAGTGTCATCCACAGATCCCCCCCCCATAACAGTGTGTCATCCACAGATCCCCCATAACAGTGCCATCCACAGATTCCCTCCATAACAGTGTCATCCACAGATTCCCCATAACAGTGTCATCCACAGATCCCCATAAGTGTCATCCACAGATACCCCATAACAGTGCGTCATCTACAGATGCCCCCATAACAGTGCGTCATCTACAGATGCCCCCATAACAGTGCACCATCCACAGATCCCCATAACAGTGCATCATCCACAGATGCCCCCATAACAGACAGTGTCATCCACTGATACCCATAACAGTGTCATCCACAGATCTCCCATAACAGTGTCATCCACAGATCCCCCATAACAGTGTCATCCACAGATCCCCCATAACAGTGCGTCATCCACAGATCCCCATAACAGTGTCATCCACAGATCCCCATAACAGTGTCATCCACAGATCCCCCATAATAGGTTAAACAGGTTTTCCTGTATATACATGACAATGTTCAGATTACTTTTATGTGCTTTATAGACTATATATAGTGTCACACACTGTCACAAACTTACCTGTCCGGGCTCCAGCAGTGAGATTTCTAGCTTCGGCGCAACTGCGCCAGGAGAGACATGCTGCTAAGCCACTCCCCATGGTGATGCAACAGCATCATTAGCAACAGGACACAATGCTTTCTGCCCACACGGGTGTGTGTACAACTGAAAATCTGCAGCAGAAATCTGAGTTACTCTTCAAAACAACTTTATCTAAATACTCAGTAAAGGGGGCGTGGCCTGCACGCTAATGGCGCCGGCCGCATAGTTCTGCAGCTCTGTGTATCAGATCCCTAAAGCGGCTCACAAAGCTCTTCAATCGCCATTCCGTCTGGACCTGCTCATGCCACTGACTCCCTGGGACATGGGGAAAGTGAAAAGACGCCCGGCACCCGCGAAGCTCACTGAGTTTTTCAGCAAGGCAAGCCCGAGCTCTGTGGCCCTGAGGGTCTCCCCGCAGCACTCGCACTCTCCGTCTTCCGGCTCTACTTCCCCTGCACCGCACCAGACTGACCGACCGGGCGTAGCACCTTCCTCTTGTGCAGCCACGACTTTGACAGAAGGGGTGATGAGGTCTCTGCTGGACGAGCTACGTACCTCCATGAAGGAGGACATGGCGGGGATGCTTAAAGATATCAGGAGAGATATCAGTGACCTGGGCGATCGGACGGCCCACGTGGAGACTAAAATGGCGGAGTTCGCCTCATCACACAACTCCTTGATTGACGCTCACGACGCGTTAGAGGAAGAGGTCTCTAAGCTCTCAGCCAAGCTGCAAGAACTGGAGGACCGGCACAGGCAAAATAACATCCGCCTGCGGGGTGTCCCAGAATCTGTGGACTCCTCTGACCTTGGCCCTTTCTTACAACAGCTACTCAGAGCCGCACTGCCGGACTGTCAGGACCATGACCTCATCGTGGACCGGATTCATAGAATACCGAGGATGTGATCGCCAGGATCTACTTCTACACCACTAAGGAGGCTTTCCTCCGAGTCCTGAGGAATAACCTGGAACCCTCCGACTTGTTTAAAGGACTCGCTGTCTATATGGACCTCTCGGCGGCGACTTTGGCCAAGAGAAGCGAGTTCGGATCTATCACCAAGCTGCTGCGACAACAGCAAGTGAGGTACAGGTGGGGGTTCCCTGTGAAACTTTTGGTTCATCATGATGGTGCTCTGCACCCTCTTTCTACTCCCAAAGTCGCAGCTAACAAGTTGGCGGAATGGGGCCTGATTCCGGAGGGGATGCATAAGGATCCACCTGCGACCCGAAGCATGTCAAGGATTGACCCTGAATGGTCCGCAGCTTGAATGAGACGGTCTGGCGTACGTTGATTTATATAATGCCAGAGTATAGGGGTCTGACGCGGGAGGACTGTTGCTGGTTGCGTTTTTGTTCCCTCCCGGTCCCTGTGAAACGCTCTGATCCCTTGGAACTTTTCTTTCCCTCCCCTGAGGGTTGTTTTGAGTTCTGTTCCTTTATTATTCTTTCCTTTATTTTCACCCTGATTTATGTTCCTTGTCCCCCACTTCCCTCATATTCCCTCACTTCCTAGGTCCTCGGACTGTGATAATGAGATATCAGATGGACTGCCTCCGCTGTGCGCGCTTAACATCCTGTTAGTCCCTATAATGGAGTCTCTGAGATATGTGTTTGCATGCTTTCTCTTATCTGAGTTATGGGTCTTCGGGTGCTGTCTCTGAATGTGCGGGGTTTAAATTCCCCATTCAAAAGGTCAATGTTGTGGTCCGAAGTCCTCAAGTCCAAATGTGATATTATATTTGTACAAGAATCGCACCTGCTAGAGACTGACTCTCACAGATGTGCACACCCGCGTTTCCCTCATGTGTTCTACTCCCACGCAGTGAAGAGTAAGAGGGCGGGCGTTTTCATCTGTGTCAAGTCCACCGTCGCTTTTACACTGGACAACTGCATGCACGATTCTTTGGGTAGATATATCCTGGTAAACTGTACTATTAACGGGTCTAAATTCACCCTAGTGTCAGTATATGCTCCCAATAATCGCCAACAAGCCTTCTGCAGAAAGGTCCTTAATAGGGTTCAGAAGCAGGCTACGGGAGAGGTGATTATAGGTGGCAATTTCAATGCTCCGGTCCAGAGCTCTTTGGATTATAATTCACCCCATTCCTCCCATCACCCTGACCTCATAGGTATTATCCGGGAATCGCCCTTTCATGATATCTGGCGGTATCACCATGGAGAGGAGCGTGACTATACTTACATCTCCCCGGTCACGCTTTCACAGGCCCGGCTTGACTTTTTCTTAATTTCCCGAAACCTGATTCATAAGGTGTTGGATGCGGACATTGGAGTCGCCACCTGGTCGGACCACGCGCCGATCACCCTTGTAGTAGAGGACGGTCTCCCTCCTCCCCCCTCTCACAATTTTGAAGTGCCCAGATAGGGTCAAAGCCTTCTCAGATACCCTGTCGGAGTTCTTTTCAATCAATGATACTACTGAAGTTAACATCTCCACCTTGTGGCTATCTCAGAAGGCTTATATGAGGGGCATTTTCTTGCAATCAGCGGCTAGATTAAAGAAATCCAGGCTGGCCGAGCTGGACAGAGCAATGCAACGTCTGTGTGCGGCAGAAAAGCAACATAAAGAACATACCTCCCCCGTTTCCCTTGAGGAGCTCCAGGCCTCTAGAAATCATTTGCGGTCTCTTTTGTTGTATAGACAGGAGTGGTGTATGAGGAGGCTTAAAGCAACCTTCTATCATGAAGGTGATAGGGCAGGTGCTCAACTGGCCAGGAGGGTCAATAGGAGGCAAGCAGAGTCTTGTATTGAGAAACTCATTCACGGTGGCACTACAATTACACATCCTCAAGGTATTGCGGATGCCTTCGCGTCCTATTACTCCTCTCTGTATAACTTGAACTGTGATGGTAGCACCCCACAGCCAGCTCCTGAGGGGATTAAGGGTTTTCTGGACTCTCTAGACCTCCCAGCCCTGTCTGCTGCTGACCTAGCTGTTCTGAATGCTCCAGTCAATCAGAGGGAAATCCAGAGTGTCATTAAAAGCACCCCTTCCTGTAAATCCCCGGGTCCGGATGGATTACCGGCGGAATATTATAAGACCTTTAGTCAGTTGCTAATGCCGGTAATGGTCAGGTTATTCTCTTCTTTTCTCGATTCTGGCAATATCCCTTCGAAAATGCTATCCGCTACCATTGTCACCCTCCCCAAACCTGGTAAGCCCCCCACGACACCCGCAAATTTTCGGCCTATCTCCTTACTTAATTCGGACCTTAAGCTTTTCGCCAAATTATTAGTCTCTAGAATCAATAAGTTCTTGCCCTGCCTGGTCTCGTCTGATCAAGTGGGGTTTGTACCTGGTCGTCAGTGTCGGGATGGTACCCGGCGCATGACTGATTTGCTTCAGGTGGCTCACTGGTCCAGGACCCCCAGTATCTTTGTCTCTCTGGACGCTGAAAAAGCTTTTGACAGAGTCCACTGGGGGTTCCTGGAACAGACCTTGAGGAAATTTGGCTTCGGAGGAGCAATCTTGCGAGTGGTTATGGGCCTATACTCAGCCCCGTCAGCAAGAGTGCTTGCTTCTGGATTCCTCTCACCCCCTTTCACGATCACAAATGGGACTAGGCAGGGCTGTTGACTTTCCCCACTTATATTTGCGTTGGCTATTGAACCCCTAGCAACTAAACTTCGCTCCTGCCCAGACGTGCATGGAATTCAGGTAGGCAGGGATTCCCACGTCATTGGGCTCTATGCAGACGATGTGATCCTGACTTTATCCTCCCCCTTGAGGTCTCTTGAAGCCGCTTCCCAGATCCTGCTTCAATATTCAGAAGTGTCCTACTACAAGTTAAATCCGAGTAAGACCCAAATTCTCCCGGTTTTAATTCCTGATTCAGTAAAAACAGAGATATCATCTCGGCATACCTTCTCATGGGTGGATCATTCCCTCCCATATTTGGGTGTGGAACTCACCTTGTCCCCCTCGGATATGGTTCCCGTGAACTTTACTAAGCTCCGGTTAGAGCTCCAAAATGACCTTGCCAGGCTCTCCTCGATTAGCCTCTCCTGGATATCAAGGATAAATATGATCAAGATGCTAATTTTACCCAAAATTTTATACAAGTTCAATTGTATCCCCTGATTATCCCGAAACGCCTCATCGAGACATTGCAGAGAGATATAACTCGATTCATTTGGCATAATACCCATAGGCGAGTTTCGAATGACACTCTTTATCTGCCTCTGAGGGCTGGAGGTCTAGGAGTGCCAAATCTGTTTGATTACTACCTGTCCTCCCTGTTGGATCAGGCTATGCTCTGGTGGTCCACTGAGTCTACTTTGCGCTGGCTTAGCATCGAAGAACACTTTGTCAGACGGAGGTCACTTAAAACTTTATTATTGGCCCAAACGATTAAGTCCTTCATTTATCGTCCTGTGCTGGATACTATGAAAGCTACTCTGTGGGCTTGGGCTAAACTACTGAGACTACGCCCATGTTTACCAGTCGGAGCCCGGACTATTCCCTTACCTGTCATTGAGTACCATATTCCCACAGTTTCGGTATCACCCTGGCTGAATGTAAGGATAGGCACTTTGGGGGACCTATTTTCTGATGGAATCTTCAGAGAGTTCCGGTCTCTGCATTCTGAATTTAACCTGCCTAACTCCGTGTTTTACCAGTATTTGCAGATTCGGCACCTTCTTGCTCCGATCCCCCTTTGTTGGGGTCCGAGGGAGGAGGACCCGCTATCTGCTATGCTGAAGGACGATGAATGGAAGAAGTCTAAGATTTCAGCTTGGTATCTGCTTCTACTTGCGGATTCCCTTAGAGACAAAAGACCTTACATGTTAAAATGGGAGGCTGAGATGGGCCAGGTATTCTCGGTGCATGACTGGAACTCTGCTATGTTATGGTCTGTTAAATGCACGAAGTGCATTAATCATGTGGAGCAATTGAGGAAGGTGCAACTACGCTGGTACCTTACTCCGGATAGGCTCTCACATAGCGTCCCAGGGTATTCACCGTTATGCTGGAGAGGATGTGGGGCTCGTGGTACCCCTTTTCATATGTGGTGGAGTTGCCCATCTATCTCTGTTTTTTGGACTTCAATTTCCGAGATTTTAGCTGAAATCACGGGGATGCAATTCCAACTGCCTCCTGAGCTGGCTGTGTTAGGCATAGGTCTCGCAAACATACCAGGCGAGTTTAGATGGGTGGTGGTGCATGTTCTCACTGGGGCAAAAAAGGTAATAGCTCGACAATGGAAACACGCTGAGTCTCCATCTGTGAAGGAAGTGGTATCAATGGTGAACTCACACCTACATCACGAACTAATCTTTGCAGAGACCTTGCCTCTTAGAATAGCCACACATAACCGATGGCTTGCCTGGTTGTCGAGTAAATTTTCATCACCTCTCCCCATGAGTATTCTCTAGGTACCCGTAGGGTGTTTTCGTATTGCACATCTGATTTCTTATTACTTTTGCATATTTTTTGTGCAGGAATAGGACCTAGTACTTCCTTACCTTTCCTCCCTTCCCCCCCCCCCTTTCCCATTTACTTTGGCTCCGATGCCTTTCTTATGTTTGTATGCTTGTCTTTTAGCTCACCAGGTAGGCAGCACCTGAGCGGGTGCCCTGGTGTATATTGTATGACTTTTTTCATAAAGTGTTCCACATTGTACTCAATCGTTGTGGTTGCACCCACTATGCTTCTGTACTTTTTCCCTGTATAATCTTCAATAAAAACTTATTGACACTAAATACTCAGTAAAAGTTGGTTATCAAAGCCTTTTTGCAACATAAAAATGCAAAAAAATTACTTACTGCTTCTGCACCTTCCAGCATGGCCAAGATAAAGAAAACATATCTTTGCCCAAATTCAAGCGCTTTGTTTTCAAATCCATCATGAATTTTCTGATCTCCAAGTATAAACTCGGGAGGTAGAGACTGGAAACGTGCAGCAACGTACGGCTTGGGGAGCTCCACATGCCTTAGATGACGTAAGCTCCGACGATGCAGCTTTGTAATGCTGTGAACTAGCTGAAATACACATGTACAGTATACTTACAAATATATGAGAAAACTTATCATGGGAAAATGGCAAATAGACTTAACAATACCCGTACATATTAAATGGTAAAACACTCGGTAACACTGACATGGAAAAGGATCTAGGAATTTTAATAAACAGCAAATTAAGCTGCAAAAACCAGTGTCAGGCAGCTACTGCCAAGGCCAATAAGATAATGGGTTGCATCAAAAGGGGCATAGATGCCCGTGATGAGAACATAGTCCTACCACTTTACAAATCACTAGTCAGACCACACATGGAGTACAGTGTACAGTTCTGGGCTCCTGTGAACAAGACAGACATAGCAGAGCTGGAGAGGGTTCAGAGGAGGGCAACTAAAGTAATAACTGGAATGAGGGATCTACAGTACCCTGAAAGGTTATCAAAATTAGGGTTATTCACTTTAGAAAAAAGACGACTGAGGGGAGATCTAATAACTATGTATAAATATATCAGGGGTCAGTACAGAGATCTGTCCCATCATCTATTTATCCCCAGGACTGTGACAGTGACAAGGGGACATCCTCTGCGTCTGGAGGAAAGAAGGTTTGTACACAAACATAGAAAAGGATTCTTCACTGTAAGAGCAGTGAAACTATGGAACTCTCCGCCTGAGGAGGTGGTGATGGTAAGTACAATAAAGGAATTCAAGAGGGGCTGGATGTATTCCTGGAGTGTGATAATATTACAGGCTATAGCTACTAGAGAGGGGTTGTTGATCCAGGGAGTTATTCTGATTGCCTGATTGGAGTCGGGAAGGAATTTTTTTCCCCATAAGTGGGGAAAATTGGCTTCTGCCTCACAGGGGTTCTTTGCCTTCCTCTGGATCAACTTGTAGGAAACAGGCCGAACTGGATGGACAAATGTCTTTTTTCAGTCTTATATACTATGTTACTATGTTACTATGTAATAGAAGCTTTAGACTGATCTGGCCTCGGACATTCAATTCTTTGACTTTATGTAACAGCTAAACTGTATTGTTTAAATTGGCATATATATATCATTGGACTGGAATCTACTGGATGAGATAAAGGTGATGGCATCTGCATAGTTTCCAACAGTCGCATTGTATTGTTATAATAAATTAGAACTATTTAAATTATAACAAGCAATACCAACTTTCGAAATTTGCCAAGACAATCCAGATTTTACTGAAGAAATTAATCAGTATAGGAATGTTTGACCAGATGCCCATGAATCTTAAAGAGCCTGGCAATGTATTTCCTGCACATAACTTAAAGGGAACCTGTCACCAGGAAATTCACTGATAAACCAGGCATGCTGCCTTGTAGGGCTCACTCTGCTGAATATAATGATACCTTTCACTTGGTGATCTGTTGCTTTATTGTGGAGAAATAGTACTTTTAACCAATATGCTAATGAGCTGATATGAGTCCAGTAGTTGATATGAGTCCAGCGTTTTTTCTATTCAGAGCTGTAGCCTCTCCCCTATTTACTTCTTCAGATGTAAAAGGGGCGTGGTTTATTGCATCATTCATTCATTTTAATAATTGGTGGGGAAATTAATAACAGGGAATGCTAAGGTATTATATTACTAAAGTAAAAAGAAGGGAGAGTAATATACTATTGAAGTTAGTAATTATAATAAGGGCTAGTTTGTTTGTTCATGGTGTGATAAACAATTATTAAAATTAATGAATGGTGTAATAAACCACGCCCCTTTTACATATGAAGAAGTGAATAGGGGAGTGGCTACAGCTCTGAATAGAAAAAACGCTGGACTCATATCAGCTCATTAGCATATGAGCACAATAAAGCAACAGATCACCAAGTGAAAGGTATCATTATATTCAGCAGAGTGAGCCCTACAAGACAGCATGCCTGGTTTATCAGGGAATTTCCTGGTGACAGGTTCCCTTTAATACTAGATGTGCTCCTGTCTCCAATGTGTACCAACTTCTCTTCCAGCAAGTTGTGTCATCTGCCACCTCTGCACGAATTGGCCACAAACATGCACACCAGGTAGATATGGATAGAAATATACTTCCTTACCTCTTCTAAATCCATCTCTTCAGGACTCCCCCATGGATTAAGAAACTGTCCATGTGATTTTTTCAAAGGTACTACTACAATATAGTAACCCCTGTAAAATGAAAGACTGTTAGTATGTTAAAAAATTAAATTAATAAATTGCTTGGATTAATAGATTTGGAAACTATAAGAAATAACTGATAACAATATTTTCGTTTGGCTTATTTCAATGTTTATTTTTATGGTTCTTATAGTATATGGAGATACTCCAGCATTTGATAGAAAAAACCTGAAAGAAGGCAGCAGATCAGCAGTGTGGCCAATTGTGATCACATCATCTGAACGGTCAGTTACTAAGAGCACTGTGCTCCCGATGACTGAGTGGGTCCCCGCAATGAGATCACAGGAGCCATTCTCATCTATGCCAGCTTTGTGCCTTCTGAAGGCTCCGAGGCCTGCCACAGCAAAGTTCCTATGAAGCCATGCCTGTTCTTATAGGAGCACATAGATACTCTCATAGATCAGACAATTGCAGGTTCCAAAAAAGTTTGTAAAAATATAAAAAAAAACAAAAAGATATAAAAATGACCTCCTTTACCCATTTTAAAGGCTATGTACACCTTTGGGGACATTATTATTATTGCATTGTACTCATTTTGAGCTAAAAAAACATTTTTTAAATAGGTCTTTATTTCAAATATAGAAACCTTTTTCTGTACAGGGCTGAGATGCTCTAATAGAGAGATCTGAATTTTCCCTCTGCTCTGTCACCTAGCTAATCCTACAGACTCCTTATCTCTGCTCTTTTACATTATAAACATTCATTATAGCTCAATTCTTATCTTACTGATAAGAATGTGGCTTAAACAAGTGTTTATTAGATGATGGCACAAAGTGAAAGTAAAAAGTACAATTCACACAGCTAGACAGTTAACCCTTTGTAACAGAACAGCTCAATATTTTAATAAAGACCAATTGAAAAAAATATATTAGCTCAAAATGAGTAAAATGCAATCATAAAGAAAAATTTGGCTTCAAAGGTGTACATAGCCTTAAAATAAAAAATGGCCAATTTGCTGGTTTTGGGCGCTTTACCTCCCAAAAAAAGTGAATAAAAAGGTCAGAGCCCAAAAGCAATGAGTGCTTCCATCAATACAGATGGAAGTGCTCATTGCTTGAGAGCCAAGGAGCTGCGGTCCTGTCACTCAGCTCCCAGTGCTCTGTCTCTCCCCCATTGAATGATACTTTTCCCATCAAGCTGCCAGCCTGTAATCTGTGTCTACAGGGGAGAGCTGGATGTGAGTTTCCCATGCCATGTAGTGTTATTTAATGGAGTTCCCTCTATCAGTGGCCATATTGGGACTCAAGCGCCAGGTAGAGAGTGGAGAAGGACACAGCACTTTACAATGTAGGTCATTTGTGCTGACCCCGTAATAAAAATATATGAGTAAGTGCCTTATAATGCTGTTTACATTACAATTCAAAAAAAATGTCTTAAAGCGTCTAACCCTTTTAAATCAATGTAACTGTTTAAAAAAAGTTTTTATTTTAAAAATAAAAATATCAAAAATGTTTAGGCTCAGTCACAAAACTATTATCACAATTTTTACCTGACTGACTCTGTAGTCCCCACACTTGGCAAAGTTATTGTTATGCGACCATCTGAATCTGTCTTCCAACTCATCAAAGGTTTCATACCCAACATATTAGGTGCAGTGCGAACAGCAACAGTTTGTTGAAGACCACTCATAGTATTCCCGCGACTAGTAAGAATAAAATTGTAATAGGTCTTCGGTTTCAGGTTGGTGATCAATTTCTTTGTTGTTCGTCCATCAACATCCACTGTTTGCATGTTATATTGAATCTTGAGGTAAAGGAAGGCATAGAAACAATTAGAAAAAGTGATAATTATTGTTGATATTCTGGTCAAAATAGTCTTCATTCTGTCAATATATCTTAGGGCTCAAAGGATACATTTAAGACCCCCACCTTGTTAAAAAAAAGAAATAAGGTCTAGAAAGAAAAGGCTAGAATTAAAAATGGCACTGAAAAGCAATGTATACATTATACATATTAACTGGCAATAATGTCAAAAAACATTACGTTTGCTTACCTTGTAAGGCATTACTGAGTTGTAATTTTCAGGAAATTCCCAGCTCAAGAGAACTGAAGTCTTCGTGACCATTTTGACCTTAAAATTTTTGGGTAATACTGAAAAATATTGAAAAGAAAAAGGGAAAGGGCCGGGTCTCTAAGTTACTCAAGTAAAATATGCCTTCTAGGAACCACTTTCAAGAGGACAGAGGACTTTTGAGACACTATAAAGGAAATAAACTGTGTGTTTTTAAATACCACAATTATTTAATATTAAACTAGCCCACACTTTGCTTCATGACTCCAAAACCAGAAATGGCATTATAAGACAATTAAAAGCATTACATCACAAAAGGGGGTAAGATTGAATAATCAAGCACGAGAGATGGCAACAAGTATATTACAATGCGCACAGTGAAAGGAAGAGGAAGCAGAGGAGTTTCCCACCTGTGATGTCTGGTGAACCCAGAAACTCATGAGAAGTGTCTTAACTAAACTTGAATAAGGGGAAACACTTACCTGGAAATACCTTCAGAATCACTCTTATATAGAAAAAAAAATATGGCAGAAAGAGCACCATCCCATTTATCATGACTGCACTTGTTCTGAAGGCTGCTGTAGTTTACCTGCTTGCTTTCAAGAACCAAAATTAAAGCCAAGGAATCAAGACTGATAAGGCCTACCTTGATTTAGAAGAAAAGTGCGGTACTGGACACTTGGACTGTAAGGCCCAGGACCTTTACTGGTGTATGCACGTATTTTGACTTCATAAACAGTGTTAGGCTTCAGGTTGCTCAGCAAGCAATTATTTTCAGAAGATGGTAGGTCCATTTCCAGCATTTTGTCTGGAGAGTCGGCTACCCAATAGGATAATGTATACTTGGTGATAACACCATGCTGTTCAGCAAGAACAGGAGGCAGCCAGTTTAGCTGGATAGACACAGATGTGATATTGCTAGGATCAGTTAATTGAGGATAACGTTTAGATGCTTCCTCTGGTATCATATGCTCTTGTACTGCTTCCTCACTAAAGCCCGCCCGGCTTTTGACCGCCATTTTAAAGATGTACTTTGCACCCTTTTGGATATTGTTGGCTGTATATTTCTTTTCTTCAGCTCCAAACTCTAGCACTGAAAGAACTTTAGCATCAATACGCCCAAACTGTAGGCGGTAACCTAGGACTTGTCCAACTGACTCACTTGGTGGTTCCCATTGTAGTAGCAAGCTGCTCTCCGATATTTGACTGACAGAAAGGTCAGGTCTTCCTGAAACTATAAGAGAAAGAAAATGCATTTAGGATACACTGTCCATCTATTTTAAAAAAATCTATGATTACCAATGTGAGCATTTTTTTGATTTAGCCTGCATCAACACGTCAACTCAATGGACATGTAACACTGTGAACTAATGGCACTGTATTGATCTCTGTAATTAGGCAAAGATTTTTGGAATTAAAGTTAAACTCCGGAATTATAATTTGAATATCATTTTAGCCTTTGACTGTCTCCATTGATGTTCTTGAATAGCAACTATTAGAACAAAGACATTGTACTTATGTGTCCTGGAGTACATGGAAGAAAGCATTATATTGGTGCCACCACTGCTTAAATGTCTCCTATAAATAGCTTATATCTAAAAGTCTGATTATTTGGTGGGCAAATAAAGTACTAGACTTTCTATAATGTTAACCCACACTAAAATGTAACTCTCCGAATGGGAATATCAAAGCCACTTAAAGTGTGTGTTTAGTTCTAAAAGCATGGATTCAGTATTCTAAACATGGATTCTGGCAATGTATATCCCAAAATAAATAACACAAACAGCATTAACATATTTTTTGCATCAATTAAACTAAAACAAATAGGACAGACCAAGACAAGGACGAGATCATAAAATTCTACATATTTATTCTCTGAACAGTACTAGAGTTGAGCGAACTTCAAAAATTAGTTCGGCGTTCGGGTTGGGGTAATCGCCGCATCCCGTTAGGGATTCCACTACCGCGGACTATGCCGGCATATGGAATCCATAAGGGCCGGCTTCCACGGACCCGAACTTTGGAAAAGCCGAAGGACCTGGGGTGACGTCACCGTCATGTGATCAGTGCAGTGCCAGTGCTGAGCCACGCCCCCTGCACTGATCACATGACGGTGACGTCACCCCAGGTACTTCGGCTTTTTCAAAGTTCGGGTTCGTGGAAGCCACCCCTTATGGATTCCATATGCCGGCATAGTCCGCGGTAGTGGAATCCATAACGGGATGCGGCGATTACCCCAACCCGAACGCCGAACTAATTTTTGAAGTTCGCTCATCTCTAAACAGTACAATTCCTACTGATTATTTATTCGGGAATGTTGACAGCAGACATGTTGACTCCCCACTACCAACATTAACAAATAAAGACAGGTATTAAAAATGTATTCTAATGTCCAAATCTCAAAGTAAAGTCTATGGAGGTGAAATAATATTTCCTATATCAAGGGGAGAAAAACAGAACTAGATCTAATTAAACTTCAGAGCTCAATATTAAAGTGTACAGCCCCCTTTACTGCATGCTGTACAAAAGGCATTAGTGTACATTTTGATCAAAAGGCATAAGCCCACTCACCACGCCAAAGTTGCCTCTTAAAGTGAGACCTACTCTTACAAAATGGCGCAGCACAGTGCGGTGAAAAAGCGGCACTGCCCTAGTATGTTTTCATGGTGCAGTACTGCATGGTGGCCTTTATTTATGTGGCGCTGTGCTGGTGGGTCGCTGGGACCCAGTGCCATGGGTGGCATTGTCAGATAGCAGGGCTGCTGTTTGACTCCTGCCCCTGCCACCTACTAGGGCAGTGCCGCTTTGTCGCCGCACTGTGCTGCGCCAATTTGTCAGAGTAGGTCTCACTCTTAGAGGCAACCTTTGCATGGTGAGTGGGGTTATACCTTTTGATCAAAATGTACACTAATGCCTCTTGTACAGCATGCAGTATAGGGGGTTGTACACTGTAATATTGCGCTGAGAAGAAAGTTTAATTAGATTTAAGCATAGCATTGTGGATGTGCGATCCAGTTCTGTTTCTCTCCCCTTGATATATGAAATAATATTTCTCCCTATGCCATTTTTCTGGTGTATAACAGTCGCAAACCTTATATTTGCGACTTTTTAAATGTCACTACTGCACCCAAGTCTAGGGTTAAGTAGTGTCTTTACTGCTCCTCCGCTCCCCTGTATATATATATATGCACAACTGCATTTTTGGGTTGAGCACATCCTGCTTCATGCCACCTTTCAGTTGTTTTGCGTATATATAATTTTTTGGAGGTGTATAAACTCCTATGTAAATGTGGCCTGTTTTCCATCCACAGGCTACATTTAGGTGCACCTGTGAGGCCTGGGCCATATCAGCCAGTCTTGAGTGGGGCTCACAACTTGAAATATAAGTCACAACCCTCTCCCTCCTCCCATTGCAGGCATGGTTACATTCTGGAGGTAACTGAGGAGTTTGCTGTGGGCCGGCCTATACATTCCTGCCAACTGGCCCCTGGTATTGCCCACATGGCACAGGTAGGTGAGTGTTAGGTCCCTTGGCGTGGTGCTCGGGCTTAAGATATGTCCTCCACTGCAGGACATGTTGACTAATCTCTCAATTTTAACATCAGCTTGAGGGCTTAATAAGACCGCAGTGTGCAACTGTTTTGTCATTTATTATTGCTATATTGTTATATTATTTATCACATCCACACAATTGCCATCTTGTGTAGGATGTCTATTGTGGTACTTGTGGTCCGCTGCGGGCATCCTCCACCGTATGCACGGGCCACAAGTGCAGGATCTGCTCCCCTGTATATATATATGCACAACTGCATTTTTGGGTTGAGCACATCCTGCTTCATGCCACCTCTCAGTTGTTTTGTGTTTTTACGCCGCCCTCAAAAGGGAGGCGTGGCGAGGGTGGGGATGAGGCAGGTTCAGTAAGCCCAGTGAGTTTATCTTCTTTATACACTAAATTAATTTCACTTTTTGTATCAAAAGCTATAGAAATGTGCATTATACCTATTATGTGTTCAGTATTTAAATAGTTCATGCTAAATTCAAATGAACACTTCACAAGAATCTCCAATAATTTTAAGATCCAGTATTTCCATGGCTTCAAGTCCTCACAATGGTTATGGAAATAAGAAAAAAAATATAGGACACTCTCTGGTAATAGTGTATTCTTACCCAAAGAAGTAAAGAAAGAATCATACAGAGTAACATATTGATTGACACAAATATTCATGATGCTTTAGTAAACTAAACTCACAATATTCAAAAAACAATGCAATTATGACCTTTTGAGCTAAAGAGGTTCTCCAGGATTGTTGTACTGACGGTCTATCCTCAGGATAGCCCATCGATATCAGATCGATATCAGATCCACAGGGTTCCCACAACCCGCATCCCCACTGATCAGCTGCTCTTGAGTAGTTCGATCATTGTGTAGTGGATGGGATAAGCACTGCGGTAACCAGATATATCCACTACAAAGTGGACAAGCTGTGTAGTTCCAGTGCCGGTGTTCCGTTATTTTTCCCTACCCGTGAACTTTCCATACCCTCGTCATTTCCGGTTCTGATGCAGCCGCACCGGATGTGACATTTGCGGGTGTGGAAGGAGGTGTGTCACGCCGCTCGCTTACTGAGTGGCTGAGTAGGAGTCGGCACAGGCGAGTGCGGCTAACTCTGAACGGGCCTAGGGTAGGGAAAACTCACTGCTAATTGCACTTGCGCCGAGGATAGTGAAAAATTACAGCCCAGTGCACACGAGCGGCTAACGCTTGCTGGATCTTGTCTAGCCTAGGGTAGGGAAAACTCATGGCCAATTGTGCATGCGCTGAGGGTAGTGAAAACTTACAGCCCATTAAGTTTTCACTACCCTTGGCCCATGTGCAATTGGCCGTGGGTTTTCTCTACCCTAGGTACGTTCACAGTTAGCCATGCTCGCCTGCACCGACTCCAACTCAGCCACTCAGTAAGCAAGCGGCGTGACACACCTCCTTCCACACCTACAAACGTCACTTCCGGTGCGGCTGTGTCAGAACCGGAAATGACGAGGGTATGGAAAGTTCACGGGTAGGTAAAAATAACGGAACACCGGAACTACTGGAGAACAGCTGACTGTTGGATAATATGCCGTAGGCCATCAATAATAAAGATCCCAGAGAACCCCTTTAATGGACATATTAGTGGAGATTTATCAAACTGGTGTAAAGCAGAACAGGCTTAGCTGCCCAAAGCAACCAATCAGATTCTACTTTTACATTTTTCACAGCTCCTTTGGAAAATGAAAGGTGGAATCCGATTGGTTCCTAGGGTCAACTAAACCGGTTTTCTCTTTCACTAGTTTTGATAAATTTCGCCCATGGTACCTTAGAAAACAATGGGGAAGAATTATCAAACTGGTGTAAAGTAGAACTGGCTTTAGTTGCCATTAGCAAACAATCAGATTCCTCCTTTCATTTTCCAAAGGAGCTGTGAAAAATGTAAAAGTAGAATCTGATTGGTTGCTTTGTGGAACTAAGCCAGTTTTACTAAATCTCCCCCCATATTTAGAACAATGACAAGACTTCCCACCATAATGTTTTCTACAATATATCATTGTTCATGTTACCATATAAATAATGAAAGGGGTATTCCCATATGAGTCATTTATTGCTGTGCTTATGCACCGTCCACTCCATTAGAGGCTATGGAAAGGGAGACCAGTCTTTTGCACATCCCTACTTATGAATGCTGCTTACTCGGCTCTTTCCATAACTTATAAATTTTAAAGGAGAGGAGCACATGCAAGTTGCCACCTCTCTGTTGAAGTGTTTAGAGATTGTGGTGGACAAAAACAGATGAACAGGAATATCCAGTGCCCAGTTTTCGTAATAGATTAGGACCCACACCCATTGGTGCATTTATATGATATACAGTGGCTATGCCATAAATACCTTGGATGGAAATATTGCTTTTAGACCACACTGCAATATTATTTTTGGTCTTCATACTGCTCCATACCTATCAGGATGAATATGCCTTATATTTACCTTCATTAACCTTCATGCACACAGAGGTGTCCGTACTTTGGCCCACAAACAATGGTGCCGCAAAATATGGACCATTAGAAAGATCTATTCTTGTATGCAATACAGAGAAGAGTAGGACAGGTTCTATCATTTTCAGAACAGATGTGTGCATGGCCCCATAGAAATTAACGGGCCAGAGTGCTATCCCCAAAAATGCTGATAGCACATGGATGGAAAATATGGTCTTGTGCATAAGGCCATATAGAGGTACTACCCATCAGCAATGTAGCTTGGATGTTCACAGCCTTGGTACAAAGCTATTACTAGGCTATTACAAACCTAACCACCAATCACATGCTAGTGTATCTGTTACAGGAAATCTGCAAAATGTATGCATTTTATAGAATTCCTATCATCTTTAGCAAAGTATGAACGCCATTTAATTCTGACCATATATACATTACTTAAGGATTACCTAGGGATTTTATTGAAAGCCTAATTATTCTATAGAATGCCAAACATTTATTTTGATGCAAGAAAAACAGAGAGAGTAGTAAGTATCTCACTGACCTTTTTGGTTGCAACAGGCACAATAGCTTCTTGGGCTTCACACTCAAGAAGGATTTAGCAATCCTTCTGACTGTAGCCATGAATCCAATTCAACAATGACAAATAGAACGCAAGTAGATATATTGGAAAATGAAATCCTTTTCAATGAATATCCAGTACAGATTGTATTTTGAACTGTTTATTACAAGTACAGTTGAAAATAATATCTGTACTGGATATTTATTGAAGAACGAGAAAACATTTCACTGACTGAGTCATTGAAAAGGATCCCATTTTCCGCTACATGCAACATGCATAGCGGTATCTCCAAGGAAGAGAACCATCTCACTAGTGACACCTCTTGAATGTGTTTTCCTATGAGTCTTAGGGAGCATTCACACGACCGTGTTGGTTTTGCGGTCCGCAAATCATGGATCCGTGTGTTCCCTATGTCTTCAGTTATCTTTCCGTTTCCGTAAGTCTGTATAATACTGACGTGGTGCTCCCGTGTCTTCCGTTTTTCAGCGGACCGTGAAAAACGGAAGGGTTAAAATTGGCAAATTTAATGGGGTTTCCTAGAATGTTTTCAGTCCAGGGGTCCACCAAAAACTGATGACATATGGATGCATTTCCGTGTGCTATCCATTTTTTACAGACCCTTTGACTTTCTATGGGGCCATGGACCACAATTTGCGTCCAAGTATAGGACATGTTCTAAAATAAAAGGAACGGACAGCACACAGATGACACTAAAAGGCATTCCGCAATTTTTGCGGACCCATAGAAATGAATGGGTCCATGCATTGTCTAAAAAAATTCCAGAACGGACGCGGAAGAAAAATACGGTCGTGTGAATGCTCCCTTACTGGCAATGCTCCATGGGAAATGAATATGCAAAGAGCTATGTCCCTAGATCTATATTCCTTTGTCAAATCCCAAGGCTTGTTGGAAAGTCAGATTTTGACTCATAGGGAGACACTTCCAAGAGGTGGAGCTAGCAAAATCTTTCTCTTCGGGGGTTACCTCGTTGTATTTTCGTTTCCCATGGAGCATTGCCAATAAGTCTCCATACCATAGAGTACTTTCAGTAAGTCTCCATACAGAACTGATCTCTTTATGGAGACTCAGCACCCTGCCAAAGCCATATAGGGGAGTCCCTATGTAACTAGCTGGGTGTTGTTAGGTGTAGAGCTAGGGGAGTGTCTATGTAACTAGCTGGGCATTGTTAGGTGTAGTGATAGGGGAGTGTCTATTTTACTTGCTGGGCGTTGTTAGGTGTAGTAATAGGGGAGTGTCTATGTAACTAGCTGGGCGTTGTTAGGAATAGTGCTAGGGGACGGTCTATGTAACTAGCTGGGTGTTGTTAGGTGTAGTGATAGGGGAGTGTCTATGTAACTAGCTGGGTGTTGTTAGGTGTAGTGATAGGGGAGTGTCTATGTAACTAGCTAGGCTTTGTTAGGTATAGCGATAGGGGAGTGTCTATGTAACTAGCTGGGCATTGTTATGTGTAGTGCTAGGGGTGTGTCTATGTTAATAGCTGGGCATTGTTAGGTGTAGCGATAGGGGAGTGTCTATGTAACTAGCTGGGCATTGTTAGGTGTAGCGATAGGGGAGTGTCTATGTAACTAGCTGGGCATTGTTAGGTGTAGCGATAGGGGAGTGTCTATGTAACTAGCTGGGTGTTGTTAGGTGTAGTGATAGGGGAGTGTCTATGTAACTAGCTGGGCATTGTTAGGTGTATACTAGCTGGGCATTGTTAGGTGACTGGATACAGCAGCCAAAAGTGTAACATAGAGGATGGAAACAAATCAGAGTGATTTATTTACATGGTGAATGAATAAGGAGTCAAAACTAAAAAAAATTGGGGAAGATGTACATGAGGTAAGGAACTACATGAGCAAATCTGTTCAAAACTATAGTAAACCTGGAAAATCCCTTTAAAGGCTATTTATTATTACTGCATTGCACTCATTTTGAACTAACGCTTTCTCTATACAACCTTGAGATTTTCTAGATGCTCTGTGTTCCGTCAGGCAGCTCAGCTGACGGCTCCTTATCTCTGACCTTATAGACACTCATTATAGCTTAATTATCATCCTTCTGATAAGAATGTGGCTTAAATAAGTGTTTATGAGCTATTAGTAATTTAGAGATAAGGTTTGTTAGATGACTGCCACAAAGTGAAAGTACCATTTACACAGCTAGACAGTAAGCCCTTTGTGACAGAATGGCTGAATATTTTTAATAAAGACAAACTGAAACAGATTTTTAGCACAAAATGAGTAAAATGCAATCAGTGTACATAGCTTTTAAAGAGGACCTTTCACCTGAAAATGCAAGTTAAAATAAAGATACACCCTTACTTGCCGGCCCCTGGTGGTGCTTATTCAGTTGTTCTTTTTTCACTATGTGCCCTCGTTTGTCCGTGGTGCCCCCCACAATATTTCCCGCCTTTCATGCTAATTAGCTATTCGGCTCAACTGGGCGGGTCTGCAAAAGTTCTCCCGGGCGTGTCTTTCTTCTCCCTGGCACGGAGCGCATCCAATCAGCGCGCTCCGCTCTTAGCCAGGGAGAAGAAGCTCCAGTTCTCGCAGGACTCGCGAGATTCCATCCTGAGCCGGCGCCATCTTGGATTCCCGCGGCGAGCATCGGAGCAGCGTGAATGCTCGCTGTGGGAATCCAAGATGGCGCCGGCTCAGGATGGATGAAATCGCTCCAGTTCTCGCGAATCTCGCGAGAACTGGAGCTTCTTTTCCCTGGCTAAGAGCGGAGCGCGCTGATTGGATGCGCTCCGTGCCAGGGAGAAGAAAGACAGGCTCGGGAGAACTTTTGCAGGCCCGCCCAGTTGAGCCGAATTGCTCATTTGCATGGAAGGCGGGAAATATTGCGGGGGGCACCGCGGACATATGGGGGCACATAGTGAAAAAAGAACAACTGAATAAGCACCACCGGGGGCCGGCAAGTAAGGGTATAGGTGAAAGGTCCTCTTTAAGTTTAGAAAATGTATTTAATTTTTATGTTGCTTGCATGTTTTAGGATACAGTTTTATCTTGCACACATTGCCTAAAAAACTCATTATTCTACAGAATACCTAGGGAATATGTAGTTTTTTTGTATTGTTTTTTGCAAATTGCCTTCAAATTTTAGGCATTCAATACTGTATCTTAACTGTATTTCACTCATGAACTACAAAACATATCTAATAACATGCTGCATATTGTAAAATATATTACATTGTACATTAAGATAACACTGTTAGCATACTTAATCTGATATAAAATGGAATTTTACAAGCTTTTTGCAAAAGTGCTACCAACCTATATTTTTTGCTTGGTGTCTTTTTTAGATTGTGCTTTTACAAGCACTTGTTTAGTGTTTTTTTTTTTTTTGGTACTACAGAAAAGTCTATGGGAAGATAGCTGAAAAACACCACATCCAGAATATACTAGGGGAGTGACAAAAATGGAACAAAAAATTCCTTCAAACTGTCTTAAAATACCTCTACAAACATGCAGTGTTTTTAGGGCACATTATAATTTTCTACTGCGTTTTTGGCTAAAATATATACACTGTATATATAAGATGTGTGTGTGGAAGCCATAGAAGCCAATAATACTAGAAAAATGCATGGAAAAAGGCAGCACTGAAGAGCCAAGATTTCCAGCTTTATTCAGTGGTTGATGTTTCATCTAGTTTGGTATTAAATATTCCGAAATAGTCCTACAAGCTGGCTCATTAAATGTTCACAAACATGTCTCACATTTCTAGCTGGTTAAAATAAAATGATGAACCTGATTTCTGTAACTTCTAGCAAACCTTACCTCAACTGACTAATACACATTTGTTTGCAGACCATCCAGCTTCGGTAGGAATCAAGGGGTGTGCAAGTGTTGGTTGGGGAGGCATAGAACTTTGCTGGATAAAGCACTTTAGAAAGGAGAATATGGTTGCCAATATTAAAGAAGAAATCTTACATCATAGAACCTAGGGAGAAGAAGCATTCATCACAAGAAGTAAATGGTCTTGACATTCTAACAACTGGAGCAGACTTCCAGATTTGTGGTTCCATTGTGGCACTCTGCATTAAACATGTATCTTTTTTGCTCATATAGCCCAACTTCAGTCAAACACTAAAACTGTTTTTAAGGCTTAATCCTCCACAGAAATCTATGGTGCTTTTTAGCAGGGTTCTCATATTGAGAGATGCCTTAACTGCAGAGCTAGCATGGAAGGTCCAAAATAGCGTCTTTTTGCAGCTTACAATAAATACATTTCTATTGTGTCTATCTGTTGGGTGCAATCAGGGCAATGCAAACTGGATATAATGGAATAATGGCACCATATTTTTGTGCTGCAGTCATATGGAATCTAACAAGAAAAAAAACTGTTTGCATCCATATAAAAATTTAAAACATATGCAGGTATCGATTTATACAAAATGGAATCGCAGTACGGTCATATGGATGAGCCTTTAGGGTGTAATCACAGTTCAATATTTGAAGACTTATTTTGTATGCTGTTATTGGCATTATATCTGAACAGCAAAAATGATTCCTTTATATGTATTCTCTAGGATGAATGATCAGAATTCATGCACATTTCCTTCCATCATTTTTTTTACAATATAAGGCAAGAACGCCAGCAGGGGAAGAAGGAGAACATTTTCCAAGTTTTTCCTTGCTCCTGCTGGATCTTGTTGTGGCAAAAAAAAAATGCAACAAAATAAATTGCTTATGCAAATGAGTTTCATTACATTGCCTGAGACAGAAGAAACCATGTTCCCTACATAACAGGTTTTTAGGACCTTTCTAACATGAACATTGCATTATATCTTATTCCCAGCTAACATGGAGGACAGTGGAAGAAGTCTGAAGTCTGGTTTTGTTATAATACTTTCATTTTCTGGTATCTAAGGCACTTGCATCAGTTGTGCTCAGCTAGGTTTTTTTAACATTTTTTTTTTAATTTCTGGAACCAGACAACTTATATATGGGTATGTTCACTTAGTGCACAGATCTGGCATCTATAAACTGATAATGCCGGAGAGAAAAGCAAAGCATACAGTGCTTTTCTGTCTGGCACTATTTGACACCTGGCATCACAAGTGATGCACTAGATGCATATTAGCAATGTTATAGAAAACTATGGTACTAGTTCCCTCCAGCTATTTCTGTATCATGAAATAGGGAAACTGAGCTAGATCACTAGACATACAGTGCAACAATACACAGTGCTTTAAAAAAGATCTACCTATTTTGCAGAAATTAAGAAAAGAGCTGTGCCAAATTAAATAATATATTGTTTCATAAATTATACCACTAAACCTTTGTAATTTGCAAAGTAACTAGATAAAATGTAAGTTTACCTTTAATAAGATTTGCCATTTTATAAAGAAAAAAACTGTTCCTTAAATGAGATTTCTCATCTGAAACACACTACCCTATGAGCGCCTTTTCCCCCTTATTGTTGCCACTCATGCTGCTTAAAGGAGTTGTGTAAGGCTTTAGTTTTATTTTGCATCATGAATTTTCATATAAAAGAATCTCGCATACTAAGCTCTATTAAATGCATCCCCTTCACTTCTAATCATTTCCCCTGTCTCCAGTATATCGTACAGAAAGCTCTGCAGAAAGCAGCTACTAGACCATCAGGAGTAAGAGATCTAGTGCTGCACAAATGGCATAATGTAATGGTGACCATGCAGATCAGTGGAGGAATCTCAACTCCATTCTATTCCATGGAACTAGCCAGAAATTCAACATATTATACTGCTGGAAGTAGGGTGAAGGGTGGACCATAAAGGATTACACATGCCCAGCAATAATCGTCAGACAAGGCAGTTGCCTTTAAATTATTTGGAATTAAGTTGTTAGTATGGCTAAGGTTGGATTCACACTACATTTTGCATCCTGTTAGAACATATGTTTGTGCTTATTACTTCTGAAGCATAGGATTGCACTTCAAAAAAAATATTTTAACCACTTCCAGACTGAGACAGTTTTCACCTTTCTGACCAAGCCTAATTTTGCTAATCTGACATGTCACTTTATGTGGTAATAACTTTGGTACTTTGGAAATGTGGAAAAATTGGCAATTTTCTAAATTTGAATGTTTCTGCTTTTAACCCCTTTGGGACACATGACGTACCGGTACGGCATGTTTCCCGAGTCCTTAAGGACACATGACGTACCGGTATGTCATGAGTTGTTCCGATCACTGCTGCTCAGCTGGCAGTGATCGGAACAAGGTACCTGCTGAAATCATTCAGCAGGTACCTTGTTACAATGCCCAGGGGGGTCCTGTGACCCCCCCATATGGGCGATCGCTGCAAATCGCAGGTCAATTCAGACCTGCGGTTTGCAGCGCTTCTTTGCGATCTCTGATCCCCGCGGTCTATGACCGCGGGGATCAGAGAGTTAATGCCCCCAAACTGTTTTTAACCCCCTGCAGCCCCCAATCATACTGTGGCTGCGGGGGTGCAGGGGGTGGTTGCGGGCGCGCGAGGCGGGCGGGAGGCGGGCGGTGCGGCGAGCGGGATCGCGATTGCGATCCCCCGCCCGCCTCCCTGTAATCTATCCCTGGTGTCTAGTGGTTCTATCAGAGTGTCAGCACATTGCTGACACTCTGATAGAAACGGCTGGCATCTGTGCTGCAGATGCCAGCCGTTTAACCCTTCCGTACCGCGGTCCGTACGGACCGCGGTATGGAAAGGGTTAACAGGAGGAGCGCTCCCTCCCTCTCCCATCGGGGGCTGCTGTGCCTTGCAGCCCCCAACAGGATGGGATCGAAGAGGGAGGGTGCTCCACTCCTCCCTATCCATCACCCCTGCCCAGTTATGGCAGGGGGTGATGGCTGCCATGGAGATAGGACGCTTTCAGAAGCGTCCTGCTCTCCATGGTGCTGAAAGTCTGAATAGACCTTTCTAAAGTACAAAATACAGTACAGTGCACTATATAGTGTACTGTACTGTATTATACTAGACACCAGATCCACTGGATCTTTCAGAACCAAGTGGGTCTGGGTCAAAAAAATGTAAAAAGTGAAAAAAAAGTAAAAATGAAAAAACACATAACACTGAATAAAAACTAAAAAATAAAATACACTACACATATTAGGTATCGCGCGTCCGTAAAAACCTGCTCTATAAAAATATCACATGACTGAACTCCTCAGGTGAACGCCATAAAAAAAAAAAAAATGGTGTAAATAAGCCATTTTTGGCACATTACATCACTAAAAGTGTAATACAAAGCGATCAAAAAGGCGTTTGCCTCCCAAAATAGTACCAATCAAACCGCCATCTCATCCCGCAAAAACGAGCCCCTACCTAAAACAATTGGCCAAAAATAAAAAACTATGCCTCTCAGACTAAAACATGATTTTTTTGTTTCAAAAATGCTTTTTAGTGTTAAATGTAAAAAAAATTAAAAAGTAGACATATTTGGTATCTACACGTCCGTAAGAATCTGCTCTATAAAAATATCACATGACCTAACCCCTCAAGTAAACACTGTAAAAAAAATAATAAAAACTTTGTCAAAAAGCCATTTTTTGCCACCTTACATCACAAAAAGTGTAATAGCAAGCGATCAAAAAGTCATATGACCCCCAAATAGTGCCAATCTAACCGTCACCTCCTCCCGCAAAAATGATACCCAACCTGAGACAATTGCCTAAAAACTGAAAAATATATGGCTCTCAGACTATGGACATACTAAAAATGTTTTTTTCATTCAAAAAGGATATTATTGTGTAAAACCAAAATAAATAAAAAAAGGTATACATATTATGTATCGCCGCGTCCGTAAGGACCTGCTCTATAAAAATATAACATGACCTAACCCCTCAGATGAACGCCGTAAACATAAAAATAAAAACGTTGTCAAACAAGCCATTTTTTGTCACCTTACATCACAAAAAGTGTAATAGTAAGCGATCAAAAAGTCATATGCACCCCAAGATGGTGCCAATCAAACTGCCATCTCATCCCGCAAAAAATGAGCCCCTACATAGGACAATCGCCCAAAAAAAAATATATATATGGCTCTCAAACTATGGAGACACTAAAACATGATTTTTTTTGTTTTAAAAATTATATTATTGTGTAAAACTTATATAAATAAATAAAAAGTATACATATTTTGTATCGCCGCGTCCGTCACAACCTGATCTATATAAATAACACATGACCTAACCCCTCAGCTGAACACAGCAAAAAAAAAAAAAAAAATACGGCGTCAAGAGCCATTTTTGTCACCTTACATCACAAAAAGTGTCATAGCAAGCGACCAAAATGTCATATGCACCCCAAGATGGTGCCAATCAAACCACCATCTCATCCCGCAAAAAATGAGCCCCTACATAACACAGTCGCCCAAAAAAATAAAATAAAACTATGGCTTTCAGAATGTGGAGAACCTAAAAAAAATTATTTTCAAAAAGGCTTTATTATGTAAAACTGAAACAAAAAACCCCCAAAAGTAGTCATATTTGGTATTGTCGCGTCCGTAACAACCTGCTCTATAGAAATAGCACACAATCTAACCTGTCAGTTCAACTATGTAAATAACAAAAAATAAAAACAGTCCCAAAACAGCTATTTTTTTGCAAATTTTCCATTTTAATCCATTTTTGCAGTAACAAAGCAAGGGTTAACAGCCAAGCAAAACTCAATATTTATTGCCCTGATTCTCTTGTTTGCAAAAACACCCCATATGTGGTCGTAAACTACTGTATGGCCAAACGGCAGGGCACAGAAGGAAGGGAACGCCATATGGTTTTGGAAGGCAGATTTTGCTGGACTGGTTTTTTGACACTATGTCCCATTTGAAGCCCCCTGATGCACCCCTACAGTAGAAACTCCAAAAAAGTGACCCCATTTTGGAAACTACGGGATAAGGTGTCAGTTTTGTTGGTACTATTCTAGGGTAAACATGATTTTTGGTTGCTCTATATTACACTTTTTTGAGACAAGGTAACAAAAATAGAAATTCGGATATTTCATCTCCATTTGCCAATAACTCTTGTGGAACACCTAAAGGGTTAACAAAGTTTGTAAAACTGGTTTTGAATACCTTGAGGGGCGTAGTTTCTTAGATGGAGTCACTTTTATGGAGTTTCTACTCTAGGGGTGCATCGGGGGGCTTCAAATGGGACATGGTGTCAAAAAAACAGTCCAGCAAAATCTGCCTTCCAAAAACCATATGGCGCTCCTTTCCTTCTGCGCCCTGCAGTTTGGCCATACAGCAGTTTACGACCACATATAGGGTGTTTCTGAAAACTACAGAATCGGGGCAATAAAAATTGAGTTTTGTTTGGCTGTTAACCCTTGCTTTGTTACTGGAAAAAATGGATTCAAACGGAAAATTTTTCAAAATTTTATCTTTATTTGCCATTAACTTTTGTGGAAAACCTAAAGGGTTAATGACGTTTGTAAAATCAGTTTTGAATACCTTGAGGGGTGTAGTTTCTAGAATGGGGTAATTTTTGGGTGGTTTCTATTATGTAAGCCTCACAAAGTGACTTCAGACCTGAACTGGTCCCTAAAAAGTGGGTTTTTGAAAATTTCTGAAAAATTTCAAGATTTGTTTCTAAACTTCTAAGCCTTGTAACGTCCCCAAAAAATGAAATAGCATTCCCAAAATGATCGATACATGAAGTAGACATATGGGGAATGTAAATCAATAACTTTTTTTGGCAGTATTACTATGTATTATAGAAGTAGAGTAATTGAAACTTGGAAAATTGCAAATTTTTCAAAATTTTGGGTAAATTTGGTATTTTTTTATAAATAAAAATGAAATTTTTCGACTTCATTTTACCACTGTCATGAAGTACAATATGTGACGAAAAAACAATCTCAGAATGGACTGGATAAGAAAAAGCGTTTTAAAGTTATCACCACATAAAGTGACAATGGTCAGATTTTGAAAAAATGGCCTGGTCCTTAAGGTGAAATAGGGCCGTGTCCTTAAGGGGTTAAGGCAGGTAGTGATACCTCATAAAATAGTTATTACTAAACATTCTCTATATGTCTACTTTATGTTGGCATCAATTTGTAAATGTCATTTTATTTTTTTAGGACTTAAGAAGGCTGAGAACTGCAAAAGCAATTTTTTTAGTTTTTAAGAAAATTCCCAAAACCGACTTTCGTAAAGACAAATTCAGATCTGAAGTGACTTTGAAAGGCTTACAAAATAGAAACCACCCATTTTACCACATTTTAGAAACTACACCCCTCAAATTTTTTTTAAAAAACTCTTATTAACAGAAAAGAAATAACATCAACATCTTACACTCCTTTTACAGATTTGAATATAAACAGACATATAGAGTCCATGCTATGCTTTTCTCTCACCATTGCAATGTTGCGAATACCTTATTTCTTTGGCAGAAATAGCAATATACAATACATTCAGGTGGCCCCATTTAACTGACTGAGCAATGGAACTTCGAGCCGATGACAGGGATTGTCGCAGTCTCAAGGTTGAGTACATAGTGTGGGGTGACCCTCACCATAGGCCCCAAACCTTGTCAAATTTTTGAGGTTTGTTGCGGTGTTTAAATAGTAACACTATATATGGTAGGATCTGGTTTATCTGCAATTTCCACATGTTTAATTTCGGTATATTGGGGCTGTACCATCTCAGAGCAATACATTTACGTGCCATGAACAGTGATATTGTCATATAATGATCCCAGCTATCCTCGTTCAGTATTCCTAGAAGGCAGACTTCAGGGGTATATACTACCTAGACTGGAAGTAAATTAGAAAGAAAGACCGTCACCTCTTTCCAGAATGTGGCAATCGGGCTGCATCTCCACATCATGTGCCAGAAGTCCGCCTTCAGTTCCCCACAACAGTGTTTTCTGGAATTTGGGGGACATTTTCAAAACCGACCACAGTGTGTAGCAGTTTAAGTAAAGTTTAAAAAAATACTCTGAGGTGGGCAGGTCTTCTGTTGTGTACCAGGTATAACCCGCTAGGTAGTATAAAAAATTATTTGGTAGCACCATACCCCCCTCTGTTTTTGGGCGTTTTAGTGTATCTAGGCTTAGTTTAGCACGGGATCTGCCCCAAATGAAAACCCTTGTCAGGGAATCCATTTCTTTGAAAATTGATTTGGGTATATGTACCTCTGAGTGTTGAAAGGCGTAAAGAGCCTTGGGGAATATAATCATTTTAATTAAGTTAATGAGTCCTGCCACCGAGATAGGCAATGATTTTCAGCTTTGAAATTTGTTCCATATATGATCAATTAAGGGGTAAATATTGAGTGGCAGGGCCCAGGAGTGTCATTTAGTGATATTTACTCCTAGGTACTTGAATGTGTCTACCACCATTAGCCGTGCCACATTGGAGGGACCTGTCCAATCTGCCCTGCCCAGAGGCATGTATACTGATTTCTCCCAATTAATTCTTAGGCCCGAGTATTCCCCAAATTCATCTATCAAAGCCACGGCATTGCGAAGAGATGTGTCAGGTGAGGACAGGTATAAGATCATATCTTCAGCATATAGTCCTATACGAACCTCTCTCTCTCCCAGGGTCACACCAATTATGTTGTTGCTACTCCTCACTCTAATTCCCAGTGTCTCAACCGCCAAGGCAAACAAGAGTGGTGACAAGGGGCAGCCCTATCTCGTTCCTCTGTGAAAGCTTTCTGACAGTATTCCATTTATCAATAACCTGCTTACCGGGCTGGTGTACAGGATAGTAATCCATCTGAGGAACTGTGGACCAAACCCAAAACCTTGTAGGCAGCCGGGCAATCAAGCCCACGCTATAAAGTCAAATGCCTTGGCGGTGTCTAATAAAGCCAAGGCCCAATCCGCATTCAGGGAGTAGCCCACCTGTTAAACTACCTGAACCCATCTGATTTTCTCAGTAGTGGACTTCCCTGGCATAAACCCTGTTTGGTCTTGGTGACAGAATTACCTGATTGAGGCGAGTAGCCAGAATTCTAGTCAGGATTTTGTAGTCCACGTTTAGCAATGCTATGGGTCTATAGGAACTGCAGTCTAAGGGTTCTTTATCGGGTTTAAGTAAAAGTATGATAGTGGCTTCCATAAATGAGTTGGGTAAGTGCCCCATCTCCAGAGCCGAGTGAAAGGTAGATAACAATTGGGGGGCTAGCACCTCCGCATATCTGGAATACACTTTCTTGGGGAGCCTATCTGGGCCTGGAGATTTCTAGTTATTAATGTCTGATATTGCCTGTAGTATCTCCTCCAGGCAGATTGGTTGATCTAATTGGGTACTTTGTGGTATAGTAAGTTTAGGGAGACAACTGCATCCTAGGTATGTTGCTATCTCTGTTTCAGATACTGCTATGCTGGATCTATATACACTCACCTAAAGAATTATTAGGAACACCTGTTCTATTTCTCATTAATGCAATTATCTAGACAACAAATCACATGGCAGTTGCTTCAATGCATTTAGGGATGTGGTCCTGGTCAAGACAATCTCCTGAACTCCAAACTGAATGTCAGAATAGGAAAGAAAGGTGATTTAAGCAATTTCGAGCGTGGCATGGTTGTTGGTGCCAGACGGGCCGGTCTGAGTATTTCACAATCTGCTCAGTTACTGGGATTTTCACGCACAACCATTTCTAGGGTTTACAAAGAATGGTGTGAAAAGGGAAAAACATCCAGTATGCGGCAGTCCTGTGGGCGAAAATGCCTTGTTGATGCTAGAGGTTAGAGGAGAATGGCCTGACTGATTTAAGCTGATAGAAGAGCAACGTTGACTGAAATAACCACTAGTTACAACCGAGGTATGCAGCAAAGCATTTGTGAAGCCACAACACACACAACCTTGAGACGGATGGGCTACAACAGCAGAAGACCCCATCGGGTACCACTCATCTCCACTACAAATAGGAAAAAGAGGCTACAATTTGCACGAGCTCACCAAAATTGGACTGTTGAAGACTGGAAAAATGTTGCCTGGTCTGATGAGTCTCAATTTCTGTTGAGACATTCAAATGGTAGAGTCCGAATTTGGCGTAAACAGAATGAGAACATGTATCCATCATGTCTTGTTACCACTGTGCAGGCTGGTGGTGGTGGTGGTGTAATGGTGTGGGGGATGTTTTCTCGGCACACTTTAGGCCCCTTAGTGCCAATTGGCCATCATTTAAATGCCACGGGCTACCTGAGCATTTTTTCTGACCATGTCCATCCCTTCATGACCACCATGTACCCATCCTCTGATGGCTACTTCCAGCAGGATAATAAAGTGTATTATACATTGTCAATAAGAGAGTGAACAAAGACAATGAGTTCACTGTACTAAAATGGCCCCCACAGTCACCAGATCTCAACCCAATAGAGCATCTTTGGGATGTGGTGGAATGGGAGCTTCGTGCCCTGGATGTGCATCCCTCAAATCTCCATCAACTGCAAGATGCTATCCTATAAATATGGGCCAACATTTCTAAAGAATGCTATCAGCACCATGTTGAATCAATGCCACACAGAATTAAGGCAGTTCTGAAGGCAAAAGGGTGTCCAACACCGTATAAGTATGGTGTTCTTAATAATTCTTTAGGTGAGTGTAGGTCTTGGTAGAAATGTGTGAATGATTTTTGCCCGGGTGCGAAGTTCTTGTCCTGCAGAAGTCCTAACTGCTAGAATTGCAGAAGAGGGCGAGCCGTAAGGGATTAGCTGAGCCAGTAGCTTGGCTGATTGATTACCCAGCTCGAAAGCGTTCTGTGTCATAAAAAACAGTTTCCGGTCTGCTTTGTCCTTATGTATCGATAGATATTGTCGGCCTGCATGAAGCCAAGCCGTCTTGTTAGCATCATTTGGGTGACTGATATATTGCTGCTCTACTGTAGTACACTGAGTTTCCAGCTCCATCTCCGATTGTGTCTTTTTTGATATAGGATATGCTGGAATGTAAGGACCCACAGAGAAACGCCTTTAAGGTGTCCCACAGAAGGGCCAGATTGGGCTCTCCTTCGTGTGTTTTCATAAACTCGTTTTGTTGATAAGGAATCCCGTCCGCTGAGCCCAGGAGATTCAGCCAGAATGGGTGTATATTCATTTAGTACATTATTAAAGGAGCGTTACGTATTGGTGTACCTAATATCGGCGAGTGATCTGATATCCCCCGAGGTAAGTATGATATGGAGCGAAGATTTAACATCGCTATTCCATTGCCTAACATATAGTCTATCCGAGTTAGGGAGTTATAACCGCCACTGTGGCAAGAGTACACCCTTTCTCTGGGATATTTAGCCCTCCAGAGGTCAAACCATCTGAATTCAGTTAGGAACTTGTTGAGTCACAAGGGACTCCCTGCGTTTGGAGGGTCCACCGCATCTAGAAAGTGGTCTAAAGAGGGGTCTAACATTATATTTAAGTCTCCCATGCAGATTACTTTAGCATGTGGGTAAGTGGCCGCAAAGGTAGCTGCTAAGTGTAGGACCTGCATAGAGCCTGGGGGAGGATTATAAATGCCTAATAAAGTGTATTATACATTGTCAATAAGAGAGTGAACAAAGAAATATCTGCCTTCGGGATCTATGGCTAGTTCTTTTACCTCCCAGCGTAGTTGTTTGTGTATCAGCACGGACAACGCCCTCGAAGAGGAGGCGTGATAGGACTGTGTGGCCCACTGAACCCAAGGCTTCCGCAGGACCCAATAAGTGTTGGTAATGAGATGTGTCTCTTGGAGACACAGGATTTGCGGACCACAATTTCTAATAAAGGCAAGCACCGTAGATCTCTTTTGTGGCGTGCCCAGTCCCCTGACATCACTGACTTCACGATAAGATAGTTAACTCTCGCCATGGATTCCTGAGCAAATATGTGTTATCAGAGGTTGAACATACTGCAATGGGTATAGTAGTGTGCAACAGTGCTACTTGAAAAATGGTAACCAACTGAAAATACATAATCATCGTAAAACTAGATAAACAAACTAGATTTACTAACATTGTGTTTCTTATGAAATCAGTGTTAGGTCTGGACTAACTTTTCTCAATCCAGACTATAGGCCAGTAAAACCTGGATGCCTCTGTCTGCGATGATGATTGGCAGAAGCATGCGGGCTGTGGCTACAATAATAGCATTTAAGTGTATGAATATAATTATTATGGCCCTTAGTCTTTAGCAAAAGTTGATAAAAGTATAATCAAGAAGCTGCATGTAAATATATCTTAAACATATCAATTTAGTCAAACCAGTCTATTGACATCAACTAGTGGCCAGTCCTTAAATAATGCTGGGAATCTCAGTGCCTTGGAGATCTTCACCGTAGGGCCAGCCATTCAGAGACTTCTCCAGGAGAGGTAAAGAAGACCACTCTGTCGCCGTCCACCACTCTGAGTTTTGCAGGATAGCCCATGGAGTAAGGTATGTTGACTTCTCTCAGGCATCTCTTGACATCCATAAAAGTGACGCGTTGTTTCTGTAGCTCCATGGAAAAATCCGGAAAGATGGAGACTGTGTCGTTGTCATATTTGATTTCTTGCCGTCGTCTGGCTAGAGCCAGTATCCTGTCTCTATCTTTGCAGTTGAGAAACCTTGCAAGCATAGGTCGGGGTGGAGCCCCAGGTGGGGGAGGTTTTGTTGGTACTCTGTGAACCCTTTCTACTGCAAATGCCGGAGAAAAATTTGCATCTGGGAAAAGTTCTTTCATCCATTTTTCTATAAACTCATCCGGTGTGCGGCCTTCTGATCTTTCAGACAAGCCGATGATTCTAATGTTGTTTCTACGGAGCCTATTTTCTACAGAGCTTTCTGATTTCAGAGCTCTGCTTTGTTGTTAAGATCAGATATGGATCTGGGAACAGTGGCAGTAACATCTTCTATGCGTGATATAGGCTCTTCAGTGTGTTGAACCGTTTCTCACAGGTTATGCAGGTCTTGGCGCAGTAGCCCCAGGTCAATCTGGACTTCGTCTAATTTCCCTGTGAGAGATGTCTTACAGGCAGTAATGGCTTCCAGAACTTGGGCTGACACTTGCTTAAGGGTGAGCTCATCATGATCCTCCCCAGAGGAAGTTATTGGGGCCGATAAATCTTATGCAGTACTAGCCCTGGTGGGCACATTTTGCTGCGGTAGAGGTGACTGCGAACTCTCATCTGGTTGTCTAGCAAATTCCTGCAGTTTTTCAGCGGCGCTTTGTGTTTTTTGCGGCCCCATTGTTATATCAGGATAGTAGCAGGTAGACAGTAAATATGACTGATTCCAGAGCTCTGGGAAGCGCAATGCGTTTTTTTATATAATGAAGCTGCTGGTAAGGGTCAGAGGATGTTTCCCCTGGAGTTATATTGAGCTCCAATAAGTGGACCTGTTCCCGATCCTCTCCCCAAGTGTGCTCTGGGCGCTCTGCAGGTCCACCGTCACCGAGAACCCTCCCGCAGCACACGTGGCGCGGCCCTCACCTGCAGGGTGAGTCTGCTATCTGCGCGCTTCTGTCTACGGTAGGGCACAGCCAGGGGTCCAACTTGGTATAGAATGGCCGTTATCAATCAGGATTTGTCCTGTTCTGTAGCGATAGCCACGGAGCTCCTCTCAAGCACGTCCAGCCATCTTGCCTGCTGGCCACGCCCCCCTCAAATTAATTTTAAATTGATTTTAGATACTTTGTTAACTCTTTAGGTGTTCCACGGGAATGAAAGCGAAATGGAGGTGAAATTTAAAAATGTCACTTTCTTTGCAGCTTTTCCATTTTAATCCATTTTTCCTGTAACCCAGCAAGGTTTAACAGCAAAAAAAATCTCAATATTTATAACCCTGATGCTGCAGTAGAGGCGTAGCTAAAGTCTCATGGGCCCTGGTGCAAGAGTTCAGCTTGGGCCCCCCTTCCCTGCTTTGTGGCCAGGGGCAAGGAAAAACATAGCCTTCATGCTGCCTGAGGCAAAAATTTAAACAGCACCCCTCCCCATGCCAAATTCTTAACCTAACCCCTTCCTTCCAGCCAGAGGTATAATTTGACCTGAATGCACTTTCTATAATACCAGTGTCTTCTTATGCGGCACAAGGGTCTTTCGCCCCCTCAGGCTCCTAGGCCCGGTGGCAACTGCTACCTACACCGACTATAGCTATGCCCCTGTGCTGTGATTTACAGAAACACCCCATATGTGGTAATAAACTGCTGTATGAGCACACCGCAAAGATCATCTTTTGCCTTTTGGTTTTTGGGTGCCATGTCACCTTTGAAGAGACTCTGAGGTACCAGTACAGTGGAAACCTTCAGAAAGTGACCCCATTTACTACATCCCTCAAGGAATTTATCAAATGGTTTAGATATGGTTTGTGCTTTGACCCCACAGGCATTTCAAGGAATTTTGAAAGACTTGGCTGTGAAAATAAAAATGTTATTGCTTCCAATAAAATGTGTTGCTTTAGCCCCAGATTTTTTTTCATTTTCACAAGTGGTAATAGGAAAAAATGCACCCAACATTTTGTTACAGGATTTTTACCGAGTACAACAATACGTCCTATGTGGTCATAAACTGATGCTTGGGCACACTGCATGCAGAGTTCAGAAGAGAATGAGCATCATGTGTATTCGTGGTCTAGTTTGGTGATTTATAAAGCACAGGCTGACAACTGCAGAGGCTCTGCAGTAAAGTAAAAAAAAAAAAGAAACCCAAGAAGTGGCCCTACTTTAGAAATCACACTCCTTTTCTCTTGACGGAGCTGTGTGAGGGCTTATTTTTTGTGGAATAAGTTGCTATTATCATTGGTTCTATTTTGAGGTACAGAGGACTTTTTGATCGCTTTTTAATTTTATTTTTGGGAAGCAAGATAAAGAAAAGGCAGGAACTCTGCAAGTGCTTTTTGGATGCACTGTGTGGGATAAACAACATGTTAACTTTATTGTGCTGGTCACTACGATTAAAGAGATACCAATTATATTTACATATATTAAAAAAAAAAAAAAAATGGTGTCAGTCGGTGGTCACATGACTGCTGGGACAAGAGCACTATCTATAGAGCGTATTGAAGGAAGGTAGGGATAGTGAAAAAACATTCCTTTCTTCTCTATGGGGAGCCCTGCTATGGGGCACCCTGCAGGCGACCCGGATATTTATTTATGGACGGGCGAGAATCGGTTAAACATAGTTTTTCATTTTAAAAAAAATGCAATATATATATTTATATTTACACATGCTAGTTAATTAATTAGCTGATTATCAAGAGATATTTGAAAGTTTTCATGTCATATTGATAGGACATGGCATAAAACAGTGATTATTAAGTATGCACCGTATCCTCTGATGCCAGTACATTCACAGGTTTCACAGGGGAGGATTTCACTCATCAAATCCTCACAAATCAGCGTACAAAACTATAGTGGGAAACTTCCTTAATGGGGTTGCCCCAGAAATAATATTCTACAGTTTTTATACTTGCACCTTTACTATCTCAAGCAGGTCCAGAGTAGTAACAAGTCCTTTTCAAGCATAATAGCACAAATGATTAAGAAATTGAGTACTATACTAAAGAATATTTAAAGCACAGTGCATTCCAAGAGGTATTTGCTCCATCTAGAAACAGTTAAAAGACACAGACTGGATAAAGATCTGGTGTGTAACATATGCAAAAAAAAACTTAAAATATTGGAGTTTTAACACTGGCCACTAGAGCAGACACAATGGATGAAAGCACCCTGTTTTCTGTATCTCCCCTATTAGCTTTGCCACTTACAGGGACAGGATAAGCAGAATCATTCCATTTTCATTAGAAGACCGGGGAATTAATGACAACTCTACTACTGGATTTCCAAACAAGGTCCTGTATGTATCCCGCTTGTTGTTCCTTGGTTGCTTGAAGAGGGACTATAGTCCATCACTTTCTGAAGACTGTAATATCTATTATATTTCTCTGTCAATTGACAGCTGCCGTAAACACACCTCTAATGTACTATATATATATATATACATAAAATTTAGAACGGTGAACCACTAATATGTGCATCCAAATAAAAAACAGATATGAAATAAAATTAAAAAAAATACACAAACACATTGGAGGGACTTTATCATGCCCTACACTCCAGATCTGGCTTTAAAAAGTCTTAAAATATGGCCTTGAGAATTTTTGGGCTTATTTTTACATACATTTTTTTAGATATTTTAGCCAGATGTATCAACCGCATCTTTTTAAACAGACGTACAAATTGCTTCAATGTTACTTCAGTAAAGAGACAGTGTAGAAAGTGGAGTAACATATCAGGACAGAAAGGTTAGAGTTCAAGGCTCACCAAATTTATAAATCATGTCACATTTGATAAATCTGGTGAAAATGACGGCACCTCCACCAAACACTAAGAAAGTGCAATACTACAAGCACTGTATTGCATAGAGGACAATATACAGTACGGAGGCCAGTATAGAGCAGTACTGAGCAGTTTAGATGTTAATTGTGCAGTGCAATGAGACAGTAAATCACTTACTAGACAGCAGTAGAACTTCTGTGTGTGTCTCTGCCTTTGTCTCCATCCAGCAGCTCCTACTCCCCCTCCCTCTATAAACTTCTATGTAATCTGATCTGTCAAAGGGTATTTTCACACTTGCGGCAGAGGATTCCGGCAAACTGTATGTAAACGCATGTCATCTTTTCTGACTGATCAGGCATTTTTATGCCTGATCAGTCAGAAAAATGCATTGCAATGCCAGATCCGTTTTTTCCGGTGTCATCCAGCAAAAGAGATCTGGCATTTATTTATTTTCGCATTTTTAGAGGTCTGGGCATGTGCAAAACTGAATGCCAGATCCGTCGTTGCTGTATTTAATGCCGGATCTGGCATTAATGCAAGCCAATGGGAATTAATGCCTGATCCGGCATGTATTCTGGCATTTTGGACGGAGATAAAACCGCAGCATGCTGCGGTATTTCCTCCATCCAAAACGACTGACAGCGACTGAACTGATGCATCCTGATGCATCCTGAACGGATTTCTCTCCATTCAGAATGCATGGGGATGTGACTGATCAGAACTCTATGCCGGAAAAGAAAAACTCTAGTGTGAAAGTAGCCTAAGAGCTGTTAACCCATCTATACTGAAAATGGATCTGAGCAGTGAACTGTGAGTGAATAACAAGTGAAGAAAGCAGTGAGCACAAATGAGGAGTCTGAAAGAAACAATTTTCTGTAACAAGATATATTACAAATCTTTCTTAGTTTCTATTGTACCATTTATGTATAAACATCGTTTAAGTGTAACTGTAAGTAAAAACAGAATCTACCTAAGACAGCATTATTCCTTATGAAAACTCTGACACAAAGGGCCTGACAAGTGTTGCTCAACTGTTGTGCTATGGACAGTTATAGACAGTACAGGCTTCTGTTGTTGTAAGACAGCAGTGGTGATTTCGGGAATAGGATTTTTATACAAAACTCTATAACAATGACTTTTTTGATTCATGCAACCTTTTATACACGGTGCAGGGGGACTGAGAGGGTTCAGTGTGTTTCCTAAATACGCAAACATTCTTAAAGGGGCTATCTCATGTAAAGTATTACTAGGCAATATGGCTTTTCAAATGAATTATTATTGCACAAATAATATTAAGATAATATTCATTATATTAAAAATATTGTTTGCTAAAAGTTCTGTAAATTGTAAATGAAAGGTAAAAGGTGTTTATGGTGTTAAATGTGTGCAAGTTTGCTTTTTGTCTACAGTATTCTGTAGGGAATTTGTAGCACAAGACACCACAGGATCCCTGTTTGCTACACAATGCACGACAGGATGCCTATTTGCAACCCAATGAGCCACAGGATGCCTATATGTGACACAATGTGCCACAGGAAGCCTATATGTGACACAATGTGCCACAGGAAGCCTATATGTGACACAATGTGCTACAGGATGCCTATATGTGACACAATGCGCCATGGGATGCCTATATGCGACATAATGCGCCATAGGATGCCTATATGAGAGATAATGCACCACAGGGTGCCTATATGAGGCACAATGAGCCATAGGATGCCTATTTGCAACACAATGCATCACAGGATGTCTATATGCAACACAATGTGTCACACAATGCCTATATGTGACACAATGCACCACGGGATGCCTATATGTGACACAATGCGCCACGGGATGCCTATATGTGACACAATGCGCCATGGAATGCCTATATGCGACACAATGTGCCATAGGATGCCTATGTGAGAGATAATGCACCACAGGGTGCCTATATGTGACACAATGCACCACAGGATGCCTTAATGTGACACAATGCGCCATGGAATGCCTATATGCGACACAATGTGCCATAGGATGCCTATGTGAGAGATAATGCACCACAGGGTGCCTATATGAGGCACAATGAGCTAGAGGATGCCTATATGTGACACAATGCGCCATAGGATGCCTATGTGAGAGATAATGCACCACAGGGTGCCTATATGTGAAACAATGGGCCACAGGATGCCTATATGTGACACACTGCACCATGGAATGCCTATATGCGACACAATGCGCCATAGGATGCCTATGTAAGAGATAATGCACCACAGGGTGCCTATATGAAGCACAATGAGCTAGAGGATGCCTATTTGCAACATAATGAGCCACGTGATGTCTATTTGCGAAACAATGCACCACAGGGCTTTCTACTACAGATTTCTCACCAGGTTTTAGACCACCTTTGACCCAAAGATGTGACAAAACCGGTCTAAAACTTGGATAAAAAGTAGGTCATGACAAAAATGTAAAAATTACTTTCTGAGTGTAATGTCTAGCATATCACAAATGTGTACACATGTTGGTGCAAACACGTCATATATTTCCCACAGGCAGCATGCACACTAGTTAAGGTGCATTCCACATCCACTCCTTATCCGCATTACATTTTCCTCTCCCTGTTTATACTTCTGGTCCACCTTGTCCTGCACTCAGTGGTGGACTTAATGGGGTTGTGTCACTTCAGCAAGTGGCATTTACCATGTAGAGAAAGGTCATTTTTCCATCATATTATACACTGCTTGTTTCCAGGGTTACAACTACCTTGCAATCCATCAACGGTGGCCATACTTGAACACTATAGAAAAAAGTGCCAGCCTCTCTGGGATGGGACCGTGGGAGCGCACATAGGCTGGTGCTTTTTTCTACAGTGTGCAAGCATGTCCACCACTGCTGGATTGCTGGGTGGTCATAACCATGGAAACAAACAGTTAAAAAATAAATTCAAGAGATTGTGGCAGGTTAGATCCTGAACCACTTCTCCTTCACTCCTTTTCCGTGCTGCCAAACACTGCTGATACACATCAATGGTTTAAAAAGATGGTTGCCCGTAGTTGACCTGACCTCGGTTTCACCTTTGCTTCATCAGGGGTATGTCTAATAAAGCAGAGCTGAAACCTTGATCGGATGAACTATGGGCAACCGGCTTTTTAAACCATTGATGCGCCTTGATTTTTTTTTACTCTTGTGAGCATAATAAAGCCATCTTTTTGTTGTACAAGTGCCTCCGTTGACTCACTATTTCTCTACCTGATCCTCGATTCATACAGGAGGACATGTGGAAGTGGTACTCCAAGTGATACCAGTAGCAGTGTTTGGCAGCACGGAAAAGGAGTGAAGGAGGAGTGGTTCAGGATCTAGCCTACCACAATCTGTCTGTTTGTGGATTTTAGAGGAGCAGCGCAGTCCATGTCCTTTTGCTATTTATGGAAACGAGCAGTGTATATTGTGATGGAAAAATGAATCTAGTCAGCAAAGGAAGCAATATGGGTAATAACAATACATTAGTAATGGCTGAAGTGACACAACCCCTTTAAAATGTTCAGCAACCTCCCTACTTCCATCCTGTCAGTGACAGCGTAGCGATCTCATAGAGAAGCAGGTGAAGCAGCCTGGATATCTTTCATTTATCCATCAATATTTCTAAATTCATAGAAATATAGAGCTAAATCTCTTGCTAGACAGTGGAGATGGAAATTGGGGCAGGGCATTACATACCATACGTATCTATGGGGCTATATGTGAGGAACTATTTTTTATGCAGAAGAGGAAGGGGTTAACAAGAGTTAACTGCAATGCATCCTGGAAGGTGCATATGCGGTGCCTGATGGTCACATAGGACAAGCTGCTGCTGTTTTGCTAAATATGCTCTACCAAATACAGATTACATGTAAAACGTTTAATAAAAAGTACATGCAGGGCTGAGAAGCTGCGCCTAAGCAGTTACAGTTAGCACTATATATGCATGCTTCAACCTGCCACTGATTGGCAGAAGTGCAGTCGATCAGAGACAAAGTAATTGGGAACACAGCATGCTTTTTATATATTAGTATAATGGCTCACCTGCACTCTGTGTTGTTACAACCTTTGGTTTACAACGTGCTCCATCCCCTTTCATTGTGTATGCAGCAACAGTGATAGAATAAGTGGTTTCTGATTGAAGTCCCTCTATGATCATTTCCTGTAAATTCAAAACGAAGAAAATGTCTTTCTAAATAGTGCACTTAATCTATAGAATTCAGAAGACATTAGCAACATTCATGTAAATACTGCATCCAAACAACTTAGATAACAAGAATACATCAACCGCCCTCTGTCTTTTGTCTGTGGGAAGGGCAGGTTCCCAGTCTGCAGCAATGTATTTTGGTGTTGCTGTAGATGAGGAGGGGTTAAAAGCAGCCAGAGCTATCCAGCTCTAAGAACTAGCTGTTAGTAACAGCCTGGCTTCTTAGAGCATTCTGCGCTTCACAGTCAAGTTCGGACAAAGATTCAAGACCGGCTGTTAACACTTTGATTATGCCACGGTCCATACGGTGGCATGATCAAAGGGGACTCCCCCTCCAACCGTGTCACAGGGTTTCCCAGAGACCAGAGGAGTGATCCACAGTCAGTCCTAAGGTCCTCAGAAGTACATCTGGGCTGTGTGTACAATAAACCTGCTGTTAGGGCACAATAGAATTTACCCTTTAGCAGCCTATGTCAAAGTGACACAGTTTATAATGTATTAATATACAGGGGTATGCTAATTAATTATAAATGTGAAATACAGTTATAAAATAGTAATCCCATAATGGGATCTAAAAAATGTGAAAAATAATGTAATAAAGAATCGCACCCCCCAAATGAAATGAAATTAAAAAAACAAGCCCAAATCACTTTTTTCTATATTTCCATCACAAAAGAAAACTATAAGTCCTGAACAATGTAAAAAAATAATAGCACTTCTCATGTATAAAACACGCCCTCAGACAGCCACGTCAATGGAAAAATAAAAAAGTTAGGCCCCTTTCACACGGGCGAGAATTCCGCGCGGGTGCAATGTGTGAATCCTGACCCATTCTCTTCAATGGGTCTGTGTACATGAGCGGTGATTTTCACGCATCACTTGTGCGTTGCGTGAACATCGCAGCATGTTCTATATTCTGCGTTTTTCACGCAACGCAGGCCCCATAGAAATGAAAGATGCGGTGCGATTTTCACGCATGGTTGCTAAGGAGACGAGGGATGAGTTACCCGGGACCCCATTTACTTTATTATTTTCCATTATAACATGGTTATAAGGGAAAATAATAGCATTCTTTAATTCGGAGCTAAGTAAAAGATCCATTAAAAAATTTAAAAACAATTACTCACCTCATCCACTTGATCGCGCAGCCGGGCATCATCTTCTTTCTTCTTTGAGGACCTGCAAAAGGACCTTTGATGACATCATCACGCTCACCACGTGGTGAGGCGGTGACGTCAGCGCAGGTCATGCTGAATGAAGATAGTGAGTTAAATTTTTTAACCCCACAATGGATCTTTTACTTAGCATTCTGCATTAAAGAATGCTATTATTTTCCATTATGGATCTTTTACTTAGCATTCTGAATTAAAGAATGCTATTATTTTCCATTATAACCATGTTATAATGAAAAATAATAACTTATACAGAACACCGATCCCAAACCTGAACTTCAGTAAAGAAGTCCAGGTTCGGGTCTGGGTGCCGCATTCAGTTTTTTCTCACGCACATACAAAATGCATTGCACTCGCGTGGAAAAAGCTGAACAAAGCAATCGCAGTCAGAACTGACTGAAATTGTGTGCGCACTCGCACAATTTCCCCACCACGCACCCGCATCCTATCCGGCCCTCACACGCAATGCCCGTGTGAAAGAGTCCTTATGGCTGCTGAAATGCATAGGGGAAAAACTGAAAAATGTTGCCTTTTCAGGCATAATCATCAAAAGGTTAAGTATATAACCGAAATCCATTAATTTCATTAGACCGAACGTGTAAGCACAGCCAGAAGATATATCTGTATCAACCATACCATATTTACATTTAAAGGGATTTTACTGTGCTAGTACAGTATATTGATGACCAGTATATTGAACAGCTAGCTACAACCATAGCTGCTACTGTACAGGGCTTAGCACATATAGTAATATTTAAAGATGTAAGCTACACTCTGGCTTAACCATTATTACCCACCAACAACAAACCTAGTTCTTATTGCCAGCTACCAGCTAATATGGTTTTCTGAATTCACATATATTTTTCTATGTCCATAAATATCCGTAATATTCTACATATTAGTGCTCACAACAGATGGGGGAAAAAAGACTAGTATCACCTACAGTCTCAGTCATCACCCTCTAAAAATATATAACAATACACACAGAGGGTTGGAGAAAAGAGGCAGAGGTTATCCAAAAATAAATAAAGCTGCAACCCCTTCAGGACCCTGTCATTTTTCACCTTAAGGACCAGGCCATTTTTTGCAAATCTGACATGTGTCACTTTATGTGGTATATATATAAGTATGTAGTAGCCGGTCTCCTACCTAAAGGTATTGTTAATAAGCTTGTCCCTGCCCATCCCAGAATCCCTGTATGGTACTGTACTTTGTACCAAAAATCCACAAGTCACTCACCCGACCCCCAGGCCGCCCCATAGTGGCCGGGATCGGGTCAGTGACAGAGCCATTATTTGGCTATATGGATTGGCTCCTTAGGCCACTCCTCTCCAGTACCCCGAAATATCTCAAGGACACAGGAGACTTCCTCCGTGCACTCCGTTCTATCGAGTGGCGGGGGGAGTTTAGCCTAGTGTCCTTGGATGTCTAGAGCTTATACACAAGGATCCCACATGACTTAGGGCTCCGAGCTATCGGCCTCGTACTCAATATAGAAGCGACAAGGGAAACATGTTCAATAGCTTCATCTATGAGGCACTTGATTTAGTCCTCACCAGCAATGTGTTCCAGTTTGATGGCCAGTGGTACCGCCAGGTACTAGGTACCGTGATGGGCACGCCAGTGTCTTGCACCTTCGCGAACCTGTAGCTGGCGGTATTTGAGGAGACGTACATATTCTCTGTGGTTAACCCGTTCCTGCGGTACATATATCTATTTTTACGTTATGTCGATGACATTTTCTTGGTTTGGTCGGGCAGTGAGGAGTCGTGTCGTGAATTTGTTGATTATCTCAATGAGCACAATCGGATGAACATGCGATTCACCCTCAATTTTGGGGGTGAGTCGCTGGACTTCCTAGATGTGCACGTCACAGTAGAGGACAGTGTATTACACACCGCGGGTTTTCGTAAGCCCACCGTGACGAATTCACTGCTCCACCGAACCAGTTTTCATCCGCCATCGGTGAAGAAGGCCGTCCCTTATGGACAGTTTGTCCGTTTACGGAGGATCAACGACACCGATGGCGGATTTCATCGCCAGGCCAAGGAGCCTAGTAACTGCCTGCTGGATCGGGGTTACCCGTGGAGGAATGTCTCAGCAGCTTTATATAGAGCTGCGGCACTTGATCAGGTCACATTGTTCTTTGAAAAAGATAGGAGCACTGAACTTCCCCGTTTTGCCTTCACATTCAAATATAGTCCAGCTGCTGACGTCATCAAGCGGGTCATTAATGAGAACTGGGATTTGCTCAAGGGGGACCCCACCTTGAATAACCTCACTAGCCAACGCCCATTGGTTACATTTAGGAAGTGTCAGACCATTAAAGATAGAGTGGTTAGGAGTGCAATGCATAAACCAGTGGTTGAGAGTTGGCTCACCAGTAAAAAGCTAAAAGGGAACCATAGGTGTGGGCATTGCTCCTTTTGCGCTCTGAATATGTGTAGGAAATGGCTGTAAGTAGGAGGAATTAAACATACAGTCAAGGATTTCATTACATGTCGAACATCTTATGTCGTGTATGTCATTTTCTGTCCGTGTAAGAGGTTCTAGATCGGTAAAACGATACGTCCACTCTTTGAAAGGATACAGGAGCATGTCAATTCCATTCGTTCGGGCAGGGGATGCCCCCGCTTGATTGAGCATATTAGAGCCGCACATAGCGGCCATCCGCGCTGCCTCTCCTTTGCGGGAATGGAGCAGGTCCGACCCATCCCCAGAGGGGGGGATCGGCACCAGCTCCTCCTGCAGAGAGAGGCAAGGTGGATTATGCGTAGCGGGGCCACCGGAGCAGCGGGTTTGAACGACAGGAATGACATGTCAGTGTTCCTGTAGAGACATACACTATGGCCGTAACTTGGAGTATAATATCCTCTAGAATTGAGTCCTGGTAACCACTGTGAGTTGAGCTCTTTCCCCCTTACCCAAGGGTAGTTATATGTGTGCATGATTTGTATTGAAGACACAATAGGTGGTGAAAATTGAAAAGTTAGCACCACCACTGTGTTTTATTCGCACAATATGAATACATCAGCAATATGGCCTCACTTTGAAATATTATGTATGATTATGTGAGTAGTACGGTGATATGTATAATTATGTAGTACATTTGGGTGTATGTACCTTTCAACACTTGTGATTTTAACGTCACTAATTTGCGCTCAGCCGTTGCTGATTATGATGGCCATGGAGCGCCGCCTATATGAAGCGCAAGTCTGCGCAATGACGTGTGAGCGGCCAGATGAAGCGCGATCCTATGCGCGAAACGGCCGCCAATCATTTGCAACTGGTTGTCCGCCCCTGCACCCCGTTTATGATTGTCCTGCACCAGGATGAATAAAGAAAGTTAAAGCATCTACCTCGGTGAGTGCCGCAAGCCTCTTTGTTATTTTTCTCAATGCTGTATTGGATTCTACTTTATATCGCCATATCTGTGGTGCGCGCATTGATCTGAAAGGGGAGATCGGGTGGATTGCCTGATTGGAAAGCAGTGCCACCGTTTCTTATCTCTTATATTATATTTTCTTTTTTTGGGACGTTAGAAGGCTTAGAAGTTTCAAAAGCAAATCTTAACATTTTTAACACTTTAGGTGTTCCACAAGAATTAAAGGAAAATGGAGATGAAATTTCCGAATGTCACTTTTTTGGCAGATTTTCTATTTTAATCCATTTTTTCCAGTAACAAAGTTAACCCTTTGTTACTGTTTGGCTGTTAACCCAGCCAAACAAAACTCAATATTTATAACCCTGATCCTTTAGTTTGCAGAAACACCCCATATGTGGTCGTAAACTACTGTACGGGCACATGGCAGGGCACAGAAGGAAAGGAACGCCATATGGTTTTTGGACATCAGATTTCACTGGGATAATTTTAAGTTGCCATGTCACATTTGAAGACCCCCTGATGCACCCCTAAAGTAGAAACTCTAAAAAAGTGACCCCATTTTGGAAACTACACCCCTCAAGGTATTCAAAAATGATTTTACAACCTTTGTTAACCCTTTAGGTGTTCCACAAGAATTAAAGGAAAATGTAAATGATATTTCAGAATTGTACTTTTTGGCAGATTTTCCATTTTAATCCATTTTTTTTTCCCACTAACAAAGCAAGGGTTAACAGCCAAACAAAACTCAATATTTATTGCCCTGATTCAGTAGTTTACAGAAACACCCCATTTGTGATCATAAACTGCTCTACGGGCACACGGCAGGGCGCAGAAGGAAAGGAAAGCCATGTGGTTTTTGGAGGGCAGATTTCCCTGGGATAATTTTAAGTTGTGATGTCACATTTGAATACCCCCTGAGGCACCCCTAGAGTAGAAACTCCAAAAGTGACCCCATTTTGGAAACTACCGGATAAGGTGGCAGTTTTGTTGGTACTATTTTAGGGTACATATGATTTTTGGTTGCTCTATATTACACTTTTTGTGAGGTAAGGTAACAAAAAATAGCTGCTCATCTGACAGGTTAGATCATGTGCTATTTTTCTAGAGCAGGTTGCTTTATAGAGCAAATATTTTTTTGGTTGTTTGTTTCAGTTTTACATAATAAAGCATTTTTGAAAAAAATAATTTTTTTGTGTCTCCATATTCTAAAAGCCATATTTTTTTTTATTTTTTGGGCGACTTTTCGGTATGAGATGACGGTACTATTTTAGGGTGTATATGACTTTTTGATGGCTTGGTATTACACTTTTTGTGATATAAGGTGACAAAAAATTGCTTATTTGACATTTTTTTATTTTTACGGTGTTAGATATTTTTATACAGCAGGCCGTTACCAACGTGGCGATACCTAATATGTATACTTTTTTTATTTTATTTAAGTTTTACACAATAAAATCAGTTTGGAAAAAAATCATACCAAAATAAAGTTAGCTCCCAACATTGCTGTGTATAAAAAACTCAAATCACCACCCCAAAGATAGAATACACAGCAGTATAGTGTATAAAATACTTATTTTATTAATCAATTATACAACATATTTAAAATCAGGTACTAGCAGCATGCATACACAGGAATAAAGAAAACCAGGACCACTATAAAGTGTCTTATGTCAGTCTACAAAACCCATAGATGAAAAGTGTTAATATTCGATTTCCTTCCACACCATCTAAACCAAAAGGAGAGAGGGACAAAACGTTTATCCCAAATTGAAAAGTGCAACCTCCTTAATGGAGAAATATGAGTCAGAGGAAAAGTTACTATGCTAATGGCAAATAAAGTGCTCAGAGCAAAAGTACATACAAAAATTCATCAAAGAGTGATTAATGTAGAGAGCAGGGCCGGGCCGACACAGAGGCTGGGGTGGCTCTAGCCTCAGGGCGCAGGCCAGCTCCCAAGCCTCTGGGCAGCAGGCAGGCCACTGACCACATCGCTGCTGCTGTTCCTGCCGGGCTGCCGGCCGCGCTGGAGGACGGAGGGAGTAGTCCTGAACTGGAGGAGTCGATTCATCTGGCTGAGCTGAATCGTTTGAAGCAGCTCAGTCAGACAGCAAAACAAGAGCAGCAGCAGGGAGGTGCGTAACCTGATCCTAGAGTGTAAGCCAGGCTGCTGCCAGCCCTGCAACCAATCAGATGTGAGGCAGCAGCTCTTTGAGTCTCTGGGCACAGTACAGGGAGCCTAAGAACCGAATGAGTCTATGGCTGGGTTCACACTTGAGCGTATTTGATACGCGCGTTTTTGTCGCGCGTATTACAGTGCGTTTTTGGAAATAGGAAACGCACGTCGTACGTGCGTTTGTGTGATTGACCACTGTGGCGTCAAATCACAATACACGCGACAATACGCCCTAAAGAAGCTCCTGTACTTCTTTGGGCGTAGGGCGTTTTACAGCGCGTTCGTACGCGCTGTAAAACGCTCAGGTGAGAACCATGCCCATAGGGAAACATGGGTTTTCGCCTGTTGAGCGTTTTACAGCGCGTAGGAACGCGCTGTAAAACGCTCAAGTCTGAACCCAGCCTATGAGTTATAAGAACCGAATGATCCTCCTTCCTTATAGACTCATTTGATTCTTTGAGTTAAAAGAATCCTGTCCCCACAGAGCAGAGAGCACTACTGAGTCTATTGCTTTTGTTCATTGCAGCAGTGATAAGGGACAGACAGGACAGTCAGCAGAGAGATAAGAGAAATGACAGGACATGGAGTTTAGTTTACAGGAGATCCTCATTCAGATTGAATTAACCCTTTAGGATCAAATTGGTTTCTCAAGGAGATATATGTATATTAAATGCATCCCTTCTTCTGAAACATCTGTCTCACTCAGTAGCTCTATAACTAAGGCTGGATTCACACGTCTGTGGAACACGGTCTGTGTTATACTGGCCTGGATTTCTTCTGCGTGCAGGAGCGCACTGCGTCGTTGGTTGCTATGATGCTGTGTGCTTCCTGCTGCCGCCGCAGTACAGTAATACACTCGTATAGATCAAACCAGTGCAATACTGTACTACGGTGGCAGCAGGAAACGCACAGCGTCATAGCAACCACTTACGCAGTGCGCTCCTGCACTCAGAAGAAATCCAGGCCGGTATCACACAGACGGTGTTCCATGGACATTTGAATCCAGCCTAAGGGTGGGCCCACACTAGCGCTATGGATTCCGTTACGGCTTTCCATTATAATATGGTTATAACAAAAAATAACGGAATCTATAAGATAGAGGTCAAAACGGAAGCCTTTAAGAGGCATTCCGTTTTGCTTACATCATTTTAGAAGTCTATAGGAATCATAACAGATCCATCTGGTTTCCTGTCGACAGGATTAATAAAAAAACATACATATCTAAATGGCGGGGGGGGGGGCCCTTTGGGCAGCTCAGCCTCTGTTGGTGGTGGACCTTGTCCCAGCCCTGGTGGAGAGTATTACCGACCAATGTAGTCCTGAGCCTGGCGCGCGTTTTGCAGTCGCTTCCTCTCCTTTTGGTTTAGATGGTGTGGAAGGAAATCGAATATTAACAGTTTTCATCTATGGGTTTTGTAGACTGACATATGACACTTTACAGTGGTCCTGGTTTTCTTTATTCCTGTGTATGCATGCTGCTAGTACCTGATTTTAAATATGTTGTATAATTGATTAATAAAATACATACTACGGACCGCAAAATACTTCCGTGTTGTGTATGAGCCCTAAGGGCTGGATCTCACAGACCTCCATAGGAGACAAGCCCCGATACCTATGGAAGGCATTGGGCTTGCCTTCTCTGCCATCAGGTCACCACCACTGCAGCGCGGGGACCCGATGGAGATGCAGAGGGCACCCGTACCCTCCGCAAACCCTCTGCATGCCGTGGTCAGCTTTGAAGGCGGCATACAAAAGGTAATACGTCGGCATCGGTGTCTTCAGTGACTGCAGAGTCCGGGCTGCATTAGTATTATTTTTTAAAGCACAGACCTTATTGTTTTTTATGTGGTCATTACTAACTGCTGTATTTGGTGGAGAGGGGGCATACAGTACATGTTGGGTACTATTTCATTGTTTTAATAATTCTATAGTACCCTTCTATGGGGCTGAGCTGTGCCTAGGCCATGTGAGCGATGAAAGTGTCATCACTAGAAAAAGCTGGAGAAGGCTGCAGTACTACTTTAAGTGACGGTGCCATCTCGAATAGCTGATTGGAGGGGGTCTTGGGTGTCGGGCTCTCACTGATCAGATAGAATAAGATTCAGTGGATAAGTCGTCAGTATTTAAGTTTCGGAAAACCCCTTTAAAGCTGACACAGATTTAAAGCTGTGAATAAGGAGCCACATATGTTATGGTGACTAATTTAAATGCAAAGCTGGGAAAAAGCTATAGAAGTCAGTCTGAAGGTTGTGGTAATGGTATTGTCATCCAAGGACAGGCACTGTGCTTAAGCCAGTGTTTCTCAAATAGTGGGGCGCGCCCCCCAGGGGGGGCCCGAGGCTCTGTAAAGGGGGGCTCCAGTTCACAGGAGATGAACGCTTCCACTGTGGAAGCGTTCATCTCCATAGTGATCTGTATCGCCGTCCTCTGGACAGCGATACAGATCGCTGTGCTGTGCGGCAGTGGAGGGAGAGGCGTCTCCCTCCCCTGCTCCTCTGATAGGCTGCGGGCCTTGTGCCGGCAGCCTATCAGAGCGGTTCAGGCGGCGCGATGACGTCATCGCGCCGCCTGAGCAGAGTGCAGAGCGGGACACAGGCCGGAAGAGGCCTGCATCCAGCACTTCCAGGAAGGTAAGTATATGTGGTGGGGTGTGTTAATGGAGCCTGCACATGATTGGGGGAGGGGGTTAATGGAGCCTGCACATGATGGGGAGGGGGTTAATGGAGCCTGCACATGATTGGGGGAGGGGGTTAATGGAGCCTGCACATGATTGGGGGAGGGGGTTAATGGAGCCTGCACATGATTGGGGGAGGGGGTTAATGGAGCCTGCACATGATTGGGGGAGGGGGTTAATGGAGCCTGCACATGATTGGGGGAGGGGTTAATGGAGCCTGCACATGATTGGGTGGAGGGGGTTAATGGAGCCTGCACATGATTTGGGGAGGGGGTTAATGGAGCCTGCACATGATTTTGGGAGGGGGTTAATGGAGCCTGCACATGATTTTGGGGAGGGGGTTAATGGAGCCTGCACATGATTTTGGGGAGGGGGTTAATGGAGCCTGCACATGATTTTGGGGAGGGGGGAGAGAGCCTGCACATGATTTGGGGGGAGGGGGGAAGCCTGGACCCTGCACATGATTGGGGAGGGGGGTTAATGGAGCCTGCACATGATTTGGGGGGGGGGGGGTGTTAATGGCCCTCGCCTGTGGGGAGATTGGTGTACTTATAACTATTTACAGTCGTGCGGGGGGGCGCGAAATGTTTTCTTCTTCCTAGGGGGGGCATGACAGAAAATAATTGAGAAGCACTGGCTTAAGCACAGGGTCAGGATCTTCATTAGGGCCATCAGTGTCCTTAAAGTGCTTTTTTTTTTTAGAATCATTGGAAGTCAGGGCATACCACCTCAGATAGGTGTATGACAGATGGTCATATGGCTGGGGATCCAATTGTTTTAGTCTAGTGATTTATAGGGCTTTCCAGGACTTAGATCAGCAACTCCAGCACTCCACGTGTTCTTAAAATACAGCTGCCAGAAGACTTCTTTCACTTCTCCGGGAGTTAAGCAAAAAGCCAAGTAAGGGGTCATGCACACAACCGTTATTGTTTTGCGGTCCGTTTTTCACGGATCCGTTGTTCCGCATCTGAGGTTTTTTTTCTCTTAAGTACTCTTCCGTTCCGTTATTCCACAAAACATATCCGTATGGTTTCCGTATGCGATTAGTTTTTTGCGGATCGGAAACGTAAACAGTAACTTATTAATCACCAAACACATGAGCAATATGGGCTTAGCATAGCATTTCTACAGCATGGATCCGCAAAATACGGATAAAATACGGATGTGTTCCTTGTGCCTTCCATATTTTTTGCGGACCCATTGACTTGAATGGGCCTCAGACTGTGATTTGCTGACAATAATAGGACATGAATGATCTTTAGTGAGGGGCACTCAATATATGGATCTATAACCAGACCAGTAAATTGCAAACACAAATTTTAATCCTAAATACATCACTTTCACTGAACACTAGATACATAAAAAAAACACCAATTCATAAAATAGTTGAAAACAGTTGAAAACATAGCCTTGTGCCATTGACACAATTCTATGTCAGGTCCAAACTGCTGTAAATGCACAGTATTTATCGGGGCCTCCTTTCCTTATGACATGGGTCCCGATAGTACGTGATGTATAGATTTTCCAGTACACGTCCCTTAGTGCCGATAATATGTATCTTTACACAATAGCAGTCAGTAAAGATGTTATTTTTACTTCAGACCCCTCTGCGCGCATATATCAATAAGCGGGAACAATGTCCGAAACCACACAACAAGCGGGAACAATGTCCGGAATCACATAACAAATTTGTTTACTTTACCGGACTTCTTCCCTTCTCTGGCGTGCTGTAGTTCTGACAGTCTGTGCTTGATACCTCCTCCGAGTCTCTCATATTAACAGGTCTTAGCATGGCGTCCCATGTGACCTATAGGACGCACAGCCCCATTGAAGTGAACGGTTCCGCATACGGGCCACACAAAAAACGGAACGGAAGCGGAAAGAAAATACGGTCGTGTGCATGAGCCCTAATTGTGAATGCTCAGTTGCAGTTTCATAGTAGCTGGAGTGCTGAAGGTTGCTGACCCCTGCAGGGATTGGAGCTTGTAGCAGAAAGTTTCATCCACAGTTTAGCGGCGATGCTGAGGTATGGCAGCTGAGTTTCTATTCATGTCAATGGGAGCTGAACTGCAGTATTCCAGTGTCAGAAGCGACATAGTGGATGGAGATTTCCGTCCACTGTATAATTTCCAGCGCTAGTGGCAGCTTAAAATAACTGATTGATGGGGTTGTCGGGTGTTGGACCCCACATATATTATCCTGATGACCTATTCTAAGGATAGGTTATCAGTATCTAAGTTCTGGAAAACCCCATTAAAGTGATTATGTGTTCCATGTTTTATAAACATGCTCAGAATGCTTTAAAAAAGTCACAAAAATATAATTAAGAAATATTGACCTTAAATCCCCTTGAAAGAGCAATGTGTACATTTTGACTCCCAAAATAGGTGCTTTTAACCCATAGGATACCAGCGGTGTACATGTATGGTGCTGATATCCAAGACAGAAAACCCAGCGCTGTACAGCTATGGCGCTCTGATCGGGCGGGCACAGGAGCTGCGCCTGCCCGATCAGCTGATAGCCAGACCCCTGCTGTATGCGCCGGCATCGGTGAAAATACCGATGCCGGCGCATTAACCCTTGCACGGCACGTGCAGGATCCTGCCGAGTGCGGGTGGCCATCGGGTCCCCGCGCTGCTGTAACGGGGACCCGATGGCAGGGAAGGCAGTCCGATGCCTTCCTTAGGCATCGTGGCTGCCTTCCGTGACAGCCTGTAAGATCCAGCCACTTGGATCTCACAGGGAAGCAAGCTGAAGTGTATTACACAGTGTAATACACTTACAGCCAATGCATCACAATACAGAAGTATTGTAATACATTGTAAAGGGGATCAGACCCCCAAACCTTAAAGTCCCAGAGTGGGACAAAAAATAAAGTGAAAAAAGAAGTAAAATAAAATAAAGTTTCCCCCAAAAAATTTAAAAGTTTCAAGTAAAAAAAAAAAAAAAGTGTTATTTTCCCATAATAAAGTTAATTTAAAAAACAAAAAATAGAGAAAAAAAAGAAAAGTAGACATATTAGGTATCGCCGAGTCCGTATCGACCGGCTCTATAAAAATATCACATGATCTAACCCCTCAGGTGAACACCGTCAAAAAAATAAAATAAAAACTGTGCTAAAAATAACTTTTTTTGTCACCTTACATCACTAAAAGTGTAACACCAAGCGATCAAAAGGGCGTATGCCCCCCAAAATAGTACCAATCTAACCGTCACCTCATCCCGCAAACAATGAGACCCTACCTAAGACAATTGCCCAAAAAATAAAAAAACTTTGGCTCTCAGACTATGTAGACACTAAAACATGATTTTGTTTGTTTAAAAAATGATATTATTGTGTAAAACTTAAATACCTTATTTTTCGCTTTATAAGACGCAATTTTTTCCTCCAAAGTGGGGGGAAAAAGTCAGTGTGTCTTATAAACCAAATGTGACCCCAAACCTTCAGGCTGCGGCAGCTCAGGAGCTCTCACCAACGGCTCCTGAGCTGCCATAAAACTGTGGGCGGTCAGGTGGGCGGACAAGACTTAGTGCGGGCGAACGGGATTTACAGTAGCGCAGGCTGGCAACACTTAGCCTTCAGTGAAGCCTCCAGCCTGCGCATGCACTAAGCAGCACCTGATGGGCGCACATCCTTCACTCACCACAGAGCAGCAGGAGGATTCCCTTCTCCTCTGTGCTGCCGGCATCCAGCTGATTGTTGGGGAGCGCGTCCTGCTCTCCATCCCCACCTCCACCAATCAGCTCCCTACATGTCTATATTAAAATGACTATAACCCCCCCCCCCCCCCATCCATAGGAATCCACCCATGTATTGCAGTATATGGGTGGATTCCTATGGATGTGGGGGGTTATATCTACTAAAAAAGTGAAATTTTGAAATTTCACCTCCATTTTTCTTTAATTCTTGTGGAACACCTCAAGGGATAATAAAGTTTGTAACATCAGTTATGAATAATTTAAGGGGTGTTGTTTCTAAAATGGGGTCATTTATGGGTGGTTTCCATTACCTAAGCCCCTCAAAATCACTTTATAACTGAATTGGTGCTCAAAAAAATGGTTTTGGAAATTTTGTTGAAAATGTGAAAAATTGCTTCTAAACTTCTAAGCCCTAAAAAAATAAAATGACATATACAAAATGATGCCAACATAAAGAAGACATATGGGGAATGTTATGTAATAAATATTTTATGAGGTATCACTTCATCTGTTTTAAAAGCAGAGAAATTGATATTTTGAAAATTGTGAATTTTTCATAATTTTTTTGGTAAATCTGGGATTTTTTCATAAATAAAGGTGAAATATATTGACTCAAATTTATGACTGTCATGAAGTACAATGTGTCACGAGAAAACAGTCTCAGAATGGCTTGGATAAGTAAAAGCGTTCCAAAGTTATTACCACATATAGTGACACATGACAGATTAGCAAAAATCGGCCTGGGATTTAAGGTGAAAAGTGGCTCGATACCGAAGGAGTTAATGTGGAATTAGGCTTGAATATGGTGGCTGAATATGACTGAAACCCAGACACCTGCAGCCTCCAATAGCGGCCCAAATTTTCATGTTAACCGAGGCATTGCCTTCAAATGTGAGCAGCCACTGGCCATTATGTGTGGTCGGGGGATGCGCCAGTTGCATCATGGATGCCTCGTGAAAATCCAGCCTAATGGTCCAATCAATATCCAAAGGCACTGCTGTTGACATTTTAACACAAATAATGAGGCATGCAAGCACACGCAGTAACAAATCCGAATGAACTGAACAAAGAGATAAAGAGGTCTGCCCATCCTGTTACAGGCAGCTAGAGAAAGGGTCAATACTCACAAATTATAAAAACAATCATAATTCAAATCTCATTCTGGTAGAACTTTTTTGTGCAAGAGGCCTACTGTTCATACATGCATAATGTAGACAAGTGTAAATGCTGGATGCCTGTAAATGACCACCAAGCATATCTATCCACTCTAACGTCAAATAAGCTCAATTATTCTCAGGCTTTAGTAATTAAGGCTTTAGTTTAGATCAGAAATGTGGAACTACTAACTGTAGTACATGCATGGGAGATTGCTCCTATATTTACATAAGAACAATCAACCTATTAAACACTGAATACTACTTTTGTTGTTCAGTTTTGTTCTGATGCGCAAGGCAATTTGGCTAGGAATGAGTATGAATGTACATTTATTTACATGTACTATGTTCAACATACAAAAATAACTGGTGTGAATAGCCCCCACTTACACTTGCAGTTTGCTGTGATTTTCTTTATATTTCAATAGACTAATGTAGATTGACAAAAGTTTTCAATTCTTCTATTTCAGTGTTTGAAATGATACACTACCCACAAAAAGTTAGGGATATTTGGCTTTCGAGTCAAAAATAAATCACGGAATAACAAATAAAACGGGTGCATGTCTCAAAAATATTAATAGTGTTCACTGCCTGTAGAGATGCTAAAAAGGAAAAATAAATAAGTTTTATTGGTAATTATTCATTAAGAGCAAAAAAATCGCATGGAATTGTATACTACTGGGAGTACCCCAATTGTTGTTCATAGGTCCCTATAGACAAGGTACATTTGAGGAAAAAGACAGCACCTTGTTGCTCCCAGTATACTGATATGTCTGTTCCAGAAATGCACATTAGAACTCGAACAAGCTATCATGAGAAAAATCTAATAACATTGCCCCATCAGATGGAGGATGTAGGTATAGTACCTCTATCACGGATACCTAGTGCTGAGTGTATTTAGCTCTTCTCTAGGAGACTAGACAAAACCACAAGGAAACGTGTGGACTTGGAAAAAAAACCTATCTGGCAGGCAGGCTTGGACTGGCCACAGGGGAACAGGTAAATCCCCGGGTGGGCCTCTGAGCAAGATGGGCTCCAAGTCGCCCACCCTCTGCACAAGTAGCACATGGCAAAATAGACTGACATATAGATAGGCTGGTTAAGATGCTATACAGTACATTGCTTATGTTCATATAAAAAACGGGGTAGTGAGGGCAGGCAGATTATACGTGTAGTTTTACAGTGGGCCCCCAAAATTAATTTTACTGGTGGGCTCTAGACACCCCAGTCCGACACTGCTGGCAGGCATATTGCCACTAGCTGCTGCTCTGTTATGAGCTTATGACTCCTTTATATGCGCTCAACGCATTTCCACATAATTTGTTTAATCAGGAGCATCTTAGAAAGTAGCGGTGCTTTAAATATACTTTTAGGCAAGGAGTGGCCACATCACGTGCTGTGTGGCGCGGCGTATATTAGAAATTCTGTGTAGATGATGAGCAACAAGGGAAAGATGCAGATAAATGTATATTTCAGAAGGACCATTTTTATGATGCTGGGTGCATAGACTGCTTTGACTGCGACATGTACCAGATCCAGCATTTATATGCCCCATATATTTTAAGTATGACTCCCTTATAGCTGTCAATATTTCACAAGCCAAAAGAGAAGAGCAGTGCCACTTTATATGTTCACATCTTTGCAGAGTATTTTAACTGCTACACTGGATCTTGTAGGAGCCTGATGATAAAATGAGGTAGAAGAGACAGAAGTTATTGTGGTGGACTGAAGAGTAAAGAGATATAAATGGAACTAGGCATACCGAGAAGCTTCAACTATATCTACAGTACAATTGGCCCACCCACGTTCATGTATCATTAAAGCATGGTACTTGGAAAAATAAAAGACAAGGCATCAGCCTCGTTCTAGATTATAACTACACAGAGATAAAGAAAATGGCAGATATACTGTATATTTGGCAATGATTTCCAAGGTTGGTTTAATCCCCAGCTGATGTACTCTTAGGGTCCATTCACACGTCCGCAATTCTGTTCCGCATTTTGCAGAACAGAATTGCGGACCCATTAATTTCAATGGGGACAGACGATGTCCCGGCCGGGTCCGCAATTGCGGATCCGCACTTTCGGATCCGCAATCGCTTTCCCGAAAAAAATAGAACATGTCCTATTCTTGTCCACAATTGCGGACAAGAAAAGGCATTTTCTATATAGTGCTGGCGATGTGCGGTCCACAAATTGCGGAACACACATCGCCGATGTCCGTGTTTTGCGGATCCGCAAAACACACACAGACGTGTGAATGGACCCTTAGGACCCTATCGGGTGAATGGACCCTATCGCATGCGTTTCCACAACAAATACTCACCAAAATCTGCATCTGTTAAGGCCTCTTTCACACGACCGTATGGTTTTGCGGTCCGAAAAAAACGGATCCACAAAAAAACGGATGACATCCGTGTGCATTCCGTTCTTTGTGGAATGGAACATCTGGCCCCTAATAGAACTGTACTATCCTTGTCCGTGATGCAGACAAGAATAGGACAAGTTCTACATATCTTTTAACGGAACGGAAATGGAATGCATATGGAGTACCTTCCACTTGGTTTTTTTTGCGGACCCACTGAAATGAATGGTTCCGTATACGGAACGCAAAAAACGGACCGTGCACTCGCAAAAAAAAACGTTCGTGTGAAAGAGGCCTAACTGTGGATTTTGTCACGTGGTGTATGTGGCCTAAATGTCTGTGTACTTCTTCCTTTGTGTCTTAAGAAAACAACTTATTGTTTATATCAAATTTTCGTGTTAAACATATATTTTTTCTTCATTCTTCACAAAAAATATAATCCTAAAATCATGCAGTTTTTGCACTGACCACTAGGTCTAAAACATGCCAACGCTTCCAATTCTGTATAGATACCTTTTCAGTAGTAATCTTATTATCATCATCGTAGGTTGGATTACAATGACAGTTATCACCTATGTATAGATAACACAGCTTATCTACTCCCTCTTGCACAGGTCACAGAGTACAACTAGAAAACTCTCCCATAGTAGTCAATAAGTTCATATATTTTAGTCTTGTCCATGGCAAATGTGGCTTTTCCTACCGGCCAGTGTCAGAACTGCATGATTTTAGGATTTTTTAAAAATATAGACAGTGACATTGAAAATTTTAACAAAATCACCAAAAATTACAAAAAAATATATTTAAAGGGGTATTCCCATCTCAGACAATGGAAGCATATCGCTAACTCGTAAACTGAAATGAATGGAAGTGGTCGCTGCGCAAGCCCGGTGCGCTCCCATTAATTTCTATGGGGCCAACAGAAATAGCGTCTTTTTCGGCGCCCCTATAAAAATGGATAGAGGGTTGCCGGCCATGCGCAGTGCGCCGTACTTCACTTTACCGGCTCAGTGTACGAGATAGGTGCGGGTCCCAGAGGTGGGACCCACACCTATCCGACAATAAGGGAATATCCTAGCGATATGCCCCCGTTGTCTGAGATGGGAATACCCCTTTAACATAAAAACTTGGGTTTTAAAAAGTGTCATTTTCCAGTGCAACATTCCCCTTAAATTAATTTGTTGCTCTGTCAGGCAAGTAAAACAGGCCTGCTTATCTGCTCTCCTTTTCATACATTTTTCTCTAAAGTTGTAACTGGTGACGCAGTTTGTTTAACGTTTCATCAAGTGAAAGGAACATAACCTTATTTTCTTGTGTATCGCTGCTCTGCAATTTTGCCAGTCAGGCCAGAACTATAAGCTACACATGCCCTGTGCTGTATCATAAAGATCAAGAATACTCTGCGTGTAAGAGCCAAAATATACAATGAAGGCAAATGTAGCAGTTGCTGAATATATCGAATTAGTAATAACACGGGAATTTGAATGACAAATCCAATCCAAAAGAAAGAACATAGGACCAGATTTACTAAGCCTGTAGATCAGGTAAGCTTAGACAGACTGTCTAGACCTGCACCAGATTTATCATGGAGGCTCAGGCTGGATGATAAATCTGGTAATGGGATAGACACTTTTTGAGGGCTCGTTCACACAAACATTTTATTGCGTTCCGTATACGGGCCATTTTTTGCGTTCCGTATACCGTCCATTGACGGAACCATTCATTTCAACTGGTCCGCAAAAAAAACTGAATGTATTTCCGTTTCGCTACATTTTGAGTCATCTCCTATTATTGCCCAGAAATCACATTCCATGGCTCCATTCAAGTCAATGGGGCTGTAAAAAAAACGGAATGCATACAGAATGCATCCGTATGTCTTCCGTATCCATTCCGTTTTTGCGGAAGCATCTATTGAAAATGTTATGCACAGCCCAATTTTTAAATGTACTTACTGTTAAAACATTATTATATGCTTCTGTTTCCGTTTGCGATCTGCAAAAAAGGATCATGAACGGAAACCATACGGAAACAGAACGGAAACGGAACTGGAAACACTACTGGAACAAAAAACGGAAAATCGGATCCGTTAAAAACAGACCGCAAAACTATACAGTTGTGTGAACGAGCCCCGACTCTGTACCAATTACTGGTTTGCTTACTTTGAGACAGATTTCTATGCTACAACTATGGAGCAATTTTGGCACAAAATGGCATGTTTTAGGCCCCACCCCTTCCCATCAATGAGCCATCCCTTTACGCTAAGCCCTGCCTCCTTGTTGAGTATGTTGGGGAGAAAATGTATAGTCCCAATTTGCCCTAGTTTTTAGACAGATTTTTGGTGTAGACACATTAGTAAATCTGGGCCAGGTATGTTAACTGTTAGACTGTCTGTCAGTGGTACTGTGCAGGAATGTGTGCAATGGTGGAGGTACACTTTATATTCGCAAGCATGCATCAACATTACATGAACTGTTCTGTTGAACATTATAAGCCAATACTTACATATTCAGCTGTATCGTCCTTCTCCCACTGATCATTGAAAAGCAAATAGAAGAAGAAAGAGTGATATGAATTGCAAGTCCATGAGCGTGAGAGGTGCGAAAAGAACAACAGCAGTGAGAATAATGACACTAGAGATGAACCAACTGATTATAGGAGTGACAGACAAGGGCACTGGAATTAAGGGGTAGTGTACTTCTAATATCAATTTGCATCTCTTAGTTACTTTCACATCTGTGTTGTCAATTCCGGTTTAGAGATCCGGCAGAGGATCCCAAAATTGGAATTAAACGGATCTGTGCCATTTAATACATCCAGATGCATCTATTTCAACTGAAACTTGTTGTATTAAATCAAAACTGACCGGGCGCTGGATCTTTTTGTGCACCACGGACTTAGGCCTATTGCACACGAATGTGTGCGCCCAGTTCCCGTATTGCAGACCGCATTTGCGGATCCGCAATACACGGACATCGTTCCATGGCCATTCCGCATCACGGATGCAGACCCATTCATTTCAATAAGTCCGCAAATCCAGAGATGCGGAACGGGATGATGGAACGGAACACTACGGAAGCACTACGTTCCGTACTTCCATCCCGCAAAAAGATAGAACATGTACTATCTTTTTGCGGAGCGGGCAGATCGCGGACCCATTCAAGTGAATGGGTCCGCAATACGCTGCGGTTGCCTGAATATGAGCTGAGCGCTGCGATTGGCCAGTGCTCCAGCCCTGGGAGAAGAAGACGCCCAGGGCAGAAGAAGAAGTCTCCGCCCCAGGCAAAATTAGAGCAGCAGGAGCGCCGGTACCGGGGGCTACAGAGGACGAACGGAGCGGCACCCAGGGATACAAGTAAGTGCAGGGACATCCCTGGGTGCCGCTCTCCATGTACATAGCTTTAACTCATAAACTGTGGACCAGTGAAAGGTCCTCTTTAATTCCGGTTTTGAGATCCCCTGCCAGATCTCAAACTGGAGTTGAAAATGCAGATGTGAAAGTAGTCTTATATCTGTCATATTGGCATCAATTCAGACCAATAACTATTTAATATTTTCACCATATTACATTAGTCATTGTCTCTACTGCGTTCTGCAGGTCCAGGTTAAGGACTTGGACAGTGTCAGTTTCCTACATTTCAATATTATAATTTGATTTCATTTCTTTCCCATTTCCCCATACTAGTCTAGGCAGTGTACAAGCAGCATGGTTATGTGGTCTGTACAATACCATACCACTAAGATCTGTCTATAAGTATCACAAATAATGAACCAATAAGTACCTCAACTATCACAACAAAAGTAAAGAGGGTCTAGTCGAAATTACACTGGTAACCTATAAAGGATAACTAGTAACAAATCTTAACCATGCGTCTTGTGGACAGACTGGTGTAGTACTCATATCAGTAAATTCAACCAAAATGGGAACATTACTGCACTATTATTGCACAAAGGACTGCTGAATAACTTTTTATCTTTTATTTAGTTGTAAGGGAGCATTTTTGTACTGGCACACATTATAAGGGGGTATTTTTTTGTACTGACACATATTCTAAGGGCTCATTCACACTAAAGTATGTGTTCCATTCCGTGCATTAAATTGCACAGAGAACGTTCGTGAGGCCTCCAGGACGGATCCAGACCCATTCAACTTGAATGGGTCCGCATCCCTCTGTTCCACAAAAAGATAGGACATGTTCCATGCTTCCGTTCCGCATCTCCTGATTTGCAGACCCATTTCAGTAAATGGGTCCGGATCCATGATGTGGAATGCACACGGAACAGTGTCCGTTTATTGCGGATCCGCATATGCGATCCGCAATACGGAAACGGAACCAATATGTTCATGTAAATGAGCCCTAAGAGGGCCACTATGGGGACATAAACTAGTGACAGGCTCCCTTAGCAAAATGATGGGTCACTTTCTTTAACAGACCCAGCTGTTTTGCTAAAGTTCTGTACTGAACAGCTCCAGCACATGCCAACGAGTGCTGATATTTATGAGCTGACGACATTTCTCGCTTCCCAACTGGTGATTTCGGTTGGAAAAACCTGTAACTCAGCAGCAAGGGGCTCATAAATAAAATGACTCATCAGCATGCCCTAGAGCTGTTAGGCCTTGGCAGTATAGGGCAGTATAAAACTGGTAATCAATTTCCTTTAAATGGGTATTCTGGTTTCTATTTTTTTAATTTGTTATATAATAGGAACTCACATTTTTCTAAAATACATATCTTTAAAATTCTGCATACATACAGGGGGAGATTTATCAAACCGGTGTAAAGTAGAACTGGCTTAGTTCCCCATTGCAACCAATCAGATTCTACCTTTTACAGCTCCTTTGTAAAATTAAAAGTGGAATCTGATTGGTTGCTATGGGAAACTAAGCTAGTTCTATTTTATACCAGTTTGATAAATCTCCCCCACATTTCTTATATCGGAAAATTGACCCTAAAATGCAACAGCATGGTATAGCCCATGTATCAGTCCTGTGTAATGCATTTGTTGCCTAATTAAAACATGCCAACAGTCACGACATTGTTCACATCATATAATCCCTGACAGTCGATAAAAAACAGTGTTATATAACGTACATGTGCTGGGCTAACACACAGGACACATCTATGTGATAACTTAATAGGACTGTGGTTATTACAGAAACTACGATTCATCACTGTATGCAATTACATGGCTGCCTGTCTCTAGGTGATTTATAAAATGACTGCCTGTCTCTACGTGATGTTGTCATGTTGTTAGTAAAGTCTAGTTTGAAAGAAAAACAAACACAACACACAGATTATCCTTTAGCCTGATACTGACAGACATGATGAGATGATGCTACAGGTAGTAGTAGTAGTGTATATACTATAAATGTTCTGTTCCTCAGTACCCTACTATTCTATTGGATACCGGGGCAATTAACTGAAAGCCAAGTCACATAAACATAATTTGAAAGATGTATAGATGTATATTAGAAAATTGTTCAACATATTTTTCCATAAAAGAAAATAATGTAATTATTAAAACTAGAATACATTTTAAGTGTAGGCACAGTCAAATTTTCACACTTCTCATCAAAAGAATAATGTTTGTTCCAACACTTTCTAGTTAAAATCCATACTTTTATTTGGTCATTCTAAAAACATCTTAGGTGCAAATGGTACAGACTAATTAACACCTACATGTTTTGGACAGAAACCTACTATCTTAAAATATGGCATGTTAGGATACTGTGCGCTTCTTGCTTAAAAGGGGTTTCGATATCAGATAGGTCGGGGGTCAGACTCCCCCGTTGATCAGCTGTTTGAAGGGCTGCAATGAATTTCACATTACACGGCTGGAGCTACAATTAATAAACATTTTAACTGGAAAGGTACACAAAAAGCATTAATTTATTTCCAATGTCTCTTACTTTTAAAAAGTATAATACCTGGACAGGTATCACATGTGTATTATTAGTAATTTGAGGTATTGAATATGCCATGTTTTTCCTCATTGTATTGGTGCTAAAGGAGTCACAGGGACAGGTACCACTGATGTTCATCTGCAGCACAGATGAGTGTTTACACACAAGAAGTGCACAGTTTTGCAACATGCCATGATTAAGGACAATAGGTTTTTCTCTGAAACGAGTAGAAATCACTTGAATGGAAGCTGAGCTCAGCAACTAAACATGGCCACTACACCTTAAATAGAGCCATGCTCCTGGCTCTATTCAAAGTGATTTGTTGGGCGCTGGAGGCTGTAGGTAACAGCTGAGTGGGTGGGGTGCTGATTGTCATCAATATCAGAACCCTAGAAAACCTTGTTAAGGCTCCGTTCACATATGTGTTTATTGGAACTGACCTATCAACATTTCTGTCAGATTAGATGGCAAGAAATAAAATGCATGCAGAGCTATTGCTATGTCAAAATGATGGAAGCCACAGTAGAGTCACTATGGGCCTCATTTTAAGTTAATAGGGGTCCTTAGGATACCCTCGGCAGCCACTGTATAACGGATCAGATATAGTGCCATAGCTTCTGTTATTAACAGAAACCATGACACAGATGTAAACACAGCCTAAGGATGTTCCCGTTTAATGACAGCAATTTGATTTTGAGAATGGTGAAGCATTAAAATACATAAAAAAATATTTTCATTATACAAAGATTACTGGTAGTATTTTTCCCCGTAAAACCATAATAATATAACCCATTTAACAAATGACTAGGTAATATGAGCAGTATTGCTATATTAGCAACTATGGTACATAATAGGTTACAAGTGACAAGGTATCTTACTCCACAACTAACTCTATGGAAGATCATTTACAGTCATCAAGATAGAATTAAATTACATGAATACAGAAAGAGTCACTGATAAGCTAGTACATTTCTTAGTTCACGTCTTCCCTATTATATTAAAGGGGTTGTCCAGAACTAAAAAAACATGTTTGCTTTCATTCAAAAGCAACCCCAACACTGTCCATGGGTTGTGACTGGTTCCATTTGGGTGCATTCACATCACCATTTTGCTTTCCATTCTTCTGATCCGTCAGAAGAAAAGAGAAAAAAAAACAGGATCTCTGTAAAAAAAAAAAAAAAAACTGATCCTGTTGCATCAGTTGTCATCCGTTTGAGCCATTTCCGTCTGAGATCCGTTTTTTTAGACAGAAAAAAAGTCCTGCATACAGACGGAAATGGCACAAACAGATGACAACTGATGCAACAGGATCAGTTTTTTTTACTGGATCCTGTGTTTTTTTTTTTTTTAGGGTGCATTCATGGTGATGTGAATGCACCCTAAATAGGGCTGAGCTGTGAGGGTACTTTTACAGTTGCGGCAGGACGGATCCGGCAGGCTATTCAGCCTGCCGGATCCGTCTACCACTAGTGCTCGCTGCACTGCCGTGCTGCTGCTCCGTCCCCATTGACTATAATGGGGGCGGAGCGGCAGCACAGCAGTGCACGGGCACTTGTGGCAGGACGGATCCGGCAGGCTGAATAGCCTGCCGGATCCGTCCTGCCGCAACTGTAAAAGTACCCTAATACTAAACAACCTATGGACAGGTGTGGTGTTGTTTTAGGGAGACATCTTTTTCCAGTCCTGGACAACACCTTTAATGATAATACAGTTTTCCCAAGGTTCGTGGAAACATTTGGCATGTTAAAACAACAAATAGTAAACAGATATATATTTTTTTTCAAGTTTCTCACCTGAGCATCAGCCAGCATAACATCTCTTATGTGGGGAAGCCCTTTTGCCTCTCCATTTTCCATTTTAACATAGTGTATTTGGTAGCCGCGAATTTGTCCGTGTTGGCGATTTTGAACAGGAGAACGCCAAAATACTTTAATGGCAGTCGAGTTGAGTACTTCCACCTCAACTTTTCGTGGTGGAGCACTAGGCACTGAGGAAGAAAACAAAGTCTTTTTTTCGCTATATTAAATATTCCAAAGATTTAATGAGCACCTTTCAGCAGGGTCGACCCTAGTTAGCGAGGCACAAAGCTCGATAAGGATGATTAAAACTCATAAAAATCTTATGAAAGTTGGTTTTGATGTTCCCAAGAAAAAAAACTTTTATTCTGTAAGCTAATGAGGGGTTCAGTGCACCAAGAGATGGGCTCTAGCCCCAAGGTGCGCCTCATCCTTCCACTGCTGGCCATGCCCCTCGGTGCACTGAAGCCCTCATTTGCGTAAAGAATAAGGCCCTTTTCACATGAGCAAGTTTTCCGCGCGGGTGCAATCCGTGACGTGAACGCATAGCACCCGCACTGAATCCTGACCCATTCATTTCAATGGGTCAGTGGACATGAGCGTTTTTTTCACGCATCACTTCTGCGTTGCGGGAAAATCGCAGCATGTTCTATATTCTGCGTTTTTCACGCAGCCCTGACCCCATAGAAGGGAATGGGGCTTCAGTGAAAAACACATTGCATCCGCAAGCAAGTGTGGATGCAATGCGTTTTTTACTGATGGTTGCTAAGAGATATTGTTTGTAAGGCCCCTTTCACACGAGTGAGTTTTCCGCGCGGGTGCAATGCGTGACGTGAACGCATAGCACCCGCACTGAATCCTGACCCATTCATTTCAATGGGTCTGTGTACATGAGCGTTTTTTTTTTTGGAATCACTTCTGCGTTGCTTAAAAATCGCAGCATGGTCTATATTCTGCGTTTTTCACGCAGCTCTGACCCCATAGAAGTGAATGGGGCTGCGTGAAAAACGCATTGCATCCGCAAGCAAGTGCGGATGCAATGCGTTTTTCACTGATGGTTTCTAGGAGATGTTGTTTGTAAACCTTCAGTTTTTTTATCACGCGCGTGAATAACGCATCCAAACACATTGCACCCGCGCGATAAAAACTGAACAACTGAACGCAATAGCAGACAAAACTGAATGGCTTTGCCTGAGAAATCGCAGTTTTCACTGAACGCATCCGCAACACATCCGGACCTAATCCGGACACGCTCGTGTGAAAGAGGCCTAAACCTTCGTTTTTTTATCACGCGCGTGAAAAACACACCACTTTCTTGCAAAGTGGTGCGAGTTTCACAGAAACGCACTCTGAACGCATTGGGAGCCATTCCACCACGCTCGTGTGAAAGAGGCCTAAGGCCCCTTTCACACGGGCGAGGATTCCACACAGGTGCAATGCGTGACATGAACGCATTGCACCCGCATTGAATCCGGACAAATTCACTTCAATGGGGCTGTGCAGATGAGCAGTGATTTTCAAGCACCACTTGCACGTTGCGTGAAAATCGCAGCATGTCCTATATTCTGTGTTTTTCACGCAACGCCGGCCCCATAGAAATAAATGGGGCTGCGTTAAAATCGCATAGTATCCGCAAACAAGTGCGGATGCAATGCGATTTTCACGCATGGTTGCTAAGGAGATGATGTAAGTAAATTGATTAAAGTCAATTTACTGTATTATTTTCCCTTATAACATGGTTATAAAGAAACATAATAGTATTCTTAAAAGAGAATGCTTACTAAAATGTGGATTGAGGGGTTAAAAAATAAAAAAAATTAACTCACCTCATCCAATTGATCGCGCAGCCGGCATCGTCTTCTTTCTTCTTCTTCTTTCAGGACCTGCAAAAGGACCTTTGATGAAGATAGAAGGATTCCTCTAAGGATTTATTCAAAATTAATAAACTTGAATTTACAAGAAGGATTCCTCTATCTTCATTCAGCAGGACCTGAGCTGACGTCAAAGGGATAATAATAAAATCTACACAACACTGAACCCAAACGTCAGTGAAGAAGTTCGGGTCTGGGTACCACATTAATTTTTTTATCACTGAAAAAAACTGAACAACGCAATCGCAGTCAAAAGTGACTGAAATTGCGTGCTCACTCATGCGGGTTTCCCGCAATGCACCCGGGATGCATCCGGAGCAAATCCGGGACGCCCGTGTGAAAAGTATTTTTTCTTTGGAACATCACAACCAATTTCCACAAGCCAGGTATAATTTTAATCAGCAGGGTCAACCCTTTCAGCCAGTATACTGAACAGGAGCATCCTGCTAACAGGTGCTGTTTAATAGGATTGTGAGACAATAGAAAATGATGACATTTTATTACAGGTTACAAGTTAATCACTACGTAACATAAAATGCAAAGAGTAATAATAATAAGAGCATAAAATTACCATCTTCATCAGTGCGTGCAACAATGGGCGAGCTTTCAGGACCAGGTCCCACAGCAGTATGTGCCACAACGGTGATACGATACTCAGTCCACTTTTCTAGAGCTTCTAAAAGAATGTGAGTTGTTTGAGGTGGAATGTCCTTCACTTCTTTAGGTACTGGGTCCTCGGAGTCCAAAGCACCATAACGCACGCTGTATCCAGCAAGAATGCCATTGTGACTTTCTGCAGGGGGTGGCTGCCAACTTACCAGTATTGTGGTAGACTTTGAGCTGACACACTTTACATCTTGAGGGGGGGCAGACGGTTCTATGAGAGGACAGTTAAGGGCAGGAGGGATAGGGCAAGCAGAGAAACAAAAGATGGGAAAGATAAAAAAAATGGAACAGAAAAAAAGGAAAACAACTCAAAAAATAAAAGCAAAAACAACAAAAACACAAATGTTTAACTAAAAAGGTCAGAATGGAACATATGGGCAAATTATAAAGAATTTCTGATCCCTTTAATTTAGTTGCCCTCAAACAATGTAATTTAAATATAATCGGGGGAATTACCGTTTTTATCTAGTGGTGTTTCTCTGGAGTCTGTGTGTTAAAGTAGTTTTACATTCCTTTAACGGATTGACTATGTAAGGGAGTTTCTAGTTCACATTTAGGCTACGTTCACACGATGACATTTGTCGCGTGACAATAAGTCGCGCGACAAATAGGGCACAACTTCACTGCAACATTTGTCGCGCAACATTTTGTCGCGCGACAATTTTTATAATGGGAGTCTATGGTGTCGCATTGCGACATGCGACATGCTGCGACTGCGACGTGACAGTCGGAGAAAAACCCATCTTGAATGGATTTTTTGCGACTGTGGCGTCGCAGTCGCAGCATGTTGCATGTCGCAATGCGACACCATAGACTCGCATTATAAAAATTGTCGCACGACAATAGTGCGACAAAATGTTGCACGACAAATGTCGTCGTGTGAACGTAGCCTTAAGGTGGCTGCACATGATGTGGATTACGCACGTTTATTTTGCATAGATTTTCTGCGGATAAACCACAGCTCATAACAGTACCAGCAAAGTGAATGAGATTTGACAAATCTCATGTTCACTTAGCTTTTTTTCTTAGGCGCGAAAATTAAACCGTTGTGCACCTTCTGTAAAGTGATTTTTCCCACTGTTTACATAAACAGAAAAAAATGCATGAAAATCAGCAATAAAAAACACAGAAAATGCATAAAATAGGGCAGATTTATGTGCGTTTTTTTGTGCAGTTTAAGTGCAAATTTCTTGTAGATTTTCTGCACACAAATCTGCTCCGTGTGCAGCCACCCTTAGTCTCTATTAGTTAATTGCTGACTAATGGATTCTCATATTTGTCATTAAATCATTTCTATTTTTTTTTTACAAATTCGTTTTTATTTATTTACTCAATTTCTATAGGCTTTGGCTGTGTGTTGTAAGAGGTCTAAACTGATCAACAACCAGCTTAGAGACTAAAAGGTAAATGCAATAGTCTTCCACTAAACGGTTACCTACTGTACACTATGTGTGAATAAACGCTGCATTTAATAGGGTAAAACCAATGGATCAGTCACAACATTAGCAGATTAAAATGGAAATGATGAAACAAATAAAAATAGAAATAATGACCACATAAAATGAATAAATAACACTAGAATTTTGTTTAGGTGCCATTTAATCACCTACCTTTACATCAAGAAATTTTATATAAGACTTTCTGGCAATGTTTAATAGGAAAACGAGATCAGACAGAACTTCTGTGGTTTGAGTTTACATCATAAAATCAGTGTTAATTTGTAATTATTTCCTTAACTTTAAATGATTTTCTTGCAGACGTCACACTTGTTATTAAATTGTGATTATTTTGAACGATTAAACCATTTAAATATGGATAATTATTAATGGCATGAAAATCCCTTCCTATAGTAACTATAAAACCAATCCACTGGAAGTTTTCTGACCTCATAATTCCTTATGGTGAGCTGCTTACATCAACATAATGTCACAATTCTTCAACTCTGCTTAGCTCAACACGTGCCATTCTGTTTACGGCCATACCCACGGCTCACTTTGTGTTTGAAACTTTGAAAAGGATGCAAACCTGTGTTTATAATTCCAGTTCAAGACACAGAAAAACTTGGAAAAAAAAAAAAACAGCCAAAGGGGGGGAAAAAACCCTGACCTTTCAAAAGGGTCAGTCTGTGAACATTTCTGGAGCTTCACTTTTTACTCACCTCTTCTGCTTTTCAGCAATCTGGCTGATGTCCATACTCAAAGAAACTGCTTTACTAGGCTTTTAACCCTTGAAGTACCAGATGACTTGTACATTCCATGTGATGAATATAATTTGGTTTTATGGTCATGACTAATTAACTATTGGTTAATTAAATTCATTAACTACCATTGTGTTTCTGTTCTTGGTACTTAAAGAGTTAAAACATGTCTTCTTCAAGATAAAAAAAATATATAGATATACTTTACCTTTAGTTTAATGGATTTTACTTTAAGCTTTGATGCTGTTAGGGCTTACAGCCTAGCAGGTATATTTGAAGTGAGACTCAAGGACAAAGACATTTTCTTACAGCAGCACAAAGTGCACATGAAGCAAACTAATGGAAGGGAAAGTGTGTTAGGGAAGATGTAAAATGGCATGCATGTAAAGCAAAGCAGTGATGCTGAAAAAAAAAAAAGAATAGACAAAATGGAAAGTACACTCTTCCCTCACAAGACATACATACAAGGTTAACAGTGCTGAGTGAACCAAAACTTAAAGAGAAGACACAATGGGACTGTACCAAGCTATGCCAGCATTTTCCAGTCAAGAGGTGTCTCGATGATCCAGATGACATCCAAAAAGTATTTTCCAACCAATGATATCTTGGAAAGCTTGAACCTAATTTATAATAATTATTTAAATGATTGATATTCACCATGGCTTTACCATGGTAAACCAATATCGGTTCTAGGGACCTGAAGCAGAGTGTGGGTAAAGTTAGCAAACACATTAATACTTTACAGTCATCGCTAAAATCCATAAAACTACACATTGTGTTACAGAACTGAATTTATGAAAAAAAGATTTGAAACATGGTGGCCTAAATTGTGAAATAACCTATTTATTAAAGTAGCTGGTGAGTTACAGAGGTGAAAAAAGACAAGACACAAAAAAAAGAGCTGCCACAGCCACTCATGCAGTGAAGAACAACTCATACAAAGGCAACGGTCTGAGAAAAGTTCAGGTTTATTGCCATAAAGGGAAATCTATCCCACAGTAACAGCAACATTCCAATCCATTAAACTAAAATGACCAAAATATACACATTCATTGTAGCAAGACAGCTTCCAATGCAGCCCATCCCACCTCCACTTATTAATCAGTGTAATGCACAAATAGAGATACTGTAACTCAAGTAAACAGTGCAGGGCAGATTAAGGCTGGAAGAAAGGACTGGGACATGACCATCACCATCCAATTTCTATATATTACTGTATTTACATAATATACAAATATTAGATTTTAATACACTGATATTCATGATCAAATAAAGATGACTATATGCCATATCAAATGGAAAATTTATAGAAAATATAACTGATTTCAGCACTCTACTTGGTCTTTAAGTTCCCCATATTTTACTTCGTCTGCTCCAAAATATAAAGAAAATCATTATAAAGAAAAGAATAGCTTAAACAAATCACACTATTTGCCTCATAATGTGACTGCAGTTGCTTCATGAGAATAAAAAGTGTAAATCCAAAATTTGATCTTGCAGTGTAACTCTACCAATGCCGAGATTTGCCACATGACACATTTCTGACAGGAGCTCAGCATCTTCTAAAACACATGTTGAGAAAGGAGCAGTTTGTTGTCAGTTTTCAAATGGCTTGTACCAAATCTCAGCAAAGGTGTGTAACATGACATTTTAAGGACCAATATGATGTCCTGATTAATGTTTTAATCTTTCTTTACAGAGCTCAGAAATTTATGATACACACGCATTTTCCACTGTCAGCAATAAGTTTGAAGTAAGCTCTTTAGCAATGGATGTAGCCATAAGTTTATCATTTAATTTATGAATATTCTAGGGATTTTGAGTTCTGTAAAAAATGGGACTCTGACTCCTATAAAGAAACATTAAGACAATTAAGTTGATCAGCACATTTTGAACTTCTATAGACAAAAAATTATATATATATACCTAATCACATTTTGGGTGGACATTCCCTTTTAAGTGTCACTATAGATTTTTTATCCAGTTGTATCCAGTAACTACGCCAGTTTACAATTTACAATTTCATTTAATACTCTGTTGTAATAGGCCAGCTCTTTCTATGCACATACCAATTTTCTAACAAAATACAATCCTGCAGCACAAGGTTGACACTAGGGACAACACTTATACGAACGTAGACAGGTTCAAAATTACAAGCACAAATGAATCTTCAATTTGCTCCCTCTAGTGAAAGCCGTGTCCCGCAGAAATGTGTTCATTTAAAGTGAACCTGTAATCTGATTTGGAGCCAGATTTTTTTTTAATTCTATGTACAGATCTTTACACATTGATTAACCCTGGCTTCCCTAGGTGCTGAAGAGCTGTAAACAGAAGCCTAAGGCTGGCCATATACATTATGAAAACCCATCTGAAACCTCCATATATCTGCTCACTCAGCTTGGCCAGAAATGCATGTGCCCTGAATAGAGAGAGGGAAAAGCTGCCAGACTCCTCTGGCAGAGGTTTATCTCCTCCACCATAAAAAAAAATCAGGTAGTTGCAATCCATCTGCCATTGGGGTAGAGTTGGGAGGTCTCCATACACATGGTCAGCTAGTCTTGTCAAAATCTGAGGGTTCAACGGACATTTATCTAATGTGTAAGGCCAGCTTTACCCTTACATGCACCATGATGTAACTGTACGTCGTTGAAGCAGTGTAAGTGTATGGAGTGGCATTACGTGCCGAGCCCACTTGGCAAGTGCCGGCTGTGTAATACAGTTGGCATTGGATTGCAATGACCGGGACTGAGAACACCAATCCCAGTCATGACTGGGAACCCTCTTGGTGAAATTGCGGGGCTCCACTTGGTTGCTATGACAGCCCGGGGCCTTTTGAGTGATCCCAGTGCTGTCATAGCAAGCTGACTGAAATACCATGCCCAAGAAATGACAGCTTGTGAAAATCCAATATATTGCAATAACATTCTATTGAAGTGTATTGTTAAAGGGTTCAGATGATCACATCTTTTCCGTAAGGGGACTGAAAGTTTTTAAAAAGTTGTGCAAAAAATTCAAAAATATTAAAAATTCACATCACCCTATTTCCCAATTTCACATATAGAAACAAGCAATACAAAAATAAACATAAGTAGTATTGCTGTGTCCAAAAATGTCCAAACTATTAAAATATCAAAAATATTTTCCTGCGCAGTGAATGCTGTAATGGAAAAAGATGGCCGATTAGCAGTTTTTGTCACCTCACCCCCCCAAAAACTAAATAAAAACAGATAAAAAAGTAATTTACCCCAATTACCAATAAAAAAAACTATAGCTCAACCCTAGAAAAAAAAAGCCCATACAGCTCTGTAGATAGAAAAATTAAAAAGTTATGAGGGTCACAATATGGTAATGCAAAGAAAAAATGTTTTTATAAAGTTAGTATCTCTATAATCATATTGACCCGCAGTATAAAGTTGTTGTGTCACTAATAGCACACAATGAATTGCTGTAAAAACGAAACCCAAAGAATGTTGGCGGAATTGCATTTTTTTTTTTAGTTTTAAAAAAAGGTTTTCAATCATCCCATGGATGAATTTAAAGGGATAGTGCAGGTCATACATAGTGATGACCTATCGTCAGGATAAGTCATCAATATATGACCGGGGGAGGGTTCCAACACTAGGCACCCTTTGCCGATCAGCTATTTAAAGAGGAGGCGGGTGCTCCATGTGAGCACTACTTCTCTGAAGTTTTGACAGTGCAGTGTTATGACAAGTACTCGCTCCATTCACATGTAATTACACTACGTCACCACTGCAGAGGAGACGACGCGTTGTGTGATGAACAGGAAGCAGCACTCGCATGGAGCACTGCTTCCTCTTCAAACAGCTGATGGTGGGGGTGTCGGACCACCGCCAATAAGATATTGATGACCTATCCTGATGATGGATCATCAATATGTATGGCCTGCAAAAACCCTAATATAGTACTTGTTGACACTGGATTTACTTGCCCTCTCTTTGTATTGGTTTTAATAGGTGTAAATTTTAAAAACACTAAATGTAATATTTCTAGCACAATTAAATAGCAATGTAACAACCCCTTTAAAATAAGCTATACCCGGTGATAAGTGATTGGGTGCATCCAATGAATGGGAAACTGTAAAAACAATATAAAATATAAAGTTTTAATTTTTAGTAATACTGTACTCAGTAACAACTATTCTAAAAATATTAAAACAATTGTTACATTTAGAAAATTACATCCATGTTTCCATGTTTTAAAGCAAAAAAAAAAAAACTATCTTACATTTAAAAATAGATTGTAAATGATGACACTGAGTGGCTTTAAACATAAACTATAAGATGTCCATAAAGTGTTGAACTGTTTGATGCTATGTGCAGCCAGTATACAGCCTGTAAAGCCATAATGTGGGCAGTTCTGTGTGTGAGCTGTTCTCAGAGGATTGGCTAGTAGCCCACAGCTTTGCTAATGTGCTAAAGCTGACAGACAAGGCAAGGCTTCTCATACAGTGTACAATCACCCAAACACTGTTGCTGTGAATTTGATGAGCCAAATCAAATTAGTTGGGTAGATCACTTAAACCCCTTCACTAACACACCCAAGCAGGATGTCTAATAGCTGCAGAGCACTGATTGGGGGAGGACAACCGCTGATGACAGACCAGTTATCATGCAGCAGTCAGCTATATCTGATTACTAAACAGGACACGTGAAGCCAACAAGTCCTCTTGAGAGATTCAAAGAAGGCATGCTGCCTTGTAACGTTTAATCCTACCATATCCAAACACATCTAGTCTAGTTAGTTCTATGCTATATAAAATACATTTTAGACAGAGGCAATAAATAGTTTTGTATTGTATATGTAACTTTTGTGGAAATATGGATAAGGGTCGGTCTTGGAGATGCCTGTGAGACTCAATCTCAAGACTTTAGAAGAGTATCATTGTATATGTCTGGGCAGGTGGAATTAAAATGTCTCCATATGAACAAATAGTACAACATAACGTTATCACACACACACACACACATTTCAGAAAACTAAACTGTGTTTTCAGGCAAATGTACCTGATACAATCTATAAGAGCCTCATTAACGAGATCTGTGCCCTACTTAAAACCTGCTGGTTGCTGTGGGCCTGCTATATGCCAGTTAGATTAGTGTGCTAGATTATTGTGTGCATATTGTCAATATTCTTGCTTTGTTTACCCAAGTACTCTTTGCTTGTTACTGTGTTTGACTTGCACTGTTTAGTGACTATTCTCCTGACTGAGTCTCTCTACCTTTCTCTCTCTTGGTTCTGACTCTTGGCTTTTTTCATTATTGCTGCTGCATACTGTTTTGACTTTTTGACCCTAGCTAGTACGACTGCTCAGCCTGTCTGATCCCCCTGCCGGCAGCTACCTGGTGGACACAAGATAGGATTACTTACCAACCTCAGATACTGCTCAGGGTTAACTAATTAGGTCCCTTAGTGGGGTCTCCCTTATGGAGGTGGCTATTTCGCTGTAGGCAGGGCCCCTGCAGTTAAAGGATTGTTGCAGGTCAAGTTCACTAGCTCCAGCAGTGGGTGCACAGTTTTCTGGATGGGTTAGCTGTATCCCATTAGTTCCATCACAGAACTGGCCCAAAATAAATTCCTTATTGATCAAATTCAGGCCTAACTCAGCTTGTACAGGACCTTGTAATTTGTTTACAGGTGCAGGAAGCTCAGGCAGCAGCAGTTGTTCCCTCTATACAAGAGCCTATGGATCATCTTGATAAGTTCTCTGGCAACTGTAAATAATTTACCACATTTAGAGAAAGCTGTAAGCTTTTTCAGGCTTAGATCTAGGTGTTCAGGGGCTTAGCAGGTAGGCATAGTTATTTTCTTTCTTTAGGGTGATTCTGAGACCTGGGCATTATCACTGTCTCTTGACTCTCCTAAGCTGGTTTCTTGTGAACATCTGTAACAGACTGTGGGGTGGACCCTCTGTGCCAGCTAACCGTTTTGGCTTTGGGCTATACCTCAGGGCATTTTCCTGGCAGTTCCCTGGTTTTTATCATTTAACTGCCTATACAGGGATCTGGACCTCACTGCAGGGGAGCAACCAGGCCACTACCTCTTGGAATAGAATCAGTGTAGTTGGCAGCTGTCACATGGGGGTCAGAGACACTGGCGCAAAGCATCAAGGGATTAGGCAATACTCATAGTCAGGAACAGGTCAAGGTAAGGGCAAGCAAAGTTTTTGCATATCTGTAAAACTATGCAAGGTCAGGGCAGGCTGCAGAGAGTCAATATGATAACTCAGCAGTAGACAGGGCAGGCAGAAGAGAGTCAATATGATAACTAGGCAGAAGGCAGGGCAGGCAGCAAAGAGTTAGAGTCTATAAACAGCAAGAGTTTAGTACATGGGCAAACTAATACAAAAACACACCTTAAATGGAAGCTAGCAAACTTGGCACCTAAAGTGCCTCAAATACCCAAAAGTGACCAGCCATTGGCTAGCAGAGTTTTGGAACAATTGGACAATGGCCCTTTAAGAGCCGGGAGATGCACGCGTGCCCTAAGGAAGACAGGTAGAGGCCTTGCAGCCTTGTGCTGCCTGCAGCCTCCAATGTGGGACACAGGAGTACAGCAGCCGTTCCAGTTACAGATAGCACGATAGCAGCGGGCACGGAGCGCCACCATGACAACGCCTACTCTTCCCTGACCCTAACTGTGATGCAGTAACGGAGAGCAAAATAATGTCTTCAAGACTGGGTAAATGTCTGGCTGAAGATTACTGCATTTAGGCAGAGGCCCACTGAGTCTAAGTGGTATGACCCAGTCCTCGCTGTCAGTTTCATTGAGGGTTGCCAGAAGCCATCAAGGACACTGTGGTCCATCACCCTCTTCCTGCTACCCTGGAATCGGCCATGTCTCTGGTGATTCGACTAGATGGACGCCTAAGTGAGAATCGTTTTGAGATTTCAACATCCTCCCTTGGCATTCTGTCCTCTTCAGATGATCCCATGCAAATTGAAATCATGCAAATTGCTTGTGATCAGAGAAACCAATGTAGAGAGTATAAACCATGCTTCAACTGTGGGTATTCGGGACATTAGCTCTACTCTGGTCTGAAACGCCAGTTGCTAGAAAACTCCAATGCATAGGTGGGTCAGAGGAAGCCCACCTAGGTATCTTCTTTCTTTCCTCTATAGTTTTTTTTGCCAGTGATGTTGTCCTATAAGAAGTATACTTGTTGTGAAAAGGCATTTATTGACTGTGAGGCTTTGTCTCAAGTTATGATCTGTCCCATGACTTCTGTAATTTCAGAGTTGGTTGGTGCTATACATATACATTACCCACTGCGGTTCTGCTTGGATATCCCTGGTTACGTAAGCACAACCCACTGGTTGACTGGTGTCTTGGTGATACTGTCTATTGGCACCCTGACTTCCATTTCTCCTGTATGTCACTTTCTCTCAGTTTTGTTTTCATCTGCCTCCCTGCCGTGCCCCAATTTCTTACAGTATTTTCAGATGTCTTGGAATGTGACAAGTTGCCAATCCATAGGGAATATGTCTGTCCTATAGATTTGATACCTGGTTCCCATCAACCCAAGAAGTATGTTTTTGATCTGTCAGTTCACGGAGTGGCAGGCTTTGAAACAATATATTGCTGACAGTCTGCGTAAGGGATTCATGAGGCGTCCCTCATCTTCTGTAGAATCTGACTTCTTTTTTGGAGAAAAAAAAGATAGAGGTCTAAGATCATGTGTTTATTATAGGGAACTGAACAAGATTACGGTGAAAAAACTGTATCCTTTGCTATTGATACCAGATTTGTTTAATAACCCAGAGCTACTACCTTGATGCAGATATGGTCTTACAATAAATGGAACACATCATTTAATACACAAGAAGGACATTAAAAATACCTGGTTATGCCTTCTGGTCTGTGTGATGCTCCAGCTGTATTACAGGGGTTTGTAAATTATATTTTCAGGGACTGTATTGACCAGTTTGTGATTGTTTACTTAGATTATAAACTCTCCGGACCAGGTATCTCATGTCTGTCATGCTCAGGCTGTGATGAAGAAATGATGCGATAACTTTGTTTGCCAGACCAAGAAAAATAAGTGTTTCAAGCTCAGGAGGTGCATTTTCTGTAGTGTCTCCTCTTTGCTAAACATTTTAGTATGGATCCTGCCAAGGTGCAGGCCATTGTCGGCCTGGCTACAGCCAAAAACCCATAAAGATTTCCAGAGCTTTCTGGGCTTTGCCAAAAATGTATTGCTTGGTTTTCTAAACTGGAAAAGCCTATAAAAGACCTTTTAATGTCGGTAGCTGGAGTCCAGAAGCTGTTCAGGCATTTGAGTCTCTGTCTTCATTACCATACCTGTTCTGGTCCAGTCAGATCTCCAACAGTCCTTCATAGCTGAAGTAGAGCTTTAGAGGTGGGGTGGTAGCTGTCCTTTCTCAGGATCAATTTAGTCTCATTAACTTATGGCCCGTGCTTTCTTCTCCTGTAGCCAGTTATGATATTAAAAATTTATATTGGCAATTGAGAATTGCTGGCAATTAAATGGGTATTCAAGGAGTATCAACACTTCTTTGAGGGAACAACTTATTGCGTCACTGCAATAATAGGCCATAATAATAGGCTATAAAAAATCAGCTGAATCCCAAAAAAGTGGAATTCACAGAATCCCAAGCAAGCTTTATGGGCCAATTTTTGGTAACTTTCTGGCATGTATCTAATAATGTCAAGGCAGATGTGCTGTCCAGTTGTTTTAGTGCTACATAGCTGAGAATTTTATTTCCTGAAACAATACTTCCTCCAGGTATTGTCATTTCCACCTTGGTGGAAGAGATCAGGGGTACACAATCAACAGTCCTTGAGGCTCTCCCGTCTGGAAAACTAAGCCATAACTACTGATTTGTCCCATAACTACTGGTGGCCCTCTTATAAGCTTAATTTGTAGACCTATGTACTAACCTGTGAGGTGTGTGTGTAACACCCCAGAGTGGTGTTTACCACTCCTGCACCCTGCTACTATCTTTAATGGTCTAACATAAATGTTGTCTGTGTAATTCTGTTCCAGGTTCACCTCAATGTCCATCTATAATCTTGTTATGTAACTGTTTATTACATGTAATTTTACTCATTCACCAGCAGGTGGCAGCAAATATGGCAGAGCTACACTTAGAGAGAATGGAAATTACCATTCCATTCTGCTTCTCCCCCTTTTGGGCAGAAGTGGGCCAGTACAGCTTGCTACCAGAAGGAGGTGTGGCAGTTCTAGATGATTCTGGTTTAGACTCCACATTGCAGCTGACAGGACACTAACCTGTTCCTTGGCCGAAACTAAGTCAGACTAAAGAGTGGAGTGCAGCATAAAGAAGTAATTAAAGTTACTAAGCTAGCCTGTAAGTACAGCAGAGAGAAAGAGATAAAGCAGAGTTGAGTTTGCCTGCCAGTTCATGCTAAAGCCTGCTGGAACCAAGACAAAGCCTAAAACTGTTTAAAGAAACATTTATTAAAGTAAAGCTGGTATTGAACTTCATCTCAAGGTCTGGACTCAAGTTATTCTTTCAGATCCCTCAATTATTCCTCCTTTTTATTTCTTCGGAGCCAAAGCCTGGGGTCCAGTTGTATCCAGGTAGGAGGACTGTGACACACATAAGGAGACATTTAGGCTGCACTACACCGCTTGGCATTCCTACTATACCTGGGTTGCGATATAGGGGCCCTGGAGGGAGGCACACGTTGCATGTGCCTAAGCCAAACTGCCCTGTTTTCAGCCTGCTGAAAAACGACTGTCCTTTCTTGTGACAATCTGTTCCAGGAAACACTTGTCCACGCATTTAATAATGGATCTCCTGGCCTCGGAAAACTAGCCTGAGGTAGACTTGATATTCTTCTCTGCTTACCATCCAGAATCTAATGTTATGTGCAATCAAATACTACTGTAACTGTCTGGAATCACAGCCAGCGAACTCAGAAACTAACAGTCTATCTTAACCACTCTTGTCAGTAGGAAGCTAAGGACAGGTTCTTAGAGGGCCACAAGGCTGGATCACCTTGGTTGCTAGGGTTGCTGCGGAGTAAGGTAGCATAAACTGGTGCAAACTAACTAGAAGTAGATCTACCAGAATGACTAATGTGGAAAGAGTAGTTAACAAGCAGGGTCAGAAGCAGGAGGGATGGATAAAGCAGACAAGGCATTAATACAGAAATGGCTATGGTTAGAATAGCAGTATCAGTAGAAGTCAATCCAGCAGACAAGAGGTTAATCCAGAAAACAAGCTGCAGTCAGTACACAGAGGACTAACGAGGAAGTCCAGAGTCGAGGTACAAAGCACAGAGGTACCCAGCCACAACATATTTATACACAAACATCAGCTGATGTCCATAACTAAATATCAGACTTAGATACCCTGCATAACTATATACCCTGCCTAGAGGTAATCTTGAATTTGAGGCGCAAGGTATTGTGAACTTCAAATGGGTTAGAGGGTCCCAAGGAAAGGGCATAGCCTGACAAGCTCACCTGTTCTGAAGCAGAAAGTCAGAAGGAGGCTTGGCTTGAGAGCCAATCAGTAAGATCAATGCTCTACGTAAATCCTGCTGTGGGACTGTTCAATGCCAGTTATTGTATTTTTAAACTGGCTCTTGTATGTTAGAAAACTCTGTGCACATAGTGAGTATTTTTGTGTTTTTGCTTGTTTACCATGATTACTCTGCCATCTCTTTTCTTGGTACTGTGTTTGACCTCGGACTGTTTAGGGTCTATTCCCCTGCCTTCTTGTTTCTGTAACTTTGTCTTTCTTGGTTCTGTTCACTCCCCCTGCTGGAAATTATAGAGTGAACACAAGACAGGATTTCTTACCACCCACAGGGACTGGTCAGGGTTAACTAGTTAGGTTTCTGTGTGGGATAGCCCCTATCAGTGTGGCTATTCCACTGTCGGCAGGGCCCCTATAGTTATAGGGTTTTCACAGATTAAGCTATCCAGCTCTTGTTGAACTGGGTAGCTAGCTCCAAGTCTGGCAGTGTGCGCAATTTACTGGACAGATTATCTGTACCCCATCAGTTCCATCAGATCCTGACTTTCTCCTGACGCTCCCCCAAGAGCTGATGTCAGGGGAGATAAAGGAAAGTTGGATTTTAACTGCCCAATCCCTTGTTAGTAGTGAGATAGGGAGGATTCTGACAATTGCTTACTCCCCTTGTCATTCACTATCTTAATCCTCTAGTCCATGTCCTAGAATAAGACATGTTCTATTTTTTGCAGAACGGAAGCGCGGACCCGGAAGTGCGGATCCGCAATTCCGGATCCGGGCGGGACATAGTGTGTCCCCATAGAAATGAACGGGTCTGCAATTCCGTTCCGCAAAATGCGGAACAGAATTGCGGACGTGTGAATGGAGCCTAAAGGGGTATTCGCATCTGGGACATTTATGACATATCGCTAGGATTTGCCATAAATATCTGAAAGGTGCGAGTCCCAGAGGTGGGACCTGCACCTATCTCCAGAATAGGGCTCCGGCGTGAAAGGAGAGCAAACCCTGGCTTTATCTAATTTAGGCAGTCCCATAATGATAAATGGATGGGTTGACCGAACTTGCAAGGCTTGCACTCCATTCACTGCTATAGAACTTCCAAAAATAGCTAAGCCCGTTTGTGAATGGAGAGGATGCCATGCATATTCTGTCTGCTATCCATTTACTTCAGGGTCCTGTTCTTCCTAGCAATATGCCATAAAGGTCCAAGATGGGACAACCTCTTTAAGGAAACAATTTAAGAATATTTTGGATTCATTAGCACAGATTAAGATGGTAATTAATTAATTATTATTAGATGACTGATTATTAAGCCATAAAATGGCATTCTTACTAGACCAGAGATTATGTGATTAACTTCTGGAATTAACCAAAGACAGAATGCCCCCCCAAAAAAGCTGATAAGGTAAAAGGATAAATCAGAAATAAACATCGAAGGCCATACACTATATACTATAAATATATACACCTGGTTTATTTTCCCCACACATTAACAGACCAAACTGTGTACTAATAGCTACATGTTCAAAAACATTTTGATGTGCAGGCCCTGTTTTTTAACTCATATGTAATGGTTATGGTTGCATGAAATATAGCTAATAATCCAAAGTTAGTGAAAGCAAATTAGAATAAAATACTTTCTGCCATAAAGCTCTCAATTATAAATATTAAAAAAAATGCTCTAATCTCCCCCCAAAAAGCTTGATTCTGTTTCCACAGTGATAAAGAAAGGGGAAACTTACTAGACTGCATTGTGCGCTCTTTAACATCCGATGTCCAAGCACCTTGACCTTCATTAGAACGTGCAGCAAGGCGAAATATATACTCTGTGTTGGGTTTTAGGCCTTCTACTAAATACGATGTTGCAGGATCAAATGTCTTTCTGATCTGTTAAAAAATATGGTATCAGCACATCATTATTCTCTATTAAAGTACTCTGATGGTGAAAGTAAGGCACATAAGGCAGAATATGACACACTGCATATTTCTCAATCTGTATAAACAGCATAGTCATAAAACAGTTATGTTATTACACTGATTTTAAAGTCATATATATTTTAAGTCACATAAGTGCAAAAATATAACTTTTTAAGGGTGTAACCAACAACTTTCTTTTTAACAAATATTTACATAAACATAAATAACAAAAATATGTCCTATAATGTACGAGTTACACAGGCCTATTACGTAGAATAATATAGATCAAGGCTTAACAATGCTTCACCGGCATTGTGGTTATTACAGGGCTTTTAGCAGGAGTGGCATTTTTACTAGTGACTGACCACTGAATAATCATCCTCTGTACAGATCTTCACTATATGCTCAAAGATTAATAATTTAATGATCAGGACTGGCAGCTCATACTGTAGGTCACTTTACATGCCAGAGCGAACAGTTCTTGACCATGGAGGAGGTGAGAGCTGTTGCTTTTTGTTACTTATTATGACCTGTGGCTGTCACTATTATCAAAGCTGTGGCTGTTACTATTATCAGAGCTTTGGCTGTCACTATCATCAGAGCTGTGGCTGTCACTATTATCAGAGCTGTGGCTGTCACTATTATCAGAGCTGTGGCTGTCACTGTTAGAAGAGCTGTGGCTGTCACTATTATGAGAGCTGTGGCTGTCACTATTATCAGAGCTGTATCTGTCACTGTTACAAGAGCTGTGTCTGTCACTGTTATCAGTGCTTTTGCTGTCAATTTTATCAGAGCTGTGGCTGTCACTGTTATCAGAGCTGTGGCTGTCACTGTTATCAGAGCTGTGGCTGTCACTGTTATCAGTGCTTTTGCTGTCACTTTTATCATAGCTGTGGCTGTCACTGTTATAAGAGCTGTGTCTGTCACTATTATCAGAGCTGTGTCTGATAGCATTGTGTATATAAGTGTGCATAAAGACATAACTGTCATTCACTGATAACACCTCCCTCCTGTACCGATAGCTCTTCACAAGCCTGTAGATGTAAATGTAAAAATTACAAGTTTTACTGAATCTTTTCCCCAAAAAGTATATATATCAATCTATTCAGTTTCTCCTGCTCTATAACATGGTGCTTTCAGATTGCATAGCATTTTCTCTTTAAATTGACATCTAAAGCCCCCATAACAATAATAGTCATATACAGCCCTAATAGGGACAACAAAAACCCACCTTAAAAGTGATAGCCACAGCTCTGATAACAAAGACAGCCACAGCTTTAAGTAAGACTTTGGCCGCCTCTGTTGTCGAGGTTATTACTGCTATGGGAACAATCTTCCTGTAACTAGTAAGTTCTGTCTTGTGACACTATGCAAACATTACACTATGCTACTGTTATGGGAGGAGACTTTTCACTGTTTTCACTGTTATGGGATGTGGCTGTGCTATGGAGCATGCTGCCTGTCACTGTTAACTGTGAAGACTGTAAAAAATGGCACTTCCACCTCAAAAGTAATGAATGTATTAGTTTAAAATTCTGAGCCTACATTTTTCAAAAAGGTAATACAAGTATCACAGAAATCCTCCTTAAATTCAGTTGCCTGTATCACCTTGTGCACCTGATCTCAGAGCAGTGCTCAGTGGATCATATGTATAGCACAAGATTCAACATCCACAACGTGTAGAAGAACCACCACAACACTCACTGATGCATGTACACATTCCTTTATTGAGACATAGTCACACTGTGTGGAGGAACAAGCCTACATCTGCCTCGTGTGCTTCCAAGCTTTGTCAAAACCTCTGCAAAGGTAGAGGCCTTGACAAAATGTGGGGGCATGCAAAACAGCCATAGGCTTGTTCTTCCACACATGGTGAACATGTCTCAAGAAAGGAGTTTGTACCTTCATTGGTAAGTGCTGTGGAGCTTCTTCTATATATATGGGCAGCATGGTGGCTCAGTGTCAACATCTGCATGGAGTTTGTATGTTCTCCCAGTGTTTTTGTGGGTTTCCTCTGGGTACTCCAATTTCCACCCACACTCCAACAGCGGGATGCTAATGTCTGTAAAGCCCTGTGGAATATAGCAGCGCTAAACAAGTGCATAAAATAAAAATTTTGTTGAATCTAAGCCTAACTGCTGCACCGGTAGTTGATGTGATATTAAAATATAAATTCACAGACATTTTTGCCTCCACATACTGTATGAATAGTCAGGCACCTAACTGTATAAAAGGATCGGAGCACAAGGGAAAACGAGTTGGTTTAAGCAACCCCTATTTACAACACAAATAGAAACCGCAAGTTCCACAGGCTCAGAAGCTCCACCTAAAAAACAGGGCAGAAGCCACAGGGACTCACCATCACACAAAAGGTAAGGAAAGGTTTTCCTTTGCAGTCTTACATTCAATCTACTCCATTCACTTCAGAGCTTATCAGCACAGGTGTTCTTTCATAGGAAACCCACGGAACCATCGGAGGCACAGCCACAAATCCAAGCAAGCCTAATGCTGAATGTAGAACTCCCTTGGAATTTTCACACTATGCGGCAGAGACGCAACTCCGGACAAGTCAGACACTAGATACAATGAATCATAACAGGGTGCAGACTGATGGGCTTAATCCATACAAAAATTAAAGAAATACCAGCTGTACAAACCTCCCGACCCAAGGTTTCGCCAACTCTCAGCTTAGCAGTCTGCATTTATCATGCTTCATTCTATCTAGTGTCTGACTCATCCGGACTTGCGTCTCTGCCGCATAGTGTGGACATTCCAAGGGAGTTCTACATTCAGCATTAGGCTTGCTTGGATTTGCGGCTCTGCCTTTGATGTGGGTTTCCTATGAAAGAACACCTGTGCTGATAAGCTGTGAAGTGAATGGAGTAAATAAGATTGAATATAAGACTGCAAAGGAGACCTTTCCCTAACGTTTTATTAATTTTGGGTGTTGGTAGGTCTCTGTGGCTTCTGCTCTGTTTTTTTAGGTGGAACTTCTGAGTGAGTGGAACGTGTGTTTTCATTTCTTTGCCTCCAGTTTGCTTGGGATTTTTTTTCATAATCCACTTTCTAATAGGAAGTTGCAGCTGCAGATGTATCTGATTGGAAGGGGGTGTCAATAGTGTTCATGTATGCCATGTTCTGACAAGCATTTTAAAAAATGCTCACTTGGCTGGCCAGATTTCATAGGACTGATCAAAAATTTCTATTTACCAGGAGCATATGTAGTGCCATGTCTATGCTTTACACTTTGTCTCCACCTCCATAGCTCATTACTGCATTATTACTTAATTTAGTATATTTAAAAAAAATTAGCAGTATGTGGGAAGATCATAAACTCAAAACGCATATTACCTTAACTATTACAAAGTATTCTTCACAATATATATTGTAATACAACTCCATATGTAATGGAAGAATATAAAGACTTACCTCACTTCCTCGCTCTCCTTCTTTGTAACAAACCTCATACTTCACAATGCTGTCCTGCCGAGGGGGGCTCCATGTCAGGCTAATGCTGGTTTCTGACTTAGCTTCAGCTCTAAAATTCATAGGCTGGCCAGGGACTGTATGAAATGTCATTATAAAAAAAAATATCAAATCATAAATTTACATTTTGCTATATTACTACAATCACCTTGAAATCAAAACTACTGTTATAGATAAAATGTACATTTTGATAATTTTTTTTTAATATATGCTAGTTGATATGGGGGACACTTCCTGGTATGGATGTCAAAACTGTGCACTCCCCACTCAGATGTCAGGAGACTGGGCAGCTGGATTTTAACTTACTACTAAGAATAATACTTGGTGTAATCTATTGACCCCCCACCGCAAACTAAATGAGGAGAAAGAATTTTAGCTGTATAACCAAATAGAATGGGCTGCACAGGCTGGTACACTGGTCATAATGGGAGATTTTAACCTGCCATATATTGACTGGGGTCAAGATTCTGCTTCAAGGGGGAGAAAATTCCTCACCTTGCTGCAAGACCGCTTATGGGACACTTTGTAGAAGATCCCACTAGGGGTGATGCTCTGCTGGACCTGGTAAATCTTAATGATGCAGAGCTTGTTGGAAATGTTACTGTTTGAGAAACACTAGGTAATAGTAATGACGGTTTAAGCATATTCCCCCTGAACTATAAAAAGCAAACTCTGACTGAGAGGGCAAAAACACAATAAAAAAAGGCAGTTTCCCCGGGTTGAGGGCAGCAGTTTAGGGCATGTACTGGGAACAGCTGTTGCGTTGTGGGTAATTAAATGGCAAAATTTATTCCTGTAGGTAACAAGTATAAATGGCTCAAATTCAGCTATAGCCATTGAAATTTACAAAGGGCTTAATAAAATACGTAAAAAAGAGACAGAATCAGCAAAATGTATGGCAATTGGCAAAGGACAGCATAGCAAATCCCCAAAAATTATTTAAAAATATAAATGCTAAATGCAGGTAGGTCCTCTAAATAATGGTAAAGGGGAAAAGGCAGAGTTACTAAATGTTTTTTGTTTGGTTTCTTAGCTCTGTGTATACAAAAGGACCTGCTATTGGTGGTGCCAGGGCTGTTAGTACATCCAGTATTATACTAAAGTGGATAACTATAGATATGGTCCAAGCCAAGTTAAATAAGGTATATGTTAACAAGACTCCAGGTCCAGATGGATTAAACCCAAGAGTTCCTAAAGAACTTAGTTCAGTTATTACTGTGCCCCTGTTCATAATTTGTTTTTCTAGCAACTGGTTCAGTGCCAAGTGACTGGCGCAAGGCAAATATGGTGACCATGATCAAAAAAGGGCTCTAGGTCTTCTACAGGTAATTATAGACCAGTAAGCTTAAAGAGGACCTATCACCAAAAATGCAATGCAATCTGAAAGCAACATGTTATAGAGCAGGAGAAGCTGAACAGATGGTTATATAGTTTTGTGGGAAAAGATTCTGTAAAACTTGTAATTTTTACATTTACATCTGCAGCCCTGTAAAGTGCTATCAGTACAAGGAGGAGGTGTTATCAGTGACTGACAGCTATCTCTCTATGTACACTTATGCACATAATGCCATAGGTCACCAGTAACTCCTCCCATCTGTACCGATGCTGCTCACAGAATGTAGAAAAGAGCAGAGATATAAATCTATAAATTACAGGTTTTACTGAATCTTTTCCTGCAAAAATATATATCAATCTGCTAAGCTTCTCCTGCTCTAGAACATAGTGCTGTCAAATTGCATACCATTTTTGGTGATAGGTCTGCCTTAACTTCTGTGTAAGTGTGTAGTGTGGATTTTGCAAAGGCATTTGATACTGTGCCTCAGAGAAGTTTAATAGATAAAGTAAGATCTGAAGGACTGTGTCCAGATAGATGTGGTAAATGATTCTTATTCTGACTGATCCATGGTTAAAAGTGGTGTGCCGCAATGGCACACAATTATTTAACCTCATATTTATCAGATAAAGTATGGTATTAGTTTATATACAGAGTTTAAATTTAGTACCTTGAGAGTGCTGTTATGTTCTGTGTTTTTCTCTTAAATTATACACATTTAAATCCATGTATCTATTTTTCATATAGTGCAGAATATGATTATAATTTTGGTGTTTTTATTTTTTTTTCTTCGTAGTGCATACATGAAGGTGTGGCCATCTCCAAGTCTGAATTCACACCCATCATCTCATTCATTCCACATGTGCTTTTAATTAGTGCGATACAATGATAATAGTGAGTTTGCTCTTCCTCTCATTGGATGCCTAATAGCACACAGAGGTAGCAATTGTAATAACACAGTATGTTTGTGGGGTCTGCTCTCCTGAATGCCCACTGGCATAGAGATAGGTATTAAACAGAGGGCTCCCACCCAGACTGAGGTCACCTTGCCGTGGTGAGTGGGCACAGATTTTAATCACAATATCTTTGCTAATGCCTCATATTTGTCATATCAAATATGGTATTAGTTTATATAAAGACTTTGCATTTAGTGCCTTAAGTTTTATATTCTGTGTTTTTCTCTTTAATTATAACCATTTACATCGATGTATCTATTTATAATATCATGCAGGGTATGTTTATCATTTTTGAGTGTTTTTTTGTCTTTGCAGTACATTCTTGGCTGCCTCTAAGTCTGAATGCACTCCTATCATCCCATCCATTCCACAAGTGTTTTTAATCAAGGTGATACATATAGCTGAGTTTTCTCTTCCTAGATGCCTGATAGCACACAGAGGTAACAATTGTAGCACAGCGTATGTGTGGAGTCTGCTCTCCTAAATTTAGATCCCCACTGAAATGGAGATAGGTAGAGTAGGTTTCCGCATGGACTGAGGTAACCTTGATGTGGTGGATGAGCACAGAATATTTTTTAATCATAATACTGTATATTTTCTGAGAACCATTTATCATTCGAAATGTATTAGTTTATATAGAAAAAAGAAAGAGCAGCAGCAGCACAGCAGTTGTGAAGAACGTGTGCAATCCCTCATGAACTGTAGGCAACAGAGTTCATACTGTAGATAATCTACAAAAGGCAAATAATGAGACAGCACTCCAACGTGGAACAAGGGTGTCGGACACGATTATTACCCCCTGCTACAGGGGTAATAAACGGGTCCGACACCATTTATCCACATTGGAGCGCTGCCTCATTATTTAGTTTATATATAGAACGTAGGGGAACGTAGGGGGAACGTAGCCAAACTTATGCATTCTGAACGAATCCTTATCCATTCAGAATGCATTGGGGCTAAACTGATCCGTTTTGGGCCGCTTGTGAGAGCCCTGAAACGGATCTCCCAAGCGGACCCAGAAACGGCAGTGTGAAAGTAGCCTAAGAGGGGACATGATTAACATGTACAAATATATAAATCGCCCGTACAAGTAATATGATGAAAAGCTGTTCCATGAGAAAAAAGACAGGGTGCACTGCTTCTGCATAGAGAAGAATAGGTACAGTCTCCAGAGATCACAAGACTTCTTCCCTATATGAACTGTGAATCTATGGAATAGTCTATCACAGGACATGGTCACAGCAGTAACAGTGGATGGTTTTAAAAAAGGGCTTAGATTAATACAACATTAAATAAATCATTAATGCTTATTTAAATGTGTAGAAGTCAGGTTCTGACTCCTCTTTCCTAAAATTCACATCCCATCCCTTGGTTGAACTTGATGGACGTGTGTCTTTTTTCAACTGTGCTGACTATGTAACGGCCTGTTCCAAGCTGAGTGTACAGGTGTATGGCAGATTTGGTAGGGATAACTCTCAGACTCTAAGAGGCCTCTTTCACACTTGCGTTCTGAGGATCCGGCGGGCACTTCCGTCCCGCCGGATCCGTCAGAACGCAAGTCGCCTGAAAGCATTAGAAGACTGATCAGGATCCTGATCAGTCTTCGAAATGCTTTGAGGTTACCATGGCAGCCAGGACGCTATAAAAGTCCTGGTTGCCATAGTAGTAGTGGGGAGCGGGGGAGCAGTATACTTACAGTCCGTGCGGCTCCCGGGGCGCTCCAGAATGACGTCAGAGCGCCCCATGCGCATGGATCACGTGATCCATGTGATCACGTCATCCATGCGCGTGGGGTGCCCTGACGTCACTCTGGAGCGCCACGGGAGCCGCACGGACTAAGTATACTGCTCTCCCGCTCCCCACTACACTTTACCATGGCAAACAGGACTTTAGCGTCCTGGCTGCCATGGTAACCATTCTGAAAAAGCTAAATGTCGGATCCGGGGATGCGCCGAAACGACGTTTAGCTTAAGGCCGGATCCGGATTAATGCCTTTCATTGGGCATTAATTCCGGATCTGGCCTTGCGGCAAGTGTTCAGGATTTTTGGCCGGAGCAAAAAGCGCAGCATGCTGCGGTATTTTCTCCGGCCAAAAAACGTTCCGGTCCTGAACTGAAGACATCCTGATGCATCCTGAACGGATTTCTCTCCATTCAGAATGCATTGGGATGATCCTGATCAGGATTCTTCCGGCATAGAGCCCCGACGACGGAACAAGTGGTTGACAGTGATAAGGAAAATGATCATATATGACTTTGCTAACATTCAATTGCCAATATTATATCCAAGGACGGACTGGGAAAAAAGTGGCCCTGGAAAAAATACTAAAAGTAGCCCTGTTTTGTAGTTGGGTCCAAATTGATGAAAGGCAAGGCCAGCAATACCATATTGTGGCACATTATACTACCCCAACAGAGTCAAATACCATAGTCCATCACAAAAAACTGTCAGCAGCACAAAATACATCCCCAAATCCTTCCACTGGCCGGCTGTGAGGAGGGCCCAGGTGGCCCACTGGGCATCAGCCCCCCAGGAAATTTCCCTGTAAGGTCTTTGGCCAATCCACCCCTGATTATATTATATTCTATGCAATACCTTTGACATAAAAAAAAGATGGCTTTCACAAATCTAGATATGCTAGAAAGGAATTTGTCATGTGACATCCACTGCTCCCCCCTGACGAAGCAGGGAAGCTGAGGAAATTCAATCTCACGGTTAAAATATTAGAGACAGTAATGGTGTTTCAGACAACATATTCTTGCAGTTAATAGCATGCTAACTCTTACTATTACTGAGAATGGCTAATTGGCCAAAATAAATGTCCGATAAGCCCCTTGCTTTAGGCAATGAGACAGGCCACTTGACCATCTCTCCATTTGGGGACTTTTTATGTGCACACTTCCTACTCATCTTTATTTTCTTAATCTCTTTACTACGTTTGTAAACCTCTTATCCTTATCCTAAATAAACTTTCCTAAAACTTTGTTCTCTGTGAGACAAGAGGCCATTATTTGAAGAAGCACCAGAGCTCTTTATCAGATGGTGAAGAATTGGCAGAGACGTCCAGCATTCTCTAGCCCCAGTGCACGCAACCCTAATGAGAGGGTCTATGGGACAGGCTAAGCCGCACAGATGAGATTTCTTACAAGTCTCTCCTTCTCTGTGGGTATTGCTTCTAGGGACTTAGGCTAAAAGAGACATTTCCGATCTCTCTCTCTCTCTCATAGGCGACTCTTTTTCTTTCCTTATAATTGTTAATTGCTCGTGGCTCTGTTCCTGAGATGTCAGTGACCACTACAGCCCCATAGTGTGCTAACTTCCTTTTAACCTCCAGTCCCTTATGCCAAGGCTTTGAAGAACAGTGGCTGTATGATACTAAAGATGAGGAGGTGTTTGTGGACTGCATCCAGTCATGCAAAAGGGAAACTCAAAACAAGTCCAGTATAATGCCCAGCAGATAAAACTAAGATAGGGGAAACTAAATGATTTCGATATTGATGATGTCAATATTTCCCCTCTCTGAATATGGTGTAGATGATATGACCCTTTAAATTTTTGAAAATTAGTTACCTTTCCTTTGCCTGGTCGATACAAGGGCAGTGTGAATAGCATAATGGAGTGGCTTGCCTTCCATCCCTCCCATAAGATACATACATATGCTTGTAGTTGGTTTGGATACCAAGGAGACACTACTTGGTTAAACAAAGACGCTGCCAATAGAAACTGGTTCCCTTAGTGCACAGGTAGCATCCCTTCTTAGTGATGCAGTTCCATGCAATTTAATGGGTAGAGAACTTCTGTATAACTTAAATAATCACATTGAACGCTTGAAGTAATCTGATTGAAAATTGCTCACTTATGTACAAAAGTATTTGAGGATTTTCACCGGATATCAAGTAAACCTCAGCAGAGATGAAGAAGTAAGATAAGCACATCATATCCAAAAACTACACCTCATAACCTGGTCGCATGACGCATCTGTCTACAGTTCCACTGTGCCAGTAATGTTGCCCCACTGAGGCCACAGCGTCCATGAGACCAAGCCACCAGCAGGACTTCAGACGTGTGTGTTTTTTTAGATGGGTACACAGTAGTTGCACTGGGGTTTTTGGCTCCTAGACCGTAACACCACTTTAAGACAAAAGATGTGCTTAATGTATGATGAGACTTATATCTACTCATTAATTAATTGCATCTCCTTTCAGTCCGTGTGCTTAGATTGAAATCTACTCCAATTGGTAGCTGGAATAGGTTTCAATTGGCACTTACGCTGAGTGAATTTGCCGTTGTCGATGATCCTGCCTACACCATGCTCCTGCATCTCCCCCAAAACTCCCCTTTTTAACCGTTTCATGACCGGGCCCAAAAAAGGCCTGAATGTCCAGGCAACTTTTTGTGATTTTGTGCACATAGTGGTTTACTGACTCTAGCTTTTTTATTTGTTTGACTACCAAAATAGTTTTTACAAATTTTTCTTTTACTTGACACTTAGGACTTTTTATTAGAATGTTTTTTAGAGATTTGTTTTCCTTTTTCTAGGTTTAATTTGGCGGAAAACCGGCTCCTTATTATTAAAAAGTATATATTTTTTAATTATAGCTTTTTATTTCTTAAATATTGAAACTGACACAAAAATAAATGACATGTATAAGTTTGAGGGAACAGGGCGTCTAGGGTGACTTTTTTATATCTTTTAATTTTTTTAACTTATATTTTAATTTATTTTTGGCACATAATATGTCACTCAGGAGGTCATTAAAAGACCTCTGGAGGACACTGCCTTTTTTTCACTGTAACTGGGGCATCCACAGGACATGCTATCTGCACGGGGTATATATCCAGTGGGCAGTCGGGAAGGGGTTAAAAAAGTAGCAATGGCATTTAAAAAGTTGCAAGCTACAGTTTCTGGCTTAGAGGGGCATAGTAAATGACCCTCAATATATTTATAAGTTCAGCTAAAATGATGAAACAGTGACAAAGCTGTACAGAGACGAATCTCCGTACAGCATCAAAACGAAGTTTGGAGTGAAGTGACTTCGGATCTATGATCTGAAGCTTGCTTCTAGAGATGAGCGAATTTCTCAAAAATTCGATTCGGCCGATTCGCCAAATTTTTGGGAAAAAATTTGGTTCAATCCGAATTCATTTGTGGCGAATTGCGTTAAAAACAGCTATTTCCTGGCTGCAGAGAGCCTTTATAGTAGTGTAGAACACTGTGCCTTGCAGTAACACGCATAGGGAGTCTGCTGTGGTAGTGATACAATACTGTGAGTCAGTATGACATGTAGAAGACAGGCGTTGCTCTTAGAATCACTGCACACTTTACTTATTTGGGCAGTTACAGGGTTACTCAAGTTTGAACTCAGCCTTACAGGTCAATGTTAGCGTCAAGAAGAAGCGCACTTCTTTTACACCTTCGTCAGCTGATTCCACATAGATGTCTACAGAACATGTTCTATTAAATGCTTATACAAGTAGAGCCCCCCCAACAGAGTGGAGTGGGTGTCAGCAGTAAGTTTGTGTTGACGTCACTGATTATTTTGCCCTTCCTCTTGATCCGTCAGAACAATAACTCCCAAAAAACTGTCTGTGGAGCATCCACCTTCACTCGGTCAGCATTTGGTCAGTAATCCATCAGTATTGCTAAAGCCAAAAAAAAACAGGAGTGGATCCAAAACAGAGATGACACATGAAGGAAATATTTGTATGTCTTCTGTGTTTTGTACCCACTCCTACTTTTGGCTACCAAATCAAAAGCCAATTCTGATGCAAATTAGGGACCATTTTATGCAGGTTTTACAGCTGTTACATAGACAGGATCCGTTGTGCGTCTCATTCTTCCTTCCTTCTGACAGATCAGAAGAAGAATCAAATAAATGATGATGCCAGCCAGGCTGAAAGGCAAAAAAAGTGGCCCAGTCATGAGGTGGGGAGGGTGGGAACAGCATGAGAAGTCCACAGAGTGGCTCTATGACATAGTGGTGAGGTGGAAGCAGCAGGAGGAGACAACAGAGTGGCCCAATGACATAGTGGTGAGGTGGAAGCAGCATGAGAAGTCAACAGAGCGGCCCTATGACATAGTGTGGAGGTAGCGGCAGTAGCAGAATCCGGAGGATGTCACAGAGTGGCACAAGGACAGTGTGGACGTGGCAGCAGCAGCATCAGGAGGCCACAGAGTGGCACAATGACAGTGTGGACGTGGCAGCAGCATCAGGAGGAGGCCACAGGATGGCACAATGACAGTGTGGAGGTGGCGGCAGCAGCATCAGAAAGAGGCCACAGGGTGGCGCAATGACATAGTGGTGAGGTGGAAGCAGCAGGAGGAGACAACAGAGTGGCCCAATGACATAGTGGTGAGGTGGAAGCAGCATGAGAAGTCAACAGAGCGGCCCTATGACATAGTGTGGAGGTAGCGGCAGTAGCAGAATCCGGAGGATGCCACAGAGTGGCACAAGGACAGTGTGGACGTGGCAGCAGCAGCATCAGGAGGCCACAGAGTGGCACAATGACAGTGTGGACGTGGCAGCAGCATCAGGAGGAGGCCACAGGATGGCACAATGACAGTGTGGAGGTGGCAGCGGCAGCACCAGGAGGCCACAGAGTGGCAAGGTGACATAGTGTTGAGGAAGCAGCAGCATCAGGAGACCACAGAATGGCAAGGCGACATACTGTGGGGGTGGCAGCAGCATCAGGAGACCACAGAGGGGCACAATGACAGAGTGTGGTGGGGGAAGCAGCAGCATCAGGAGGAGGCCACAGGGTGGCACAATGACAGTGTGGAGGTGGCAGCAGCAGCATGAGGAGGCCACAGAGTGGCACAATGACAGATTGTGGAGGTGGTGGCAGCAGCATCAGGAGGAGGCCACAGGGTGGCAAGGTGACAGTGTTGAGGTAGCAGCAGCATCAGGAGACCACAGAATGGCAAGTTGACATAGTGTGGAGGTGGCAGCAGCATCAGAAAACCACAGAGTAGCAAGGTGACATAGTGTGGAGGTGACAGCAGCATCGGGAGACCACAGAGTGACCCGGTGACAGAGTGGGGAGGTGGATGGCAATACCAGTACCAGCTCAAGATGGTGGGTGAAAGAAGGAGCACTTGGCATCAGATGTGTGGCATCAGGCGGGTGGCTGAGGTAGATAGCCAGAAGAAACCATTCTCTTTTGTCAAATTGTTGGTGTGGCACCATGTATGATCTAGTCTGATGTATCAGCCATTGGTGGGTAGAAATCCTGGCTGATCCACGCCTGATTCATCTTGACAAAGGTCAGTCTCTCCACAATTTGGGTGGACAGGCAAGTTCTTCCTGGGGTAACTATTGCCCCTGCCGCACTAAACACCCGCTCTAATGCCACAGTACTGGCTGGGCAGGACAGCTTTTCCAGGGCAAACTCTGCTAGTTGCGGCCACAAATCCAGTTCGGCTAGTCCAGTGGATCTTCAATGTGGGGTTGCAGGATGCAGTCCAAGTATGCCACCACCTGCTGGTTCAGGTCCTGCTCCAGGTCTACCTGCTGCAGGTGAGTAGTTTCTTCACTATGCGGGTGAAGAAAGCTACTCATCAGTGACTGTAGACTCAGGCTGTTGCTGATGGAGCTGGTACTGCTCCTGCCACCCCACCCCTCCACAGCAGCCATGGCAGTAGAACGTGAGTGCAGAGGGCCCCCCCCAGTCAGATCTGCGAGAGTAAGGACGATGGCGCAAATAGGCAGCGTTCAACTGACTACATAGGATGTCTCTATAGTAGTTCAGTTTGTCCTCCCTCTCAGCGGGTGTAAATAAGGCCCCCATTTTGGACCAGTAGTGAGGGTCCAACAAGGTGGAAAGTCAGAAGTCATCCCTCTGCCAAATGGTGACAATTCGGCTATCACTTCGCAAGCAAGTGAGCATGCATCGGGCCATTTGTGCAAGTGACTCGGAGGGACTCCCTGTCTCCATCTCCACTGCATACTGCCCGGTGTGTCTGGGTCCTCTGCCTAGTCTTCCTCATCACCCTGTAGCTCCTTTGGCTGCTCCTGCTCCTCCTCTCCTGTTACCGGTTTACAAAAACCACCCAATTTCCTCCTCTTCCTCCTCCAGTTCAGCCTCCCACAGAGCTCATGTGGCCGTGAGATCTAGTCGCCACGTCTCCAGTCCCCTGACCAGCCAGATTTACCAGCATCCGTTCCAGGACATGAAGCAGTGGAATAACGTTGTTCATCCCGTAGTCCTGATGAGTGACAAATAACGGGCCTCCTCAAAGGGCCTGAGCAAACGGCAGGTGTCACGCATGAGCTGCCACTGGCTGACATTGAAGTTACACAGGGGAGTACTCCTGTCCGCTTGAATCATCAAGAAATGGTTTATGGCCTTTCTCTGTTCGTATAGTCGGTCCAACATATGGAGGGTGGAATTTCAACGGGTGGAAACGTCGCATATCAGCCTATGTTGGGGGATGCCATTTTGCTGCTGCAGCTCAAGGAGGGTGTGCTTTGAGGTGTACGAGTGGCTGAAGTGCATGCAAAGTTTTCTGGCCATTTTTAGGATGTCTTGCAGATGGGTGGAAGACTTCAGAAACCGCTTGACAACCAGATTGAACACGTGTGCCATGCAAAGTGCATGGCTCAGCCCTGCTTGACGCAGCGCTGGCACCATGTTCTTCCCTTTGCTGGTCACCGTGGTTCGGATTCTGAGTTGTCGCAGAGAAAGCCATGATTCAATTTCTTGATGAAGGACAGGGAGCAATTCCTCCCCTGTGTGACTCGGTTCGCCCAGGCAAACGAGGTGCAGAACAACGTGACACCGCCGTGCCCTGCACATGTGGTATGCTGCAGGGGCACTGTGAATTGTCCCAGCAGTGGAGGCTGAGGACACAGTGGAGGATGAGGGGGAGGATGGAGGATGGACATTGTTGCAGGACAAACGGCATGAGAACGTGGAGGCAAAGGCAGCGTCACCTAGCCAAGTTGCTGGTGTGACTGTGCAGGAACCACATTCACCCACACGGTCCTACTGTGCACTTTGGCAGACACACACAGGCTCAAGGACTGGCCCACCTTCTGTTCTACATATGTGTGCAGGGCTGGTACTGCCTTTTTGGCAAAGAAATGACGGCTTAGGGCTCTTCACCTCGGCTCGGCACAAGCTATCAGTACTTTGAAAGTTGTAGAGTTCACCACTTGTAAAGGGACTGCAGCACCAGCAACTTGGCATATTCAGCTTCTGAGCCATTGGATGAGTGCACACATACTGTTGTCTCTTGGCAATTGCTTCGGTGATCGATTGCTGATGGAATGACTGAAGAGGAGTGTCTTCTAGTAGCTCGTCCTCGCTGTATAGTGGAGCTGAGCCCACAGCATATAATACTTGTCTGGCTGAGGTAACAGAAAAGGACAGAGGCAGGTTGAGGACAGGTGAGGGCACTGGGCCTGCTCCCGGGCCATGCCAACTAAGGGTTGTGTCTGACGAACCCACTGACTCCTGACTGGGGGTGTCTGATTTCACTTGGGCCGAAGCGGATGACCGAGTCAACCATTTCAGAACCTCTGGTTGATGGTCAAGACACGCCCACTAGATGACACCTGGAGTTCAGGCCTTTCGCTGCGACTCTTGCTGCCACGCCCCCTTACTCTGCTGTGACCTATGCCTGTGCCAGAAACATTTAGGCCTCTGCTACTCCCCTGTGCAGGACCTGGCACTTCTCTGACATACTGTTAGATCAAATAAATAAATAAAAAGGAAATTAAAACACCCCAAAAAAGTCTGGAATTTTCTCACTTCACCACACAATGGCTAATAAGGGCTTTAAAACATATAACTGCACTGCTGGACGGCAAATAATATTAATTTTTTTTCTCCACTAATACACCCCAAAGAAGACTTTACAACATATAACTGCACCACTGAATGGCAAATGGGCCCTTACTTTTTTCCACTTATACACGCCACAAAAAGCTTTAGAACATATAACTGCACCGCTGAACGGAAAATAAATTTTTTTTTTGCCACTAATACACGCCAAAAAGGGCTTTAGAACATATAACTGCACCGCTGAATGGCAAATATATATTTTTTTGCCACTAATACACGCTAAAAAGGGTTTTAGAACATATAACTGCACCGCTGAACTGCAAATATATATTTTTTTGCCACTAATACAAACCAAAAAGGGATGCAATTTTCTCACTTCACCACACAAAGGCAAATACTTTTTTTGTGCCACTAATACACGCCAAAAAGGGATTTAGAAAATATAACTGCACCGCTGAACGGCAAATAATATATATTTTTGTGCCACTAATACATGCCAAAAAGGGCCTTAGAACAGATAACTGCACCACTGAACGGCAAATAGGCCCTTTTTTCCCCCACTTATACACTCCACAAAAGGCTTTAGAACATATAGCTGCACCACTGAACGGTATATAATATATATTTTTGGGCCACTAATACACGCCAAAAAGGGCTTTAGAACATATAACTGCACCGCTGAACAGCAAATAATATTTATTTATTTGTAACTAATACACGCCAAAAAGGACTGTAATTTTCTCACTTCACCACACAATGGCTAATAAGCCCTTTTTTTACCACTAATACAAGCCAAAAATGCTTTAGAACATATAACTGCACAGCACAAGGGCAAATAAGACGTATAAATATTCCTTGTAATAATAATAATAATAATAATAATAATAATAATAGGATTGTTCCTATTACCCTGTTCTGCTTCAATACTGTGGAATGATTCCTCCCTATGCTTTCCCTGAACTTCCATACAGCAAAATAAAAGTTTTAAAGTCTTTTCTACCACTGTCCCTAACCCCTGCTTACATCTCTCCCTGCACTAAGTACACTCGAAAATGGCTGAATCCAAAATGGCTGAGGCCAATAATAGGGCTGTGACATCACAGGGCTGGCTGGCTGCATGCATGGCATTGTGGGTGATCGCTCGTTCCCAGAGTTCCTTGCTCCATGTCCTAACACGTGCAGCAGCCATTTAGGAAAAAATTTGAGTTGTTATCACGAAGCGTGAGGACATTTGGATTCGGTGCGAATCAAATTTTTCCTGAAATTCGGATTGAATTCCACATCGTCAATTTCGATTCACTCATCTCTACTCGCTTCGCTCATCCCTAAAGATCACCATAAAAAGAAAAAGTATCCCCTGCCACTGATTTCTGAACATTTTAAGAGGATCAATGGGACTAAGGTCTTCACCAGATCTCCGGGGTGCCTACAATCTGTATTTGTGAGGGTGATGAATGAAAAAACACCCATGATGGCCATTACAAAATATCTCGCCATGCTCTTTAGCATCAAGAAAAGCCCCAGCTGTGCTCCAGGAGTTTGTTGACGATATCTTTTGTGATCTGCTCTATCCTGATCTACTTGCCTGACTTGATGTCACACCAGAGACATGTTCTTGCTGTCCTACAGTGTCTGTGAAAGAATGGGCTCTAGAAGTGTCTTTTCTTCTCTTCCTTTTCTCGGTTATGTGCTCCCAGACAACAGCTTACAGATGGACCATGAAAAGCTGTCTGCAGTTCTTGACTGGCCACATTCACAGGGCAGGAAAGCCAACCAACTTTTTTGGGGCTTTGTTTTTATAGGCGGCATCTGCCACATTTGTCTGCACTCACTGCATCTACTGTATCTCAATCGTCACCAGAAAAGGGATGGACGCCAAGAATTGGACACCTCAAGCTGAAGATGCATTCCGAACTTCAAAGCAAGCCTTCTCCTCTGCCTCCATCTTGTGTTGCCCTTGACATGTGTCTTCAGTAGGAGCTGGAGCAGTGCTAACCTAGTTGAGTTCAGTTACAGTACCCAGACATGCAGTTTCCTCTCCAAGGCTTTCTCTTCTGTTGAGAGGAACTATTATATTGGGCATGGTGAGGAGCTCTGGAGGAATGGAGGCATCTTCTGGAGGGTGCCTGTCACCCAGTTATCTTTACTGACTACAAATGTCTGACTAACCTCTAGAATGCTCATCAAGTCAGGTGACCTATATTCTTTGCCTGCTTCATTTTTGTTTTCTAATTTCATCCTACACAGAAGAACATCAAGGCGGATTCCATTCATTTCCAGATTCTGTGGGTCTCCTGGTAGACTACAGAATGTCAAGTTGGATTTCTTGTCTGTGTATGATCCTCAGGCCAATGGGCAGATGAAACGTATTAAAAAAAACTAAAGAATTATCTGCACCACTTTGATTCTGTTTGCGATGATGACAGGGCACCTTTACATCCCTGGCCTGAATTCTCTTTAAATAATTTCTCAGGTGGGTCTACTGGAAAATCCTCATTTTACATTGTATGAGATGCCAGCTGCCGATTCTACTAACAAGGACTTCCTCCAGATCTAACAGGAGACTAAATCTTGACTTATCCAGGCAACTGCTCGCAAAAGATCTGTGAACTAGAGACACTAGTAGCACCATACTTCTCCGCTGGGAACAAAGCCTGTCTGTACTTCAGAAATATCCGGTTGAGGGTACCTTCCTATAAGTTTGCTCCTCGATTCTTGGTTAACACCCCTCTGTACCCTTACTGAAGAATGCTGGCAATTCATTCATAGCTTCTAGTAGAAATAATAGAAAGGAACGGTATAACATAGCGCCATTAGAATAGATGATCCAGAATTGTTATTACAGAGGAATGCATATAGCATATAGACATGTCAGGAAATGTGACGGGTCCTCTTTAGTGTTTTTCTTTTTCAGGGTCTGCCCTCCCTCCGTAAACCCCTTAGATATGGTGGGCAGCATTGATCGCAGCATATAAGGGGTTAACTTACCGGCATCTGAATGTTCGGTAATGCCAGGAGATACAGCCGGTACCCTGACCAAGCGAATGCAGATTCTGTGCTCACTCCATCAGACTGCTGTGCAGCTGTAGGCTCTACGGGGTTGGTGGGTAGTGTTGACCGAAGCGAGCTTCGGATGCTACATCCGAAGTCGCTTAGTTCAAAACTTTGGATTAATATTGTACAGAGATCCGTCTCCGTACAGTATTAGAATGTATGGGCTCTGATGACCAGAAGTTAGTTATTCACGAAGTCGCACGTCACTTTGTTAAATAACTTCGGTAGTTGATTTTTAAAGTGGAAAACCACTTTAACACTTGAAACCGAACTTGGCTTCGGTTCCGAGGTACAGGCGCAACAATGTAAATAAATTGTGCGGACCCAAAAAAACAAGGGTATCAAAGAGATAATATGACAAAAAAGTGGCGCAGACACTTTAGTAAATATGCCCCGATGTGGCAAACATAGCCCTATGAAATGTCAAGGTTTTCCCAAACTACAGTGACTCTTTAAGGCGGAAACTGTTGTTTTTACATTGTGCATTTTCCAATAACAGTAATGTTTTAGCAGTAATAGAATTCATTTACATGGTAGATGCAGCATGTTTCATTTAACTATGATTATGATAAACATAAACTTCCTTGGCCTAATTATAGCTATTACCAAACAGGGAATTAAATGGGTTGTCTAGCCAGTAAAATAAAAAGGCTCAGAAGGCTTTCATAAAATTAAACACTCATCTAACCGATCCCAACACTTCTTTGGTCCCCCTCCCCCCCCCCAGTCTATATACTTTCAGCACAGAAATGTGACCACTAAGCCGATAACCTAATGTAGCGGGTCACTGCTGTGACCAGTGATTGGCCGAGTGGTCACATTTCCGTGCTGAGAGGGACCAGGAAGTACAGAGACCAGAGGGGACCTGGGAAGCATTGGAATATGAAAATCAGTGGATAAGAAAGGTTGTAAAACTTATTTTATTCTTTTTTAAAGCAAAAAAATCATTGGCCAGACAAGCCATTTAATGATGAGGGCAACAAACAGGACATTTACAGAATCAGAGACAGCTAAAACTTTCACTCAAATTATGATCTGTCATCCCATCTTTTAAATATCTATACTAAACATTGTGTAATATACATTGAAAACATTTAAGTAAAGGTAACACACATTGTCAAAATGTCTTAGGCCCTGTGTGCACAGCCTCAGTAAATCACTTATTAGAGCTATGCTCCCCTAGGAGGAATGAACTAGGAAACAAAACTCCATAATACATAGTACATAGTACACCAGCTGATGGAACAGATTCAATTGGAATAGGACAGAAGAAAAAACTTCTGTATTAGGACTTATGCACACGACCGTAGCCTGTCTTCAAACTGCGGATCCGCAAAACATGGATGCTGGCCGTGTGTTTTCTGCATTTTGCGGAACAGAATGTCTGGCCCGCTATAGAACAGTCAAATCCATGTCCGTAAAAAGGACAAGAATCGTGCAGGTTTTATTTTCTTGCGGGTGCCACAGAATGGACATACAGATGCGGACAGCACACAGTGTGCTGTTTACATCTTTTCGACCCTATTAAAGTGAATGGATCCACATCCGACCAGCACAAAATGCGGATCGGATGCGGACCAAAAATACGGTGGTGTGAATGAGGCCTTAGACAAGAGCTTCAGTTGATCCACATAGATGTCTATATGGTTAATACAACTCAAAGGTATTACAGTGTACATGAGCTTACAGTTGCATATTTTAGCAGTATGCTTTTTAAAGAAAATCAGGGGAACCTATTTGATTCTATGGGCTCAAAGAAATATTTAGTCATGATAATTGATAATTAAATTGATAATTGAAGTCAATGGTAGTTGGAATGAGAAAACTGAGAATAAGGGATTGCAGGCGTAATCATCAGGTTTTTAGTTTACATTTATTGAGAAAAAAAACATACTGCTGCAAAAAATATGCATGCTAACTAAGTCTTACTTAATGGACATATCTAGTATTGTAAAATAAAGAACATTTTTTAAATATATTGTTTATGGTAACTATTCATGCTATAACCTAATTTGCATTATGTCTGTGTATGTGTGTTTGTGTGTGTGTGTGTGGAAAGCAACAGCTTACCTCCTTGCTGTGTCTTTACTTGGATTGGATCAGATAGTGGCCCATCTCCCACTGAAGTAAAAGCCAATACTCTGACGGTATAGGTTTCATGTTCTAATAGATTTCCTATAGTAGTCAAAAGATTATCATCCACATTATATTTTAGCCAGTTGCTTACTGGCTGGACAGGCTCCATAGTGTAGTAAACACGATAACCTCTTATTTGACCATTGGGCTCCACAGGTTCCTCCCAATGAATTATCATAGTAGTGGAGGTAAGCATTCTAGCTTGTACATTTCGTGGTGCACTAGCAGGTGCCTGTTCCCCTGTACGTGTTACAACAGGTTCACTAGGTGGTCCTTGGCCGATAGAGTTTACAGCTGACACCCAAATCTCATATTCAGAGTTAGGACTTAAGCCTCCAATGCTGTATCTTGTAGTAGTGATGTCCTCTTTGATTTGATATGGTCCATCCTGTGTTTTAGATTTGTACTCTATCACATAGTAAGAAACAGGATCAGGATTTCCTGAATCCCATGTGACTGTTATACTTGTAGCAGTGGTTTCCGTTACTACAGGAGCTCCAGGTGCCTTGGGAAGGGCTAATAAGTTGGGGGGGAAAAACAAGAAATAAAATCAAATATACTTTATCTACTGTCATAAAACCAAACAAGGTAAAACACATTAAAGGCTTGTTCACATCTGTGTTGGAGGCACCATTTTAGGCCTCCATCACATATTCTGTCAGAAAGACAGGACAAAAAGTCCTGCATGCAGTAAAAAAAAACAGGTTCCTGAATGGAAACTAAACAGACTTCACTGTTGTCAGAAGAGTCTGTTTAGCTCTATTTGTTACGTTAAATTCCGAATCTGGCACTTCGGTTATTTTTGTTGCTCTGCTCCTATATCAGAGCACCCTAATAATAAAAAAAAAGTTGAGGTGGCTGTAATGTAAGGAATGGCAAGCTAAACATCTGCAAGGTATCAAATAATAGTTTTCATGTTCCAGATCACAGAAAACCATAAATTAGACATCTCTAGTAAAAATTTCTAATTCTCTCATTCCCTATCAGTTTCGGAAAGAGAATGAGCAATAAATAAATGGTTCACTTCGTTACAACAACTGTGCTGGCAGAGGAAACAAAACAGGTTATTTGAAAACCAGAAGTTCTCATAATTTTTGTACAACCAGTTACAGAATGAATAAATACAGTCACTGATAGTTACTTGTAGACATCGGCAGATATACTAATACTGGCATTACAAGCATCAGTCTTAGTATAAAGTCTGTTGGTGAAGAGTGGGGCAAATTTAATAAGAGTCATGGCCTCTTAAGGGGTCACTGACTTTACAAAAATCTTTTTATATATTTTATGGATACATATTAGCGCTGAGACCATGATCCCTAGAACGAGGGGAGAGAAGCACATGAATTTCACACTCTCTCACCACACTGCCTAGGACAGAATAGAGACAGACTAATAGACTTCTATGGGGCCCGTCTCCTGCAGCAAGGAGACAAAGCGCACTATGTGCGCTCCTCTCTCCCACCGTTCTGGATCTAAACTTTCTGGCATAAATTATAGTAAGCTTGATAGGTCAGCCAAGCCCTACTTATTTCTTGCCGCTTTTGAAAATTGTGCTGCAGCTACGTATGACATCCAACATAATTTGTAACTTTATTATGCCACAAAAGTGTGGTAAGAAGCCTAGTAAACATGCCCCGACATCTTTATAGCAACATCTGAAGAAAAAAATACTTACATTTTACGGTGATTTGAGCTACAGACTCAATAACCCCAAGACTTGACATGGCAACACAGGTATAATTAGCAGACTCCTTCACATTGGTAAGTTCCAGAACATTACGCCCGACAGGCATGTCATCTTCTGGAGTTAGGTCTTCAGCACCCATCATCCACTTCACATATGGCATGGGTGAACCAACCGCAACACAAGTTATATTTACATTACCTCCAGGCATAATTTCATGGCTCACAGGTAGAATGGAGAAACGTGGGGCAACACGGCGAACTGCAGGTAAATTAACAAGGATACAGAAAGAAACTGACTTAAAAAGGCACTATGTATTTTAGAAATAAAAAATGTATACTAAGACTTTAAAATAAAAAAACTTACTTCACAAACAAAAAGTGAGAATATAGAAACATTAAGCCATAATTCATAGCAAAAGGGTTCCATAGATCAGGAGTACACCCATCACAGCACAGATAATACACAAAAATTTATTAGCAATTTCTCATCTTTAACAACAGATATGGAGTATGAAAACCAAATGAAAGTTACATGTTTCAGGTTTTTAGACATATTTAACTTCAGGAGTCATATGGCCTTGACAAGAACTATTCTTAAATGAAAAACTGTTGTTGGCTATAATGGATGCCTCTCATTTGTCATAGCCAAACCACTCTAAGCACCAGTGTCATACAATAAGTTTTAAAATACATATCTACTGTTTTGATGCACCGCATACCAGCAGCAGAGATGAGAAACTCTAATGAAATTTTTGTGGTTTTGGGGTGTAAAAACCCTAACGAAGCCTCTTTAGAATCTGACACGGTTTCATCGATAAATGCAGCTCTCAGAAACACAAACATCATGCAAAAGAGGTATTAAACTGATAAAGAAAATAAAAACAAAACGGGAGAGAAGACAAAAAGGAAGGGAAAGACAGAAAATGCAGAGGTATATAACATAAGGGCAACTAGCAAATGCCCGCAATAATACTGGGTGTAGAAAAAGGCATCAAGGGATTAAGGGTAGAGAACCCACTTAAAAGTTGCTAAGTACAGCATATGTGACTAATTGTGTTTAACATGAACACCTCCAGCCCTGGTGGGATATTAAACGGATTATTTGCAGTAAAACAAAGTGATGGACTTAACGCTGAGAGTAACAGTGACATGTTCTGTGCATCCCCCTTGCTGATAGGTGGATGCAGTTTTCAGACCTCACGAGTTAGAACATGGATCAAGGGGTTGAGGCAGCCCCAGTTTCAGTGACTCTGCTCTTGGTAATGTATATTGAGTAAAAGTTCTGAAAAATCAATGTAAATATATGCTAACTCATCTTATATTGTAATGTAAGAGTCAACTGGCAAGTCCATTACCTAGGGAAAAATATAGACGCTTCATAAATTTTTTACAAAGTGAAAGGCTTATAAAGCAATATTTTTATTTATATGTCTATATATATATATATATATATATATATATATATATATATATATGGACAAAAGTATAGGGCAACACCTCTTAATCATTGAGTTCAATAGTTTAATTCAGTCCCATTTAAACAGTCTCATTGCCACAGTTGTATAAAAGCTTAAGCTAGTCATGAAGCCATGCAGTCTTTGAAGATTTGTGGAAGAATGGATTGTTCTAAAGAGCTGACTGAATTTGAGCGTGTTACTGATATAGAATGCCACCATTGCAAAAAGTCAGTTCATGACATTTCTTCCCTTCTAGATATGCCACAACCAACTTTGAGTGGTATTACTGTGGAAGGAACCACAGCAACTCAACCATGAAGTGGCAGAATTTGTAACGCTACCGAACAGTGCTGAGGATCATAGTGCATAAAATTAATGAACGCTATGCTGACTCAATAGCTGTAGAGTTCCAAACTTTCTCTGGCAGTAACATCAGCAAAAAATCTGTGCGATGGAAGCGTCATGGCATGGGTTTCCACAGCTCAGCAGCTGCATGCAAGCCTTGCATCACCAAGCACAATGCCAAGCGTCGGATAGAGTGGTGCAAAGCACCCACCAATGGACTCTAGAGTGGTGGAAACATGCTCTGTGGAGTGATAAATCACATATCTATCTGGCAGTCTGCAGGATAAGTCTTGGTTTGGCAAATGCTAGGAGAAAAGTACCTGCATGACTGCACTGTCCCATCTGGAAAGTTTGGTGGATGATATATGGGCTTGTTTTTTAGGGGGCTGACTCAATTAAACAATGTCCACACCCACTGATACATGAATCGCTATCTGCTGCTGAACTCCACTCTGATCCACACCGCAAATACTGATCAAAGCAATATGCAGGTTAGTAGCATGACCTCAATTATAAGGAGGTTGTGAGCAACACATCACTACATACAATCCATGAGGTACACAAAGTGCCATCTTTTCTTTATTCACGTCTTCATAAACAGTTCGTAGTTATACAACTGCACAGATTGATTTTGAGAACGCTGAGTTTACACTCACCATCCACATAAAGACATTAGTAAAGAAAAGACGGCATACCTCATGGTTGTGATTTCTTGCTAACATCCTTGATACGGTTGAAGACTTGGTACTAACCTGCATATTGCTTTGATCAGTAGTTGTTTTTTAAGGGTTGACCTAGGCCTTTAGTTCCAGTTAATGTAAATCCTAATGCTTCAGCATACAAAGACATTTTGGAAAATGTATACTTCCAATTTTGTGGACAGAGTTTGGGGAAGGCCTTTTCCTGTTCCAGCGTGACTGGGCCCCAGTGACGAAGCAAGGTCCATAAAGGCACTTACAGGTAAGTTTAGTGTGGGAGAACTTGACTGGTTTGAACACTTTTGGGATAAACTAGAACGGAGATTGATAGCCAGGCACTGTCGTCTAACATCAGTGTGACCTCACAAATGATATTCTGGATGAAGGATGAAAGCTGTTTTAGCTGCAAAGAGGGGAGCATCTACATATTAATGCATAAAATCTCCTGTAGGTGTCCCAATACTTTTGTCCACTATATATATATATATATATATATATATATCTCAAAACAAATGTTGCTTGTGTCCATTGCTTTTAAATGCCAATAAAGGTGAGAATGGTGTGATGTGAAAATTCTCCATAAATGTGTAAGCATAGGGTACTAATGGACCATACAGTCCATCCATGTAGTTTTACACTAATTCCTAGTCATTGAATTCTGGCACATTAAAATCTGTTCCAAAGATCAGAGTCACAGAGGCTCCACCAAATCCTCAGGCACACCTAACATACAATGAGTAAAAGTGGAGAAAATAAAGTAACATGCGGACAGAACAGAGTAGTGCAAGTCTTCTGATGGGGCCAACAAATAACTGAGTGCAGAGTAGAAATGGGACAGAAGCTGACTATCCATATATAGTCAGCAAACACATTTACAGACAAACAGCAGCATGTGATGCATATACTCTGTTGTCATGAGAAAAAGTAAATACAAGGATAATTAGAATAGAATCTAATAATGCACGATTGGTTCTAATATATCTTATATCAGAGTTTGAAGAACAGGGTTCTAAAAAACCTTTGTGGATATTAAATTTACTTTTACATTCAAACCTAGAAATAGAAAAGAAGCACTCGCAGAGCACAGGATCAAATCAAATTAAAAAATACTGTAGTTATTTGAAAAGACTCGAGCAAAGGAAAATGCAGTGCCATAGCCCTACACAGCCAGATATACCTAGAACAACCAAACAATCGTTATTTTCTGTATAACTGTACATTTTGTATGACAATATTCCTCACAGTAAGTGACTTTTATTCATTGTGAAGCCTGTCCTGGTTACTGGCAAGACTATTTACTGTGACCTTACTGTTTCTTAAAGGAGTTTTCTTGGAGTTAAACTGGGTTGTCCCATGAAAAATATTCTTTTCTATTCTTGTTTTCAAACCAGCACCTGGATCTGAATGCATTTTTAATTGCATGTAAATAAAAAGTTAGTATAGCCACTGAGTTATTCAATGTCATAGCATCACTTGCTGTTTGTCATTTTTCTAATTTCTGTGTCCACCTGAGGTGGACGCACATGCTCAGTTCCATCCTTGAACTGCCACCAGCTGCAGAAGAACCCCCCCCCCCACCTTCCCCAAGAAAGTACATGCCCCTGAGCTGCCAACTTGAAATAAATCTAGCAGAGAAACTACAGCAATTAATGGGGACATTTCTGGATCCACGTTAGGTACAGGGCTGTTTCTAGCTTTCTTAGACAGAGGTTGTCATGTACTATATGACATCTTCATTTTCATTTTTGCATTAATCATGAGTTAATCCCTTTAAATATTGCTGACCTATCCTCAGGATAGTTAATCAATATCTGATTGATGGGAGTAGAAAAGATAAAAAGAGAAGGAGGCAGCGCCACAGGTGCGGTGTCAGTTTGTACGGAGAAATATAGCGAAGGTTAGGGTATGCTTACCATCTGTGGTTGTGAGCAGTCACAACCACTGTAGAAAGCCTTGCTGGTATTTATAGTTGGCCGACCAGCACAATGGCGTCTTCCAGGCTGCAGCCGCGGTCGCTCTGTGGTGCCTCGGTAGGGGAGGTGTATACAGGGGAAGTGTCAGAAAAAAGATATTAAAAACGAATTTTGACCACTTTTTTCGGCACTTGCTTGGATGGATTCAGACCAAAATCACCAATAGGGTGAATAGGTGATTTTATTTGCAGGATAGTCTACACGTTTCGAGGGTAGGAAATCCCTCTTCATCAGGACAATCTGCTGTTACAGTACATCACAATACATGGTTTAAAAACAGTTGTTTTGGCCCGCAGGCCAGAGGAGGAGGGGAATGAGGGGGTGCTAAGAGTGGTATTGCTTAATAGGAGCTCTAGAGGCAGTTTCAGATGTATTGGGATCACAGGTTTAAAAATGGCCATTTGTGTATATCTTGTAAGGCATTAGCTCTGGTCTCAGGGATCATTTGCACAAAGATTGTCGTCCACCGCAGCTTTAGGGGCCAAACATTGCTTTTATTGTGGCACACGGCATAGCAAAGATAACAAAATACAAAATAAAACACCTTGAGCGTCTGGGCTGTAACTAAACAGAGATAAGCCTACGTCACTGAACAAACATCGTTCACACACGGTACCAACATGCGGCTTTTTCACCCATGCAGTCCAGCAGCCTCCCGACTGTAGCAAGTCCAGTGCTTTTGGGGAGTGTGGCCTAGTAGTCTTCCCGACTCTGGCCTTGTGTACCTTGTACCCGCCATCGCCTAGCCTCGTGGCCCCTCAGCCAACCTGGCTGAGACCACTCACACAGAGCCTCTGCCAGACTCTGTTTCCAAAACTCTCTCCAGAGTGGGACACACCTTGTCTAGCAACAGGACTAAATGGACACGAACATGTCCGAAACCCCGGACTGGAGCATGGGGAACAGGCACCCACCCAGCACGTTACCTGTTCCCAGTAAAAGCCCGCCCTGGAACTAGCTGGAGCCAGCTATACTAATTATTTTACTGACCACTAACTAGCTTAGTGGCTACTTAACTTGGGGCTTTCACTCCACCAAGGCCTGGCATCTTGGTGACACACTCTCGGTGCAAACAACAGCCCTGTCTGAAGGTTTCTCTGGGGCTTCACCGCACACACAAGTGTTCACATTGCCACAATCCATATGCGCTGTCTTCTTTTGTTACATCATGTTTCATCACAGTACGAGTGTATCTATTTTTGGATACACTCTACAGTGTACAGCGTATCAACTCATATATATGCTGGTGGTGCTGATGGGCTGGTCATGTTAAAAAGCCTGATTAGGCTTATGTGTTTAAAACTGTATTTCTTTTAGTTTTGTTTTTATCTAATATTAATAAGGGCATGGTGGATCATGATAAAGCGCCCTTCCTGTATGCCTGGGTCGCAGGGAAGCGCTCTCCCTGCATGTTCCAATCACAGGGGAGCGATCCCCTCACATGTCTTGACCGTGGGGGAGCGATCCCCCGTATGCCTCGATCGCAGGGGAGCACTCTATCTGCATGCACTGATATTGTGTTTATGTTGATTCAATCTGCAGTGTAATGGTTGGATGGTGCAGCCGACGTATTGTAGGCCGCAAGTACATTCGATGAGATAGATGACATATGATGACTGGCATGTGAGGTGATGTTTAATTTGGAAAGTGGTTTCATTGATATTGGATGAGAAAGTTTGTTTGTTGTGTGTTATGGTTTGGCAGCAAAGGCATCGGGTTGCTCTGCATTTATAGCTGCCTGGTTTGTCAGTTTGTGTTATTGTAGTCTGTGTTTTCATTCCTTGTGGTATTGGTCTACTGGGGGCTAAGAGGTTTTTGATTGTTGGTGCCTGCCTGTATGAGAAAAAATACCCAACAAAAACTCACCCAGAATGCATATAAAAAAAAGTCTTAAAATAACACAGACAGAATGTTTAGAAAAAAAAGCCAAAAGAAACTGCAAGATTACAACAATACAAATCTAAATGCCCAATACAGCACATCCAACCAAGAAATTCTAAATATACTACAAAAACACAGGCATATCCTGCTTTAAGACCCCCATTTGAAAAAACATCTCTCAACAAAACCAAAAATTCCCCTCCTCCTCTGGCCTGCGCGCAAAAACAACTGTTTTTAAACCATGTATTGTGATGTACTGTAACAGCAGATTATCCTGATAAAGAGGGATTTCCTACCCTCAAATCGCATAGACTATACTGCAAATAAAATCACCTATTCACCCTATTGGTGATTTTGGTCTGAATCCATCCAAGCAAGTGCTGAAAAAAGCGGTCAAAATTTATTTTTATTATCTTTTTTCTGATGGGAGTCTTACTCCTGACATCCATGCTGATCAGCCGTTTGAAGGGTCTGCTGCCGCCTCTTCTTAATTTAACAAGCACACCACCATACACTGTACAGCAGCTGGCTTGCTATTGCATTTTAATCCTATTAATTAAATGCAACTGAGCTGCGTAAAGGCCATGTGACCAATGGAAGTGTCACCTCCAGTTTCTCAAATTTCACCAATACATTTTCTGATTGGCACACAGCTGCCATTTTTGCAATGTCTAGAATATATGGCCTTTCCCCTTTTTGAGTACTTTTCCAATACCTTATTTGTCTCTTTTCCTTCTGACTTCTATTGCTCTTTTGGGTTTATTAGCTTTAGTAAGGTTTCACTAATTAGGATTTACACAAGTTTTCCATGGCAACATGACTCCTTACAGAAATGATTACGTGTTGTCACCTGAGCATGGCAGTTTCATAATACAGACTTTGGGGCTGGAACGTTTGGCCACCATATCTCAGCAAAGAAATAAAGTATTAAAATATTGCTGAACTATTTTTAATGTGCCCTAAATTACATTTGTATTTTAACCTGTTCTCACTGTTTTGAGATTTTTAGCGCTGCCTCCCATTGAAATGTATGGGAGGTAGAAAGGATACAGTCACTGGCATGTTTTCATGTTTTCAGACCCTGAACTAAAGAGGTAGATGATAAAGACCCACAGAGGTTTTCTGGTTTAAATCAATAAGTCACTGAAATGTAAGTTTGTTTGTTTACTCCTCCACTCATATTGATCTGCCTTACACCACTTGTCTCATCTACTTCATCATTCCTATGTACTTTGGTGTATAAATGTGACTCTTCAGATACTGTCTTAAGAGACACCTGACAAAGAGGCCCAAGTAGCCTCGAAAGCTTGCATCTTTTCAGTCAGCCATTAAAAGGTATCAAACACTGAGGAATATCAAACTTTTTCATCTAAATTTGTTTAGAATTAGTAGCAGCCAAAGTTCAGAATTCATGGCAGCACTGTTGTTAGTTTAGGCTTGTAAATGGGCTTACTAGAAAAGATAATGGGTGGGCTCGACCCATTGCTAAACTACACAAGAGCACCTCAATGGCTAGGTCTACGCAGTTGTCAAAGCAACTAAGGGTAGATAGGAAGATAAGACGGTACTGCCACGATACTCCTCCACATACTCAAGGGAACTAGCTTCTGAGGTGGTGACAGCGCGGCTCTGAGATGAACTTCGGCAGTGCTCAGTCTCAATACAGTCTCAAGGGAAAAACAGATAGGAAGGCGGTATGGGTGCAGGACGCCACACAGGCAGCATGAGGCGACGGCTGTTTCGCGAGGAGGCCCAAAGAAGCATAACCTATGCGAAAGGGTCATCTCCTCATGCTGCCTGTGTGGCGTCCTGCACCCAAACCACCTTCCTATCTGTTTTTACCGATGCGGAACAATAAAGTAAGAATTGGACTGTATTTGGTGAGTGCCGTCTCTTATCTACATATTTCTATATTACCTACGCAGCTGTTAATATGGATTGAAACAGATTGGACATGACATGTCATATCATGATCACCTAATGTTAACTGGAAATTGATATATTTTGTCCCTCAGTGACTACAATGCCAAATAAAATGCTAGTGTCATATGTGAACCAAATCACTGTCTACAGTGAAAGATAAAAACCGAAGGTAAAGCTCATACAAATAGGTCATTTTAGGTATCAGTCGTCAAATCTTCAGTTCACTAACTTCGGTTTCTATACTTAAAGGGGTTCTCCTGGAATTAAGAAAATTAAAATAATTAAGTATTACTTTATTATAAATATATTTCCAAATACCTTTCATTAGATATAATGGCTCATTTTGACTAGGGAGCAATGGTTAGGAGAAACAAACTGGCCACTGTCATATTAGTGCACAGAAAACATGTCCTAATCACACAGGAGTACAAGATACTTCACAACAGTGAGATAAAGAGCTGCCTCATCCTCCTGCTCTGCTTGTCAGGGATTATGATTCGGAATACAGCCGATAAGAACTTCAGCTGAATCGCCGTAGAAAGGGATTTCATGAGGATACATGAAGTACAGAAAGGAAGGTGTGGTAATGAACAGTAGAACAGTAGAACTTGTATACAGTCTCCATTGCCACAGCCCTAAATGGTCAGAATTTGTCCTGTTTATCCTCTCTGTACTGTATCCTCTCCCCTCTGATTCAGCTGAAGATCTTATCGGCTGACAATCATAATCCCTGACAAACAGAGCAGAGAGGAGGATGAGGCAGCTCTTTACCTCAATGTTATGAAGTAACTGCTGTGTAACTAGGACAAGTTACCAATAGAACTGTGGCCATTTTATTTCTCCTGATGATTGCTCTCTAGACAAAACAAGCCATTCTAACTAATAAAAGGTATTTGAAAATATATTTATAAAAAAAATACTATTTAAGTATTTTCATTTTCTTAATTCCTGGAAAATCCCTTTAATTGATGTTTGAAACTTGGTCTGTGAATTTTATGAGTTATGTAGGAAAGGTACAATTGTTGTGCCTTTTAATAAGTATACAATTATTCTGGTCAAGATGGACATTCATTGCCTTTAAGAGCCATGCTGATTCTATTCACTATTTTTGTCTGTCTTGAGCTGACTGGAGTAAGTTCATGGCTAGGGTAGTCTGTATAAAGTTCATTCTCTATAGGGAGTATGAAAAGGTTTCTCTTGCAGATGTGCTATCTGAAGGCAGCAATCCTTACCTCACTACAAGGGTATGTGGAGGTACTACTGAAGATAGGATTTCTTCCTGAGACACATCTGGCATACCGTTATAATGATGTTTATTAATGAGACAAAAGTATAATGTCTGTTTATTCATATAGTGGATCTTATTTAGTTTTGGCATAAGCTAATCAATATATCACATATGTATTGTTTTGTATTGCTACATATATATTGTTTGTATATTATTACCGTATTTTTCGCTTTATAAGACACACTTTTTTCCCCCAAAGTGGGGGAAAATGTCTGTGCGTCTTATAAAACGAATGTTGCACTGAAACTGATGTATCGCCGGCCGCTACGCTGCGCAGCGCGGCCGGCGATACATTAGTTACAGTGCGGGAGGGAGGAGGGGCTGGGGGCGGCATTTACTATACTAATGGCAGCGGGGCCGGTGCAGTTACTGTGCCCTATTGCACCGGGCCCTGCTCACTGTATTAACTTAAAGTAGCCAGTAAAACCGGTACATATACCGGTAATAGTCTTACACTTACAAAGGGCATGCAGGAGGCGGCGGCAGGAGGCCGGGCGGGCAGGCAGGCGGGCGGGCACTTACAGCGTCACTCACTATGTCACGTGCCGCGCCGCCTGCTTCATTCATAAAGCAGGCGGCGCGGGCACGTGACATAGTGAGTGACGCTGTAAGTGCCCGCCCGCCTGCCTGCCCGCCCGGCCTCCTGCATGCCCTTCGTAAGTGTAAGACTATTACCGCAATATGTACCAGTTTTACTGGCTACTTTAAGTTAATACAGTGAGCGGGGCCCGGTGCAATAGGGCACAGTAACTGCACCGGGCCCCGCTGCCATTACAAAGTCGTATTAAATGCTGGCCCCCTCCAGTTAACAGGGACACTGTTATGGGGAGATCTGTGGATGACACATAGCATAAGATGCTATGTGTCATCCACAAATCCCCTAGCAGTGTCATGCCATCCCCAGATGCCCCCATAACAGTGACATCCACAGCTCCCCATAACAGTGTCACCCACAGTCCCCCCATAACAGTGCTAGCCACAGATCCCCCATTACAGTGTCAGCCACAGTCCCCCATAACAGTGTCACCCACAGTCCCCCCATAACAGTGCCAGCCACAGATCCCCCATTACAGTGTCAGTCACAGATTCCCCCATAACAGTGCCACCCACAGATCCCCCATAACAGTGTCATCCACAGATCCCCAATTAGTGTCAGCCACAGATTCCCCCATAACAGTGCCAGCCACAGATTCCCCCATAACAGTGCCAGCCACAGATTTCCCCATAACAGTGCCATCCACAGATCCCCCATAACAGTGCCATCCACAGATCCCCCATAACAGTGTCCTCCACAGATCCCCCATAACAGTGCCATCCACAGATCCCCCATAACAGTGCCATCCACAGATGCCTATAACAATGTCATCCACAGACCATCATTAGGTCAAAACCCACCAAAAGCACACCTTTTGATTCAAAATCTTTTTTTTCTTATTTTCCTCCTCAAAAACCTAGGTGCGTCTTATAATCAGGTGCGTCTTATAGGGCGAAAAATACGGTACATATTATAACCGGACATTAATGTCTATATTATCCTGTGTATGTCTCACCAGAAGCATGTATTCTTAGCGTATATGCAAAATCATTTAAGTTTTATTTCTGCTAATGAATCGTTGCTCAGAAAAGCAGTGTTATTGTAAGATAGGGCACCTGTAAGGATTAAAGACTGTAGTACATTCCTTATCTACATTGGTAGATTTATAGTCAGGGAAACTTATGTTGGCCCCTCGGAAGACGAGGTTCTCATCGCTTCAAGTGTCAGGATGTATGCATCCCTTTTGATATATGCTCCAGATGGTAAATGTTTAGCACATAACGTGAAATCACATTATATAAATTAATTCTTAAAAGTTTCACATTAATGGATTACACAACAGTGCCACCTAGGTACAGGCAGGTATCATTACGCCATTCGCCACAAAGCATTTTGGGTAATTTATGATCTCATAAGTCATTACCATATGTGCACACTCTGATATGTTTGGAAGATTCTTATCTAGAAGGGTGTGTTCTTTTGATATGTTTGGGAATAATTACCCATGCAAATGGTAGGCAGGAGCCATCAAAAGAAAAACAACTACCAAGAACAAGAGACCCAACAGACATGTGGCCAGGAGAAGCAAAGCTTTGGACTTTATCCTGGATCACTGGAAACTTTTTTGAGAGCTTATTGTCCCTTGAAAGCTCTGTCATCATTTGAATCTTGGTAACGTATATCTTGTTTATTGCTTGTGGTATTGATAAATTACTTAGCCCGGTATATAGCCAAATATCCCCGTATTGTGTGGATACGTAGTGTTAGGCACCCTGTCAATGTTTATAATTCTCTTAGCAAAGACATTGAGACCCAGTCCCTTGGGAATTTTTATATTCCCTAGTCTAATACCGAGCTGATGAATTTATAGTTGGTGCAATACTTCCATATACCGGAAATTGGTCATAGGGTGGCAGAGTAAGGGTTGATACCTCTCATTTTCTTAAATTTGGACTATTGTGTATTATTGCTTAAATTAGTGATATTTGTTATAAATTGAAAGTAAAATTGCATTTCCTGTGTTGATATTGATTATTAGAGGGTCTTGGTAAATATGTGGTGTGTCAGTATCATCTAGTGGCGCATTTTAGTATTGTGTTTTACATTTGTTTTCATATTTGTCTTTGCATTATTCATTGTATATAATTTTTTGTATAATAAATGCATTTATATTTTTGCATAGACAATGGTACCTTGTTCTCTACTAATTGCGCACAATATTGAAAGATTCTTGATAAAAGAGCTCATAGGTGTTATGTCCACCTTGCTGAATCAAAATAACGTTTGATCATTTTTCTTTCATCCTTTCTTTTTATATAAAGCCTTTTTGCTTTATAAATCTTTTGACACAATATATAAAATCTTTATTAATTCACACAAGTTTTTAAAAACAGTAAATGGGGTTGGCCAACATACACAGATAAATAAAACACCCAGTCAGCAAATAAATATTCATCCCCTGAAGAAACGAGATGCGAAACACGCGTCGGGGTATTTGATCACTGGTCGGTATTTATTCTTATTACTTGTTGTTGGTTTGTAGGTTCCCTTCTTACTGCATTACTTTTCCCTGATCTTAAGCTACTTTGTGGTTATTTTGTCTGCCACTATGCACTTTACTGTGTTATATAGCGTATATTAGATGCAGGGTATAGTTACTATTACAACTAATTCAGTGGGTCATGAATATTTATTTGCTGACTAGGTGTTTTATTTATCTGTATATTCTGGCCACTGCCATTTACAGTTTTTTTTTTTTTTTATTTGTGTGAATTAATAAAGATTATATATATTTTGACATCTGTGTAGCACTGCGTTATATCTTAGTGTAGGAGTTGTAATTGTCTTTGTCGACACGGAGTGCTAAATTATTTAGGAGCCTATTATTTATTGCTGTTAAGAAAGGTACAATGTAAAAAAAAGTTGGGTAAAAATGTTGCAAATAATAATAACAGTATTAAAGTGATTTCCCCATCAGAGACATTTATATCATATCGACAGAGGGGGACCTGCATTGACTCAACTTCCCATCAGAAAAGTTTTTCATACATAATTACTTGACTGTTTTCCATAAACACTAATGGACAGTGACCATGACAGAAACAACATATGGTAATTACTAGAATTGGATTTACATAATGGCATCATGTTTAATGTATTTTTTCCTCAGTCATTCACCCTCAACCTCTTAAACACTTTCAAACAGCTCTGTAGATGTAAGCATAGAAAAGTTGTAATGGAAGTCAGAATATGTTGAAGCAAAGAAAAATAGTTTTAAGGTTTTTATTTGTTTAAGGCTAGTTTCACAGCTCCGGTACTGCCAAATACAACTGGCAAAAATGCAGAGAATCAGCCAAACAGAAACCACTGCACACTGCAGTTTGTGTCCGGACGATTTCTGTCATTCTCTGTGGGAACTAACTGCAGTATCACAATACTGGAGATGTGAAACTAGCCTAACTATTAAAACATAATTAAATCTATATACATTTGGTATCATACTAGGCTGCAAAATACAATCATCATGTTGTTTTTAGCACCCAAAATTCAAATCACCCGCTTTTCCCATTTTACTTTTTTTATAATAGGTGATCAAAAAGTTGGATACGTAAGTAGTAAAACATGATAAAACTATATAAATGTAGTATCATCATAACAGATTAAGGCCATAATGTCATTTGTAGTGCAGGATGAACTCCGTACAAACAAAACCCAAGATTAGTTTTTTGTTTGTTTTTTTTCAATTTAATCTCTACATTTTTTGTCCCATTTTCCAATACAAGACATGTTAAATTTAATGGTGCCATTAAAAACTATTTAAAACACCTTGAAAAGTGGAGAGGAGAAAACTAAAGCACAAAAATGAAAATTGTCCCAGTCCTTATATTGGTTTTCCAGGATTACTATGGCTTTTTACAGATATGCTCATGTAGTTGCTTCTTACTTCAGGTACATCTTCGCCATGCACTGTATTTATCAATTCGGACTCTCCTGACCAATTTTAACTATGTAATCCAACCCCTCTGGTTTGTTTCCATCTTATGAGGGAGATTTATTAAAACTGTTGTAAAGTAGAACTGATCTAGTTGTCCATAGCAACCAATTAGATTCCACCTTTCATTTTCCAAAGGAGCTCTGAAAAATGAAAGGTGGAATCTGATTGATTGCTATGGGCAACTAAGCCAGTTTTCCTTTACACCAGTTTTAAATCTTCCCTTATATGTTGCACTTCCTGTTGCTGTATTCAACCAAACACATAATGCACTTCTCATTTTTCTGTCACAGCTCCAGCACCTTCATTAACAAAGCCAGTTACATAGACACTTCCATATCACTGCCCTTGTTCCTGCGTTGGCACGTCCATTGATATAACTTCACAGGAAATAAGAAAGAGCTGTATGGACATGGTCATGCAACCACAGCCCTGAAGGGAAGATAGGTGTAATAAAGGTGGCATAAATACATTACAAAATTACAGCTAACATCATTAATGATTATTTTAAAGAATGTTGATTGAAACTAGAAAACCCCTTTAAGGTCACAAATTCATGACTAAACTACAGTAAATCTTATGATCTTACATGACTTTCACTTTAGTTTGGATACCTGGAACATATTTTAAAGAGAAGTTGTGGTCATCTGCCTGCTAGTTCGTTCGAGTCATTTCATGTAGAGATGTTAAAACAGGAAATATCAGCAAAAAGATAAGTGTTGATTAACATCTTAGCAATCGATTTTCCATTTTTGTGCTTTCATTTTTTACTCCCTGCTTTCTTCGAGCAATAACTTTTTTTTTTTTTTCCGTTCATGAAAAAGGGCTTGTTTTTGCAGGACAAGTTGTACTTTTTATAATGGCATTATTTTATTTTGCATATGATGTAGTGGACAGCTGTAAAAAATTCTAAATTAGGTTGAATTGGGAAAAATTCAATTCTGATATGGTTTTATGGATTTTATTTTTCCATATGTGGTAAAACTGACCTGTTACTTTCATTCTCTGGGTCAATACGATTATAGTGATAACATTTTTTTTTTCTTGTGATTATAAATAAAAAAAATAACTTTGGGGAAAAAAAAATTTTTCTTTCATCATCATATTCTAATCCCTTGACTTTTTACATTTAACATATTTTTAATTGCATAAAGAAGCAGTTCTCCCCCAAATGTGGGGGGAAATGGCACTGCATGTTATAAAATGAATACTAATGAACACTTGCATTATGGAAGTAATATTTATTTTTTGTTTGATCTGAGGTCTGATTAATATTGTAGGTCTGATTGAGGGTCTGATCTGAGGTCTGATGAAGACTGGGGGTCTGATAAAGATTGGGGTACTGATATGAGGTCTGATGAAGATTGGGTGACAGGCGAGGTTTGATTTAGACTAGGGTACTGATGAAGATTGAAGGTCTGATCTGAAATCTAATGAAGGTTTTTGGTTTGATGAAGATTGGGGGTCTGATTAATATTGAGGATCTGATCTATGGTCTGATGAAGATTGTGGGTCTGATGAAAGATATTTTATTTTATATCTTATTTTCCTCCTCTAAAACCTAGGTGCGTCTTATGGTCAGGTGTGTTATAGAGCGGGGAAAAATACGGTATGCCTATGGAGGTGTATGAGGGCTTTTTTTTTCCCCGGGTGATCTGTAGATTTTACTGATATCATTTTGGAGTATGACTTTCTATTACATTTTTTTAGGGGCGGTGAAATGACAAAAACCAGGGAATGGGCTATTTTGATTTGTTTTTCTGTTATGGGATAAAAACATTTATATTTTAATAGTTTGAGTATTTTGGAATGCGGCAATACCTATATTTTATAGTTTATTTTTAATAAGGAGAAAATTTGGTGATTATTATTATTGTTTATTATTAGAGCACCATTCATTCCATAGCGCTGTAGTGATGTGGTGATTTGAATTTTTATTTTTTTTATTCTTTGTATTTTGAAAAGCTGTTTTTTACACTTATATTAAGTCCCCTTACAGGGGACATGCGACTGTTCGCTCATCCCTAATAGCTACCTTAGGCTACCTTCCCACCTGCAGCCACCTGTTTTTTTTTCCGCCAGATTCACGGCATATTTCCGGGTAGTGGCCTGATCTGTGCCAAAACCCCAAATGGGGTCAGAAAGGAAGGAGGTAATATCCGTCAATGGCGGATCCGGAGAATGTTGGCAGGTTATTCTCTAGCAGAACAGCCCACCGGAGTTCTATGCCACATATGTGAAACTAGCCTTACATCTCAAGTTTTTAGATGCCCATCTTACGTTTCTTTCTGTGACAGCTAATTTGCAGGCAAAAATTTTAAAAATCATCCTTTGGCCAAAGTCTAGTAGCTGTTAATGCTTCTAAAGTTTCATTCACCTGAACAGTTTCATTATGGAGATCCTGTGCTGTTCCGTACTAAGCCGCAGCTGAAGTGTTTGCTGCCATAATAACAGAGCAAGGCTTTCCTGAGCCCCTTCAGAGTCAGTATTAGGCTAGTTTCATACTACAACATGTCGTCGTTTTATTCCGGCCGCCTCTCGGCATGTTTGCCGTGCTGCCGCCGGTATTCTGGCCCACCCCCATTATAGTCAATGGGGCCGAACGCGTGCACTAGCAGCAGCATGGATACGGCAGGCTGTTCACCCGCCAGAACAGCCTGCCGCTAGTGTGAAAGTAGCCTAAGAAATAAACTCAAACAGCATCACGTAATGTTATAATGACAAGTCTCCTGCAGGATAGTATTAGGACACTGATGATGGGGTTTGTATAATGTATGAGTCCCTCGGCTTTATGTCCCATGATGCATCGTTAATATAACCAAGTTTGACATTTTCAGCTTGTGTGGGAGGGGCTTAGTTTTCAGCATCCGCCCACTGATATCTACGTACTGAGAGATAACTGCTATACAGTTGACACAGTTAATGGCCATGGAGTCATGAAGGTGGCAGCATTTGATACCGCTATGTGGAAATATGTAGAAACAGGAAATCAAAGGGAGCAGAAAGCCTGAACAATGTAAAAGTCGGGAACACATAAATATGGTATCATGTGATGACTAATTTTTCATTTGTGAACAGAGTCCATTATGTATGTATTCAGATGTGGGAGATTAGTTGCAGAAATTTCTGTAACTCAAAATCAGTTTTAGCCATCTGCGTTTTTTTGGCGGCAAGCACATGGATTTCTGCAAGCCCCATTCACATAATTAGGACAGTCAATTAAATTTGTAAACATTTCTATGATTTTATGACTTATGGCACATATTCAAACACTGCCCCCCCCCCTTTTCAGTTAGCCATTTTGTGAGCCTTTATGTGATATGCTTTGTAATCACAAGATACTGACACTTAAAATTCTGTGATCTTTACATATTGCTTACCAATAAATTATTTCAGCAACAAAATTATTCAGGAGAACTTGAAGCACAGTTAAGTGACAGAAATGTGCCTAGCAATTTAGAAAAGAAAAGATGCCCTTTTTTCCTTGAAAATTCAAAGAGGTTGCCTCCCGGCCCACAGGTTTACGTTTGCATCCTACAGATCCCCTACATACATCTTTAAAAGGGGTATCTTCCCATCTTGTTGGAGGCAACAGATATTAACATTATTATTCAGTGCAAGTTACGTGAGCAATCCATATTTACTGTTATTATAATGGATAATGATCAGACAATGGCTTCTGCCGCTGACATGAATGTGCTATCCAACCATTTTTGTTTTCAAGTTTATATGATAAAGTTCAAGGCAGAAAATTATTCAGAATCTACACCATCAACCAATTAAAGCCTGTATTACACCTGCAGATAGTCGGGCATATCAAGCGTTTGCAGGAGCAGCGATGATCTTTCAGTGTAATACTGCCACCGATTACAGCGGATTGACGACGGGGTGGGGTTAGAGAGACAGAAACTAGTGCTAATAAATGTGGATTTAATAGAACATATATTTTGTGGTGACTTCACATAAAATGGTCCATGATAGAGTGTGGTTTGAGGGAGGGGATTACAAAAAATTAATTGGCTTTATTATTTTTTCTATTGTTACTTTTTTCTTGGACTGAAGGAAGCTAGCATAACATGATCTGTATTCTCCCTTTTGTCTGTATGCAGATCACCGGTATTATTGACCTAAAAGCTGCTGACTATCTGATCACAGTGATTTGTATATGCAGAAATAGGAGGACACAGATCGTGCCTTATCAGCATGCACCTCTCAGGATCCCATGGCAGCAGCACAATTGTACAAAAATGGCTTCCAGCATTTGTGTCCCCCTGCGAAATATAACATTGATTGTCGTGTTTAGGATTTATTTTTGTGTCGGGGAGCTAAAATGATCGCTGTGATCTGCATGATCTGCCATTAAAATGAACCAGCTGCGCAGGACGTCTGCAACTGAAATGTTCATATACATATTTTGGTTGTCTAGGGTTTAAAGGGGTTGTCTCATAAATAGCCAGTGCAGTTTCGCTGTAAGCTTAGATTCTCTAACCCCTGATGATTCTCTGTTGTCGTTGTGAAAAGGCACTTGTGGCCAGAGATTGATTGTGCATGGAAATTTAGCTTTACAGATTGGCTCTGTTATTGCTCATGGGGAGGCGGAGTTACAGAGAGGAAGACCCATCTATTTTGTCCTTAAGGAGCAGGGGCTGCCTTAAGGACTCAAACCTGAGTTATGACACTTTTCTTAATATGCAAATTAGGTCTTTGGTGCAATGAGGGCATCACCACTCCACTTGTTGCACTCAAGCTCTGCTCATTTCTGAGGCCAGACCCTCCCTGGCTGCTTTGATTGACAGGGCCAGAGAGTGGAAAAGCAGCAAGGGAGGAGCTAGCCACAGAAAGGAGCAACAAGAGCAATGGTATCCCCCTTGTTGCACAAAATGCCTACTTCGCATACTAAGAAAAAATATTATAACCCAGTTATGAAGCCTAAGATCAACAAAAGAAAAACTGTTTTCATCAGGTAAACCACAACTAAGTGTCTATGCAAACAGTTTAATAGGGAGGTCGCTGTTGACAGATTCCATTTAAATTCTGCTGTCCAATAATCACTTATTATAGGTTAATAAGTAGGTATAGGTTAATAATGCACCAATATAATAAGATACCAACAAGAAGAAAATGTTTTACATTTTTTTTTTTTTTTTTTTTAGATATTTCAATGTGTTGTTTGCGTTTCAAATGAAAAAGGGTAATAGACCTTTTGATAACATTTGGTCTAGAACTGGTATGTTCTTTCTTCTTGGTGGTAGCAATAAACCTAGTAATACATAAATCTTTAAGCTATGCATGCAGTCTTTTGAAGGACGGTTGATTACCTGTGAAGGCAATCCATTACATTTAGAAGTATGCTCTGTGAGTGCTCCTTGCTACATGTATAATTTGAGGTTAGATTTTATACTCAAACCACTGATTTTCAAGCCCCGATTTAGATAAAAATAATTAATGATAAAATATAATAAATTACAGTAAAGAAAAAAAACATTGTGGTATGAGCATTTGAAGCACTAACATAATCTAATTATTTCATTGCACTCCAACAGTCAGCAAGCGGCGGCTCCAAACAGGGTGGGAGAAGACAAATATTATAATACCATTTTGGTGAGACTGGAATCATTCCGTCTTATTCCAAAATGCAGAAGAAAGGGATGTAGGGAGGGGAGCCAAAATAATGTGCAGCCTATACAAAATAACAGAGGCTTAGATTACACCTTATTGTTCAGTGTTTTACAACGATGAAAGTATGCTAGCAATTTGACCGGCAATGTAACAAAACTTGTTTGATTAGCAGTGATTTCAGCATAAGAACCCTAAAAAGTAAAAGGAGCTAAAGCTTCATAAGGTGTAATCTATTTTTTTCCTCTAAAGCAAACACAAAGCAATACAAATATAGTGTAGAACACTGATAAAGGCATTTTTTTTCTTTCTAATTCTGTTCCTGCCCTGTGCAAATTCCAGCTACTAGAAAGTTCATAAAATAATAATCCCAAAAAAATAAACTTACAGTCAATTATATTAAATGTGTGTAGTTGGAATAAATGTATTATCTAAATATGATTAAATTATAAATTCATGATATGCACCACTGACCTGTAAGTCACAATTTTTTATATACCTAATGAGAAAAATAAGTCAATGTATGCTTGAAGAAACTGAGAGAATACATTCCCTCTGTAGTTTCACCCAGACACCGGGCAGGAACTTGAGAAATATATGCATTATAAATTACAGTAAACAAAAAAAAATTGTTACCTTTAAGAACAATAAAACTCAAGAAAAGAAAAAATACACACATACACATGTAAAATAACCAAAACACATGCAAAGATAGTTGCATTCTTCTATCATGCATCAGGCTCAATGCCCAAGCACCCAATAACCATGACGACGAAAAGTGCAAAAACCCAGCAACATTACCAAAGGATGCATAGAGAGGTCTCACAATGCAATATCATCTCAATCCCCAAAGCCCATGGACAGCTGCACTGTCCGTCACTAAAATAATTTTTTATTCTTTTCTTTTTTTTCATTTTTTCTTTTTTTTTTAAGAATGTAAAAATGTGGGTAAAGAACGTAAACAAAAAAAAACACACCAACCTTCTCGTAGCTCTGAGGGATGTTAAGGGGTTTGATGCAGAACACAATGACATGAGGAGAAGAGAAAAAATAGGGGAGACACAGAGAGAGTAAAAAAAGACCTTCTCCAGGCTTTTAGCTGCAAAGCGACTAATCCATTAATAAATATTATAAGTATTAACAAATAAATTTCCCTTTCTTTAGAGTTGAAAGATTAGATCCAACTCATGTCACAAATGCATCTGTTTCAGTCTGTTTCCACTTAAATATAACCATGCTCCTCTGCTTAGTTAACTGCTGACTTGACAATACATGTATGTGTGTGTGTGTGTATATATATATATCTATATATATATATATATATATATATATATATACACACATACACACATACACACACACAGATACAATTTTACTTACACCTATCTAGACAGTATAATAACAACCATGGAAAAATTTACTGACCAATTGATTTCTAAAACTAAATATGCAAGACTTCTAATAGAAACTACATTTAGAAATATATTCATCAGTTTACTGATCTTAGCGATAAGCTAGTAGCAGAAAGATGTCTCACAATCTTGAAAAATCTGCCCACTACTACTGGACTCCTCTCTACGGCGTAGAGTTCCACAAAACCATTGGGGGTCATGGAAAAAACAAGTCCTCAAAAGAAGACTTCCCAAAAATATGGAAAGTCTACTTGTATGATAGCTTGCTTCCGATTGTCACAAGGTCACATACAGCATAATTCTTGGTCTTTTTGTCTCATGATACCAAAAACTCAGTCAGTGTATGTTCATGTTAAATTATATTGCAGTGTAACTACAGAATAATCTAATATGCACACAAGTTTGGATAAATGATAAAATGTTAATGTCTTGAGATTTTTATCCCTACCAAAAGTCTTAGTGATAGCCATTGCACCTGCATTTACTTTGTGCTTAAACTACATATAGATTTTACACTGTTAGAATGCTATATTAATGTAATAAGAAAATAATGGGACTGTTTTATTGGGCACATACTTAAAACTGAGCTGTTTCCCTGACAAATTTATCAAGATTACTAAACATAGGTTTTATATTTTTTGTCTTTTAACAATAATAATAACGTAAAGTATTTTTTACGTACACCTCTAAAGTATAGTAATCATTTCTGTATTGTGTTACATAATTTCAGAAACTGACATTTAAGGAATGACAAATCAGCAAACAACTATGTCTAATTTTTCCCTATGTATAAATAACTACCTTATTTAGTTAGTAAAAGTAGTAACAGATACACAATGTATTATTATATCTTAAAAAAAAAAAAAGCAAAACCAATAATGGGATTAAGACCGGAGGGCAGATAAATCCCGTTCTCAGACTGTACACATTACCAGCGTGCAGAGCTCTGCTGCTCCCTACCTCTCACATAAAGATTAGCAGGTGAAGAATATCGAACTCCAGCACTGTTTGTTGCCACACATTCATATTTCCCCTGATCAGTCTCCTCACTATTTTCTATTTGTAAGGCACCTGCAAAGAAAGAAGAAAAAAGAAGAAAAAATATTAAGGTCAGGTATCAAGTGTTTTTTCATTCTGGTGTCCAAATTTGGAGGTACCATTGGAGGAAACTTCTGCTAAACCCGCAGTGTTAACATAGTAGCCAGCAGCCATGGAACTGAAGAACCTATTCACAAAAGGCAATAAGCAATTTAAGTCAATATGTTACAATGACAATGCTCGTTTAAGATTTTACTCTCAGACTATAGGGTATTTTAGTGAACTGTAATAAAGGAAATAATAAAGGAAACTAATACTGTTGTGCTCTATACTTATTCAAAGTACATTTAGTAAAGACTTTGTTAAGACCAAACAGAAGTTGAAGAAACGTTATCTCTGCTGTACATCTACTTGATATGCAATCTATAGTTTGAGTCTACATGTTACTTTTTTCTTCTCTAGATCAGGACAGTTTTTGTAGAACCAATGAGGACTTGAGATAAATAATGCATATCTAAGATTTACCTGTTGCCGTTTACCTGAAAACACATTGGGAGAGATTTATTTAAACTTGCGTTTCATACACGAGGTGATGTAGCTGTTGTAGATTTGAGCTATAATTCATGCTAGTTTCAGCTGTAAATGATAGCAAATTTGTGGGAGTAACAATAGCCCTGCCACATCTGCTAAACCTCACTCACCTTTTGGAAGAGAGGTAAGAAAAGCAGAAAATTAGGCCCCTTTCACACGGGCGAGTTTTCCGCGCGGGTGCAATGCGTGAGGAGGACGCATTGCACCCGCACTGAATCCGGACCCATTCATTTCTATGGGGCTGTGCACATGAGCGGTGATTTTCACGCATCACTTCTGCGTTGCGTGAAAATCGCAGCATGTTCTATATTCTGCGTTTTTCACGCAACGCAGGCCCCATAGAAGTGAATGGGGATGCGGAAAATCGCAAGCATCCGCAACCAAGTGCGGATGCGTTGCGATTTTCCCGCATTGTTGCTTAGCAACGGGACTCAATCTCTATTATTTCCCCTTATAACATGGTTATAAGGGAAATAATAGCATTCTTAATAAAGAATGCTGTGTAAAATGAAGAGGAAGGGGTTAAAAATAATAAAAGTTAACTTACCTTAGCCACTTGATCGCGTAGTCGCGATCTGTCCTCTCTTTCCCTGCAGCATCGATGATCTAAAGGACCTGTGATGACGTCACATCACATGGCCCAATCACCTGCTCCATCACTATGGTGATGGAGCATGTGATTGGTCCATGTGACCATGTGACATCATCCAAGGTCCTTAATCACTATCCTCAGGCTGTGGCTAGTGCTTAGGACCTTGGATGATGTCACGTGGTCACATGGACCAATCACATGCTCCATCACCATAGTGATGGAGCAGGTGATTGGGCCATGTGATGCTGTGACATCATTACAGGTCCTTTTCATCTTTCAAGCTAACGGAGAGGAGGCCGGGCTTCGCGATCAAATGGAACAGGTAAGTTATGATTAGTTTATTATTTTTAACCCATTCTGCACCTGTTTAAACATTAGGGAGATGGCCAAGGGTATTATTTTACATTATAACTATGTTATAATGTGAAATAATACCAGCGGGACAATTTCTGACCCAAACATGCACTTCTGTGAAGAAGTGCAGGTTCGGGTCTGGGTACCAAAAGTGCCGATTTTTCTCCCGCGCGTGCAAAACGCATGACAGCGCTTTGCACTCGCAGGGAAAAATCGCGGCGATTCCCGCAACGCACCCGCACTGTTTGACGGAGTGCACCCGCAACGCCCGTCTGAAAGAGGCCTTAGTCACACCTTTTCTACAAACATGGTTTGCGCACAAATTAGAGCAAACTGATAAATTCCCCCCATTATGTTTTGGTGCCAAACGACAAGTTTATCTTTCAGCAGTGATGGTAAAAGTTCACAAAAATGTTGGTGACATCAAACAAGCAGAAACTGTGTGGAACAAAACATAAATATTGTTTGATACTGCACGCAGATTGGGTCGTGGAAAGTTGGAAACTGTAGTCTCTTCTAATGCCTTAATTCTAACCTAGGGGAGTACATAACTGTCGGCTCTGCGAGGTAAAAATAAGAAAATACTGAAATATCGCAAGGAACAAGATGATCTAGTAAAAAAACTAGGGGAGGTCCAAAACTTAAAGGGGAATAGCATTTTCAGGATACAAAATGCCTTACCTCGAATTGGTGTATTTTCTGTAATGAAAGCAAAGGAAAAAAGTGACAGTGGTGAGGAATTTTATTTAGTTACCAGGCACATAGCCAAAAATAAGGGCCCCGTATCCAGAAAGAAATTGTTCTAGTCACAGACACAAAAAATCTAAACAAAGCACATCTTCATCCTTATTGAATATGTCATAATCTACACAAAGTGTGATCAGACCTTCCACTTAAGTAAAGCCATTTTGTGGACTGCTGTTATTTCAAACAAATTCAAACATTTGATACTTAGTGGGAATTCTCCAACAATGACACAACAAACGGAAGTAATATCAATGAAATCTACAGTACACTTACTAGCCCAAGGTGAACTAATGGTACGTTGATTTAGAAAAGTGGTGCCATTTTCAATCCTACCTTCTGTGACAGACTTATCACAGTAAATCTACAATATACTTTATTAACTTGCTGTGCCCTACAGCCATTCCCTTGCTTGACATTGCACAAATCATGACATAATTCTCCATGTTTTCTATGTTCATGGTGAGCTATACTTATGTCACACAACCAGTCAGTAGATAGTGAATGGAGAACTTACAATGCAAAAGGGAACTAAGGTTGATCACACAACTTTTATAGACGTTGGCTCATTCCAGCCAACATTTATCTCTCCCAACTCCACTGGCTCAGTTGAGCATGCAAGGATGATGGGAGAAAGCTGCTGCAAAACACATCTGATGGCAGCTGTCTACCTGGGATCAAAAGTACTGACCAAGTTGAAATCAAACTGCACATTCCTTGTCTTCCTGGAAATGCACCACTGAGGAAAAGTCTGGAGGCATCCATACACATCTAATGTGTATAGCCAGCTTTAGGATAAAGAGAGGATTTCTACAGCTCACAACAGAGAGCACAGGCAGAATGGTGGCTGTAAATAACAGAAGAGCACAGAGGGTAAAATAAGTATATGGCAGATTTACATCTGTAAATAGCATCTGCTTCCAAAATTAGAACTTCTGTGTTTGCTTATAAAGTAAGACAGAAATAAAGATGAACTGAGCATTTGTCGGTGTAATATATACCAAGCTGCTATGACAATGTTCTCTTAAAATGCCAAAGGCTGCAGACCACAAAATGGTTTCCTCTCATCTATCAACAAGATATATGTTCTCTTGGCAGGATTGCAAATATTTTAGCACAACTTTTATTACTTCAGGAAGTAGCCACTTTGCTTTGCTTTGCTTCATTCAATAAATGAAAATGCACTAATATAAGCAAATGATATAGCCACTATATATCAGGCCACGTTTACTATCCTTTCAGCTTTACATACATACAGCTGAATCCATACGTTTACATACCCCAGTCAGAATTCATAAGATGTGTACCATTTTTAGACAGAAAATATAAGTGATTCTGTCAAACAGCATTTCTTGAGGAATACTGGTCAGGTGAAACTACTCATCATCATGGAATTGTGTGTATCTTGGGGTATGAAGACTAATGAGCACAACTGCATAAAAGGACTTAGGCTACTTTCATACTCGCGTTTTGGCCTTCCGATTGTGAGATCAGTCATGGGCTCTCACAAGCGGTCCAAAATGGATCAGTTCTGCCCTAATGCATTCGGAATGGAAGAGGATCTGCTCAGAATGCATCAGTTTGCCTCCGATCAGTCTCCATTCCACTTGACGAAACTGAGCCAAACGTCATGACACACAATGTAAGTCAACGGGGACTCATCCATTTTCTCTGACACAATCTGGCACAATAGAAAACGGATCCATCTCCCATTGACTTTCAATGGAGTTCATGACAGATCCGTCTTGGCTATGTTACAGATAATACAAACGGATCCGTTCATGATGGATGCATGCAGTTGTATTATTGTAACAGATCCGTTTTTGCAGATCCATGACGGATCCGCCCAAAACGCGAGTGTGAAAGAAGCCATATTCTATATTTTTGCGGACTAGCAGAACGGACATTAAGTGGCATGCAAAAGTTTCGGCACCCTTGTTTAAAATTACTGTTACTGTGAACAGTTAAGCAAGTTGAAGATGAAATGATCTCCAAAAGACATAAAGCTAAAGATGACACTTTCCTTTAAAGGGGTTTTCGCACGAAAAAATATTCTAAAGTTTTCATACCAACACCTGGATCTGAATACTTCTGTAATTGCAGATATTTAAAAATGTTCACAAAAGTAAAAGTATTCTCCAGCATCCGTCTGTGTTGGTCGTCTTTATTGTAGATCGGTGTAAAAGTACATACTTCAATCTTCACCACCCTCCACCACAGGTTAACATGTTTCAAACTCAAAAGTTCTTAGTCATAACTATTTAAAAATGTTGTATAGCTACTGAGTTATTCAATAAAATGTATCTGTATAGTGGCACTTAATTTCTTTGTCCTGCTCACTGAGTTGGTCGCTCATGCTCAGTTTCATCCTTCAGCTACCTCCTGAGTTGTGATAGAGAGAGCTGAGACATGCCCCCTTGAGCTGCAGGAGAAAAGACACTCCCCTTGAGCTTTCAGCTTGATATAAATTTAGCAGAGGAATGAATGGCGAGATCTCTGGATCCATATGAGGTACAGGGCTGGATCTAACTTTGTTACAAAGAGGTTGTCATGTACTATATGATGCCTGATTTTCAGCTTTTACATTATTAATGGGATGACTGCTTTAATATTTTAAAGAGTAACTATACTTTTCTATAATTTTTTGTAAACGTGTTTTCCTGATGCCTTAGTAATAGTTTTTGTAATATAGTTTATTAATGTATTTTTATTACACTTTTGCTGTGCACTTCAAATCTACTTCTCTGTACACCGCTAACAGCTGACATGCAGGACTCTAAGCGAAGCAGGCAGAAGCAGGAGCCTGCTCCACTCAGCTAATCCTGACATAATGTAGCACATGGGCTATGCCAGAAGTTAGTAAACCTCCGGGGGGCATGGGCAAGAGCAGCAATATACACTCCTGCCCGTACTCACTGCGCTGTGGCCCTATTCATAAAATGTGTTCTCCATACTCTGTACACCGCTAAGCAGTCAGCTTAGAAGAAGTCGATTTTGGGTGCACAGCGAAATGTGCGCTTTAGGGAGGAAAAAGTGTAATAAAAATACAAAATACATTAATAAAGTATATTACAAAAACTATTTTTAGGACATTAGGGACACAGTCAAAAAAAAATATATAACATTTTAGTTACTATTTAAGCATAAACAATTTTTTTTCATTTTTTGCATTTTCAAAATAGCAAAAAAAGGAAAAAATATTTATACTTAATATTTTGGTGTTTGTATTTTTTTTTAACCTTTTTTTTTTTTTTTACACTTTTTATTTACTAACTATTACCCTTAGGGGCTACAACCCTTGTCCTATTCACACTAATAGAGCTCTATTAGGGTCAATAGGACTTCACACTCTCCCTGCTCCCTGGGCTTTGTGCACACAGCAGCATGGAAGCTGAACCGATAGGAGCCCCAGGATTACACTGCTGGGGCTCCGATAGAAACTGCCACTGAGGAGGAGGGAAGGGGACCCTGTGGCCACTGCCACCAATGACTTTAATACTTGGGGGGGGGGGCGCACTGCGCCACAAATGGTTTTAATACTGGGGGAAGGGGGGGTGCACTGCGCCACCAATGATGGTAAAGAGGACCTTTCATGGGTCCATACTTTATTAAATAAGTAGCAGGACATGCTAAGTAACAGCATCGGAGCAATGGGGAGCAGACATCAGCTTTTCTCCATGGGTGAAAAATCCTCCCTGGCTGTGACGCTCTGCGCTGCGATTGGACAGCGCTACAGCCAGGGAGAAGGAGACGCCCACAGAGAAAGACTGCGTCTCCTCCCCATTGCATCGATGCTGTTACTTGGCATACAGCGCGAGAGACTGTAACGGGGGCCGAAGCGGCACCCAGAAATAATAGTAAGTGCAGGGACATCCTCCATGTCTGCCCTACATGTCCTGCTACTTAGTTAATAAAGTATGGACCCATGAAAGGTCCTCTTTAACTCACTTTGCACTGTGCTGCACCTGAGGGGTTATCTGCCGTGGATCGTTGCTACCAGTCATAGAGGTCGGCTGCTGGATATGTGATTCTACAGCCAGGACCCGCCTCCTATATTTGAATTAATGGGTGAGTTAACATCATTGGTGGCGCAGTGGCCACAGCCCCTCCTCTTCCCTTCTGTCTTTTCATCGGTGGCAGTGGCACAGGGGGGAGGGAGAGACTTCTTCCTTCACCCCTGTGCTGCTGAGCGAACGCCTGTACTGGGGTGGTGGGGCAAGGAATTATTGGCTCCCATGCCCCGCTGCAATATTCAGCTACAGCGTGGCTTTTTGCCACAGGGCTAAAAAGTTTTGTCACCATCTGCAAATTTTAAGGCGCATTGTCGCCATCTGGAGCGCTGGTATACCTAATGCATTATAAATTATCACTGTAATAGTAAAAGGCTATTTAGCCATGTCAGTTAATTTGTTAGGCCCTCAGCTGCCATGGCAACGCATCTATCGGCAACCCTCAATTGCATTTGCGGGGGGGGGGGGGGGTCGGGGGAGGCCTTCACCCTATGTCTAACAGTCTGGATGCCATGTCACTATTGACAGCAGCATCTAAGGAATTAAGTAGCCAGGAGCCAGGATTGGAGTTCTTAAATTCCAACCATTACAGCGGGAGGCTGGCTTCAGTACAGCAAAAAACGGATCCGCAAAAAATACAGATGACGTCCGTGTGCACTCCATATTTTGCGAAACGGAACAGCTGGCCCTAATAGAACAGTACAGTCCTTGCCTGACAATAATAGGAAATGTACTATTTTTTTGTGGAACGGAAATACGGACATACGGAAACGGAATGCACACAAAGTAACTTGCATTTTTTTTGCAGTCCCCTTAAAAAAAGAATGGTTCCGTATACGGTCTGAAAAAAAATCCAGAACGGACATGGAAAGAAAATACGTTTGTGTGCCTGTTCATTTTCCATAAGCAAAATGACTGCAACCTGGAGATTTGCTTTGAAAAAAAGTTGATATATTTAGTAACTATGCAAAATAAACACAAGAGAACATACATGTTGCTTCATTATTACAAAAATCTTGTTATATCTACAGACAGTACATGTTTTTCCCTTTCTTTTTTTCCAAGTGGTGTTGCTTCATGGTAAAAAGTATCCTCATACATATACAATAAGCATCTAAGCTTAATGGCTATATTGTAATGAAGTCAAGCTTGTTCTCTGAAACCATAGGTACAACATAGATCTCTCCAACTGACAACCAAAGAATTTGTATATTCCACATCACTTTTCTGTCATTATTTAGTAGCCAGAAATGATATGCAAACTACAGTCTGCAATAAATAGACTAAAGAATTGAGAATTTGTGTTTCCCATAGCTATAAATAAGGTGAAGGTGGTGCCCTTATACACATTTTAAATTACTAAAAATGTAGTAAAGCAACACATTTGGTTTATCAGACAAATAGATCGTTAGTAACTTTAGTTTTTAATAAAAAGCAAATGACTACCTAAACAACATATGTGGCCAATTGTGATAATCTTTCCCAACAAACTACAGTCGCGTATTCATATACTGAGAAGAACTAATGCATCTACTGCAGCCTCTGGCAGACCTCCACTGAAATGTACTGAACACATGAAAAAATCCCAATCCTCACAATTTAATCTGCCCAAAAGATTAAACCTAATACACACTATTGTGATTATAGTGTGCCTTTCATAACAATGTTGCTTCCTTGTAGCCACAATATGTAGCTTCCCCAATCCTGAAAATGGTAGGTAACTAATGGAAGGTAACTCATTTTTACCAGAAATACAAAACTGTAGAAGTGAAAGTTTATAACAACCTTTACAGATACATTGGAAAATATACTTTTATTAGTAACATATCCAGGATAAGGGGTTAATATGAAAAATATAAATTTATATTATATTCTTCCACATTTTAGCATATAGTAAACTAATAGGGAAAGCTATAGTTAATAAAGCAGGGAGTTTAGGCTTAAAGTAAAAATACTGCATGGGAGGATAGAGTAAGAGTGAGCATCTATATTTTAAGAAACACTTGTCATCATAAAGAAAAGAAAAACAATTGTTTGCCCATCCACAATTGGTGGAAGATCTGCCATAAGGAAGGGAGATTGATGAACCAGGAAGCTTTAATATTGGAAACATATGCTGCTTCTTTAAAACATATATTCGGAACAAGCTCTTAGTATCACATACAGAATACGTGCTTTAACAATGGCAATTTGAGAGGTGCATAGAATATAAATGGTAACATGGTAAATGTGAAAAGCTCTCTGAGTACAAACAAAGGAAGTCACCAGGTAAAAAACATCTCAAATCTACCAGGCACTACACTGCAGAGTTCTATATTTAAATCTTTTAAGCATATCTATCACTTCAGATGAGTTTTTAGAATAAACTACCATGTGTGTGTACATTGGGAATAACACTATGGGGGTCATTTATTATCCAGAAATAATCCTATATTAGGGGTATTTCTGGCACAGATTGCGACGCAAAGGTTATTTGTGCCTCAATCTGTGATATTTCCCTGCTCATGCCAGGACTATAAAAGCGGGTGTAGTGTGGGCGGGCCGGTAGGCCCCTTCTGATTCATCATTTTCTGCGTCTGTTTTAGGCGTAGAAAATGCTCTAAATGTAAGCCAGCAAGGAAGCTGATTTACATTTAGACTGGTGGTGGATACGCCAAAGTTATGTAGATGCCAGCACTGCCAAATATAGGGGTGACTAAGGTTTTGTTTTTTGACAGTGTTCACTGAACGGTAAACATTACTCTGTAATCCACTGTAAATACCTTACTTGACATCCAGTAAAGGTATCTTCAAACCCCCAAATTGCATCCTCGTTTCTAGTGGTTACAGCCACCGCTCTAATGTTCTGAGCAGGGGCCGCGCAAGTACACAGATACTCAATGCTCCGGCTGAGGCAGTGGCTGGGTTTCACGGGAGCGAGTGCACACTAAGACTTGCGCATGCACATTCACTCCCGGTCCTAGCCACCTCGTCTGAGCTCCAGTCCAAACTGCACAGATCAATAGCACAGCTACAGGGCATGCGCTACAGCCCTGTTACTGTGCTATAGGCTGTGCATTATGTAGACATGACTACTGGGGGAAGGGGCTGTCGGCTGTGCATTATATTGACCCTATTATTGGGGGGAGGGGGCTGTGCATTATGTGGACATGATTACTGGGGAGTGGGCCAATACATCTGAGAAGCCATGACATAGATAAAATGACATAGCAGGCAGGTATAGGGAAAATAGGTTTCAGACATAACTGGGCAGAGTAAACTGGCTTGCCTTGCCTTGTATCTCATATTTCAGGTCTGTCCCCAGCAAGCAAGGAAGAGAGACACTAAGAGCAGTGAGGCAGCCTGCAAATAGTGAGGTGAGACAACCCCTTTAACTTGTAATGGCTGTGACTGCAGGACTGGGGGCCTTCGAAAGGTGTCTGGCTACTGTGAAAACCACTCGGCAGCCCTGTGACTGCATTTGCAGGGTGCCAATTAGAGGATAGAGGGAGCTCTTTCTGGGTAACTTCTCACATACCATGGTCACTATTGACTGCGGCACCTGAGGGATTAAACTGCTGAGATCTGAGTACTCTCTAATCCAGGCAGTGAGAGCAGGGAGCCAGCTGTATAATACAGCTGGCATCTGAAAGTAATGGTGCAGCCACAGCTCCTGGGCCCACGCCATTGCCATGACATACTATTATGAAGCAGACTGCTGTCTATAAAAAACACAAACATAATATAAAAAATAAATAAAAAATGCGATAAAAATGAAATTATTAACAGACTGGTATGGGAGTGGTAACAGTACTCTCCCCACGAGAGCTTATAATGTACAGCAACAATCTTTTCTAAAATATCTGCCTTTAGGTTGTTGATGCTCCTGCAGCACCTCCTGGAAAAAGATGAGGTGAGGGTCATGCCTCTGAGAGAAGCACATGACAACACCACCTGGGCAATTAACTTGATCTATCACACAGTGGCGTTGCGAGGGGGGTGCAGTCCGCACCGGGTGACACCAGTCTGATGGGGTGTCACCAGGGGCAGACTGACCATTGGCAGACGCGGCGGCGGCCGGGAACATCAGGTCGGACGGAGATGAGCGCTTGCATTGCGCTCATCTAAGTGCGGAGCAGCAGCAGAGGAGGGAGAGGCGTGTCCTCTCTCTCCCTGTTCCTCTGATAGGCTGCCAGCACTAGGCTGGCAGCCTATCAGAGCCGGCTCGCGGCGCGATGGCGTCATCGCGCCGCCGGAGCCGTACAGCTCGAGACACAGGCCGGAAGAGGCCTGCATCGCATCGCTGGAGGTAAGTATAAGTGTTCTTTTTTTTTTTTTTTTTTCTTGGGGCTACTGGCACATAAAGGGGCTACTGGCACTAAAGGGGCTACTGGCACATAAAGGGGGCTACTGGCACTAAAGGGGCTACTGGCACATAAAGGGGCTACTGGCACTAAAGGGGCTACTGGCACTAAAGGGGCTACTGGCACATAAAGGGGCTACTGGCACATAAAGGGGACGGCTACTGGCACATAAAGGGGACGGCTACTGGCACATAAAGGGGACGGCTACTGGCACATAAAGGGGACGGCTACTGGCACATAAACAGGGCTACTGGCACATAAAGGGGGCTACTGGCACTAAAAGGGGGCTACTGGCACTAAAAGGGGGCTACTGGCACTAAAAGGGGGCTACTGGCACATAAAGGCAACGGCTACTGGCACATAAAGGGGGCTACTGGCACATAAAGGGGCTACTGGCACATAAAGGGGGCTACTGGCACATAAAGGGACGGCTACTGGCACATAAAGGGACGGCTACTGGCACATAAAGGGGACGGCTACTGGCACATAAAGGGGACGGCTACTGGCACATAAAGGGGACGGCTACTGGCACATAAAGGGGACGGCTACTGGCACATAAAGGGGACGGCTACTGGCACATAAAGGGGGCTACTGGCACTAAAGGGGGCTACTGGCACTAAAGGGGGCTACTGGCACATAAAGGGGCTACTGGCACATAAAGGGGACGGCTACTGGCACATAAAGGGGGCTACTGGCACATGAGGGAGGACTAATAACACATAAGGGGGAACGGCTACTGGCACATAAGGGGGGACTAATGGCACATGAGGGTGGCCTAATGGCACATGAGGGGAGCCTAATGGCACATGAGGGGGGCCTAATGGCACATGAGGGGGGCCTAATGGCACATAAGGGGAGACGGCTTAGCTGCCATGGTTACCATTCAGAAAGGTAAACGTCAGATCCGGCGATGGCCGAAACAACATTTAGCTTAAAGTCGGACCCGGATTAATGCTTTTCAATGGGCATTAATTCCAGATCCGTCCTTGCGGCATGCCTTCAATTTTTTTGGCCCAAGGAAAATCCGCAGCATGCTGTGGATTTTTCAACGGCAAAAAAACGTTTGAATACTGAACTGAAGACATCCTGATGCATCCTGAACGGATTTCTCTCCATTCAAGATGCACTGGGACAATCCTGATCAGTATCTTTCCGTCTTAGAGCCCCGAGGACGGAACTCTAGCACGGAAAGGAAAAACGCAAGTGTAAAAGAGGCCTAAGCACTAGTGAGTATCTGTTATTTTTGGTTATATGACTAAAACATTATTGCTTCGGGGGTCTGGGGTGACACCATTTTCTACCGCACCGGGTGACACCAGCCCTAGCAACGCCACTGCTATCACACCACTGTCTCTGAGCTACCAGTGTTTATTTTGTCAACTGACGCACACAAAGCTTTTGATAATTGCAACTTTATGTTAGATACCTACGCTTCACTACATTGGTTTTGGGAATGATATGGTGCAGTGGATAGCTAGTCTCTATTCTTTTCCTTTGTTAATAGTAAATGCTCATAAGCAGTTCTCCTCTAACATTTTAATTTCCAATTGAATGGGGTTTCGTAATTCGTCACAAAGTGAATTTCTATGTGAAATTCGGAAAAGCAGTCGAAGCGAGGTTTTGTTATTGATCCATGGATTTGTTCCGTGGATCGATATAGCAGGATTACAGGTTGGACTTGATGGACTTTAGTCTTTTTCCAACCTTAACAACTATATGTAACTATATGATAACTTCGCTCATCACTATCTGACATGAGGGTAGGTTTGCCTGGTAAAATGTCCAACATTATGTGGCAGCTTTGCTTTTTTTTCCATTGCTCCTCCCTAAATTTCCCAACCCATTTTATTGAATTTTAATTACCAGAAGTTGGAGGCCCTAAATATCATATTGCCACCGTCACTGGTGTTTGGAATTTCTGATTCTTACTCCTTTTGGTGGGCTAGGCATTCCCTCCATGCCAAGGATCTTTCTTGGCTCTATGCTGATAAATATCCTCCCTACCTCCAATGCATGCATCGAGAATGATTTGACTTCCTGGACTATGGATTACCTGGTGAAGGACATTCTCGATTTTTTAAATGAACATACTTCCCTGAATTCTGTCTTTTCACAGCCTTTTCACATCCATACTCCCCAGCCCTATTCCCCATCTCTTTTTCAAAACACTCATGTTAATGTTGACTAAATTTATTTGGGTGGGTAATACAGCTCTTATAGCACGGTCCACACCGATTTTCCCTAAACATAAAGAGGGTATTATGCTACTGCATTTTGAGTAATATTATCAGGACTCTCATCTCTTGAGGATCGTTGATTGGTACTGGCCTAGTGATATGAAGCAGTGGGTAACTATGGAGCAAGTGGTCTTCCCTACCCAATTAGTGAACACTCCATGGTTATCAGATCATATTGATTTAGAAGCTCATACGCAAACCAAAATTGGCCCAACACTAAAGGTAGCCTCTAGTGTTTTCCCAAAAGTGGACATCTTTTCTCATCCTATTATTCCCCGCCCTGGACCAGTCGGCTTTTCCACCTGGCACAGATAGTAGTCGTTTTTGCCAATGGGTCAAGGTGAACAAGTTCAGAGCTGGCTGCTTTCTACATGGTGAGGAATTTATGTCTTCGCAGGTGCTTTCTAAGCTTTCAGCTCCTACCCCACTGTCTGCCTGGCAAGTTACAGAATTTCAGCACTTTCTAATTATAACCCTCTCCCGCATCGGAATATGCTACGTTTAAAACATCACGTGAGGGACACTGGGCACACTCCTTTATACAATTTCCTGTATTTACAAACTGCTAATATCTCCTACTGAAACTCCCCTAATACCTACTTGCTTAATTGGCAATAGGACTTGGGACCCTTCCTATCTGATGAACAAAATAACCATATTTACACTTTGACAAATAAATCATTTACTGCTAGCAGGTAGCAAGAGGCGAGTTTCAATGTCTTGTTGTGTGGTCTCTGATGCATTTCAGGCTCCACACTAAGTCCTCGGTCTCTTCACTGTGTTAGTGATGCAGAGCAGAACAGGGTTTGATTATGAATATTAGTGTTGATCGAGCACCCAAGTGCTCAGGCTGAACACATCGGGATGCTCGGGTGCTCTACAGAGCACCCAGGTATAATAGAAGTCAATGGGAGAACCTGAGCATTAAACCAGGCCCCCCCTGCTCTGAAGAGGGGAGGGTGCCTGGTTCATAGGAAAAGGTCAGAAATTGAAGGAAACACCACCAAAATGGTTCGGGAACAGCATGGGGAGTACGTCTGGATGCATCTTGGACTCCCAGGTCGAGCTGGCAACGATGATGTCCGAGTAGTACCCCACTTTTACAGACTGATAATAATACGCACAAAACCAAAGATAAAATCGATTTAAGAGGAAAAATTGTTAGGAAACATTCTTTCCTGTATATTTACTTGTATATTAAGTGCAAGTGCTGCCAAAAATTACAAGCAAGAGGCACTTTGAAACAACCTGTATATCACATAAAGGAGGGCCTCATTCACCTTTTGGTACAATTGTTCATCTAGTGGGACTCCTACACTCATAAAGCCTATGCACTAAATGAAAGGGCTGCCAAAAATGACAAGGAACCGGCACTCCAATACACCCTTTGTTACCCATAAAGGAGGGCATCATACACACCCTTGAAAAATTATGATTGATGGCCTGCTGCTGACCCTAACACATTAGGGGCAAGGGCCTACTGCTGAGCTGACCCTCTAAAACATTAGGGGTGAGGGTCTACTGATGAGCTGACCCTGTAAAAGATTGTAGGTGAGGACCTGCAGGTGAGATGACCCTGTAAAACATTATATGCGAGGGCCTGCAGGTAAACTGACCCTGTAAAAAATTATATGCGAGGGTCTGCAGGTGAGCTGACCCTGTAAAGGATTGTAGGTGAGGGCCTGCTGGTGAGTTGACCCTCTAAAGGGTTGTAGGTGAGGACCTGCAGGTGAGCTGACCTTGTAAAACATTAAATGCGAGGGCCTGCAGGTGAGCTGACCCTGTAAAAGATTGTAGGTGAGGGCCTGCTGGTGAGCTGACCTTGTAAAACTTTATATGCGAGGGCCTGCAGGTGAGCTGACCCTGTAAAAGATTGTAGGCGTGGGCCTTTAGGTGAGCTGACCCTGTAAAAAAATCATATGTGAGGGCCTGCAGGTGATCTGACCCTGTAAAACATTATATGCGAGGGCCTGCAGGTGAGCTGACCCTGTAAAAGATTGTAGGTGAGGGCCTGCTGGTGAGCTGACCCTCTAAAAAATTATATGTGAGGGCCTGCAGGTGAGCTGACCCTGTAAAACATTATATGCAAGGGCCTTGGCTACTAAGACTGGACTTGGTAAACACCAAAATTTGGCGCTGGGCAAGCGCCTACAACCGGACCGCCCACAATGATAATCCACCAAAAAATATATCCGGGTAAAAACAATCAACTTTATTGATATATATCCATAATACAAAATAAAAACATGAATGACATACAAAAATAGCAATAAACATGAACTGGTGTTATATAACAAGCACCAAGAGAATAACAGGAGAACTATAGTGTACAGTTCGCAAAATATACCAGCATGACCCATATGGGAAAATACATCATCACAATACAATATAAAGTGCCTAGTGCAAGCATGTATAAAAGGAATAACAAACATGAAATGAGCTGGCTACCTGCTGTAGAAGCGTGACAATCTCCTGCGTCTCTCACCCGACGTACGTTTCGCCGAAGCGGCTTTTTCAAGGACAAGTGCCCAATGCCAAAAACTTTGATATCTCATAGTCAGGGCCGGTGTTCTGCCAGATTTCTATACCTCGGCAGAATGCTATACCGGAAGTGACGCGGCCGCACCGGAAGTGACGTGGCCTTACAAGAATAAGCTGGAGGAGGGTGTGTGCGGCGCTGCGCACATCCACTGGATTAGCAAACTGGCCAATTGCCCAGGGCCCCCATTGTCTAAGGGGCCCCCTGCTTCAGTGCTGCTGTTCAGCTGAACGTCCGAGGAAGCAAAGGGGGTGCGGACAGCTGAACAGCTGCACTTTACAATGCAGTGTACAGTCTCCTCCCTCATATGTAAGAGAAATCATTACCCTAGTGCTGACAGGACCTGCATAATGTCAGATGCAGAAGGCGGAGCTCAGCAGAGAAGAGGGGATGAAGGACCTGCAATGAATTTTTTTTTTTAAATACAGATCATGGGTGTCGCAATGTGCAAAAACGCACATACTATAAAAATATAAAAAATGTTCCCCATACGTCAAACAGCAAAACGGAAAAAAGCATCCAAATGGTGGATTCACCATTTTTGGTCGCTTCATTTTCCACAAAAAATTACATAAAAAGTGATTAAAATGTCATACACATCCCAGAATGGTATTAATAAAAAAAAATAAGATTATGATGCAAAAAATGAGCCCTGATACAGCTCTGTACATATAATTACAAAAAAGATAGGGGTCAAAACATGGTGACAAAAAAGTAAAACAGATTTTTTCCCACTTTTGAATTTTTTTTCACTATCAAAACGCAAGAAAACCTATACATATAGTGTATCACCGGATTCGTACTGACCTGTAGAGTAAAAGTAACTGGTCATTTTTATCGCACATCGAACGTCGGAATTTAAAAGCCCGCAAAACTGTGGTAGAATAGGGATAATAAGTTGTACGCAAAATTAGAGAAGTGTGTTTTTGCTGTACACGAGGTGCAATTTTTGGGCTACCTGCTGTCATCTTCGGGTTTTCGAATGGATCCAGAGAAAGTCTGTGCGGTATTAGACTGGGATCGTCCCAAAAATCTGAAGGCTCTTATGCGGTTTTTGGGATTCACCAACTATTACCAAAAATGTATTCAGAACTATTCGAGAGTGGTAAAACCCCTAATTGACATGACTAAGGAAGGGACAGATGTCTCAGTGTGGATAGATTCGGTGTTGCAAGCCTTTTTTGCGGTTAAAAAGTGCTTCGCTTCTGCCCCTATATTGGTGCAGCTGGATGTTTCACAACCTTTCATTGTGGAAGTGGACGCGTCCGCGATGGGGGTAGGAGCAATTTTATCACAGGGCACGTCACCAGGTAAATTGCGTCCACGGGGCTTTTTCTCTAAAAAACTCTCTGCCACAGAGAGAAATTACCATGTGGGTAACAGAGAGTTGCTGGCCATTAAGTTGGCTTTTGCGGAATGGCATCATTGGTTGGAAGGGGCGATTCATACAATCACTGTGTTCATTGATCACAAAAATCTGGCCTACCTGGAGTTGTCTTTCACTAGATTCAATTTCACTGTCACTTATCGTCCGGGAGTTAAGAACGTCAAGGCGGATGCATTGTCACATAGTTTTCCTGGAGGTGGTGATTTTGAAAATCTGAGTCCTATACAGGCGGAAGGGGTGGCGATATCCGCTCTATACCCTGACCTAGATGTGAAGGTATTAGAGGCTCAGGGAGATGCACCAGATTCTTGCCCCTCCAGGAAATTGTTTGTGCCAGCAGAATTGCGGCACAAGGTGTTTGAGGAACATCACTGTACGGTTCTTACAGGACACCCTGGCAGTAGATCCACTGCCGACCTCATCTCTCATAGATTCTGGTGGCCGGAGTTGCGTAAGTGTGTTAAGGACTATGGCCTGTGGCTATCGGCCTGTGGTACCTGTGCACACGCTAAGGCGACACATACTCGGCCTACCGGATCTCTACTTCCATTACCCATCCCGTCCAGACCATGGACCTACTTATCTATGGATCTGCCTAATTCGTCAGGAAAGACAGTTATTCTGGTGTTAGTTGATTGTTTTAGTAAAATGGTGCATTTTATTGCATTACCTGGCCTACCTAATGCTAAAACACTTGCACAAGTGTTTGTTGACAACATTGTGAAACTTCATGGCATTCCCTCTGACGTGGTCTCGGATTGGGGGACTCACTTTGTGTCCAGATTCTGGAAGGCGTTCTGTACTAGGCTGGGGGTACAACTGTCTTTTTCTTCGGCTTTTCATCCTCAGTCGAACGGACAGACGGAGCGCACTAATCAGAGTCTGGAGGCTTACTTAAGATGTTTTGTCTCTGAGAACCAGGAGGAGTGGTCCTCGTTTTTGTCCCTTATCGCAGAGTTTGACATAAATAATCATAGACAGGAGTCCCCTGGAAGTTGCCGTTTTTTGGGGCATATGGGTTTCGCCCACAGTTTGGCACATTTTCTGGTTCAGATACTTCTGGTATCCCTAAGGAAGAACATTTTTCATCGTCATATCATCCATATGGCGTAGAATTCAAAATAACTTGATGATTATGGGTAACAAATAAAAACGTGTAGCTGACAGGAAACGTATGAATGGTCCAAACCTAAGAGTGGGGGATTTTGTGTGGCTGTCCACAAAAAATATTAAGTTGAAGGTACCTTCTTGGAAGTTGGGTCCAAGATTTATTGGTCCATATAAGATCAGTACCACTATTAATCCTGTACTAATGTTTTTCATAAATTTTTGTTAAAGAGATATGTGGAACCTTGGAGCCGTCTTCCTTGCCACCCGCTCCGTCATGGTGGTCGGTGGTTTGGAATTCCAGATTGCCAAGATTATTGATTCTCGAGTCCTTCGTAGATCTCTTCAGTATCTTGTTCACTGGAAGGCTTATGGACCAGAGGAAAGGATGTGGGTGCCAGCATCTGACGGGAATGCCAGTCATTTGGTGAAAGCTTTTCACAGGTCTCACCCAGATAAGGTCGGTCCTGGGTGCCCGGATGTACTGAGACATATGGACGTCTCCGCGACAGTGGGTGACAGAAGATCTATGAGACTGGCAACACATGCTTGGATCTGGTTTCAGGTTCCCTTGTGGATCAATAGACGTCTGTGTTGTTTCTAATACTGGCCACACCTCTAACCTCCAGGTGTTGCTATTGTGGTCATTTAAATTTCTTTATTTATAGTTGCTTCTCCCACAATGCTGGGCAGTTTATAGCTCCAGTGGTATCTGGAGTCTGCTGGTGTTTGGTTCTTGTTGCTGCCATAGCTACTCGAAAGTTAAGTGCTTCCTTTCCCTTTTGCATTTTGTTTTGGATTATCTGTGTGTTGTTTTTCCCCTGCCCTTTGTTGTAGGCCTGAGGGAGACTTCTGGTCATCTTTCCTTTCTGGAGGAACAGGTAGTCTCAGTCCTGTCAGGGTCTTATAGGGTGAGTTAGGCCTCTGGGTACTCCTGCGTATAAACTCACCTACCTTTGGGGTCTGTTCATACTGATAGCCAGTCAGGCATGTGACTAGGGATTTGACTAGGAGGTGTCCTTCTTTCTTCCCTTGCTTTCAGGCCTTGATTCCTTGTTCCCTCTACTTCTTTGTCCGGTGTGGTGTCTTCCTCCCACACATGGGCGTGACAACATCTTCCCTGAAGAGTCAACCATAACCACCACAGGGCTTTAATCTACACTGATGCTAATGTATTAAACTGAAACTTTCTCACTGAAAATGCAATGCAATCTGCAGGCATTATGATAGAGAGTAGAATTATCTGAGCAGATTGTTATATAGTATAGTAGGAAAAGATTACATTTCAAATTGCAATTTATGCATTTAAATCCCTGCACCTTCTATCTTTAGTAGGCCACTGTGGGTGATCCTATTCAGTGAGTAGCAGCCTTCCCTGTATGTGCATACAGAAATAGCTGTCAATCAGTGTGCAGGACCGCCCGCTGAACACTTTTGTCACTCGACCACCACAAGTCACATGTCGCCCTAGCTTAAATGGAAACACAAAGTACCTCAACAAAAGTATATCAATAATAAGTTTTCTTTTAGACAACCGTTATAATAAATAGCAGTTATGTTCTAACTTGTGACAGCTATACTGGATAGTGAGTACTAGAAGAAAATCAGCATGAGGCAGGGTGGGAAAAGACAAAATAAAAAACAGGGAGATGCAGAAACATTCTGTAGTGGGAGCATTGAACTGGCAGTCTTTCAAACCCCCCACCCTCCTCACATTTCAGTGATGACAGCTGTTGTGGACAGACTTACAGAGCCTGCCAGTCAAATACAAAGAGTCTTTATATTTTATACAACTATAAACCCCAAGTATTATTTGTAACTCTTTGAACTTGGAGGTACATTATTTTGTCCTCAACTGGTTTTACAGGGGTCATATACTAATACAAGACTACATGTATTGTTTTTACAACTCAGGTTCTTTAATTGGAATCCTTACAACATTTTTGGTGACACGTGTGACAGTGGTTTTTAAATCTAGCTAATAGCTTTAAACTCACAATGAGAAAAGGGGTTCGAAAGCAAAGTAGAAGTCATACTACTTAATTATGAAATCTCCCATCCCAAACAAGAGGAAGAAATTTCACCAATATGTGGTAATGTTTTCTACACAATCCAGTAAATGGGCAATTTCAGAGTTAATAGGGGAAGGAATAGATCAACACGTGTTAAGTGTTATTATGTTAGTTAGAAGGGGTTGTCTTGCTTTTGTAGTGCAGCCATTTAGGGTGTTAGTATTGTAGGCAAAGCATGCATTGTCAAAGCTTGTTAGAATTAGTTCAGGGCATATTGGCTTTAGTTGGGTCTATGGTTTATTTACCAACTTACCAAAAGTTTCTGTTAAAAAAGAGTGAAACAAAAGAAAAGAAAAAAAAGTTAACCATTTATTACTGTGTTAAGACACAAGAAATGTAACAATACCATATGATTACCATTATACTCTAAATTGTACTTTAAATTCTTATATTATATATTGAAGCAGTTATTTTATCATCGAGGTTATAAACATGAATTTCATCTCTTTAGCCAAAGGAGCTCCACAAAACACAGAAACTATTAAAATTAAACGCTTAGTGACTGAATTTTATCAGCAAGTTAACAAAAGGTTAATAATAATTAATTGCAGTTTCTTCTAGGCATGAATGCCAGGCATTAAAAATATCACCCAGAACTAAAGTATTAAGTATTACACTTAATGTGTATTACACTTAAGTATACTAACAATTCAGTAAAATACATTGGGGAGATTTATGATAGTGTCTTGTTACCCATAGCAGTCAATGACAGCACAGCTTTCATTCTTTGCAGTGCTCTTTAAAAATTAAAACTGTGTTGTGATTGGGGCCTACAGAGTTTTTAGTGCTGATTTTGGCACATTTCTACCTCAGAATCAGCACAAAAAAAGACAACAAACTGCCTCCCATTCACTTAAACGGGAAGCAGCCTTTGTTTTTGTTTTTTTTCTGGTGGTTTATACTGAGCTGGAAAAAAGAAGCAGCGTGCTTGGTCTTGGTGTGGAATTTGTGAATCTCCCATTAAAATTAATGGAAAGTGGCAAAAAACAGATTCTTTTGCATAGCTCCATGCCAAAAACCACGAACAGAAAATGCAGTTTTGCACTAAAGTATACACCTAAAAAAAAGCATTAAAAAACGCACCAAAAAAGCACCTTAAAAACTCACTTTTAAAATCAGTCAAAATTCGTCATATGAACATACCCTAACTGAGGACAGCATAAACAGATGACAGATACCCTAAGCAAAATGCTGGGCCACTTACTTTAACCAAGCCATTTTGCTAATATCTGTATCGAGCAGCTCCAGCTGAGTGCTAGAGCTAGTTTAAAGAGCCCTCCAGGATTATTCAGTCCTGTCCTAGAATGTGAGCAGGACTGGTTCCCACCACTTGCAAAGCTAGGGGAGGTTTGGGGGATGGGCCACACTAAACTGCTCTACAATAGATGGAATGATGTGATACTGCCTAAAATATACCATCATAGCTGAGCAGCCTGACAGGAAAACTCATCAATATGTGGCATATGCAATTGCCAGAGCGTAGTATGTGGTGATGACCCACATCTCACAGCCCTAAGCAGCTCTGCAAGTGGAGGCAGCCAGTGCTGCACACATTCTAGGACAGGTTGCTGGTGGCCATTTTAAATCATTCCACCTTTAATACACAGGACATGCCGTAGAGTAGTCAAATTCAAATACATGACCCAGGATTTTGCTAAGAGTATCATTTTATACTGCCCTCAGTTAGGGTAGCATTAAACTGAAGACAGATTCCCTTTTAAACTACCAATTGTATTTTATAGTGTATATGTATGTGCACACAGTAAGTTTACTTTAATCTGGCATGCAGTGACAATAAAGATTTGTATTGTAGGGTGATGAAGGAATAAAGGAGCATTGTGCTTTATAGCCAACAGGATGGAATGTCACAGCACAGTGTTAACGTAATATGATCATTTGGAGGAGGAAAGAACCCGACAACACAGCAAAGGAGCAAAATCTGCAGACTAAGAGGAGAAACTAGAGCAAGGGGAAAGAGCAAAGTGACTACTACACAGCCATCTCACAAAATGGCAAAAAAAAAGTCACTACAGATAAAACTAGTTACTTTCACTGTGGAGAAATAAACTGGAATAGTTACCGTACTTCTAGGACATTATGAAGCAGTAGGGCCAATTATTATTGCTTTGTAGAATCAAGAAAAAGTCAGGTACTTCAGCAGCAGATAATACAGCAGCAAAACCGAGATAGCTGGATAAAGTCATCTTCTGTAGTGTGCTCTTATGTAAGGTCTGAGACCCCTCGTTTGAATATTATTATAAAGGCCATACCATTGACAAATTCAGGTGGCTGCTTGTGCCAGGGAATAATAATGCTTGTTATTAGCGGTAATGACCAGTGCAGATACAGTGTATAAAGTATTGGCTTTTGCATAACTGTATCCAACAGAAAAGGACACAGTTATGGTACAGCCACACATGGCGATTATGCTGTAGTAGAAATGTGTCAGAAAATCTTGTGACAAAAGCCATTGAAAAAGTAAATTAACATATTCTTGCTATTGTTTACTTAACGTATTAACCATGAAGTTTAGCTCGGTTGCATCTGTACAATCGGAGCAAAATGTATAAGATCTTAAAATATATCTGCAACAGAATCTGCACATAATTTGACCTGCAGTGTGGATTTTAAATATGCAGAATATTAATTGATGTTGAAGATTTAACCCTTTACAAAGCAGAATGTGAAATCCATTACAAACTTGCAACCAAATCATACATGAACTCAGGAATACTTAACCATGCATTCATTGCAGATTTTCCGCAACAAAATACATCCCACATGGACATACCCTTATAGTCATGTTAATTGGCCCGGAATCTGAATAAGTAAATGTTACAAACCCAGGTACTCAGTCATTAATCCTAGGTATGTAATATTTAGATGGCAAAACTTGTTACTTTACAGTTACATTATAGAATAACAAACAGGTGCCAGGAAAGAGGGAAGATATCTGATGCCAGATTAAAGGGAACATGATGTACTTCACCAGGAAAAAAGTGAGATAGTACAGTAAGTAGATGTCAGGTGGTTGCAGCAAAGTGCATGTTTACAGCACCTGCCCACACTTAAAGCCTATTTGCTCCTTCAAACCTGCTTTATTGATGTACAATATTAACCAAAATTAATAGTAACTGGAAATGATAAATCTACCCTGGAAGACACTGATATCATGGATAGTTAGTTGCGTTATGCTAACACAAATTGACTGTGGATAACATACTTGATTAGAAGGTCCAGGTTTCTAATGCAAATCCTTGTATTGCTATTACTTTTTTGAAGACATAATGCTAATCCACCAGCAATGTTCCAGTAGTGTACATTGTTTCATACCAGTTCAGTTTAATTCATATATTTTGAGGCCTACTGTTATAGGCAGCTGTGTCAAGTGATCCCCATTCTGACTACCAGTCTAGAGCATGCTCTCCTGTTTACACAGATCAGTCTCTCTTGTTGTGTCTCTGACTTCACCTGAATGACAGGAATACATTAGTATCTACCAAATCCCTCCTGGAAGCTCTCTGGCTGTTCCCCTCTCCTAATGTATAGAGAGCTGCTAAAGATATCATGTATGTCTTGTCTAAGAGACCAGGAGTGCTGTTATGTATATATTAGCTAAAGAGTTATAGGTGTACCCTGATTCAAACTACCTGCCCATTCTATCTGGGTATGATGTATACAGCATCTCCAGTGTACTCTTATGGAATGCAGCTTCACACTGCTTTACACTCCCTCATGCTTATAAGAGCTGACAGGGACAAACCTATCACAAGCAGGTATCAGGAAAGACAGACTGAAGCTCCATCACATAAGATAAACTGAGACTCTGCAGTATGAGTTATATGTGACTAATCAATCAGTTGCTGTTGCTGTTCTTATGTAGGACTCAGATCACAGCAGGACCAGTGTGGTGAGACTCTGTCGCTGCAAAATAATGCATAATGGGAAATTCAGGCTGTGTTAGAGAGATCACATAAGAAGGAAAGAAGGAGCCGAAATGCCACATGAGCCATCAATGGTGGATCAACTAAAACAGGTAAATACACGTCATACAGAACAGCCTCTGCATCAATCCTTAATAATAGCCTATGCTGCAATATATAGGCAAGAAAACATTGTATTACTGGGGTGCTTACAAACTGTGTACCCCATACAGCTACTCCTCTGGATAGCAAGCTGTATTGTAAAGATGGAGCTGTGCATTATTTGCACATTGTGCTGATTATTTATTAAACAAAAATACATATTGTCCACATTTCTACTACAGTTTTAAGGGAAGTAAGTTTATTTGCTTTTTGAACTTGACACAAGTATAAAAACAAATAATCTGTGAACTGTTAAACAAAACCTACAGGGTGGCTACCAACCATCTTCCAATCATGCAATATTTTGTACAGGAAAATCTATACTTATATTTTATAACTAAATAACCCTTTAACCTCCTCTAGTTCTGTGCAATTACAATGTTGTGCAGTGGCTTAATATTGATAACCGTAGGATGGGTCATCAATATCAGATCGATGGGGGACCGACTCCTGGCACCCCCGCTGATCAGCTGTTTGAAGGGGTACCTGCGCACCCTCGAGCACTGCCTGCTCTTTAAAGCCTTACCTGAGTGCCGTCTCCTTTGTAGTGTCAGTGGAGTGTAATTATAACTGCTTGTCCTGCTGATCTAATATTGATGACCAATTCTGAGGATAGATAATCAGTATTAAGCCACTGCTTAACTCTTAAGTTTAACCCCTACCCAAACACTACAGTACAAGTACAGCGGAGGTCAGGTCTTTAAAGATGACACTTGCTTCTGAGCACAGCAGTCACCTGGAGCTAATATCTGTAGTCAGCGATCATGCCAATGTCAAACATTTAACGGGCAGCTTTCCTCAGGAGCTCTGTGCTCCCAGGGCCCAAAAGGCTCCCCTGCACATTGATCAGAGGAGCTGTTCTTTCCTGTGATAACCCGGCCCCTACCACAGTGGTGGGATCCCTGCCTGTGCCTGCAAGAAATTTACAACACATATTGACATTAAACATTTGCATTCGATATTGTCACCTGTTTGCATGTTAAACCATACTTTCTGGATGGTACTGCACCTGCACAAAAACATATGAGCATTGCACATATACATGTTCCACATACATCAGTTCCACCTTGGGAGAAATATTCATTAAGGAAAAACAGAAGGAAAGCATAAACCACATATGGTAGGTAAAGCTGCAAAAACCAAAAGCTATAATATTATGTTAACATCATATCTGCCTTTCCCCTTTCCCCCCTCACATCCTAGTGTACTTTTACCCATATCTCCCCAAAGAAGGCTTTTTTCACCTAAGAACTGTTAAAATTTCAAGAAAACAAGTTAACATGTTAAAAAAGTGTTAACAATATATGCAGCAGTTAAAATGATAATGACAAGTTATTCATAATAAATGGAGTTGACATGATGAAAGGCTTTTAATGTCAGCTAATACTCATGTAAAGAAGACTTGTCAGAATTCACATATTGCCCTATTTGGGGGTAGCATGTGATAGATAAGACATGAATAGATCGCTATGCTATTATTATTATATGCTGTCTACAAGGCCTCGTTCCTAGCCCTGAGGCAAGTTTTCCCTGACCATGCGCAGTGATCAAAAATGTCCCCACTGTTTAAGGCTACATTCACATGAATGTATTTTGTTTCCGTGTCAGTTCCGTTTTTTTTTTTGCAGATTGGATGAGAACCCATTCATTTCAATGGGTCCGCAAAAACTGTTAACAGCACACCGTGTGCTATCCGCATCTGTATGTCCGTTTCGTAGCCCCGCAAAAAAACATAGAACGTGTCCTATTCTAGTCCGTTTTGCGGACAAGGATACGTATTGTTACAATGGATCCGCCAAAAAAATGGATGCCATACGATTTTTTTGTAGATCTGCAATTTGCGGACCACAAAACACAATCGGTTGTGTGAATGTAGCCTAAGCATGATACAGAGGAAGCTGTCAATCAGAGAAGAATACTCATCTGTAAGATCCTCCCCTTAAATAGTGTAGCATGTGAGCCCCGACTGTAAGACCAAGTTTTCATGCTGCGGCAGTCTCACTTGGCTGAGGTTTTCAAATAGAATGCTAACTGACCACCTGATTTTGACGGCAATACTACAGTTTTGACCACAAAAGCACACGACCATTAAAGAGGACCCATCACATCTCCTGACATGACTGTTTAGGTAATACCAATTCTGGAGCATCTATTCTTATGACTTAATTAAAAATGACATGTCCGGAGAGGTTACAAGTCCTCTTAAACAAATTATTAATGGCCTTGTGGTTTTGTGGGTAAAACTGCGTTATTAATATATTTTGGAACAAATAATGTAACTTGCAATAATTGGAACCTGAGACCGCAACTCTGAAGAAAACCAATCATCCCAACATAATAAAAAATGAGGATTAAAGAAAAATAACCACAGTAACACATACAGTAACATAATTCATTATATAAAATTCACTAAAACCTAATGCAAGCTGGTGTGTCACTTTATCTGTAGTGGGCAGGAGCTCGTTCCGGGCCCTGTTTAGTACACAGTAAAAATAAAAGGAAGCCACACTTGCTTGGTGTCCAAAAGATTAACTAGTAGTCCTATAGGTAAGAAGCAGTACATGTAGTGGCTATGACCAGCATCTCACCACATGTGACCCAGTAATCCCAATGATTGCCTCTATGTTCTTGCAATTTGATCACAGAAGTTGTGCCAGTGAAATGCTTCTGCTGACTTGCTGGATATATGGACTGCAGATCAGCCCGGTCCATGGCATAGTTAGATGTGATTTTAACGTTATAATGAGCCAGAAACATAGGATGGATCATTGCACATTGGGCATCTTGGAAACTAATGCTAATGTTACTGGAGAGGCCACTGTATTGCAACTGTGTATATTACACTACCGAACTTGAATTCACCCAAAAATTACTAGGTTTATAGAAGAAGCTTGTATATCGATGGTGATTAATCAGACGAGAAGCAAACAAAAAAAATCTCTGTTTTGTCATTAACAAGATTAGATTACCACAATGTTTATTCAATTGTATATGCATAAACAGTTTGGAAAGGGAAAAGAGCCAATAACCGCATCTACTAAATTATAAAGATACATAACACAACAGACAGACAGATAGACATGAGATGATAGAGATAGATAGCTAGATAGCTATGAAATAGACAGAGATTGATAGACAGATAGATTTCAAATAGACAGACAGATAGATAGTCAAGGAAAAAGCAGCACCATACAAGCAATCAAAAATATTACGATAGGATAGCCACGAGGCAGCATTTCCAAGAATTCAAATGAACAAACAATGAATCTTTATTCAACCATGTGGTAGAGATGTTTCAGCTCCCCCTCAAGGCCTTTGTCAAGCAATGACAGCATCCAAACAGAATATATACTGAATAGGCGTGCGCACGGGGTGTGCCGGGTGTGCCTGGGCAGGGCCGGTGCAAGGATTTTTGCCAACACAAGCGAAGCTACATTTTGGTGCCCCTCCTCCACCCCCCCCCATGATCACATTATGACCCCCTATTGTGTCACACTTCCCCCCCCCCCCATGGCACATAATCCCCCCCATGTCACATTTCTCCCCCTCCATGGCACAGATTACAGACATTTGATTTGTCCCCCCTCCCATCATGTCACCCGTGACCCCCCCCCCCCCCCCATTATAAACAATATGCGCTCTGCGCTCATCAACTACCACCTACCCTGTGGGAGTCGACAGTCCGTCTGGTTTGGTTGTGTGAGTCACAGTCACCAACAGCTGCTCCAGTCCCTGCTGCTGCCCGCCGTGGAGCCATTCGCCAGTCACACACCCCCTGAGTGCCCCTGTGACCGTGTTGCCGTGCTGCCGCTCTGTGAGTGAGGATCGGGGCCGCATGGCATATGCAGGCTGGGGTGGGTGGCCAGCGGCGCTGCGGCGCAACTCGCCGCAAGTGATTTAAAAAAAAAAGTTCATTTTTCCGCCCCCCCCCCCCCTTCTATGCGCCCTAAGGCAGCCGCTTGGTCTGCCTTATTATAGAACCGGCCCTGTGCCTGGGCGCACCCTAATCAAGCCTCAAAGGGGGCTGGCCGGTGAATACTAATGAAGCGCTTCCATTTTGGAAGCACTCATTAGTAACGGAGGACCAGGAAGCGGTGAACTTACTTGTCCTCGGCTGTTGGCTGTGCAGGGCTGCGCATAGAGTGACATCACGCTGTGCGCGCCAGTTCAGAGCGCACAACCGAGAGCCGACATCATGAGAAAGAACATCACGGGCTGAGAGTCCAGGAATAGGAGAGGTAAGTGTTTTTCTATTTTATTAAAAATTAGGCTGCTGGGGGCATAATAAGGCACATGAGCGCATAATGAGGCACATGGCATAATGAGGCACATGGGGGCTAATGAGAGGCATAATGGGGGGCTAATGAGAGGCATATGGGGCATAATGAGGCACATGCGGGCTAATAAGAGGCATAATAGGGGGCTAATGAGAGGCATAATGGGGGCTAATGAGGTACATGGGGCTAATGAGGCACATGGGGGCTAATGAGGCTAATGAATGGGGCGAATTAGGCATATGGGGGCATAATGAGGCACATGGGGGCATACTGAGGCACATGGGCACTAATGAGGCATAATGGGGGTGCCAATGAGGCATGATGGGGGCTAATGAGGCAGAATGGGGGCTAATGAGGCATAATGGGGGGGGGGCGCTAATGAGGCATAATGGCTGATAATGGGAGCTAATGAGGCATAAGGGCTGATGATGGGGGCTAATGAGGCATAAGGGCTGATGATGGGGCTAATGAGGCATAAGGGCTGATGATGGGGCTAATGAGGCATAAGGGCTGATGATGGGGCTAATGAGGCATAAGGGCTGATGATGGGGCTAATGAGGCAAAAGGGCTGATGATGGGGGCTAATGAGGCATAAGGGCTGATGATGGGGACTAATGAGAGGCATAATGGGGGCATAATGGCTGATAATGGAGGCTAATGAAGCATAAGGGCTGATGATGGGGGCTAATGAGGCATAAGGGCTGATGATGGGGCTAATGAGGCAAAAGGGCTGATGATGGGGGCTAATGAGGCATAAGGGCTGATGATGGGGGCTAATGAGAGGCATAATGGGGGCTAATGGCATAAAGGCTGATATGGGGGCTAATGAGGCATGAGAGCTGATATGGGGGCTAATAAGAGATATGGGGGTGATGAGAGGCATAATGGCGGCTAATGAGAGGCATGGGGTCTGATATGGGGGTGATGAGAGGCATTCTTATTGTCCCCCTCTAAAACCTAGGTGGGTCTTATGGGCCGGTGCATCTTATACGTTTCCTTTCTGAACTGCAGAGCGGTGCCCACTTCCATCCCTAAGCCCAGCTGCCCAGAGCACTGATCCTGAGCCTGCTGGAGTCTTCAGAACTGTAAGTATTTACAGTAATTCACTGTAAGCTATATTATATATATTACTTGTTTTATGTGAGTAAGGGTGATTGGGGAGGGGTGGATGGAGGGGTATAATGCAGGGGGTAATATAACTTATCAGGGTACATTATTATACAGCATTATTATACAGGGGTTATTTAACTTATTTTTGTTCATACTGATATATTGAGTGCGGGTCTATATGTATGCAGAGTGTATTTGTGTATATATATGTGTGTGTGTATGTGTATAATATATATATATATTTATATTTTACATACATACACATATACATACACACACACACGCGTGCGGCGTGTGTTTGTGCTTTAGGGTGCACACCCTAATGCAATAGGCTGTGCACACCTATGATATACTGTATATATTGAGTTTGAGAATTACTTAATTTAATTAAGTGCAATCAAAGTAGAAATTACAATATAATATTACATGAATGCAAGTGTGCGGTGTCATTTAAGGCTACTTTCACACTGGCGTTAGGTGCTGATCCGTCTGGTATTTGCACAGACGGATCCGCACCTATAATGCAAACGTTTGTATCCGTTCAGAATGGATCCGTTTGCATTAGGTTTAAAAAAAATTGTCAAAGTCAAAACGGATCCGTTTTGAATTACATTGAAAGTCAATGGGGAACGGATCCGTTTTCAAATGTACCATATTGTGTTATTGAAAATGGATCCGTCCCCATTGACTTACATTGTAAGTCAAAACGGATCCGTTCGGCTCTGCATCGTCAGACGGACGCAAGCTGCGTTTTGGTGTCCGTCTCCAGAACGGAATGGAGACTGAACGGAGCCAAACTGATGCATTCTGAGCGGATCCTTATCCATTCAGAATGCATTGGGGCTGAACTGATCCGTTTTGGACCGTTTGTGAGATCCCTGAAACGGATCTCACAAACGGAATCCAAAATGCCAGTGTGAAAGTAGCCTTACACAGAAGCATAGCTCCCAACTGTTCCGGATCCGGCGGAACAGTCCTGGTTTTTCACCACTCTTTCCCAGGTGATTGCCTTCATACCCTGCTATGCCCTCCTTGCCCTATATATAGGTGGTAAGAGTGCTCTGTTAATGGCTGATACCATCCATTAGTAAGAGTTGAAAGACCTGTGATGACCTCACCCTCATGTTATCATTGCAGCATGGAAGGAGATCAGCAATGAAGAGAAGTGGTGATGAAGGACCTGTGATGATATTACCATCATGTGATCAATGAAAGAGGGGCGGAGCTCAGCAGTGGAGAATCAAAGAGGTAAAGCACCTGTGGTAAGGTCCTGTGACATGAGGAGACTGAGCTCTGTATGGAGGAGAAGAAAGTGAGGAAGCATGGATTTAATGTAAGCGCCAGGGAAATGCTAGGAGTTGTAGTTGTCTCCTTTTATGCCTCCTCCCTGTAATGTCCTCTGATATCACATAAAAACTGCCTGGACATGCTTGGAGTTGTTCTCTCCACTTATACTTTCTCCTACTCTAATGTCCTCTGATATCACATAATAACAGTTCTCTACTCTTATTCCTGCTCTCTGTAATGTCCAATAGAAAACCTTTGGAGCCAGGGATGAAAGGTTTTAAAGGCACCATGTTTGGTGAGTAAAGCAATGATTTATGTTCTGGGGTGGATTGAGAACTTAAAGTGGTCCCATGTTCTAGGAAGGTCCAAACTGACACAAAGCAAGGTCAGCAGTACCTTAGTGCAGTACAAAATACCACCCCTGTAGAACCAAATACCACAGTACAGCACAAAATACTGGGGCCTCTTCTGGAGTATTCAACTGCATCACCGTCCTGAGGATGGTGATACACTTAAATTCAGGAAGGGACCTACAGCCGCCAGCAAGGTACATAAGTACCTGATGCTCCTAGTATTAATTAAGACTGAGGGTCATTTTGTACCCAGCCGGTGGCCATGAGGAGGGCTCAGATGGCCCCTTAGTCATAGATCCCCCAGGAAAAATTTCCATGTATGGTCTATGGACAGTCGGCCCCGTTTATGCTGTAGATTTGTAGTGTAATCTGGATGATGCACAAATTTCTGTGCAGATTTCTATGCATTTCTGAACCCAAACAACCAAAAAACACAATTTCCAACAGCGTTTTTTCGTTTGGATTGATACGGATTTGCCGCAGCTAAAATAGAAAACATAATTGACAAGCTGCATATTTCTAAATCTGCACAGCAGGTCAATTTCTGCACGGAAAATATCTGCAAAGTGAACATGAGATTTCGTTAATCTCATACACTTTGCTGGTATTGTATTACGCTGCGTTTTTTCTGCACAAGGAAAACCATGCATGTTCTACTATGTGTGCAGGTACCATATGGTTTCCTTTCTGTCTGTTGTATCGTCACCTACTGTCCTGGGTATGATGTCGTCCTTTTTGGGGTTATGGTGTAATTGGCCACCCTCCTGGCAGTACACACACTGTAATAATGACTACCACCAGATGAGGCTCAGGCCATCAAAACGGGGGCCTTATTCCCCACCATTCCGACAGCAGGTGCGATGTTAACATCAGCGTGAGGGTTTGGCCAGTATTGTCAGTTGCATATTATTGTGGTGCACTTTTTGCAGTGATTTATGGTACTAAGGGAGCATTCTACTCTGTGGGGGTACTACTATGTGGGGCATTAAGGGAGCATAATACTGTGTGGGTGTAAACATAGACATTGGGCAGAGGCATGGCTTAGCACTAAAAAGATTTGTCGTGGCTCGCTACGCATGGTGCCAATATTGTCCCTCCTTGGACTCTTTAAAAGTTGGGAGGTATGTAGAATGTGAATCATACACATCCTGTTTCTAAAGTATTAAGTATTCCTATACAGAAGGACTGAAACAGAAACTACTATGAAGTTTTTCCAGCACTGTTTATCATTGTGTTGTATAGGTCAGTGGTTAAGATTCTTGCCTCTAATGCAAAAGGTTGTGAGTTCAAGTCCCGGCAGAAACTTTTCTGAAATACAGACTAAATTAGATTTACATACACTGGTTGTCCCCAAGCACTGACTCCATATTTGCACATAGCTACAGATGTAGTAGGGTTTGTTTTATGGGATGTGTTAACTAAACTAAACTAAACGTGTTAAGCAATTGCTTCTCAATGGCTTTTGTTTCAAGATAATCGATGAGATAATGAATCAGAGCAGGGACTCCTAAGCCGCAGACTCACACTGGGGGATTCCCCCACTATACAGCGATCTTATGCATAGACATATAGGCTAAATTAGATTTAAATACACTGACTCGAGCACACACGGTGTTCAGCCAAACACCGCGATGTGCCGAGCATAGTGATGCTCGAGCCGAACTGGTGATCGGCCGAGCATGCTCGCTCAAAACTAAACAGGACCCTTACTGAGTGTGCTGCCTTTACAGGCTAATGTAAATCACTCAGGCAGGAAGTGACCCTTGGTTTAAGAAGTGTGTTCAGCCATTTTAAATTGCTATTTTCGATGGATGAAGCCTGTCTGCTTCTCTCCCAAGGGGCTTGAGACATCATCACCTGTAAGGGCTTTTCTTTTGTGTTATCTGTTATTTTTGCTTTACCAGTTTAGTCTATGTATACTGATATGTTGTTATCGTATTGTATTTCAGTTTCACAAAAACAAACTCCTTAAGAAAAGTTTAAAAATAAAGTTGGATTCCTTTGGTAGACAACACAAGCAGTGGTTTACTGGAGTCTCTGACAAGTATTTAGCTGTCCGTTTAGAACCCCACATAGTCAGTGTTTTGAGAGCGAAACACTGAGTGTGAACTTGACGGCATTGTTTACAAGATCTTTATGATTATCTACACACTAGCAATAAAGCTTGTTGTGTGAAAAAATACAAATACGATAGAAAACTTTTTCCCCTAACCACCGTGCCACTTCAATGCCACTACTCTGTCCTCTGGTTATGCTATGAGTGTCCCCTAGGTATGCCACGACTCTATCCCCTATATGCCATCATTGTCCCCTGTATGCCATCACTGTCTCCTGGGTATACCACCACTCTGTATGGGATCATTGTCCCCTGTGTGTCACCACTGTCCCTGCACCAATTTCACAGGTTGTTGTTTTTCTGAGGTTTTATAGATATTTTGCCCAACCTCCGGCCCCCCCAAAAGCAACCCAATCTTCACACACGCTACCAGAGTACTCAATACACCTTTATCTTTAGTGGAGAAGTAGAGGGGGAAGAGGGGTACTGAACAGTGGACTCCTCCAGTGTGGTTGAAGAGTGGGTTGCGTTGTGCCTCCTTTAAAAAATAAGATGTTGGCAACACGACTTGCCTTTTATATATTAGTGTGATATAGTACAGGGAGCATATACTGGAGATGTATAATGTAAAAGCAATCAGAGCTCAGATTTCATTTTTTACACTGATCTGGTAAAATGAAAACTTTTCTCTCTCCATTATTATTGGACACTGTCACATTGCTTGAGAAAGGCCCCGGGAAGGAGCAGAAATCTTGCTACTACGTGACTAAATAAAGATCACTTGAATCATTGGGAGAGCTGCCAGTTTTAATTTTTTTTTTTTAGATACATAGACAGATGAATAGATTTGCACTGGTTAAGATTCTACATTGTATGTTATATCGTGCATTTCCAGTACTATTTTTCTCTTACCCGATCTTAATTGTTTGATTCTTCCTTTACTAGCTGCAGGATCTACTGGGAGAAAGTCTTTGAACCAGGTTATTTCAGGATCTGGATTTCCACTGGCCGCACACAACATGGTAGCTGTTCTTGTACGTTCTACAACCTTGAGCTGTGGACCCATATCAATATTTGGAAAGCCAGGGGGGAGTTGGTCCTCTGTGCAAAAAGATCATTAAACATAAGAAAACCAGTCAATGTTGTATAAATATTATCTTTGTGTTAATAATATAACTATACTACAGAGTAAGAAGTATTTAGGGCTGAGAGTGGCTCAGTGTTGAGCACTGGGGTCCTTTGTTAGAAATCAACATGGCCAAGTCTTCTTGGAAGTTACAGATTCTCACCATGTGTCTCAAATTTGTTGTACGGGGTGGGCCATTTATATGGATACACCTTAATAAAATGGGAATGGTTGGTGATATTAACTTCCTGTTTGTGGCACATTAGTATATGTGAGGGGGGAAACTTTTCAAGATGGGTGGTGACCATGGCGGCCATTTTGAAGTCGGCCATTTTGAATCCAACTTTTGTTTTTTCAATAGGAAGAGGGTCATGTAACACATCAAACTTATTGTGAATTTCACAAGAAAAACAATGGTGTGCTTGGTTTTAACGTAACTTTATTCATTCATGAGTTATTTACAAGTTTCTGACCACTTATAAAATGTGTTCAATGTGATGCCCATTGTGTTGGATTGTCAATGCAACCCTCTTCTCCCACTCTTCCCACACTGATAGCAACATCGCAGGAGAAATGCTAGCACAGGCTTCCAGTATCCATAGTTTCAGGTGCTGCACATCTCGTATCTTCACAGCATAGACAATTGCCTTCAGATGACCCCAAAGATAAAAGTCTAAGGGGGTCAGATCGGGAGACCTTGGGGGCCATTCAACTGTCCCACGACGACCAATCCACTTTCCAGGAAACTGTTCATCTAGGAATGCTCGAACCTGACACCCATAATGTGGTGGTGCACCATCTTGCTGGAAAAACTCAGGGAACGTGCCAGCTTCAGTGCATAAAAAGGGGAAACACATCATCATGTAGAAATTTCGCATATCCAGTGGCCTTGAGGTTTCCATTGATGAAGAATGGCCCCACTATCTTTGTACCCCATATACCACACCATACCATTAATTTTTTTGTTCCAACAGTCTTGGAGGGATCTATCCAATGAGGGTTAGTGGTGCGGTGTTGCTATCAGTGTGTGAAGAGTAGGAGAAGAGGGTTGCATTGACAATCCAACACAATGGGCAGCACATTGAACACAAATTATTTAAGTGGTCAGAAACTTGTAAATAACTCATGAAAGAATAAAGTTACGTTAAACCAAGCACACCATTGTTTTTCTGAAATTCCCAATAAGTTTGATGTGTCACATGACCCTCTTCCTATTGAAAAAACAAAAGTTGGATTCACATATACTAATGTGCCACAAACCGGAAGTTAATATCACCCACCATTCCCATTTTATTAAGGTGTATCCATATAAATGTCCCACCCTGTAGTGTTCTTTGTATTTGTGTGACCGAGAAATTATACTAGCCAGAGAATAGTAACGGTCGTAAAGCATGGCAGGCTATGTTGGTGCTACATACTGTGTATACTGTAAGTATCAGTAAAAAAAAAACACAGTAAGGGTATGTGACTAATACAATTGGCATTCTAAAAAAAAGAAAATACTAGTACAAAAAGAGGGCACAAGTGGGAAGACTGGGGAAAGTAAGTGAATAGAGATGAAGAGGCAAAGATAGAGAATATAGGAAAGAGAGAAGACATACATTGCTGCTTTTGGTATTGCAGTTAAATCCACTTAGTTTGAATCAAAGTTGCAATGCCAGGTACTTCCCATAGAGAGGTCATTTTTATTTTTAGGCCATCATTATCATATTAGTGAGATCCGATGCCTAGCACCCCCACCGATCAGCTGTTAGCTTGTTGCTTCACTGATGGAGGACAGAGACGAAACTACACAACTCCATCCATTGTGTAATTATGAAACTGGTAAGTGCAGCACTGCTTCCATTTACAGCAAAGTCCACTGCACAATGGATGGGGCTGTGCAGTTCCGACAGCTGGTCAGTGGGGGTGCAATATATTATTTCCTTAGCTCTAAATATAGTTAGAATACACCCATGTGAAGAATCAGAATACTGTGAAACACACCAATAAAAGTACCCTTATCATTGCATATACCAGGAAATAAGTGTGGAAGATAACAGAAAGGTAAAAAGAAAAAAAGCACAGTACTATCAAGTAATCTATTACCAAAAACTCAGAGTAAACAATTGACGACCATACAAATTAGATCTATGTTGGGTGAACCTGCCAATTTCGTTGTGGTTCGGACGGCCTAATGTGGAGGGGGTCTGCTGTCTGTTTGGATGGATTTCAACTGCCCAATCCTTAAAGGGTATCTGTCATTTGTACCTATGAAACTGGCTGACCTGTTGCATGTGCGCTTTGCAGAAGACATCTGTGTTGGTTCCATATTTATATGTGCCCGCATTGCTGAGAAAAATGAAGTTTTAATATATGCAAATGAGCCTCCAGGTGCAACAGGGGCGTTTCCGTTACACCTAGAGGCTCAGCTCTCTCTGCAACTGCTGCACCCTCTGCACTTTGATTAACAGGACCAAGCAGTAAAAAGTCATCACTCCTGACATGTCAATTAAAGTGCAGAGGGTGCAGCAGTTGCACAGGGAGCAGAGCCTCTAGATGTAATGGCAACGACCCGGTTGCTCCTAGAGGCTCAGTTGCACATATTAAAACTTCATTTTAATCAGTAATGTAGGCACATATGAACATGGTATAAACACAGATGCCTTCCGCCGCCAAGTGCACATGTAACAGGTCAGCCAGTGTCATAGGTACAAATCTGCTGACTGATGCCCTTCAAGTCTTCAGAGACATAAGCTGCTGCCAGTGTTATATGGCAGTGGCTTTATCCCTTCTCCGATTCCGTACAAATACATGCTTGGCCACTCACTGGTTGTGCAAACAGCACAAATGTACCTGTGTGTAAACCTCTCTGGAAATATATGTGCCAAACACTGTCCATATGATCATTGTGAAAAAGGTTGACACATCAAGGTTGTGAGTCTGACCACAGAAGTGTGGAAGAATGGAAGATGCATAGATTTGGTTTGTAGTCATAGGGCTTTTGTACTGGATGGGCAAACATTCACAAAAAGTAGAAGAGAATAAAGTCAGTCATATGCTGCCTCTGTACCTCTCAAGACAGTGAGTTTGGCACTGACTGTAGCTTCACCATGAACGTTCTGAGCAACACATTCATACACATTTTCATCCCGGGGCGTCCGAAGAGGCTGAATTCGTAGAACTGCTCCAGCTCCCTCATCAAACTCTATTGTCTAAGGGGAAAGAAAACTTGTTAAAGTTTTGAATCTAGAAATGGAAGACAAAACTTAAAGGAAACATGCAGTTTAATATGCCAGCATAATGTTATAGAGCAGAAGGAGCTGAGGAAAACGGATGTTCAGGTAGCAGAGAAAAGATTCAGTATAACAGTGTCTTTATTTATTTGCTCATTCCCAGCTAAGGAGTTTAGTGAGTGGTCCTGTTTAACTGTTTGACTGGCAGCCTCCCTTGCATAAGGGAGCATAGACAGATAACTATAGCTATCAGTCAATAAATAGGATAGGACCACCCACTGGACTCCCAAGCCATGAACGAGAAGTTCAAATTAATAAAATACACGTAGTACTAAATCCCCCCCACCTCACCCCCCCCCCTCCCAAAAAAAACTATATATCAATCTGCACAGCAAATCCTGCTCTGAAGCCTGAGGCTGACAAATCAGACTGCATGTTCAGAGTGACAGACTCCCTATGAGATCAAAAAAACATTTCTTCAACAGACACTTCATTTAGGATATATTCAGACATGCCACATTTGTTGAAGATTGCTGCAACTTAATATTGTTCCATTCATCTGAACAGCCTCGTCTCTGGGATAAGCACATGAATTTATGCACGTCCCATTCAAATGAAATCTCTGCAACAAATCTGCTGCTTGCAAATATATGCTAACAACTTGGACACAGCAGCAAACACAGCTAACCATAAACACAGACTGAATTCTTAATTAAAGGGGTTGTTCCACAAAAATATTATACATTTTTCAAACCAGCACCTGGATCTGAATACTTTTGTAATTGCATGTATTTAAACATTTAGTATAGCTAAAGTTATTCAATAAAATGTATCTGTATAGCGCCACCTGCTGTTTATTCTTTTCCTCATCACTCTGTCCACCATTCTAGGAGTTTTAGTTCTCTCTTCTTTTACCCAAACATGTATTGCCCTCTAATTTTCAGCAATAACCTGGTCATGATGAGACTTTTTTGTCACTATCCTGATGTTCTGCACCATCTAAGCTGTGTATTAGGCTTTGTTCACATCTGCGCTAACGAAAATTCTGGTAGTGCTGGATCTAGCATATCACGGACAACAAGATCTGACGGATCCCGCTGACTATGATGAGATCTGATGGGTTTCCATCATGTAGCCTGGCAGGCTGTAACTGTGTCCAGCATTTATAAAATGATCTGCAACTGAGGCCCCTAACACAGATGTGATCAAAGCCTTATGTTGTCTGTAGCATCAGATTATCATGTTCTGCAGCAGCTGAGGTGTGTATTATGAGGTTCTGCAGCAGCTGAGGTGTGTATTATGATATTCTGCAGCAACTGAGGTGTGTAATGAGGCTCTGCAGCAGCTAAGATCCAGGCTTGTCCAGGCCCTGTTTCTCTGCAAGCACGTGTCGCACTGTGTCCTTAGTGACTGGACCTACCTGATCCAGCACTATGAAGGTCTGCCAGAGACAGTGACTGCGCTCAGCCTCCTCCAGAAGCACAGCAGAAAATCAGTATGGGGGAGGGGGGTGGGGGAGGCTGAAACAGCAGTAGGCATAGATCATGGGGGAGGGGGGAGGGTATGCCACTTTTATACTGTATAATAGGTAGCAGGCACAATCTTTGAGTGAAGGATGGTACACTATATCAAAGGCCACAGTTCATCGGGCAAGGCTAGGTTCACACTTGCAATCAGATTTCGGTATTCTGTTATAAAACCAGAATCTGAAATCACTGGATCTTGTATATGCTGAGCACCCGCTGGATCCCATTCACAATAATGAAGTCAGTCGGGATCCGGGTTGAGTACAGGTATTTTGCCCCTCCTACGTATGTGTGGCTCATAAGACTGCAGCCGCAGCGCAGTTCATGGGTGGGCTGTGAGATTGCACACAAAGTTCACGGTACATGACAAGACTGCAGTAGTTCATGATGATGGGTGAGGGGAAGTGGCTGGTAAGTTTGTAGTAGTCCATGATGGGGTAAGGGAAGTCTGCCAATAAGAATTCAGACTTGCAGTGAATGAATTGTTGGGTGGTGGTTGAGAAGATTGAATTGTACTTTTTTTTCTTTGGTGGTGAAAACAGGGGGGCAGGTAGTGCTCGGGGTGGGTAGTGGGAGGGACCAGGGGCAGAGCATGGGGGCCCAATTCAGTTTCTTGCTATGGGTCCCAATGATTTCTATGGACACCCCTGGTTACAGGACACACCCCCTGAGAAAGGACACTTCACCTGAGCTTCTGAAATTAATATAGCAAGGCAATTGGCGCAGAGAATGGCGAGAGCTATGGATTAATGTGAGGTCAGGACTAGTTATAGCTTTGTTACAAAAATATTGCCATGTATGATATGAGGACTGATTTTAATGTTTTACATTAATCATTGGTTAACCCCTTTAAAGAGCCCTTTATACTGCCCGATGTTAGGGCAGATTATCGATAACAAGTGTTCATACAAATGCTCATTAGCAAAATATGCCTTTGTAAAGGTTCCACTGATTAACTGCGAAACGCTTGTTCATCGGGTAACAGGATTGTTGGTGTGGATACCTAAGTCATCATTTGACGGCAGCAGATTGTGCTGTCTAAACAGCACTCTGCTGCAGGCAAACAATGATTCTATATGGGGACGAGTGATGGCAGTAGTGGTTGCTCTTCCCCATACTGTGGAGGGGATTACTGGATGTAAATGCAGTGGTCTCCTGCACTGAAGAGCAAGCGACTGTCAGAAAGGAATGCTCCCTTCCTGAAAATTGCTTGCTACATCAGTCCACGTAAAGGGGCCTTAAGGAGGTTTTCTGAGATTTTAATACCGATTACCTATCCTCAGGATAGGTCATCAGTATCTGATCAGTGGAGGTCCAATACTCAGGACCCCCGCCGATCCGCTGTTTGAGGTGGCAGAGGCGCCTAGGCCAGTGATGACACGTTCATCGGTCACGTGGCCCAACCTGAGGATAGGTCATCAGTAGTAAAATCTCTGAAAACCCTTTTAAGTCATCTGCAAACTTCTGAAAATGTGTAAAAAAATTAAAAAAACTTTTTTCATGCTATCTTTTTTTCCATTTCTTTCAAGTTAGCAGGAAAATAATTTTTACAAATAACTTAATGCCCAGACATTCTTCTGAAAACTGTAAACTGATAAGTACAGATGTAGCAGGGTTAACACACAAACTCTTAACTCAAATCTCCTAACTCATCCTTTATCTTGCAACAAAAGCCATTGAAAAGTAATTGAAGGTGTTGCTTAACACATTTAGTTTAGATAATACGTCTCATAAAGCATGTGTGTTAACTCTACTACATCTCTATGTTTACCTATTTAAAAATTGAATGCAGCTCAGACTTTCATAAGGGTACTTTCACATAAGTTTTCCGGTATTGAATTCCGTCATTGGGGCTCAATACCAGAAAAAAAACGCATCAGTATGTCCTAATGCACTCTGAATGTAAAGCAATCAGTTTTATGGCATTTGGACAGAGAAAATACTGCAGCATTTGGAAAATCAAAGGGATAAAAACAGAACTTAATACGTTACGCGAAGATTAAGTCTGGTTGCCCAGGGAAGCAGAATTATCGGGCAGTCCATCACGCTAGTGATCCCCAAAGAAATGACATTTTGCTAGCCTCCATGCATGTTAAAAAAGGTCTGTAGACCCAGCCCGTGATGTTAGAGGAGGCCAGTGAGTATGGTAATGCCTATCAAGTCTGCCTCATAATCTTTGTACTGAAATATCTTTTTGGGCATACAGCCCATCCTAGCAACTTCAAATTACCTCCATCAACTCAATCCTAATGTCCCGCACACGTGCGTAACAAACATGGTGGAGGTAATGGCAGGATGGCTTGTGTTATCTAATTGCTCCCCGTTACTCAGCTGGGATCGAGTTGATTTTGATACCATAGACGCATATACATGATCTAAGTTCTCAGGAGGAAGCACGTGGCCCAAATATGGATTAGGCCACGCATTTCTTTGTATATCGCAAGATAGGGGTTTTATGTGTGACCTTGGCTTGAGAGGATGCCAGCCTTTTCCTGACTCCTCTAAGGCCTAATTCACACGTCCACAATCTTCGCCGCACCCTTTCCGCAAATTTGCGGAACGGGTGCGGACCCATTCATTTTGAATGGGGACGTGATGGATGCAGAGAGCACACACTGTGCTCTCCGCATCCGCATTTGCGAAGCACGCCGCCGATCTTACGGACGCTAGCTCCGCAAAAATATAGAGCATGTCCTATTCTTGACCTCAATTGTGGAAAAGTATAGGCATCTCTATAGGGCTGGTGGCAAGGTGTTTTGCGGATCCGCAAAACACTACGGATGTGTGAATATGGCCTAACTGTTCTAGTCTGTGTAAGGCTTGTGTATTACCCTCAAGCTATCTTCAAGTTTTATAATGGTCTCTGGTCTCTGTGAAGTGGTTCCATCTTACTGATTTTATGGCTACAATCTTCTGACCTGGATTTGGGCAGAGGACATGAATGAGGTTATGACCCAATACTGGAATATAAAGGGAGGAGTTTCCCACTCCTAAAAATAATTTTGCTATTTGGATAACTCTATCACCATAGGAAATAAATTACAAAAGTAACTAGATTTTCATCCTCAATTATATTTAAATACTACTTAATCCCCTACAACCTAAAGAGGAGTGATACAAGCAGGCATGGGATCCAGCCGGTTCTCTCCGGTTCTGCCAAACCGTTTGTTAAAATTACAGGCGGTTCGCAGGACCGGTGAGAAGCAGGGATCCCGACCCAGTCCTGCAGCTGCGCCTGCACCCCTGTATTTTTCAGCCTGCGGCCGTTACTTACAGTCAGCGTGAGCGTGGCTGTGTGTGTCAGCCAGTCTTCCACAGTGCTGCCGCCCTCCCCCCGCCCCCCGCCCCCAGCCTCGCAGTCATGGCAACAAAGGGGAGTGTCTTGAGAGTGAGCAGCGCCGCGAAGCTGCCAGCCCAGAACAGAGAAGGAGAGAGGAGTCCTCTCACTGTCTGCAGAGTGCCCTAGTTGCTGACAGTCCACACCCCACACACAGCCATGAAAGATTGAAGAGCCGGCCCCTAGCCTAACAGAAAGGAGTCTGGACAGGTCAGGACTCAGGACAGCCTGGTTGGTTGAGTGTGATTTGTGTGACACTGACAAGTTGGCATTAAGGAGGGGACGACCACCGACCAGGGGCTGAAATTGAAATGTGACAACATAACAAAAATGGAGGGGGCCATGAATCTGTGGGGAGAAGCTATATGAGAAGTTTGAGAACATGGAGGAGCCATGAATCTGTGGGGAGAAGCTATGTGAGAATATGGAGGGGGCCATGTGGGGAGAAGCAATGTGAGAACATGGAGGGGGCCATGTGGGGAGAAGCAATGTGAGAACATGGAGGGGGCCATGTGGGGAGAAGCAATGTGAGAACATGGAGGGGGCCATGTGGGGAGAAGCAATGTGAGAACATGGAGGGGGCCATGTGGGGAGAAGCAATGTGAGAACATGGAGGGGGCCATGTGGGGAGAAGCAATGTGAGAACATGGAGGGGGCCATGTGGGGAGAAGCAATGTGAGAACATGGAGGGGGCCATGTGGGGAGAAGCAATGTGAGAACATGGAGGGGGCCATGTGGGGAGAAGCAATGTGAGAACATGGAGGGGGCCATGTGGGGAGAAGCAATGTGAGAACATGGAGGGGGCCATGTGGGGAGAAACAATGTGAGAACATGGAGGGGGCCATGTGGGGAGAAGCAATGTGAGAACATGGAGGGGGCCATGTGGGGAGAAACAATGTGAGAACATGGAGGGGGCCATGTGGGGAGAAATGTGACAATATGGAGGATGGAGGGGGCCATGTGGGGAGAAATGTGACAATATGGAGGATGGAGGGGGCCATGTGGGGAGAAATGTGACAACATGGAGGATGGAGGGGGCCATGTGGGGAGAAATGTGGCAACATGGAGGATGGAGGGGCCAGGGGGAGAGAAATGTGACAATATGGAGGATGGAGGGGGCCATGTGGGGAGAAATGTGACAACATGGAGGATGGAGGGGGCCATGTGGGGAGAAATGTGACAACATGGAGGATGGAGGGGGCCATGTGGGGAGAAATGTGACAACATGGAGGATGGAGGGGGCCATGTGGGGAGAAATGTGACAATATGTGTGTAGTGTATATGGTGTATTTATGTATGTGTACCATGTATATAGTGTATTTATATGTGCTGCATATATATGGTGTATGTATATGTAAACGTGTCGTGACGCGGCGTATATGTGTCGCGACGCTGCGTATCCACCGCGGAGTAGGGAACCTGTTGTTAAAAATTTGAATCCCACCCCTGGATACAAGAATATGACAAATTAAACAAGCATACAAACAGATCTGATATAATGACTTAAAATTTAAAGTATTTATACAAATGATGAACTTGTATTTTCTTCTTGTATTTGACTTAAAACTTGACATGAATGTACACCCACCTCAAATCGTTGCGAATTTACTTTCTTGCCTCGCTTGTTCCATGTAACTCTGGGTTTGGGATCACCGGCAGCTTGGCACACAAAAGAAGCCACACCACCAGAAACACCAATTTCATCTGTTGGCTTTTTGATAAACTCAGGGACACCTTAAGAAGACACATAAAAGATAATTAATGTAATATGATGTGAGTATCATTATGCATTTATGAGCCATTTACTAGTTGCAGCACTGGCATTACATTGTTAGGCCTCTTTCACACTTGCGTTGTGAAGATCCGGCGTGCACTTCCGTCACCGGAATGCACGCCGCATCCGGCACAACGCAAGTGAACTGAAAGCATTTGAAGACTGATCAGTCTTCAAAATGCTTTCAGTGTTACTATGGCCATAGTGGCAGTGGGGAGCGGGGGAGCGGCATACTTACATTCCGTGCGGCTCCCGGGGCGCTCCTGATGACGTCAGAGCGCCCCGCACGCATGGATCACGTGATCCATGCGATCACGTGATCTATGCACTGGGGCGCCCTGACGTCATCCTGGAGCGTCCCGGGAGCCGCACGGAATGTAAGTATGCCGCTCCCCCGCTCCCCCTACTCTTTACTATGGCAACCAGGACTTTAGCGTCCTGGCTGCCATAGTAACTATTGACAAAAAGCTAAACGTCGGATCTGGCGATGCGCGGAAACGACGTTTAGCTAAAGGCCGGATCCGGACTAATGCCCTTCAATTGGCATTAATTCCGGATCCGGCGTTACGGCATATCTTCCGGATATGCATGCTGCGCTTTTGTCAACGTCCAAAAAACTTTGACATACTGAACGGAAGACATCCTGATGCATCCTGAACGGAATGCTCTCCATTCAGGATGCATGGGGATAATCCTGATCAGTAGCTTTCCGTCCTAGAGACCCGAGGATGGATCTCTAGGACGGAAAGCTAAAACGCTAGTGTGAAAGAGGCCTTAGGAAGGAGTCCTCATGTTCGTGAGCTGTTGGGTTACCTCCAGCCACACTCCTGATTATGAGTGACTGCTATCTCTCTACTACTTTGCATAGGGAGAAAGAAGTCAATCACTGGCAAGAGAGCAAGAGTGTGCGGAGGATCATTAATACTAGGACTCCTTCCTCACATTGCAACACAGGAAAATAGTAAATGGTAAAAATTCTGAAACTACATTACATACACTAAAACAGAGAGAGCGCTGGAATCAGTGTCTATCACTACTTTATGCTCCACTCAGGGCATGCAGCATAAATGTGGTGTCAGATTCCCTTTAACTTATAAGATGTATGCCAAAAGTGTTTGGCATACCTTTAGACCATAGAAAGCTATGAGTATGTTCAGAGAGCCATAGAGGAGGAGAAGAGCAGAGAGGACGGATGTGGTGGTTGTGACCCTGAGAGGGGTAGTAACACTCACAATTCACTGTTGAAGTCCTCACTTGGGTGCTCCCCAGGCCATGCACAGTAAATGGAGGGTGCACCCTTTCTTCCCTCGGAGGACTCCCTAACTTTGTGGGGGACCTGCCTGATGCTAGTAAAGTTGCCCTTAATGTTTGGTTGTTGGCAGGGTGCAAGGCAGGAGTATGGATGCAGGGACAGCAGAAGGATGATGGAGTTAATAATGTGGAAATTTTATTAGGATGTGTTTTTAATATGTCATGTATTGCCATCATGTCTCTCAGTGTCAGGGTAAACCATTGGAGTGGATATCTTACTGTGGATGTAGAGACGCAGCTGCCGGGTGCAGAGGTCTCCGCTGGCAAACAGTATATATGCTATGAACTGGGCTGTGAGCCGGGGGAGACTGATGCGCTGCAAAGTAGTGTTTTCTTGGGAAGTGTATGGGCGCCAGCTAGGACCCCCGCCCAAAGAGCGGATTTATTGGCTTGGCGTGGATGCATTTATTAGGAGAACAATATACTAAAGGAACATGCGTTGTTGTTTCCAGTGTGCCTGATCAACCGCTGGAGGTAATGGCGCAATTCCTGTACATAAGCACACATGAGAATCCTAGTGAACTTTGTTGGGCATTGATCACTGAGCAGGGCTGAACAAGGTTCACTCTAGTGGTAATTGGGAGACGTGGTGGTTATTTCCTGTGTGTCATCACTTCCTGTATAATTGTACTGTACATGAAGGAAGTGGTCAGGTGTTGGGCCTGCCCACTTCCTATTGTTACCCCTTTTGTCTATTTAAATAAAGAAAATAGTCTGGGCGAGTGGTCAGTGCTCACCAGATCTCTACCATGAAACATCTTATCTGACTCCTGGAAGAGTGTGCCTTTCCTTACACAAAAGAGCTTTATACACGTCCTTGTAAGCACGGGGCAAGGAAATTTCTACAATAATAACAAGGTCCATTGGTTGCAATAAATTAAGTTTATCTTTACTGAAATGATGATAGGTGTAGTAGTACATATAACAACTAAGGCACAGTTCCAAAGTATATCACAGTGTAGTTCTTTCCCCAGTAGCTGTGTATGGGTAGCAATGGAGATGGTAGTAGTCCCCTGAGTCTCTCTCTAAACACTTTGCACTCTTTCCAAAATAACAAGGACAGAATAGCACGTCTGTGGTAAACTCTTTCTGCTATTCATGAGCTGAGGGGTGCAGATCCAGATGGCTAATGTGTCTCAAAGTGTGCTGGGTGCCAGAGGCAATGAACCCTTTCCACAGCAGTAAAGTCTCTTCACATAAACGAGCGGTACCTTACTAATGTTATCTTGCATGGTCTTGTTGGTTCTGGACCTAAGATTGCTTGTATCTTTCCTTAAGGGGTACTCTGTTGATAAAGTATCTTCTTTGGCATCTATAGCCTCAAGGATAAAAGGTTCTGCAGGAGCTTGCACATGTAGGTCTTCTCTGCACCTCTGCTCTGCTCTGACATCACTAACCAGGGGGTGGGCAAAGTCCATGACCCTGGTCACCTAACCAAATATGCCAGCTTTAGTTACATTACATTACACCCATTCATTGCTATTAGGTATACAATAAGTGTTTTAATAATAAATCACAGTATTTAACTCAGCAACATATGAAAGGGTTCATTTTATGTTACATAGTTCTAACTATTTCAAATTAAATTAAGCGTTTTAGCAGAAATTAACCGTTTGCAGTAGTCCTCCGGGGCATTGCATATGTCACAGTTAGTCATGAGCAAAGCGAGCTTCGGATGCTACATCCAAATTCGCTTCATTCAAAACTTCGGATTAATACTGTACGGAGATCCGTGTCCATACGGTAGTAAAATGTATGGGCTCCAAGGAGCCGAAGTCTCAGTTTTCCTTTAAATCTTGTGGAATAGGGGACGGAGCTTGACCACGCTGCTTAATGGCTGCATGTGCCTGAGCTCCCGTGCCTGACCGGCCATTTGCCCTACAATCAGCCCTCCAATTAGCTCAAAATGGGGAAAACCACCAGGGACAAGAACATAGACACAGCTGAGCACTCCGGCTCGATCCAAACAACCAGACCTCGAGAAATTCCTCACAAGAAGACTGCCACTGCAGCCTGAGAAGGCGGCCAAGATGGCGCCCGGGAGATCACACCACGAGGAGAACGGAGACTTGTCTGATGCTGGTAGTATATCTGACCCCTCAGACGGGAGATCTTTGAGAGACCCTCAAGTGTCTAAAGCTATTCTCAGAGACGTCCTAGAGCAGGCATCCTCAAACTGCGGCCCTCCAGCTGTTGTAAAACTACAACTCCCACAATGCCCTGCTGTAGGGCTGATTCCTGTAGGCTGTTCGGGCATGCTGGGAGTTGTAGTTTTGCAACAGCTGGAGGGCCGCAGTTTGAGGATGCCTGTCCTAGAGGGTAGTAGCTTTAGAAAACACCCAAGAATCTATAATCAGCTATGGAGCAGCTACAAAGAATGTCTTGCAAGATCACAAAGACCTCCTCAATGATGCTTTCTTGAGACTGGAGGATCAAGAAAATCGCAGCCGGAGATGAAACCTACAATTGCGAGGCCTACCTGAATCAGTGGCACTGGAGGCGCTTCCAGCAGCTGCAAAAGAAATTTTTAGCACCCTGTTGGGCCCTGACAGAGCTGCAAACATTCTGGTAGAAAGGATCCACAGAGCTCTCCGCCTGAAGCCAAAACAAAATGACCCGCCAAGGGATGTTATATGTGGCCTACTGAGCTATGTGGATACCGCGGCGTTACTTAAGAGCAGCCAGGAATCCCTCTAGCTCCAATATGAAGGCTCTGCCATCCTTATCTTCCAAGATCTGGCAGCCTCAACCTTGGCAAAACGCAGATTGTTGCGCCCTCTGCTAGAAGCACTGAAAAACTCTGCTACGCCATTCCGCTGGCTGTATCCTTTTAGCCTGGCAATCATAAAGAATGGTAAGCAGATCACCATCAGATCACCCGGGGACTTACAGGCGGCTTGGGAAAATCTGGGCATCCCGCCTATAGACATTCCCTCATGGATGCCAGCAGACCAAGGGAACCTTCTTCCTTCTCCCCTTGTAATTGAATCTTGGCAGCTGGTTTCACCGGGGAAAGCAGAAGCTTTGATCCGCAGGAGCTCCTACAAAACCCAAGACCTGAACTGAATCAGAAGCCCTATGCAGGTTTTCACGACCACTCTGCACCTGACTAGTCAGGATCAGTGTGATATGTAGTTTTAATCTTACAGCCTTAATTTAACAGAGAATATTCTCTTCTTGTTACTAGCAATTTCTATGTTTAACTAGTTTCTCATATAGTTAATATAATACTGCAGTTTGAAGTTAATATATACTTACCTCCCCTGTCCGAAACGCCTGCTTGGCTGGGCACCAGGTGGCTAGAGAACTTGCAGGATAGAGCGATATTTGAGCTCTCTTTGACACTTTGACATCAACCCTCCTCCTGTTTCTCTAGGTTTTACAATGTTTTTTCCATCATTACTATAAAGTTCCTTGTGCCAAAAAATCACGCATTTCCTACAAGCTGATTGTCAGACTCCAGAGGGCTCTAAGACATAGCAAGAGCTTTCCACAAGTTTTATGCAGATCTTTACAATCTCCCTTCCCAAGGTGCCTCTACCCCAACAACAGCACTCTCAGCTACTGAGAAATTCCTCTCCTCAGCAAGGAGCTCTCACAAGCTTACCTCCTAAGCAAACCGCAACCCCTCTCGCTCTGCTGAGCACAGACACAGAAAAAGCATTTGATAGGGTGAACTGGCACTTTTTGGAAAAAGGCCTGCTCAGCTTTGGTGTACCGCACCCATTTGTCAAAGCAATCCTTACGCTCTACTCGAGACCCTCTGCCAGAATCAAAATAAATGGCACTCTGTCTGCACCCTTCCCCATACTCAACGGCACTAGACAGGGGTTCCCTCTTTCCCCAGTAATTTTCGTCATAGTGATGGAAACTCTGCTTCAACGTATCAGACAAGACACACATATTAAGGGGATCACTGTAGGAAAGCATACCCACCTTACTGCTGCCTTTGCAGATGACTTGCTTATCATCACCTCTAATCCTCTAACATCTTTCCCAAAATTATTAAGCATCTTTGAAGACTTTGGTCTCGCATCCAACTTTAAAATTAACTACAGCAAATCAGAAGCACTTAATATAATCTGCCCCCCCCCCCCTTCTTCCATTGTCCAACAACTAAAGAACTCAACCCCTTTTACCTGGGCAAACAAGCACATCAAATATTTAGCGATTAATATCTTCACTTTCCCAGATGAATTAATATCATTGAACTACACCCCTTTATTGCAAGCAGTGAGATTTGGAGGCTTTGGACTACCTGACTTATATGTTTACTACAAAGCAACACAGATATCCAGAAGCCTAGCATTAATTACTCCCTACCACCTCAATATCTGCACAGACCTGGAAAAAAGCCTTATATCCCTGCATGACAGAATGACACTTTGGGGAATCAAACAAGACCCCATCATCACGACTCATACACTACCTATGATAAAAGGGCTCCTAAAACTGTGGCCCTCCTTCTTCAAAACAAGGATCTTAGATTCTTACTTCCTAACATGCCCTTTTGCTTTCCTCCAAGCCTTCCTTCATCCATAGATCTCTGAGCCCTCTGGTGTCTGGTCACAGCTACCCAATGTCCCGGTGTGCAAGCTGCTTCAGCCGGATGGGGGCATAGACTGGGACAGGATTCTAAACCTGCCTAGGGTTCTGGACGCACCTTTCTTACACCTGATGGATTTTCGCAGAGACATACGTAACTTAAAACTTCCAGTGAACTCCTTAGATGACCCCTCCTGGTTGGAAAGGCTCGTATCACTGGACAAATTACCTAAGCATTTGTTATCCTACGTATATAAATCACTCCTATCCACTTCAACCCCTAACCTGTATTTTATCTCAGCCTGGGAATCTGAACTGGGGATAACTCTCTCTGAACCTGAAAAAGCTTTCATACTTACCCATTCCCATGGCTTTAGTAGTTGCATTAAGATACAGAAGAACTCTTATGAGCTCCTCACCAAATGGTACAAAACCCCAGTGTTCTTCCACAGACTGAACCCTGACATTGCAGATTCTTGTTGGAGATGTGGAGAAAGCAAATGTTCTTTGTCTCATATTTAGTGTGATTGTAAGGTCATACGCCCATATTGGTCAGAAATAGAAAGAACTATAAACCAAATTTGCTCTATGTCCATCTCCCTAGACACGAGACTTGTCCTACTGTGGTGCCCGTCTGCAAATTTCCCTCCCAAACAACATAATCTACCCACCACGCTCCTGACTGGCGCCAAACTACTGATCCCTCTCATGTGGAGAAATTGCTCAGCTCCCACTCTGTCAAGCTAGGTTGATCAGATCTACCGTTTTGAGGAATCCTATTCCAGATCAGAGTCTTTAAATATCTGGAACCCATGGAAAGTGTATAGCGGGGGTGGGGGGTTTAGTTACTAAATTAGGCTAAAAAAACAACTCTAAAGAGAGAATGTCTAAGTAAGATAGCTTCGGCATTCGCCTAAAATCCAGTGGAGTGCACACCCTAACTGCGTAAGAGTAAGGAGATTGTTCCCTGGGTAACTGGGAATTCACTAGGCACCATATGTTACCCGGGCCTCCATATCCAGATACTTGCACTAGTCCCTCGACCACCTTTAAAACTACGCCCTTTTTCTTTTCCTTTTTGGTAGTTGCTGCACTTATCTATCCGCAATTACCAAACCAAAAACCCGATCTTAAGGCACACGTATGGGTTTCACCAACCCGCAGCTCCTATATCCACCCATCCCCCACACCCCATTGTGTCTTTCACCAATTATCTCTCGCAGAAGGTATACTATTACCCTAAGTGTCTGCAATGTAACAAAGTGCTGATCTATGTTGACGTACTGGTCAAAAGTACCATCATCATTGGAAATTAATGTTTGTATTGAGCTTGGATTGAAATGATTGTACCTTTCAGTACCTATGACCTGATTCTTCTGTTTACACATACCTTATTTTTTGGCATACCTCTGTATTTTTGTGAATCTCAATAAAAAGAGAATTAATAAAAAAAAATCTTGTGGAACATCTAAAGGGTTAACACAGTTTGGAAAATCAGTTTTGAATAACTTGAGGGATGACGTTTCTAAAATGGGGTTATTTATGGGTTACTTCATAAATATTTATGGGTTATGGGTTACTTCATAACTGAACTGGTCCTCAAAAAAGTGGGTTTTGGAAATTTTCTTAAAAATGTAAAGAATTGCTTCTAAAATTCTTCTAATGTTCTAAAAAAATAAAATTACCGTACATCTACAAAATGATGCCAACATAAAGTAGACATATGGCAAATGTAATGTAATAACTATTTGTGAGGTATAACTATCTACCTTAAAAACAGAGTTCAAATTTCGAAAATTATGAAATTTTCAAATTTTTACATTTTTTTTAATAAATTGAGGTGTTTTATAGAATCCAATTTACCACTATCATAAAGTACAATGTGTTATGAGCAAACAACCTTAGATTGGCTTGCATAAGTAAAAGTGTTCCAAAGTTATTACATCATCAAATGACAGTTGACAGATTTCCAAAATTTGCCCTTGTCCTTAAGGTAAAACACACGTCAATGTCCTTAAGGGGTTAAAATACAGGATTGGTTTGTTTTTTTGTTTTATTTTCTGTTCTTTTGATGGATCAGAAGAGTGAAAAATGAAATGGTCTTATATGGGTTGCTTTGGTGTACAGCAGTCTTTAAACGGGTTCTCCAGGAATTTAAAAAATGAAAATATTTAAATATTATTTTATAATAAATATATTCACAAATACCTTTCATTGCTTAGAATGGCTTGTTTTATCTAGGGAGAAATCATTAGGGGAAATAAAATGTCACAATCACACAGGAGGACAAGTTACTTTACTGAGCTATAGAGCTGCCTCATCCTCCTCTCTGCTCTGCTTGTCAGGAATCATGATACTGAATACAGGTGAATCTCTGTGGGAATGGAGAAGATGAGGAGACATGAGAGGAGGCTGAGGTGTGGCTCCTGAGCAGCAGCACTTGTATCCAGTTTCCATTACCACAGCCTGTTCTGTCTGTCCTCTCTGTACTTCATGTCTCCTCATGAACGTAATTCCCCAGAGATTCAGCTAAAGTTCTTATCATCTGTATTCAGCATCATAATCCCTGACAAATAGAGAGGAGGATGCAGTTCTTCTTGTTATCCCCCTTGAGCTGTCTTTACCTCAATGTTGTAAAGTATCTTGTCCTCATGTGTGATCAGGACAGGTTTTGTGTGAACTAATGGGACAGCGGCCATTTTGTTTCCCCTGATAATTGCTCCCCAGACAAAACGAGCCATTATAAATAATGAAAGGTATTTGAGAATATATTTATAATAAGTAATATTTAAGTATTTTCATTTTCTAAATTCCCGGAGAACCCCTTTAAGTCGTTGACCTAATTGGTCAATTCCAAGACATTTAAATGTTTCCTCTTAAAGGGTTAACTAAAGCTAGAGTCAAAACAAAAAAGAAAAAAAGAGAACTACCAACAAAATCTACCATAATCTCCTTATGTATGAAAAATAAAATAGAAGAGCAGTGCATTTATCTCTCAGGCTGCAGCCATGTCTACTAACCCTCCTCTTTCCCATCTCATGCTGGTGCACATGAGGCAGAACGTATAGGAGGAGGGGCTACGTTTCGTCTGGATAAATTTTGTCTACACAGTGAGTGTGGCTATTTTGAAGGAAGGAATCTCCTAGTTACTAATAGTACAAATAGATTTGCTTACCACCATGTGGAGCTCTGATGGACTGCAGGATACTAAATCTACCATGAAAAACCCCCCTTCCCAAATATAATATATATATATACAAATATAACCCACATTTTGTCACATTAAACAGCTGATTCAGACAGATAGTCAGACAGGTAGTCATACATTAGTATCAGCTGAAGATACTAGAAAAATCGACTACCCATATGTCCAGATTGTTTTTATGGGGCATCAGTGGAAATGATAGGGAGAGGGGTATAAGAGGACAGAAGATCAACTCCCAGCATGTCCAGACTGTTGTTATAGTGCATCAGTGGCCATTACATGGAGATGGATATAAGAAAAAAGAACTACAACTCCCAGCATGTCCAGACTGTTATTATGGGGCACCCATGGACATTATATGGAGAGGGACATAAGCGGAGAGAACTACAACTCCCAGCGTTTTCAGAATGGTATTATGGGGCATCAATGGACAATATAGGTAAAGCGGTATCAGAGGACAGAACTACAACTTTCAGCACGTCCAAGCTGTTATTATGGGACATCAGTGGCCATTACATGGAGATGGATATGAGGACGGAACTACAACTCCAGCATGTCCAGACTGTTATTACAAGGCATTACATGGAGAGGGAAATAACAGGAGAAAACAAAACTTCCAGCATTTCTAGGATGTTATTATGAGCTATCACATGGCATGACAGTGAGTAAGTATAACGAAAGGACTATAACTCCTACTATTTGACAACTTATAGAGGGAAACACTAACCTCCCACAGACACACAGCACATAAGCTCCCCCCACATGGTGACTTCACTCAGGTCCTTCACCACTTCTCTGCACTGCTGAGTTTCAGTGTGTAAATGGGGTAAATGCGTTATGGAGGAGGCACGTAATGACAAGGACCAGTCCTCGTCATAAATGATCTGCCTCCTTCTCAGGGGCATAGCTATAGGAGGTGCAGAGGTAGCAGTCGCTACCGGGCCCAGGAGCCTGAGGGGGCCCAAAGACCCTTGTGCCACATAAGAAGACCTTGAATCGCCCTTTCTACCCTCAACATGCCCCATTTTTGTAGACTTGGCAAGGACAGCATAAATTGCAGATCAGATTTTAAACCAGCACCTGGATCTCAATACTTTTGTAATTGCAAGTAATTAAAAATATAGCATAGCCACTGGGTTATTCAATAAAATGTATCTGTATAGCGCCACCTGCTGTTTGTTCTTTTTCTCATTTCTTTGACCTGCTCATTGAGAAGGCCGCACATGCTCAGTTAAATCCTTCAACATCCTCCTGCGCTGTGATAGGGAGAGCATGGACGCGCCTCCGGAGCTGCAGGGGAAACGACACTCCCCTTGAGCCGTCAGCTTGATATAAATCTAGCGCAGCAATGAATGGGGAGATTGCTGAATCCATGTGAGGTACAGGGCTGGTTATAGCTTTGTTAGAAAGAGGTTGTCATGTTCTATATGATGTCTGATTTAAATTTCTGACATAAGTCATGGGATAACCCATTTAACTCTGCCTGTTACACATTATGAATCCAGTCTGTGATTCAGTGGAACAGATGCAGAGTCTAACCGTGACAGACCAGGACCACGGGAGACTAGTCAGGGGGTCGCTGGGCAGCACCATGGCTTCCCCGTCTAAGGAACCTAAAATCAAGCTACCAGAGAAATTTGCGGGCAACAGAAATTAATTTTTTGCCACACCGAGTCAAGAGAGTAGCAGATATATGTATCACGTATGATTCAATTGCTATACGTTAGCTCTCTCATATATCTCATTTGTGATTTGTTTTTTTATTAAAACAAGAATGTCTTATGTATACTTAACAATTATGCTTATATCCAAGATATTAAGCAAGAACATAGTTATATTTCTTATATTGAGTATTTCTCATTTAAAATGCTTTATTATATTACTGCTATAATGATTTAATACTGTGATACAAAACGTGATTAATATATGACTTTGAACAGGACCATTGATTGCACTATTTACCCTGTTAAAAAATGTAATAAAATCTGAATTTACAAGAAAATTATTTTTTGCTTTTAAAGAGGGCTGCAAACTTTATTTTAGACTCGGGCCTTTTTCCTCCGATTCTGATCAGCAGCAAGTGGGGATGGTTATTTCACTGTTACAGGGAGACTCCCAGTGGGCCTTCTCTCTTCCCTCTGACTTTCCTGCCTTAGCCTCAGTTGACAGGTTTTTTTTTCGGTCTTAAGTCTTTTATATGATGAACCGGACAAAGCAGCCTATGGCGAGAGTAAATTAGTCAGTTTACTACAAGGTGGTCGCAGTCTGGAGGAATTCTGTGCCGAATTTAGGAAATGGTGTGTGGCCTCTGGATGGAACAACCACGTATTTAGGAGTCAGTTTTGTCTGGGTCTTTTCAAGGCCTTAAAGGACTAATTTGTCAGTTAGGCTACATTCACACGACTGTATTTTTTTCATCCGTATTTTACGGACGCAAAAAACGGAAGCCGTATGTCCGCATTTTGCGGAAGAAGGCTTCCGTATGTCTTCCGTTTTTTGCGGATCCGCAAAATACTGAACTGGAGGGAGGGGAAAAAAAAAAAAGAGATAAAATATTCTAATAATAATACGGAAACGGATCCGCAAAATACGGATAACATACGGAAACCTTTCCGTATGTTATCCGTTTTTTGCGGATCCATTGACTTCTATGGGGCTGCGGACCAATTTTTGCGGACAATTATAGGACATGCTTCATATTTTTGCGGATGAAATATGCGGACACACGGATGCGGACAACTTACGGAAAGTTGTCCGCAAATTTTAAAAGGCCATAGAGATGAATGGGACCGTATCTATTCCGCAAAAAACGGAAACGGATGTGGATCGGATGCGGAATGAAAAATACGGTCGTGTGAATGTAGCCTTACCCTAACCCCAATACTTTAGACGAGACTATGACGCTGATTATACGTTTGGATCGTCAACTCAGGGAGCAAAATAGGGAACGCGTGGTTTTGCGGCGTCCCAGGTACCTTCCAGATTTGGTCCCTTGTCTCCCTGTACCATGTCCTGACCTGGAATAACCCATGCAGCTTAGTGCCTTCTCCCTCTCCATTAGTGATAAGCTAAAAGATTCTACAGAATCATTATGTCCAATAAGCAGGGCTTCTTCATTTGCATAAGCCTGCTGATTGGACAAAATCAATCTAACAGTCCTGCTGATTGGACAAAATGATTCTGTATAATTTTTTAGCTCATCCATGGAAAAAAAAAACTCATTAGACGGCAGGGACTTTGTTTCTATTGTGGTTCCACCGGCCACTGTATCAACTCGTGTTGCAAATGCCCTCCACAGAACATGGAGGCAGAGTCTAGGGAAGCTGGGAAAAGGTATTCGGGTTAAAATGGATTTAGGGAAACATAATTATGTTACCTATTTGTATTCGGTTTTGGAATAAGAAATTTACAGGAGAGGCTTCTGTTAATTGTGGGGCTGCAGCGAATTTCTGCATTGTCCTTAGATCTACTGCTGTCTCCATTAAACTTATCTGTTCAGGTGACAGCAATTTCTTCTACCATCCTGGGGAATGATGGTATTAAATTCTGTACCCCTGAAATTACCATTTTTGTAGGGGTCCTCCACTCTGAAACTTGTTCATTTTTAGTTATGAAGGAATTACCTGTTGATGTCTTGCTAGGTATACAGACTCACAATCCTGTTATTAATTGTTAAACTGGGGAATTAGAGAGTTGGAACAAGGATTGTACTTTTCTTTTATAGATTTTATAGAAAATGTATTAAAATGTTTCATTAAATTAAATGTATTCAAATTTATTAAAATCATCTTTCTACCTATCTATCCATGGCCTCACTGCAAATGATTCCACTAAAATTGTCTAAGCTCATTAATTAATTTCATTATCTATTTATGGAAACCAGTTATGATTTTCTCTCTCCCCACAGAGCCTATGACTGCGCAATCGACTTGATTCCGGACTCCAAATTGCTGAAATGGCGTACTTTTCATTTATCGGGTCCGGAACACCAGGCCATGAAGGACTACATTAAAAAAATTTTAAAAAGTCTGGTAAAGGGTCATATCCGTCTTTTTCTCCTACGGGGGTGAGATTTTATGTCAAGAAAAAGGGATGGCGATCTCAGATTATGTATTGACTACCGGGAGTAGATCACGGTCAAAGACCACTATACTTTGCCGTTGATACCAGACCTTTAACCAGATTCAGGGAGCTAAATGTTTCACCAAGTTAGACTACCTGGGGGCTTATAACCTTATCCACATCAAGGAGGGGGATAAGTGAAAGACAGCGTTTAATACTCTGGAGGGTCATTTTGAATATTTTGAGATGCCATTTGGTCTGAGCAATGCCCCTGCCATCTCTCAAAACCTGGCGAATGATTTGTTTAGGGAATGTGTTGGAAAATTTTGGGTCGTTCATTAAGACGACATTCTGGTGTACTCCTCTGATTTGAGTTCTTATGTTTTCATGTTCGACATGTTAAGTCTGTCTTGCAGATATTACGTGATAATTTGTTATCTGTGAAGTAAGAACATTTTTTCAAGTCAAATAGATGCCATTCTTGGGATACATCATGTGCACCATTTTCTTAAAGGGGCTAGGCATCAGGTAGTGATTCTCACTAACCACAAAAATATGACATTTCTGGAGTCTGCCTAGGCAGGCACGTTGGGCTTTGTTTTTCACACATTTTGATTTGTTGTCACTTATAGGCCAGAATATCAAGGCGGATGCCTTGTCCAGAAGCTTCTGTGCCACCAAAGCCTGTGGTTCGAGCCAGTCCTGATTTTTCCTGCAGGCACTGTTGTTTCCTCTGTTTCTCCTGATCTGGCCTCCAAGATCTCTGCCAATCAGAATCAGGTACCTGAAGGTACTCCTGCAGGTAATTTTTGTCGTGGAGGGGTTTCGGATCCTTTTAGTGTCTGAACTTCATGTTTTGAGTGGACATCCGGGTATTGAGGGCACTAGTAGGTTGGTTGCTAGACATTATTGTTGGCCTACTATGTCTACAGATATTCGGAAAATTTTCTGCTTGTGAGACCTGTGCCAGGCAAGCTGGAAACTTGTGCCCATTGCCTATTCCCAAGAGGCCGTAGTCTCTCCATGGATTTTATCACAGATCTTCTAAGCTCCCTAGGGAAGACTGTGATCAGGGTGGTGGTGGTGGACAGATTTTCGAAAATGTAACATTTGGTTCATTTAAGCAAGCTTCCTTCGGCTAAGGCCTCATGCACAGAAAAGTTTATTTTATCAGTTTACAGGCCGTTTTTTGCGTTCCGTATACGGTACCATTCAATTGAATGGTGCATTCATTCATACAATAATATGACATGTTCTGTCTTCGAACTGAACAGTAGGCATACAGAGTACCTTCCGCTTTTTTTGGCGGACAATGATGTATGCCTTCTGTTTCAGTTTTTCTGTTCAGTTCAAAGATAGAACATGTCCTATTATTGTCCGCATAACGGACAAGGATAGTACAGTTCTATCGGGGCCGTTCTGCAAAAAACGGAATGCACACAGATGTCATCCGTATTTTTTTTCGGATCAGTTTTTTGCGGACTGCAAAATACTGAAAAAGCCATACAGTCGTGTGCATGAGGCCTAAGGCATTGTTCTAAGTATTTTTAGATCATATTGGTAAAATCCACTCTCTTGTCCTCTTCAGCCTCTCACCCGGAAACTAATGGGCAGACTGAAAGGCTCAATCAGAGCCTTGAACCGTTTTTGAGGTGCTATGCAGTCATCAATAATCATCCAAACAATTCTACTAATACTTTGCCGTTTTTCTGCAATTATGGTTTCCATCCTCGTGTGTGTTCATTTAAGTCTTCAGATTCTGATAATCCTAAGGTAGAAGTAATATCTGACAAATTGTGCACAGTCTGGGCCCAGGTTTATAAGAACAATCGAGTGTCAAGCTGCGGACTCGCAGCAGAGCTCCCGTCCTGAACTTCCAGCACTGCCGGGGTCGCATAGCATTATATTGATTTATGATGCTATGTAACCCTTACAGTTCTGGAATGTACTGGATCACACTGACAGCATTATGTCAGTATTCTGGATTCCACAAGGATCCGTAACAAATTACAATATCTTGTCCACTGAAAAGGTTATGGTCCTTAGGAGAGGTCATGGGTGTCTGGTGATGAGGTCTATGCTGATCAGTTAGTTAAAAAGTTCTACAATTTACATGTACAGATCTTTCATGGGTCCCTGAATCAATGTTTTTCCTGATGAGATAGAACTGCAGCAAGAAGGCCAGGTCCTATTGACAACTCCACGTTTTTGTTAGTCTGTTTCCCACACAAGGTGCTTATCTACCTCCTCCATGGACATTCTCCAGTCCCCATCAGCAGCATGGCAGAGTGTTGCTCCCACTCCCCCTTTCTCCTATCATATGTGTAAAGTGAAGCTTTGCCATGAGATGTTAGAGCTGGCCTGGGCGGGAGTAGCCACACAGCTGAGGGGCTGGGGGCGTTCAGCATGATAATTACTGAATGATGATGCTGTTAGTTGCTCCTTATCAAAGCAAAATGGGGGAATGTTTTCCTCCTTCCAAATGGGAGGCCAAATTACTTTATTACTAGGAAACACCGTATGCAGCTTGCCTCAGCTTTTGGCAAGCAGGCTCCTGCCGGCCACATGTCTAAGGCCCCTCTCTGCCCCCTTCAGAGTGACCCATCTTTCACTGTATGAGCAGCCTGTTCATTATTAACATGATGAAGCAATTTTTTCATGTGCCACACTAGGCTGACACAACATCCAGGTTTAGTCCTATCTGGACTCTTGCCTTTCTTTAGCGCATATAGTGTTCCCTTACCCTGTGGACGTTTTGCAGGCAGACTGGAATACTGGCCCAGTCTGCTCTCTGTTTTCTCTTGCTTAGCCTCCAGTGTCATCTCAGAGAGGATTTTCAGCATAGCACGGGACACTGTGACACCAGAACGGACAAAGTTGTCCTCTGCCAATGGACAAAACATCACTTTTGTCAAAATTATTGAAGCATGGATCCATGAGGATTTTCACACTTCTCCAGCTGAGGCCAATAAATAGATCAGCCCTTGCTAGCGGTGCCCCATCATGCCACTGTCTGCCTGCCTACAATCATGTTCTGTACCATATGACTGCTGCCACCACCATAATGCAGCTGCCTGCCTACCATTATAGCAGCTATTCCCTGCTGCTAATTCCCTACTGTCACTTCCATTAACCCTACTTTTACTACCTTTACTGCTACACCACTATTACTACCACCCAAACATCCCCACACACCTCTAATGTCTTGTCTGTTCCATACTGTGCTGTTACTGCTGCCACTGCTACTGCAGCCACATGCCGTTATTACCCTACCCTTTCCACAATGAACACTTGTGTAAATAAATACTTGCAGGAATTCTGCCCACATTAAAACATACTTTTTGGAAGGTTGTGTAGAACAAGCCACTCTTTTTTTCTGACATTAATATGTGTGTGTTGTAAGCATCAAGCAGGAAAAGTACTGGAGGGTAGATACATGCTACTGAGATTAGTCGCAGTAGTATAATTCCCATCTTGGAGCTGGAGAGTTGAGAGGATGGGAGTCATTTGGCACAGATCCAGTTTTACCCTCTCCAGGATTTTACCATGTTTAGACTGGGACTCCAGGTGGGGCTCCTGGGTAATTAATAGGAGGCCATCTAGCACTGTGTGGGGGTGAGCTGATGGAAAGCTACGGGGTTGAGGCTGCAAGCCTCTCTATAAGGCCTTATGCACATGGCCGTTGCCCGGTCGTGGTCGTATTGCGGCCTGCAAACAGCGTATGCTCTCCGCATCACAGATGTGGACCCATTCACTGAGTGCTTTCGTGGTGTTTCTGTCTGTGCCTCCACACCGCAAAAAAATAGAACATGTTCTATTTTTTTGCGGTGCCTACGGATCACAGACCCATTTAAGTTGAATGGGTCTCAATCCGTCCTGGCCGCCGAGCGGATGTTGCCCATGCATTGGGGACCCCAATGCATGGAACGGCTGCACAACAGCCGTGTGCATAAGGCCTATCTGGAAAACCATTGGAAGAAAACTGTACAGCTGCTGGGTGTGCTAGAAACTGCGTTTGTTTGTTTTTTACATTTACAATACTCTTTAAGAATTTATTTTCCGCTGAAGAAAGTGTATTGTTTTGTTATCTCATGGATTTTGTTTTGCTGCTAGGAACCGCTGATGTTTAACCCGTAGAGAACCCGCGCCATACAAGTATAGTGCTGGTCGACGTGACTTAAGGACCAGTGCACTACATGTACGGCGGGCTGATTGGGCAGATGCAGGAGCTGCGCCCACCCGATCAGCAGCACGGACCCAGCAGTCACTGACAACCATTCCCCTGCTGCATACGCCGGCATTGGTGAAAACACTGATGCCGGCGTATTAACCCCTTGTATGCCGCAGTAAAAGCTGACCGCTGCATGCAGAGGTTTTGTGGAGGGTACGGGTTCCCTCCACATCTCCATCAGGTCCCCACGCTATAGTGACGGGGACCCGATGGCAGAAAAGGCAGCTCGATGCCTTCCATAGGCATCGGGCCTTGCCTTCTACGAAAGCCTGTGAGATCCAACCCCTTAAAATAAAAGCTGACAGGCAAAGCACAACAAAACAGGATTTGTTGTAATGCATTGCAGAGGGGATCAGACCCCAGAAGTTGAAGTCCCAGAGTGGGAAAAAAAAAAAAAAAAAGTGTTTTTCATAATAAAAAATTAATTAACTTAATTAAGTTTCAAGTAACAAAAAAAAGCCCCTTTCTCAAAATAAAACACATAAAATTGTAAAATATTGCCATGTCTGTTACGGCCGGCTCTATAAAATATCACATGATCTATCTCCTCACCTGGATGCCATAGAAAAACTAAAATAAAAATAGTGCTAAAACAACCATTTTTTTGTCACCTTACATCACAAAAAGTGCAACACCAGGTAATCAAAATGGCATATGCCCCCCAAAATAGTACCAATCAAACCGTAACCTTATCCCACAAAAAATGAGCCCCTACATAAAACAATTGGGCAAAAAACAAAAAACTATGGTTTTCAGAATATGGAGACAATAAAACATGATTTTTTTTGTTTTAAAAATGCTTTTATTGTGCTAAAAGTGAAAAAAATTAAAAAAATAGGACATATTAGGTATCACTGTGTCCGCAAAAACCAGGTCTGTTAAAATATCACATGACCTAACCCCCCAGGTGAATAGCGTGAAAAAAATAAAATAAAAACGGTGTTTAAAAAAGACATTTTTGTCACGTTATATCACAAAAGTGTAATAACAAGCGATCAAAAAGTCATACGCAACCCAAAAATGGTAACAATCTTTGGCTACATTCACACGACCGTATAAATGGTTCCGCATCCGTTCCGCAATTTTGCGGAACGGGTGCGGACCCATTCATTTCAATGGGGCCGCAAAAGATGCGGACAGCACACAGTGTGCTGTCCGCATCCGTAGATCCGATCCGCGGCCCCGCAAAAAAGATAAAGCATGTCCTATACTTGTCCGCGGACAAGTATAGGCATTTCTATCATGGGGCCGGCTACATTCACACGGCCGGTATCTGTGTTTTGCGGGTCCGCAATTTGCGGACCGCAAAACCCATACGGTCGTGTGAATGTAGCCTAACTGTCATCTCATCCCGCAAAAAATGAGACCCTACATACTGTAAGACAGTTGTCCAAAGAATAAAAAAAACTATGGCTCTCAGAATATGGAGATACTAAAACATAATTTTTTTGTTTCAAAAATGCTTTTGTTGTGGAAAACTTAAGTAAAAAAAAAGTATACATATTAGGTATCGCTGCATTCGTAATGACCTGCTGTATAAAAATATCACATGACCTAACCCCTCAGGTGAACACCGTAAAAAATATAAAAAGTGTAAAAAAAAGCTATTTTTTTTATCACCTTACATCACAAAAAGTGTAATACCAAGCGATTAAAAAGCCATACGCACCCCAAAATAGTACACATCAAACCGTCTAATCCTGCAAAAAATAAGACCCTACCTAAGACAATCGGCCAAAAAAATAAAAAAAACTATAACTCTCAGAATATGGAGACACTAAGGCCTCTTGCACATGGCCGTTGCCATAAGGCGGGTCCACAATACACGGGGCACCGGCCGTGTGCATTTCGCATCATGGATTGCGGACCCATTCACTTGATGGTGTGGAACGGAACCCCACAGAAGCAGCACGAAGTGCTTCCGTGAGGTTCCATCCCACCAAAAAATAGAACTCGTTCTATCTTTTCGCGGAACGGATCGCGGACCCCATTCAAGTCAATGAGTCTGCGATCCGCATGCGGCTGTCCCACGGTCGGTGCCCATGCACTGCGGACCACAATTTGCAGTCCGCTGCACGGGCCTGGCCAGCACATGATCGTGTGCAAGAGGCCTTAAACATGATTTTTTTGTTTAAAAAATGCTATTGTTCTGTAAAACTTAAATAAAAAAAAAGGATACATATTCGGTATCGACACATCCGTAACAACCTGCTGTATTAAAATATCATATGATCTAACCCATTAGTTGAACACCGTAAAAAAAATTTTTAACTGTGTCAAAAAAGCCATTTTTGTCACCTTACATCACAAAATAGTGTAATACCAAGTGATCAAAAAGTCATGTGCACCCTAAAATAGTACCAATCAAACAGTCATCTCATCCCAAAAATAATGAGCCCCTACATAAGACAGTCGCCCAAAAAAAAAACATACCTTTCTGAATATGGAGAGACTAAAAAAATCATTTTTTTCAAAAATGCTTTATTATGTAAAACTGTCATATTTGGTATTGTTGCATCCATAACAACCTGCTCTATAAAAATTCTTTTAATTCTTGTGGGACACCGAAAGGGTTAAAAAAGTTCGTAAAATCAGTTTTGAATACCTTGAGGGGTGTAGTTTTAAAATCGCTTTTTTGTAGTTTCTACTCTAGGGGTGCATCAGGGGCTCTTCACATGTGACATGGCAACTTAAAATTATCCCAGTGAAATCTGCCCTCCAAAAGCCATCCTTCTGCACCTTGCCATGTGCCCGTACAGCAGTTTACGATCACAAATGGGGTGTTTCTGAATGAGGGAAATAAATATTGAGTTTTGTTTGGCTGTTAACCCTTGCTTTGTTACCTAAAAAAAAAAATGAATTCTATTATGTAGGCCCCACAGTGACTTCATTACTGAACTGGTCCTTAAAAAGTGGGTTTTGGAAATTTTCTGAAAAATTTCAAGATTTGCTTCTAAACATCTAAGCCTTCTAACGTCCCCCAAAAATAAAATGGCATTCCCCAAATGATTTAAACATAAAGTAGACATATGGGCAGGGCCGGCGCGTCCTATACGCCTCATGCTGCAGCCGCCCGACCACTGTGAATTGAGCCTCTGGCGGCTGCAGCACTGCCCGGGCTGGCGCGTCCATGAGGGCGCACCGCCCGGGCGCACCAAGAGGAGAGGAGCTGACAGGGGGGAAGCGCTCAGCGCTCCCTCCTGTCAGTCCATTGTACCGTGGCTGAGCTCTTTATGGTCCGCGGGTACAGGAGCATCTGTCTCCTGTACCCGGCCGGACTGACATGAAGTGCACACACAGTGTGCACTTCATGTCAGTCCCCTCGGGTACAGGAAACAAAAGCTCCTGTGGAGAATGACAAGGGGGAGGGAATGACAAGGGGGAAGGAAGAATGACAAGGGCGGGAGTGTGAAGAATGACAAGGGGGGTGAAGAATGACAAGAGGGGGAGAGAATGACAAGAGGGGGAGAGAATGACAAGAGGGGGAGAGAATGACAACAGGGGGAGAAAATGACAAGAGGGGGAGGGAATGACAAGAGGGGGAGAGAATGACAAGAGGGGGAGAGAATGACAAGAGGGGGAGAGAATGACAAGAGGGGGAGAGAATGACAAGGGGGGGGAGGAAGACTGACAAGGGGGGAGTGAAGAATGACAAGAGGGGGGAGAGAATGACAAGGGGGGAGGAAGAATGACAAGGGGGGGGAGAATGACAAGGGGGGTGAAGAATGACAAGGGGGGAGAGAAAACATCAGATTAGATCATCAGCATCTGATCGGCAGGGGTCCGACACCCGGGACCCCCGCCGATCAGCTGTTTGAGAAGGCAGCGGTGCTGGCAGTAGCACCTCGGCCTTCTTGCTGTTTACCGCAGGGGCAGTGACGTCACGACTAGTATCACTGGCCTTGGCGGGGTTAAGCTCTGTTCACTTGAATGAAGCTTAGCCCCACCCAGGCCAATGATACTAGTCGTGACGTCACTGCGAGAAGGCTGAGGCGCTACTGCCAGCGCCGCTGCCTTCTCAAACAGCTGATTGGCGGGGGTCCCGGGTGTCGGAGCCCTGCCGATCAATTTAAATAAACTGCAGAACCCCTTTAATATGGCAGATCATATGGGTGGGGCATTGTGATGTCACATGGGGAGGGCAGCAAACTTTTTTTTTGCCTAGGGTGGCAAAAATCCTTGCACCGGCCCTGCATATGGGAAATGTAAAGTGATAACTATTATATGAGCTATCACTATCTGTTTTAAAAGCAGAGAAATTGAAATTTGGAAAGTTGCAAATTTTTCCAATTTTTTTGTAAATTAGCGATTTAAAAAAAAATAAACATGAAAAATATTGGCTGAAATTTAAAACTATAATAAAAGTACAATGTGTCATGAGAAAACAATCTCAGAATGGCTTGGATAAGTAAGAGCGTTCCAAAATTATTACCACATAAAGTTTTTTATGTCAAATTTCCCAAAAAAGGCCTGGTCCTTAAGGTGAAATATGGAGTCCTGAAAGAGTTAATTTTGCGGTAAATAAACCCTGCATTGATACCTGAAAACTCGCTTGTGGACTACCTGTCTAACACTGTCCCGGTCACAGTGTATATAAACGCGGGCCGGGATCTGCCTCCTTTGAGGGGTAATTTTTGGACACTTGGTCCCAACAAGCCAGTTTTATTTTCACATAACACTGTGTGTGTGTTGAATCACCATTTACCCTGATAAAGAACGATTTTTGGAATCTTTGTAATATGAAAACGCAACACATACAATGGCACAGTGTGTTTGCCGACACTGTCAAACGTGTTTACCCATAGCTATTGTAAGAGGGTGCAAGGTATCATAGTCGATGGCAGGTACGTGTCACCGAGGTTCCTGGCCTCGGTGAGGTGAGAGCCGGGTTTTATGTGTCTGCAGCAGCTAGTGCTGCTTGACTTTGTTACTTAGTTTGGCTGCAAAGCTAATCCGGGCCGGCTCTTACTGGGAGTAGGCAAAGAGTTGGGTAGGTGCCTACTCCCCACGATCCAGGCCGGACTTTATCCGGGCCTTTAAAAAGGCAGCCTCCTTAGCAGCTGTTGTGTGATTGTCCTGGAGCTGCAAACAGGGCTGTGGAGTTCTCTGACTTCGAGGAAAGAGCTCAGCAAGGAGGTGTTGTTGTTCCTGGCACCCTGAAGGTGGATTCTCCTGCGGCTGGGCCGACAGCCTGGTGCGAACCTGCACCTAAACCTCCCAGGTGACTGAACCTGTGTTGGCCTGTTTTGTTTTGCCTCCTTATTTCTGATGTGCATGAATTACCACCAAGAGACTGTTTGTCGTTTATTTTTGTGTCAGTGTGAATAAAACACTGTTTATTGCACATTCTGGACTCCTTGTTTTGCCTCGGTACTGCACCCGCACCGCTATCTACCAAAGCGACTCCCCACATTTGGTGTCGGATGCGGGCATGCGCAGTGAGGCTGGCGTGAACGCCGAAGTTTTTGCTAAACCCGAGTGCATGATATATATTAAGCCAGCAAAGTTGCAAGCAGGAATCTTTGGCAACATGGAGGCTGCTGTGAAGGCTCTCATAGAGGCTAACGTGCAGCAGCGGGAGACCAACCAGCTACTGCTACAACATGTGATGGCGTTACAGGCGGCAGGAGCGTCCCACCACGTCCATGATGCCCGGAAAGCGGTCCGTGCGGCGATCCCAAAAATGACCCCCGCAGACGACGTTGAGACATACCTGGCGGTTTTTGAGAAGGTCGCCGTGAGGGAAAAGTTACCCCGTGACCAGTGGGCCGAGGTGGTTGCTCCGCTCCTGGCATCCGGACCCCAGCAAGTTTTTTTGATTTAGCAGATGACCAGGCTGCTGACTATCCCACGGTGAAGGGGGAGATCCTGGCCAGATTGGGGGTAAACGTGTTGGTCCGGGCTCAGCGGGTCCACCAGTGGGACTTTAAAGCGGCTGAACCCGCCAGGCCGCAGTACTATGAGTTGCTGCACAGGTTGCAAAAATGGCTGCAGCCTGACATTCTAAGCCCGACTGCTATGTTGGACCGTCTGCTGGCTGACATGTTCTGGAGGGCCTTGCCTTACCCCCTTCAGCACTGGATCGGCCAGGTGTCACCCACCAATGCTCTAGAAATGGTCGACCTGGTGGAGCGCTATGAGGCCACCCAAAACTTGAAGGGGGTGTTGTTGGGAGGGGGCCGGTCAAACCCCGGAGGACTCCCATCCAGTCCCGACGACTGGTACCCGAGAAACCTGCTCGGGTGTACCCCCTGCAGACCCGGCCCCGATAGTCTGCTGGCGGTGTCACGAGCCTGGCCACGTAAGGGCCGACTGTCCACAGTGGGGAGAACCCATGGAGATTAATTATGGGTACCGGGCTTCCATGTACGCCCGGAGACTGTGTGCGACCGGCACCCCGAGACAATAGACAATCGTCATCTGTGCCAGGTGCAAGTCGGGGATAACCTGGCAGTGGCGCTGTTGGACTCAGGGAGCCTGGTAACCCTGGTAAGTGCTGCCCTGGTACAGCCCACCCAGTATACGGGCCGGAAAGTTGGTGTGGTGTGCATTCACGGAGACTTAAAGGACTATCCCACTGCTGTAATGTCTCTGTCCACGGCGGCCGGCACCTGGACTTGTGAAGTGGCGATCTCCACAAAGCTACCCTATGAACTGATAATTGGGAGAGACTTCCCTGGTTTTCCGTCACTGTGGCCTGAGGTGAAAGTGTCTAATAGCCCTGAGACAGGGGTAACCCTAGCAGAGTGGCCTGATACCACTGGAAGGCCAGAACCCTGGGAGCCCGAGTCTGAAGGGCCAGCGGTAGGGGTGACCACTGCTGCAGCGGTAGTGGGGGAGACAACCCCACTGAGTGTAATGGTGGGAGACACGGAGGACTTGCCACCGGGACCTGAGTTGGCAGACCTCAATGTCTCCGGGAAAATTTTGGGACCGCACAACACCGGGACCAAACCCTAACCAGGGCCTGGGAGAATGTGCTGAAATTGATGGTAAACCCCAGAAACCAGGGGCTGAATTAATGTTCCCACGATTTATTGTTCTTCAGGATATGTTGTATCGGGTGAACCAAATCCGAGGTGAACCTGTTGAACAGTTGGTGGTGCCCACAGCATATCGCAAGCTTGTCATGGAGCTTGCCCACCAACATGTTCTTGGGGGACACCTGGGGTGGCAGAAAACCCAGGACCGCATTCTGCAGCGGTTTTATTGGCCCAGTGTGTTCAAGGAGGTAGAAAATTATTGTAAGTCCTGTCCAACCTGTCAGATAACTAGCCCCCAGCCTCATTTCCGTAGTCCTCTGGTACCTCTGCCAATTATTGAAGTACCGCTTGAGCGAATCGCTATGGATTTAATTGGGCCTGTACCAAAGTTCTGCCAGGGGCCACCAACACATTCTGGTAGTTCTCGACTATGCCACTCGGTATCCGGAGGCGGTGCCTCTGCGACATACCTCAGCTAAGCTCATTGCCAAAGAGTTAATGGAGATGTTTTCCCGTGTGGGCCTGCCAAAAGAGGTTCTGACAGACCAAGGGACCCCTTTTATGTCCAAAGTAATGAAGGAACTGTGTAAATTGTTGCGTATAAAGCAGTTACGGACGTCCGTTTACCATCCGCAAACAGACGGTCTTGTTGAGAGGTTTAACCAAACTCTAAAAAATATGTTAAAGAGGGTGGTGTCTAGAGATGGGAAGGACTGGGACCTGCTTCTGCCCTATCTCATGTTCGCAGTGCGAGAGGTACCCCAGGCCTCTACTGGGTTCTCGCCCTTCGAACTGCTTTATGGCAGACACCCTCGGGGCCTGTTGGATATCGCCAAGGAAGCATGGGAACAACAGCCTGTCCCCCACAAAAGTGTCATTGAGTATGTCACCCAGATGCAGGAACGGATAGAAAGGGTGTTGCCGCTGGTCCGGGAGCATATGGAGGCAGCGCAACAAGCCCAGAGTAGGGTGTACAATCGTCAGGCACGGGTACGGGGCTTCAATCCGGGAGATCGAGTATTGGTTCTGGTACCCACCCTTGACAGCAAATTCCTAGCTAGGTGGCAGGGCCCCTATGAGGTGATCGAGAAGGTAGGGGAGTAATTACAAAGTACACCAGCCAGGCGGCGCAAGCCGGAGCAGGTGTACCACGTGAATTTACTTAAGCCGTGGAAAGATAGGGACACGGCCGACGACCACAGCCCCCGGCCAGGGCTTCTAGGTGAAAAGGGTCCAGCCCCACAGTTCGAGGCCTGTGAAGCAGTAACCACGGTAAAATTGCAGACAGCCTGTCTTCCAAACAAGTTCAGGAAGTCAGGAGTTCATCAGTCGGAACACGGATGTGTTCTCGGACCTCCCTGGCCGCACGTCTCTCATCCAACATGACATCGCCACTGAGCCTCAGGCCAAGATCCGGTTAAAACCATACCGGGTACCCGAGGCTCGGCGACGGGCCATCGCGGAGGAAGTACAGTTAATGTTGAAGCTCGATGTCATTGAGGAGTCGAAAAGTGAGTGGGCCAGTCCCATAGTCCTAATACCCAAGCCGGATGGGACGCTGCGGTTCTGCAACGATTTTCGCAAGTTAAATGAAGTGTCCAAGTTTGATGCGTATCCCATGCCCCGGGTAGACGAGCTTGTTGAGAGTTTAGGGCAAGCCCGTTATTTTTCTGTGCTAGACCTCACCAAAGGGTACTGGCAGGTACCCTTAACGGAGTCGGCCAAGGAAAAACGGCTTTTGTTACCCGCAGGGCCTGTATCATTACAAGGTGTTACCCTTTGGCCTGCATGGCGCCCCGCCACCTTCCAAAGGTTAATGGACATTGTGCTGCGACCACATCGTCGGTACGCCTCGGCCTACTTAGATGATGTAGTCATCCACAGCACCGACTGGGAAAGCCATTTACCCAAGGTGCAGGCGGTAGTGGATGCCCTGAGGAAAGCTGGACTAACCGCCAATCCAAAAAAGTGTGCGATTGGGTTGGAAGAGACCAAATATCTGGGATATGTAATCGGGCGGGGAGTCATCAAACCTCAGGTAGCTAAGGTAGAGGCCGTTCAGTAACTGGCCCCGACCGGTCACCACCAGGCAGGTAAAGTCGTTCCTGGGGATTGTAGGATACTACATGAGGTTTGTGCCCCACTTTGCCACAATAGCAGCGCCATTGACAGATCTGTTGAAGGGGCGAAAGTCTGGGAGGGTTAGCTGGAGTGAGAAGGCGGAGGAGGCTTTCTCCGCGTTGAAGTCGGCCCTGTGTGGGTCCCCGGTTTTGGTGACACCCGACTTCAACAAGGAGTTCGTCGTACAGACCGACGCCTCGGAGGTAGGCCTCGGTGCTGTGCTGTCTCAGGAGGTCAACGGGAAGAACATCCCGTTGTCTTCCTGAGCCGTAAGCTCAGTCCCGCCGAGTCCAGGTATAGTATAGTGGAGAGGAGTGCCTGGCTATCAAGTGGGCACTCGAATCTCTCCGCTACTACCTGTTAGGGAGGAGGTTCTGTCTGGTGACCGACCATTCCCCTCTCAAGTGGATGAGTCAGGCCAAGGAGAGGAATGCTCGGGTCACCAGGTGGTTCCTATCCCTGCAAAATTTCAAATTCTCCGTGGAACACAGGGCAGGCCGCTTGCAGGGTAACGCAGATGCCCTGTCCCGCGTCCACTGCCTCACGTGTGTTCACCCCTCAGGGCTGAACAAAGGGGGTGTGTAAGAGGGTGCAAGGTATCATAGTCGATGGCAGGTACGTGTCACCGAGGTTCCTGGCCTCGGTGAGGTGAGAGCCGGGTTTTATGTGTCTGCAGCAGCTAGTGCTGCTTGACTTTGTTACTTAGTTTGGCTGCAAAGCTAATCCGGGCCGGCTCTTACTGGGAGTAGGCAAAGAGTTGGGTGGGTGCCTACTCCCACGGTCCAGGCCGGACTTTATCCGGGCCTTTAAAAGGCAGCCTCCTTAGCAGCTGGTGTGGTGATTGTCCTGGAGCTGCAAACAGGGCTGTGGAGTTCTCTGACTTCGAGGAAAGAGCTCAGCAAGGAGGTGTTGTTGTTCCTGGCACCCTGAAGGTGGATTCTCCTGCGGCTGGGCCGACAGCCTGGTGCGAACCTGCACCTAAACCTCCCAGGTGACTGAACCTGTGTTGGCCTGTTTTGTTTTGCCTCCTTATTTCTGATGTGCATGAATTACCACCAAGAGACTGTTTGTCGTTTATTTTTGTGTCAGTGTGAATAAAACACTGTTTATTGCACATTCTGGACTCCTTGTTTTGCCTCGGTACTGCACCCGCACCGCTATCTACCAGAGCGACTCCCCACACTATATATGTCACTTCTCTTGTCTTGTATACTGGGTGTAATTATCAGTATCTGCTCTTATTTAGCATATATAGAGACTGCACAGTACAACTTTGCCTGTCCTGTATACTGTGTGTAATTCTCAATATCTGGTCTTATTCTGTATGTGTGAAAACTACACAGTACCACTTTTCTTGTCCTGTGTACCTGGTGTAATTCTCAGTATCTGCTCTTATTCTGTACATATGGACACTGCACAGTACCACTTCTCTTGTCCTGTATGATAGGTGTAATCTTCAGTACTTATTCTTATTCTGTATACTGTATATGGACACTGCACAGTACCACTTCTCTTGTCCTGTATACTGGGTGTAGTTATCAGCATCTGCTCGTATTCTGTATATATGGACATGGCACAATACCACTTCTCTTGTCTTGCATACTGGGTGCAATTCTCAGTATCTGCCCATATTCTGCACTTTTGTCTCAGGAGGCAGAAAAGCTAGGTGCACCCCTGGTCGGCTGTATGGATTTTTTAAGTAGGCATAAAAATGCCAGCAGCAGGGCCGGATTAACAATGGTGCACATGGAGTAAGTGCTCCAGGCCCCGCACTGCATGTTTACAGTCACCTGGTCTGTTCACCTGAGCAGCACCGGCAGGACCAGGGACCTCTGGTTCCCTGCCCCGAAATTTTGTAGCTTTTCTGTGACACAGGCATCATGATGACGTCATTGCGCCACTTGTGACGATCCAAAGGAGACAACCTGCCAGAAGAGGCTAGGCCTGCTGCATCGCGGGACTGGGGACAAGTGAGAATTATAATATAGTGCGCGTGCACTGTCTGTAATTAGAGACATTATATATAAATGGGGCAAAGCCAAAGGCACTATATATAAGGGGAGCACACTCAGAGGTATTATATATAATTGGGGCATAGTCAGATGCACTATATATAATAGAGGCACTATGTATAATTGACAAACAGGAGGGTTGGGCCGATGATCGAAAAAAAATCCCAAACCAACCATCAGCCTGATTAATAGCAGGGCCGGCGCGTCCTATACGCGAATAGGCCGCCGCGTAGAGCGCCCCTTAGGAAGGGGCGCTGCTAGGAGCGCCGGCCCCGTCTCATGCTGCAGCCACCAAGCGCTCTGAATTGAGCCTCTGGCGGCTGCAACACTGCCCGGGCTGGCGCATCCATGAGGGCGCACCGCCCGGGCGCAGCAAGAGGAGAGGAGCTGACAGGAGGGAAACGCTCAGCGCTCCCTCCTGTCACTCCATTGTAGCGTGGCCGAGCTCTTTATGGTCCGCAGGTACAGGAGCATCTGTCTCCTGTACCTGGCCGGACTGACATGGGCCATAAAGAGCTCAGCCGCGTAAACTAGAGGTGGTGGGGGGGTGAAGAATGACAAGGGAGGGAGAGAATGACAAGGGGGATTGTGAAGAATGACAAGGGGGATGTGAAGAATGACAAGGGGGAGTGTGAAGAATGACAAGGGGGTGAAGAATGACAAGGGGGGAGAAGAATGACAAGGGGGATTGTGAAGAATGACAATGGGGGTAAGGAATGACAAGGGAGGGAGAGAATGACAAAGGGTGGGGGAGGAAGAATGACAAGGGGGATTGTGAAGAATGACAAGGGGGGAGAAGAAAGAATGACAAGGGGGGATTGTGAAGAATGACAAGGCGGGGTGAAGAATGACAAGGGAGGGAGAGAATGACAAGGGGGGAAGGAAGAATGACAAGGGGGGATTGTGAAGAATGACAAGGGAGAGAGAACTGGCGTTAGTTAAAGGGGTTCTGAAGTTTATTTAAACTGATGATCTATCCTCTGGATAGATCATCAGCATCTGATCGGCAGGGGTCCGACACCCGGGACCCCCGCCGATCAGCTGTTTGAAGGCAGCGGCGCTGGCAGTAGCACCTCGGCCTTCTCGCTGTTTACCGCAGGCGCAGTGACGTCACGACTATTATCACTGGCCTTGGCGGGGTTAAGCTCTGTTCACTTGAATGAAGCTTAGCCCCACCCAGGACAGTGATACTAATCGTGATGTCACTGCGAGAAGGCTGAGGCGCTACTGCCAGCGCCGCTGCTTCTCAAACAGATGATTAGCGGGGGTCCCGGGTGTCGGACCCCTGCCGATCAGTTTAAATAAACTGCAGAACCCCTTTAATATGGCAGATCATATGGGTGGGGCATTGTGATGTCACATGGGGGGGGTGGCAAACTTTTCTTTTGCCTAGGGCGGCAAAAATGCTTGCACCGTCCCTGATTAATAGGCACTTTGCCTATGTCGTTTTTTTTTTGTTCGGTTTTTGTGATGTCATATGAAGTCAAGCGGCAGTGTTCCCTCTAAGCTGCGTCCCTCTGTCCTCATTGTGATGCAGCTGGCCCCTGCCACCAGTGAAAAAGCCCAATGGGCCAATGGGGAAGTGTGCGAGAGGGAAGGTGGGGGAAGAATTGGAGGGCAGGGGAGATAGGAAATTCACTGTGTCCTCAGGGTGCTGAATACTGATAAGGTAAAGGACCCTGGTTAGTGATCACATGGCAATAACAACATCAAAGGTGCTGCGCTTAGTCCGCTTCATATGTGGTGGTTCCCCTTTCCCAATTTTACATGTAAAAAGTATAAACAAAAAAAAAATAACATATCAGGTATAGCCATGTCTGATTTATAATGTCCTACCTCTCTGGTGAGGCCCTGGCCAGGTTCAACCCACTGTAGGATAGGAATGAACCCCTAACTGACAACTTAAAGGACTTCCTCAAGACCTTCCGAAGGGTATTCAATGAGTCCGGACATATCACTTCTGTGACTTCCTCTCTGTTAGGTCTTCACCAGGACAGTTTATCCGTTGGCCAGTAAGCTATCCTGTTCAGAACATTGGCCTCGGCACTGGGATGGGCTGTCTGGAAGAATAAAGGATGCTGGCCGGGACATACATACCTGCTTGGACGCTCTAGTATCCCTGGCTTCCACGATTGACATGTGGTTTTGCAAACGTGCCCGGGAGATAGCAGAGGGTGGAAGACAAAAAATTCCTCCCTCTTTGTCCATGTCTGAACCCATGCTGGTGATTAAAGGAATGCTGTCTGAAGAGGAACGTAACCACAGATTTATAAATAGATTGCATCTGCATTGTGAAGGCAATGGTCCTACTGAGCTTTGGGTCCATTGGAGAGGCGGCCTTAGGTGAAGATCTGAATTCTGCACAGTTCACCGTGTTGGCCTTCCTTGATTCTGGTTCGGCAGGTAACTTCCTATATCAGAACATGGTGGATCAGTACAGGATACCAGTGCAACGCCTAAAAAGACCCTTGGTGGTGATGTCCGTTAATGGTCTGAGTCCGTGCAATACATCACCGAATCCATGGATCTGCAAGCTGGAGTACTTCATTCTGAGATGATATTTTTTATGGTACTTCCGAAACTGAAAATTCTCTTCTGTTGGAGCTGCCATGGCTCCGTATGCATCAGCCAGTCCTGGACAGGAATTCCGGTCAAGTGCTTCATTTGGGATCAGCCTGCCATGACAAATGCCTTATTTCAGTTCAGCCGTCCTGTCCACCACTTTTCAAACCCTCAAACAGGCATTTGCAAAAGCCCCAGCACGCCATCGTCCTGATGTGTCTAAACAGTTCTTCCTGGAGGTGGATGCTTCCTCCATTGGAGCTGGAGCTATTCTTGCACAGAAAAACTCCACAGTCAAAATTGTCACTTGTGGATTTTTCTCAAAGGCCTTTACTAATGCTGAACGCAACTACTCCATTGAAGACAGGGAATTGTTGGCCATCAAGTTAGCATTGGAAGAGTGGCATCATCCCATCATTATATATATATATACATCATAAAAACTTGACATGTCTGCAATCAGCTCAGAGACCTAACCCTCGTCAGACAAGGTGGTCCTTATTTTTTACTCGTTTTATTTTTCAGTTGCATTTCTGTCCTGCATAAAAGAATGTGAAAGCCTTATCTAGATACTTTGACTCCTCAGATCAGGAGGAACCTCCTCAAGATATTATAGACCTGGCTTGCATCTCCACTGCTCCCATACAAATTAAAGATATTCCTCCAGGAAAGACTTATGTTCTCTTAGGTAGGTGGAAGAAAATTCTGCTCTGGGGTCATGGATCCAGGTTGGCAGGGCACCCTGTGGTGTGGAGAACATTGTAGTTTATTTCTTGATACTACTGGTGGCCATTTAAGGCCCTGCAAGATATTCAAGATGATGTATCTGCCTGGCCAGACTGTGCCCGGAACCAGTCCGCTAGGCATAGGCCTGCTGGCCTTCTTCTTTCCTGGCCTGTACCAGATGCCCCATGGCAACACATTGGAATGGATTTTGTTACCGATATTCCATCCTCATCTGGCTGTATCGTTATCTGGGTGGTGGTGATTGCTTCTCTAAGATGACACATTTTGTCCTTTTACCCAGATTACCTTCTGCCGTACAACTGGCCCACTTCTTTATTACAGAAAGCTCCCTAGCTGTCTTACATTTAGACCATTTTCTATGCCTAAACCAGGCATAGAAAATCGTAAATGAGATGGGCCTGCCAGCCGGTCCCCGTCCCTACGCACGCCACACCCATTTTGACCAGCAATCCGCCTAATATAGACGTATTTCTGGTTAATAACTTACCCCTTTTATCTCTACTTTTTACATCTTGCAACTTGCATTTGTTTGATCATTTGCACTCTGTATTACAGTGTATAGAGATAGTTATCATAATTCTATTATTCTCCCAGAAGCAGGGTGTACCAGGTGTTATAACATGGTGGATATGGCCGTGGATTGCCATGACTTCTACTAAATCAGGGGGAGGGTGGAAACTAGCTGTCACAGTAGTATAGATAGAGCTTTCTCTCTCTGTCTAAGGGCTCGTGCACACGACCGTATGTATTTTGCGATTCGCCCAAAAAAAAAATGGATGACATCTGTGTGACGTCCGTGTTGTATCATTTTTTTTTTTTTTGTGGATCCATTGTAACAATGCCTGTAATTGTCCACAAAATAGACAAGAGGAGGACATGATCTATTTTTTTTGCGGAACAGACATACACGCTCTGAGCATTATCCTGCTACTTACAGCGACGTAACAGTATGGTTCTGAGCAGGAATGGGTTAAAAAGACATAGCATTTGGCTCTGTATTAAAGGGGTAAATCTTAATAATTAAGAAAACAAATGAAAACTACTTTTATTCTAGTCGTCTGTCACTTTTCGAGTCTCCCTCAGAAGTGATAGGGTCTCTAATATTTTTGTAACAAATATGTCATGTAAACGTTTGAAAATATAAAGTGTCAACTAAACAATAATTGACTTACTGTCAGCCTTGAGTCCGGCAAGAAGTAGAAGATGGCTTATTATGCACACCAAGATAACCATGCTGGGGTTCCGCATGATCCTTTAACTTCTCCTTGGTTCAGTGCAGCCAATATCCTGGATTCAAACTGGTAGCATCAACTGTAAAATGACAAAAGGATATTTAATTAAATACAGCTTTCCTCTTCACATAAACTAGATAACAATAGAACAAACAACACAAACCTGCTCCCTTACAGCCTAATATACTAAAATAATAAACTTACTGATTTCTTACCACTCGCCACCAGTTCCCTGTTTCATCCACCCTTCTTTCGATGGCAGGCAACCACAGCACATTTCTTATTTTACCATCAATGACCCATGGAACATACGTTTTATGAGTAGTAAAACACCTTAAAGAACACGTGAATAAATAACTACAGTAAATATGTCCTGTCTGAAACCAACTTAAAGGACCTGGTACTACAAAATGCAATACACTCTGCAGGCAGCAGGAGGAGCTGAGCAGAATGATAAATATTTTCATGGGAAAAGATTCAGTAAAATTTGTAATATATACATTTAACTCTCTGTTTTTCTGTCTTCAGTTGTTATCAGTGATTGACAGCATTCTCTGCGAGTGTGTATACATAGTTGTCAGTCACTGATAACACTTCCCCGTCAACAATAAAGTCGGATATAGTAGAGATATAAATGTATAAATGGATCATTTCCCATAAAACTATATCTCAATCTGCTCAGCTCCTCCTGTTCTATAACCTACTGCCTAGGTCCTCTTTAAAGTTCTTTATAACATGATGACACCCTATTACATTATCTGTGAAAAAAGCAATGAACGTTAAAATGTCTTCATAACAGATTAATATCTGATTGTGGGGGGCTGACTACTGGCACTCCTGCTATTCAGCGGTTTTGAAGAGGTTGTGGAGCTCTAGTGAGCACCACGGCCTCTTCCTAGACCAGTGATGTCCTGCTAAGTGGTCACATGGCCTATCTGAAGCAATAACAAGCTCAGCCACTAAATTATGTACAACACTGTGCTTGGTAATCTGTGAGGAGGCTGCAGCACCTCCACAAACAGCTAAATGATGGGGGTGCCAAGGATAGGCCATTAATATTGAACTCCTGGAAACTCTCCTCTGCCAATCGCTAGAACCACTCACATATTGCACTCTCTCTCCTCATAGGAGACAGAATCTATTAAGTCCGTCTTGCTTCTGTTTCCTGCAGTAGGGAGAGTGTGCTATGTCAATGATACTCTCTCCTCATTCTAGCAATTGGCAAGATCTCAGTGCCTTTTCAGGTTAGGCACAGATAATTTCTCTAAACCTAGAGGCACCAAACTGTCCCACAATTTGATGCAATTTACGCCAAAATCTAGGTGCACTCACATTAAATGCGGGCCAGTATACATGCTTTATATTTTAAATCTACGTTTCACACTTGTTTTAATTTTACATTTGTGCAGATTTTGTTGTAATGGTTTTGGGCGCCATGTTGCATTCGAAGAGACCCTGAGGCCATACAGTAGAAACAGTCCAAAAGTAACCCCTTTTTGGAAGTGACACCCCTCAAAGAATTTTTAGAGGTGTGTAGTGGGCACTTGACCCAACAGGTGTTTCATAGTTTAGAGACATTTGGCTGTGAAAATGAAAAATTTAATTTCTTCAAAAAAAATGTTGCTTTAGCCCCAGATTTTTCATTTTCACAAGAAGTAACAGATGGAAAAGCACCCCAAAATTCTTTACCCATTTTCTCCTAAATGCATGTTCACATATCCTATTTAAATGTACACTTGTTGGCATATATGTATGCTTGAAGAAGGCTTTATATAGCCGAAAACATTGAAATTGGGTTAAAGGTCACTCACTATCTTTTGCGTTTAGGAGTGCTGCTTCCATCACGTGTTTTTAGTGTAACTTTTTTTTGGGGGGTAGTAAACCATGCCCCAGGGAAGATGTGCATCTACCACACCCATTAACTGGACTCTAGATTGAGTTTTCTCTCCAAAAAACAGCAAAACCATTTGAGCAAATCTGCCCTACAAATGCCATATAGAGCACCTTTGCTTTTTAGCACTGCGGTTTGCGCATACAGCAGTTTACGACGACATATGTTCTAGTTGTAAACTGCTGTATGCGCAAACCGCAGTGCTAAAAAGCAAAGGTGCTCTATATGGCATTTGTAGGGCAGATTTGCTCAAATGGTTTTCAGGTGCTATGTTGCATTTGAAGAGACCCTGAGGTGCCCATACAGTGGAACCGACCAAAATGTGACCCTATTTAGGAAAATAAAACCTTCAAGGGGTGTATTGACCCCACAGGCATTTTATATATTTTAGAGGCACATGGCTGTGAAAATGAAAAAATGTATTTTTTCCAATAAAGTGTTGCTTTAGCCCCACATTTTTAATTTTCATAAGGTGTAACATGAGAAGAAAAAACTGCTTAATGGGCATACTGCAGGGCTCGGAATGAAAGGAGCACCATTTGGCTTTTGGAGAGCAAATTGTGTTGGAATGGTTCTTGGGTACTGTGTATGTAACAGAGTTCCTGAAATACCAAAACAGTGCAAGTTACCCCATTTTGGAAACTAAACCTTTCAAGGAATTCACGTAGGGATACAGTGATTGTCTTGACCCCACAGGTGTTTTGCGGAATTTTTTAAGATTGGGACATAAAAAATTACATTGCACTTCAATTATACATAGTCTTGTTAATAAGAGAAAAAGCACCCCCAATTTTTTTTATATGACAATATCCCCTATGTGGTCATAAACTGCAACTTGGGCACACTGCAATTTATACAGCACTTAGCGACCACTGAAGAGGCTGTGAGGTGAAAAATAGAAACCCATAAGAAGTGACCCCATTTTCTAAACCACACCTCTCACTGAATTCACCAAGGAGTGTTGTAAGCATTATAATCCCACAGGTGTTTTGCAAAAATAATGCACAGCAAATGGTGCAAAGTGAAAATTGCAATTTTTACATAGATCTGGCATTTGAGTGCCCGAAATGTTGTGTCAAGCATGTGGCAGTGTGAAAAGTAAGCCCTCTTAATATTAGGGTGTGTTTTCTGGTTTTACAAACACCATACATATGACCCTAATCTTTTGCCTGGACATACTACATGGTTTAAGATTAAAGAGAACTATGTGCATTTGAGGCAGTCATGCTGACTGTAGAGGCTCTGAGCATTTGACCAGGTGTTTTTTAAAAATTAATGCACATCGGATGGTGCAAAATGAAAACTGCATTTTTTTCAAAAGAGATGGCATTTCAATACCCAATATATTGTATCTAGCGAGTGTGTCAAGCATGTGCCAGTGTGAAAAGTCAACTTTCTTCTTATTATGCTGTGCTTATAAACACCCTAAATGTGGCCCTATTCGTTTGCCTGAATTTACGAGAGGGCTCAGGAGGAAAAGACAACCATGTGCATTTTAAGCCCAATTTACATCACTTGTGCCGAAAACTGTAGCGGCTCTGGGGTGAAATAATGAATGGAACCCCTGAGAAGTGACCCAATTTTGGAAACTGCACTCATAAAGATATAAAGGGGTGGAGTGAGCATTTGAACGCCACAGGTATTTTTCTGAAATAAATGCACAGGCGACTCTAGTAATTGCAAGATTTACACAGATATGGCATTTCAGCGCTCAATATATTGTTCCCAGCTTGTGCCATCTGAGACACACTATGCCCTTTAAATTATTGGGTGGGTTCTACCTGGTACTGAAATGCCATAAATGTGGATGTACGCTGCAGGGTTCAGAAGGGAAAGACCACCTTTTGGCTTTGGGTCTCTGGGTGCCTGCACAACCATTTTCTGAGAACTATACTTTATTTTCTTTTTTTTTTGTGGGATAAGTTGCCATCATCATTGGTTTTATTTTGGGGAACATACTTTTTGACCACTTTTTTATTCTGCTTTTTTGGGAAACAGGATAAAGAAAAGGCAGTAATTCTGCCATTGCTTTTTGGGTTTTGTTATTGCAACGTAAGCTGAAGTGCAGGGTTTGCAACAAAACTGCTGATCTGATAATGTTCACTCTGATATTGATAGCTTACACACAAAGAGGGACCTTTATTAAGCCCTTTACACCACGCCCCTGCGCACGCAGGTGGCATAAGTTATAGCTGAAGTCAGTTTCTGTCGCACAACAGGGCAGAGATGGGCTTGACTTGTTAAGAGGCATCTGCCTCTTAATAAATTAGACGCATCTCACGCCAGTGCAGGGAGAACAGGACTGGCATATGGATACGCCAGTCTTGATAAATGTCCCTCAAAATGTGATGTGAACCCAGACTAACAGCTATGGAAAGCAAAGCTAACTTGATTTAGCTCTATATGAAATGTAATATACTACACTGAAAAATTACACACAAATTTCTGATACAAAAATCTCCAAATAGAGATAAATCTTAGCAAAAAGAATTCACATAATCTTTCTTGCAGCAAAGTTAATATGTGCTTTTCCATCAGTAGGTCTACATTATACAATTAACCAGCTTTGTAACCCCAAATAGCGATATGCAGCTATACAGTATTGGTCAGTGTCTGCTTGCTCTGCAAACAAATCTGCAGATATTACGGTAGTTAAGGTCTCCCTGGGAGTCATTGCAGATAAAAGCCAAACTTGAACTTAAAAGGAGTTATCCAAGCATATCGATTAGGTGAGTATTCACTTATTTTATCCTTTTAAACTACGGGGAGCCCTTTAAAAAATATATACAGCCACAACATGCGCCTTTAAAGAGAACCGGTCACCACAAAATGCAGTGCATTCTGCAGGCAGTATTTTACAGAGCAGGAGAAGCTGAGCAGATTGATATAAATATTTTTGGGAAAAGATTCAGGATAACATAATTATACATTTATATCTCTGTTTTTTCTGACTTTATTGTTAACATGGGAAGTCTTATCAGTGATAGAATTCTCTGTGTGTGAATACATACATAGCTGTCAGTCACTGATATCTGTACACAGGGAAGGTGTTATCAGTTATTGATAGCATTCTCTGTGTAAGTGTGTATTCAGAGATAGAGGTCACTCACTGATAGTTTTACACAGGGGAGGTGTGATCAGTGATTGATAGAATTCTCTGTGTAAGTGTGTATACATACATAGCTGTCAGTCACTGATATCTGTACACAGGGAAGGTGTTATCAGTTATTGATAGCATTCTCTGTGTAAGTGTGTATACAGAGATAGCGGTCACTCACTGATAGTTGTACACGGGGAGGTGTTTTCAGTGATTGATAGCATTCCCTCTGTGCGTGTTTTTCCATAGATAGCTGTCAGTCACTGATAGTTGTACATGGGGAGGTGTTATCAGTGACTGATAGTATTCTCTGTGTAAGTACGTATACATAGATAGCCGTCAGTCACTGATGACACCACCCGTTGAACAATTAAGTCAGAAAGAAGAGAGATTTAGATGTATAAATTACAAGCTTGACTGAATCTTTTCCCACAAAACTATATATCAATCTTCTCAGCTTCTCCTGCACTGCATTTCATGGGCTCTGATATGGGAATTCTTTAGCACAAACTGAATTTTTACCATCTAACTCTAAAGTAATGTAAAATATGAAAACTTAAAACAGACAATATGTGTCTGTTTTATTTGCACACTACAGGAAAAAGTGTCGGGCTCTCCAGTGGCCAGGACCATGGGAGCTCACATAGGCTGGTGTTTTTTTTTCGATAGTGTTCAAGCACTGCTACCGCTGCTGGATTGCAGGGTGGTCATAACCATGGAAATGTGCAGTATATGATGTGAAGAAAAACATCACTAAATTACCAAAGCTTTTGTTTTGTTTACGAGTAGAATAAGTCACTGCAGAAAAATCAGGATGTAAAGTATGGATGGAGGTAAAATACACAATACAGTAGTGAAACAGTGGGGCATACTTACTAATAAAAATGTTCCAGAATTCTGTATCAAATTCAGCCAGAATTCTGGCATAAATGGAATGTTCCACATATACTAAGTGTTTTAGTCACTTTTAAGCCTCATTGGACAAGCGAACATGGCTTAGGCTACTTTCACACTAGCGGCAGCCTTCTCCGGCAGGCTGTTCTGGCGGGTGAACAGCCTGCCGGATCCGTGCTGCCGCTAGTGCACGCGTGCCGCTGGAGGTCCGCTTTGGCCCCATTGACTATAATGGGGGTGGGCTGGAGTTCCGGCGGCAGCATGGCAAACAAGCCTTAATAAAACTACGACAGCCTGCCGGAGAAGGCTGCCGTTAGTGTGAAAGTAGCTTAAGCAGAAAGGAACATGGCTTAAGATATGACAATGTGCGCCATTTTTTTATTTTTTTTATTGCAAATTTTATACGTTTACATACAGAATAATATAAATGCCCAAATCCATGAAATATTTCAACAGAGCTTAGCTAGCTTACTCCCCCCCCCCCTACTATAATAAACAATGATCGAATGGGTGCATATAGGCATGCCCAGAACTAGGTATGTATCACCACCTGTCGATTACACCAATTATATCTGGCTAAAGCATCTATGCCCTATATTTGTTGTATATTGACCTCTAGGGGTACTTTCACACTAGCGTTTTTCTTTTCTGGCATTGAGTTCTGTCGTCGGGGCTCAATACTGGAAAAGAACTGATCAGTTTTATCCCAATGCATTCTGAATGGAGAGAAATCCGTTCAGGACACATCAGGATGTCTTCAGTTCAGTCACTGTCAGGCGTTTTGGACGGAGGAAATAACGCAGCATGCTGCGGTATTATCTCCGTCCAAAATGCCTGATCAGTTGCCTGAATGCCGGCATTAATTTACATTGAAATGTATTAGTCCCGGATCCGGCATTAAAAATACCGCAATGACCAATCCGGCATTCTGGTCTGCGCATGTGCAGACTTTGAAAAATGTGAAAAAAATAAATACTGCATCCATTTTGCCTGATGACACTGGAAAAACGGATCCGTTTTTGCAATGCATTTTTCTGACTGATCAGGCATTTTTCAGACCTGATCAGTTTGAAAAATGCCTGATCAGTCAGAAAAAATGACATACGTTTGCATACAGTTTGCCTGATCAGGCAGGCGGTTCAGGCAACGGAACTGCTTGCCGGATCACACTGCTGCAAGTGTCAAAGTACCCTAAGATCCCACAGGGCCTGAGATGCTAATCCAGGGGTGTCCAACCAACTACCCTAGATAGAGATACATTTGTTTAGAGGCACCATACTCGTATCTAATATTTACATACAGTTTAGACACAAATTCTTGGATGGATGGAGGATCAGAGCAGGTCCACCGGGCAGCAATAGTTTTCCTAGCCTGGTACACTGAATACTTAACTCCACTTTTTCATCTATGTTGTCTAAATTCAAGATGCCTAGCAGGCAGATGTGTGATTTGAGAGCATTCTGTCTCCCTCTACTACACCTCTTGAACAGCAGGAATTAGACCTTAGTCCTATTTTGTATATTAAGGAGGGGGTCCTATATGCACGATGTAAAAAATATAATCGAGACATACGTTTGCTCTCTCCTAGTGATTGCAAGAATACTTCCCCCACCCCATTGGTCATCTGTTAGACACCCCATATCTCGTTCCCATTGCTTTCTAATCTTAAGCAGGAAGGCCTTATGGTATTCTGATAGTAATGGTCTGTACAGGCTGGAGATAAATTTTTTAGCAGAAAAGGGAAAGGCGAAAGGGGTTAACATATTATGGGAGGTAATAGTGACCAGACTCACTTTGCTGTGCACTACAAAGGCATGACTAAATTGTAAACAATGGTAAAATGACTCCCGGGGAATACAGTAAAGTCTAGAATTCCTTGGAAGTAAAATGGAGCCCATTACTATGAACCTGTGCCAGTGACACTACTCCTTTCCACTGCCAAGAAGTAAATCCCTCCAATCTGAAAAATTCCAGAAGGTATGGATTCCTCCATAAAATAGTAAAGGGGGTAACAGAATGTATCCCAAGCAACCCCTTGGATGTTTTCCAAACTTTATTCAGCAAGGCCAACGTGGGTAATCCCAGTCCCCGAAGGCCCGCCAATCCAGTCTCCATAGCCATAAGGGGAGCAGACAAGCCTGAAAGGTAGCTTACTGTAGAACCATTTATATCTTATCCTTCACTCTCCCCACCATCCCTTCATCTAATGCATTTCCATATTATGGATCTGAAAATACTTTTAGGCTCCATTCACACGACCGTATGTTGTCCGCAAAAAAACGGATCCGTGTCCGCAAAAAAACGGATCCGTGTCCGTTTTTTTGCTGATCCATAGACTTCAATAGGACTGGAGAGATCTCCAGACTGACGAGTTGTGTAAAATATACAGGAGTTGGGGCATCATAACCATTTTAAGCAAATTGCCTCTTTCTATTGGGGACATAGCACCATGCTGCCACCTTTCGACTACATTTGGTCTAAATTTTCTGCCAAATAATCTTGTAGGCACTGTGATTCCTAGGTATTTGAACTTCCCCACTACTTGCAACTGAAACTCCACTCATCAAGATATAAAGGGGAGGGAGCATTTGAAGGCCACAGGTATTTTGCTGAAATAAATGCACAGGCGACTAGAATAATTGCAAGTTATACACAGATATGGCATTTCAGTGCTCAATATATTGTCCCCAGCTTGCGCCATCTGAGACACACCATGCTCTTCAAATTATTGGGTGGGTTCTACCGGATACTGAAATGCCATAAATGTGGATGTACACTGCTGTTTGGCTATGCTGCACGGTTGAGAAGGGAAAGACCTTCTTTTGGCTTTGCAGCTCAGATTTTGATGGATTGGTTTATGGGCGCCATGTTGCTTTTGAACAGTCTCTGGCGTGCATGGGTACACGAGCCAAAAGAGACGGTCTGCACTGCAAAAATATAGGACACTTTTTTTTTTTTTTTTTGTTGTTGCAGAGGCACGGGCCAAAATCCCACGGAAGCACTTTGTAGTGCATCCGTGGGCTTTCAATCCATGCCACCACTCCACAATGCTCTTTATCTTGAGGATTGCGGACCCACTCAAGGCAATGGGTCTGCATCCGTGATACAGAGTATATTGTGGACCCATTGTCTGCGGTCCACAATATGGGCCCGGGGCACAAATGCTTGTGTACATGAACCCAATGGGCAAGATCTGCACCTGTTCTGTGTTTTTGACCTGCACCTGGTTTTTGCTTACAGTCACTGATGGAAATAACTGCACATCTTTAAATACACATCTAAATATTAGACAAAATTAGTAAATCTCAAGTGTAGATGCTAAAGAAAGAATTAAAAAAAAGCATATACTGTAGTGCAAAATCCTATTCAAGCATTGTAGAGATGAGGCACCTCAATATTAATGCACACACAGTAAGTATGTTGTGGTTGCTATTATCTTTTTGGCAGCAATTATTTGCGCATTTTGACTACAATAAATGTAATATTTTACTTTAATAATAAAAAAAGACATTAAAAACTGTTGCAAATCCACCACACAAACAATGAATGTGAACTCCCACTTACAAAGATCAAAATCAATGGCCGAAAGTATTCATAGTAGCTACTGTATGATACTAATCACTATGACATAACATATGAGACAGAGCATTGAGACTTATAAATCCCTCAACCATTTTCAGTCTGTTTAGGGAGAAATCACATCAGTTATTTTCCAGTTCTTCTGATCCATCAGAAATACAGAAAAAAACGGATCCTGTAAGAAAATAGGAGCCTGTACATTAGTTATGCACACTTGGCATCCGTTTCAGCCATTTCTATCTAAGACGCGCTTTTTAGATCTGTACTGCATGCAGTACTTCTTTTTCTACCACAAAAAACGGATCTCAGATGGAAATGGCTCAAATGGGTGGCAAATGTGCATAACTGATGCACAGGATCAGTTTTTTTACAGGATATTTTTTCTTTATTTTTCTATTCTTTTGATGGATCAGAAGAACGGAAAAATAACGGTGATGTAAACTCTCCCTAACTTCCATCTATTTAAGAGGCTGTCCAAGATTTTAAGAAATTTGCCTAAGGCCTATTGCACACGACCGTATGGCTTTTTCAGTATTTTGTGGTGTGTTTTTCACGGATCCGTTCCATTTTTTTTGTTTTAGTAGTGTTTCCGTATGTGATCTGTTTTTTGCAGATTGGAAACATAAGCATGCCATATACAGTATACAGTAATTACATAAAAAAATTGGGCTGGTCAGAAAATTTTCAATAGATGGTTCCGCAAAAACGGAACGGATAGAGAAGACATACGGAAGCATTCCGTATCCATTCCGTTTTTTTGCAGACCCATTGAAATGAATGGTTCCATTTACAGACCGTATACAGAGAGCAAAAAAGGTACAGAAAAACCTTTGTGTGCAAGAGGCCTATGAGGGAAAAAATGCAAAAAAACAACACATTACTAACTTTATAAATCCCCCACAGCTCCAGCACTGCAGTAATGAGGTCCCATATTTAATTTACATGACCACCAACCTGCCTGTCATGTATTGTACATGCAAGTGTTAGGCCTCTTTCACACGAACGTGATGGATTAGGTCCAGATGCGTTCAGTGAAACTCGCACAATTTTGCAAGCAAGTTCAGTCAGTTTTGTCTGCGATTGCGTTCGGTTGTTCAGTTTTTTTTATGCGTGGGTGCAATGCGTTTTGATGCGTTTTTAAGGCCCGCAATAAAAAACTGAAGGTTTACAAACAACATCTCTTAGCAACCATCAGTGAAAAACTTGCTTGCAGATGCAATGCGTTTTTCACGCAGCCCCATTCACTTCTACTTAAAAAAAGCAGAATATAGAACATGAGAGAAGGCGAACGTGAGAAGGCTCAGAAGATGATCCTGCCTGATAAGCGGTTGGTGCTGGTTCTGTAAGGATGGCTTCACACGTCCGTTAAACCCGGACATGAGCAGTCCGTGGTAATGCGGGTTGAATTTGTTCTTTACAGCTGGAGCGCACAACGTCATTGGTTGCTATGACGCCGTGCGCTCCCTGCCGCCGCTGCACTACATTAATACACTGGTATGATCTATACCAGTGTATTACTATCCTGCAGTGGCTGCAGGGAGCGCACGGCATCATAGCAACCAATGACGTCGTGCGCTCTGGCTGTAAAGAACCAATTCAACCCGCATTACCATGGACTGCTCATGTCTGGGTTTATCGGACATGTGAAGCCAGCCTAATGCAGCTAAAACCCAGCTGCAACTACTAGGATCAGTGATAAATCAGATCTCAGTCATTTAAACCCTCAGATGCACGGTCAATAGCAGCCATGGAACCTCAAAGATTAGAGGGGGCATTCTCTGTACGCCGATCAGAGCCCTTATGAAAACAGATTGGTACCGAATGGTTACTATGGCAGCCTGGGGCCTTGTGAAGACCTGCCATAGTAAGCTGCCTGTTAAGCTCTGCGTGCCAGGGCTTAAAGGAGATCCGTAAAAATCCCATAGACTGAAATTGCAGTCTATGGTATAAGCAAAAATGTCCAACTATTAAAATATTAAAATATCATGCAAAGTAAACGCAGTAACAGAAAAAAGACAAATTTGTTGTTATTTAGTCACCTTATCCCTCTAAAAAAAAAAATGAATAAAAAGTGATCAAAAAGTTTGCACAACAAATACAGTAACAAGCCTTCAAACAGCTCTGTAGGCATATAAAAAAAGTAGTGAAACATGATAAAAACTATAGAAATCTGGCATATATCACGTCATTTTTAGCGCCTGCTGAACGGCGTAATTGCGTTGATTTTTTTTCAATTTCACCCCACAAAGAATAGCCAGATATAAAAATACCCCAGCAGCAGAGTCTGGTAAGAATAAGACAAATGAAAAGCACTAGACAGTGCACAATACTGAGAGCTACTCGCTGCTCTGAGAGCAGATACATGAGCTAATAATGAGCACTCTTAGTTTTCCTTTAACAGTTGCATCGATCCCCTGACACAGCTCCCCCGAAGTGCTGAGACTGACGTACACGGGTTGCTATAGCAATGTTTTTGTCCAGACATTCCACAGAATGGAGGCAGGTTTCATCACAATATGCAGTGAGGAAAAAAATATATCAACAGCTTTTATATGGATTTTATCTAAAGTATGGCAAATTCAAAAGCTTTTTCCACATAGACAAACATCTGTACAAAACACACATACACAAAGCACAAACACAATGAAATGATCCGTGAAATTATTTTCGTCGCGGATTTCATTTTACACCAGTACAACATTCGTTTGTCCAGAATGCTAAGAGGAAGCCTGTCCTTCTCTACCCGTTTCCTTCACCTTTTCTAATACAAAATACAGCCACGTTAACCTCGGTTTTATATCGGCACCACGCAATGAGTGCTGTGTAGTGAATAGAGACAGAAGCAATCTATTGGATGAGATAATCATCTGATGGACATGTAGCATACACTGTATCTAAGAATTGACCATTATGGGTCAGCTTTATCAATAAGGTTATCAACATATGACCGCTGCACTGCAGTACAAGGGCTTGATAAACGAGGCATTCAACCAAAAACATTTTTCAGAGGGTTTATGCATTAAACCCAAGCGTAAATACATTGTGAAATCAGCTCGACTGACGCACACACTTACATTGCCGCAGGAAGTACAAAAAAATACCCCAGACACTAGGGGAGAGATTTATCAAACTGGTGTAAAGTAAAACTGGCTTAGCTGCCCATAGCAACCAATCAGATCCTACCTTTCATTTTACAAAGGAACTGTGAAAAATGAAAGGTGGAATCTGATTGGTTTCTAGGGCCAACTAAGCCAGTTCTAGTTTACACCAGATGATACTTGTATGTTCTGTGTACTGTTGTTACTGGAGGCCAATGTACATAATTACTGTAGTCTGCAGCGCTGTTCCATACAGTAAAAACAAAAACCGTATCCCTAACGGATAATGTCCCATCAGAGGCCAAAAGAACACTGTGGGTAAATGGGGTCTATGCATCCGTTCTCCAGGACAGAAGTATCAATGACCTACCTGACAGGCATCAAAACTACACCGCTCCATCCACTTTGTAAGCCCTCCATTAACCTGCAGTGGGTGACCACTGGGCACTACAGTTGGATAGAGTTGCAACTGATGCATCACAGCTGCCCTTGTGGAGACCCAGCAGAATTATAGTGCAAGGTATCAATGTAATGAAACAGTTTATCAAGAACATAATGATACAACTTTCAGAAACAGATATCAGTTGAACACTCATATCTTCACTTTGCTGAAGAGCCCTCTGTCGCGGAACCGCCTGCCCTGTCACGCGACACAGATACGACTCTCAGGACTGATTCACTTCACTCAAGCTTGCACTGGCCTTCTACTCGGGCTGCCAAATGAGCATCATTCACACCCCACCGGGTACCCCAAACTCACTGCCATCATATCGCATTTAAATTAATGCTGAAACCTAAACATCACCTTGCTCGCAGGCAGACACACAGTAACACACAACCACACATACATTTAAAACGGAGGTAACTGAGCCCATTCAAGGGTACAACGCAGACCACTAAAGATTTGGCTTTGAAGTACAAACATGTACAGTATTTAGTTACAGGTGTGCAAAACAGTTACAAAAATAAAAGTATTAAAACAGAAAAGTTCTTATACTTAGCGGATGGCTTTGTAAAAGTCTGTTTTCTGGTCCTGGGGAGAACACGGAACATAACCCAATGTTAATCAGATCCCCAAATTGTGTCATAGAAATGTCCAAACTCCCTCATTTTTATATCTATTGAGCAGAGGGTGGAGCGGAGAGGGGTCTCCCTCCCATTCTTGGCCCAGCCTTTTGGGAAGGCGTTCAATACACATACATTCTCCACCTCTCCTCTCTCATTCTGCTGGCAGATATAAAATATCCAGAAAGAATGTTTGACGGACATACAGACGCCATGTTTTTATTTGATAGCAAATATGACCAGTGTAGGGGTCCCAGAACATGAGATGCTCATTATGTGGGAATGCCGACTGTCGGGGTGTGGCGTTTAGACTCCCTGTTATGCCCACATAATACCAAATGCAATTATTACAGTTATTATTATGTGCATTGAATGGGTTACAGATTATGATATGTTTTATTCAACCTCTGGTATTCAAGCTTAGAAGCTCGTGGACACATGGCGGTGGTAGTAGTGGTGGTGGTGGTGTGCCACCCAGGGTTGCCAACCTTCTCTTCAAATTTTGACAACTGAACCAAAAATCACGGACAGACCAAATTTCTTACAGACATACCCCCCACACATTCAATGCCCTACATATAATGCACCTAAATTACAAACACCCCATAATTAATGGGTTATGCAGTAGTTACAAATATGGCTGGAGCATATGGAAAAAAAAGCCAGTACATGCCCTGCCACGCTCGTATGCGTGCTTTGTTTATATGGCTGCAGTGATGATGTATGTGACGTGCTGGACTTTCTGGCATCATTGCTGCAGCCATGTAAACAAAGACTGGCGAGGATATAATGGGCAAGTGTGCACATCTGTCAAGTGTCGGTGATGTGCAGGTCTAGGATATGTGAACACTGCAGACAATAACTGCCCTCAGCATTAGACCACTGATTGGCTGCAGCGGAAGCATACCATATACTGACAAGTCCCTGCTGCAGTAAACAAGCAGCGGCAGGAAAGAACAGACCAGAGCTGCAGGAAATGGCGCTGGAGAAAGGGGTGACTATAACAGCCACCGCTGTTGGATTAGGGTGGTTGTAACCATGGAAACGAGCAGTGTATAATGCGGTGAAAAAATGAATTCAGCCAGCAAAGGAGGCAATATACTAATCACAATATATTAGTAAGTGTTTTGTATAACTTTATCTACATGATAAATTGATGAAGTGAGACAACACCTTTTCAAGGAGGAGGAGAGAGGCGAATAATTCTGCTACCTCTCCCCTGCACTGCTACATAAAGTGTTAGCCGATTGGTGGAGCCCACCGCAGCTCTACCAATCATTTCAGTCACACTTCAGTGACAAATAGGACCCACCAAGTGAAAGCACTAAGGCTAGGTCTACACGACGACAATAAGTCGCGCGACAAATAGAGCACAACTACACTGCAACATTTGTCGCGCAACATTTTGTTGCATTAATGTCACACAACAATTTTTATAATGGTAGTCTATGGTGTCGCATTGCAACATGCGACATGCTGCGACTGCAATACGACAGTTGCAGAAAAATCCATCTTGAACAAAATGTCGCGCGACAAATGTCGTCATGTAGACCTAGCCTAAGAGTACCCTGGAACAGCAGGATGCTCCCTTATTGCTGCTGACCTCCTGCTCCTGTGACAGACACTGCCCACCAAGGAGACAACAAGCGCCCCTGAGCAGCGCTGTGCCTCAGTCCCTGGCCACCCACCTGTGTCTGACCACTACTGCTGCCTGCAAGCCACTGCCACCGATGTCCTACTTCAGACTCCCTATCTGTTGGCTGTATGAATCCTGGTGGCCAGCCTGACCAAGAACGTGAGTCTGATACCCTTTAATGTGCCTCTTAGGCCCCATTCACACGTCCGCACCCGTTCCGCAAATCTGCGGAACTTGTGCGGACCCATTCATCTTGAATGGGGACATGATGGATGCGGAGAGCACACACTGTGCTCTTCGCATCCGCATTTGCAGAGCGCGCCGTTAATCTTCCGGCCGGCGGCTCCGCAATCATGTAGAGCAATTGCGGACAATTATGGGCATCTCTATGGGGCTGGCAGCAAGGTGTGTTGCGGATCCGCAACACACTACGGACGTGTGAATGTGGCCTTAGGACTCATGCACACGCAGTCCGCAAAAACGGATCCACAAAAAATACAGATGACGTCCATGTGCATTCCGTATTTTGCGGAACAGAACATATGGCCCCTAATAGAACAGTCCTATCCTTCTCTGTATTGCGGACACGGAAATACGGACATATGGAAACGAAATACACACGGAGTAACTTCAGTTTTTTTTTTGCGGACACAATGAAATGAATAGTTCTGCATACAGTCGGCAAAAAAAACGGAACGGACATGGAAAGAAAATACGTTTGTGTGCATGAGCCCTTAAGCTGTACAATGTACCCTTATACCCTGTACCGTGTGCTGTTTATACCCTGCACTATGCCCCATTATCATACCCTGTACTTAATGCCCTTATATTTTGTACTGTGCCTCCTAACCTCTACTATGCCCACTTACACCCTGTACTGTGCCCCAAGTCATATCCTGTACTATGCCTTCTTATAACCTATACTGTGGCTCCTAACCTGTACTATGCCCCCTTATACCCTATACTTTGCACCATTATCATACCCTGTACTATGACTCATTATCATACCCTTCACTGACCCTCCTAACCTGTACTATGCCCCCTTATACCCTGCACTGTGCTTCCTAACCTGTACTATGCCCTCTTACACCCTGTATTGTACTCCCTTATCATACCCTGTACAGTGCTCCCTACTTTGTGCTATGTCGTCAATCATACCCTGTTCTGTACCTTACCCTGTGCTATTCCCCTTATCATACCCTGTACAGTGCTCCTAGTCATACCCTGCACTGTGTCCTCTTATACTCTATACTGTGCCCCTGGTCATATACTGTACTATGCCCCATTATACACTGTTATCCAGTCACAGTATTATGCAGTCACTGTATGGCGGTGTTAGGCAGTCGCTGTATGGCGGTGTTAGGCAGTCGCTGTATGGCGGTGTTAGGCAGCCGCTGTATGGCCGTGTTAGGCAGCCGCTGTATGGCCGTGTTAGGCAGCCGCTGTATGGCCGTGTTAGGCAGTCGCTGTATGGCCGTGTTAGGCAGTCGCTGTATGGCCGTGTTAGGCAGTCGCTGTATGGCCGTGTTAGGCAGTCGCTGTATGGCCGTGTTAGGCAGTCGCTGTATGGCCGTGTTAGGCAGTCGCTGTATGGCCGTGTTAGGCAGTCGCTGTATGGCCGTGTTAGGCAGTCGCTGTATGGCCGTGTTAGGCAGTCGCTGTATGGCCGTGTTAGGCAGTCGCTGTATGGCCGTGTTAGGCAGTCGCTGTAGCCGTGTTAGGCAGTCGCTGTATGGCCGTGTTAGGCAGTCGCTGTATGGCCGTGTTAGGCAGTCGCTGTATGGCCGTGTTATGCAGTCGCTGTATGGCCGTGTTATGCAGTCGCTGTATGGCCGTGTTATGCAGTCGCTGTATGGCCGTGTTATGCAGTCATTGTATGGCCGTGTTATGCAGTCATTGTATGGCTGTGTTATGCAGTCATTGTATGGCCGTGTTATGCAGTCATTGTATGGCCGTATTATCCAGCCACAGTGGTATTGTGGTGTTATCCGTTCATTGTATGAGGCTATTATGTTATAGTATTTGCTATTCAATCATGGTACAAGGTATTGTCCAGTACGGTGGTATTATTTAGTCTCTGTATGTTGGTAATATGTAGGAACTAAGGGGGTCATTTATAAATAGATATGAGCCAATTTTTGTCATATAACTGTCACATAAAGGGGATTTGCAGCCAAATCTGTGAATTCTTCCTCATCCACGGCACGTACACCAGTTCTAAAAAAAAAAGGGGGCGTGGCATGGGTTGGGAAGGGGGCGCTCTGGTCGGTCCGTCTCATTTATCATTTTCTACACCTGTTTTAGGCATAGAAAATTATTTAAATGTACGCCAGCAAGGAAGCTGGCATAAATTTATGCCAGTGGTGGATGTGCATGTTATGTAGAGGCCAGTGCCTCTACAAAACTTAGGTGCATCAAGCGCCAGCATAGGGGATTAAGACCAGCGTCTAAAATGCTAGGTAGCAGTGATGACATTTATTAATTGTGCCACAATAATTATTTTTTATCAAATCACCACTATGATCTTCTCCTTCTCTAAAGGACTCAGATGACTGTATGTGTTTTGCAGTCTGCAAATTACGGATCTGCAAAACACGGATGTGAACTCAAATATACGGTTAAGTGAATGGGCCCTAACACTGACCACTTTATTATTACACTTGTGCGAGAACCAGCTAAACATGGTGATAACTGGCAAGTGATTGACAGCTATCTCTGTATACACAGTCATAGAGGGGAGGCTGTCAATCACTGATAGGACCGCCTCTTTTAATTCAAAGACCAGAATGAGCAGAAATTTAAGTTAATGAAATGCCGCTTATACTGAATCTTTTCCCATAAAACTATACATCAGTCTGCTCAGCTCCTCCTACTCCTACTCATGCTGCATTCAGCTCAGACACCATGTTTAATATGACAGATTCCCTTTAAGAAAATCAGGCGCAGGTATCTGTGGTAACCTATACTATATGCTCACTGATACATTACCTGTGAATTAAGATGCCTTCAGATTGGATTTATATTGCGGTTTGGTCTGAATAAGACCTTATTCACACGTCCGTAGTGTTTTGCGGATCCGCAACACACCTTGCCACCAGCCCTATAGAGATGCCTATACTTGTCTGCAATTGCAGGCAAGAATAGGACATGCTCTATATTGTTGCGGAGCCACGCGTGCGAAAAATCGGCATGTTTTGTACCCAGACCCGAAGCCGGACTTTATCACTGTCCGGTTTCGGGTTGAATATTCTGTATATTTTATTATTTTCCCTTATAACAGTTATAAAGGAAAATAATAGCATTCTAAATACAGAATGCAAAGTAAAAAGGGCGATTGAGGGTTAAAAAAAAAAAAGGAACTTCTCTCCTCCAGGTGAGTTACTTTTTTTGTATTTTTAACCCTCAATCACCCTTTTTACTTTGCATTCTGTATTTAGAATGCTATTATTTTCCTTTATAACTATGTTATAATGGAAAATAATGAAGATCGGGTCCCGTCGCTTAGCAACCATGAGGGAAAATCGCAACGCATCTGCACTTGCTTGTGGATGCTTGCGATTTTCCCGCAGCCCCATTCACTTCTATGGGGCCTGCGTTGCGTGAAAAACGCAGAAAGTAGAGCATGCTGCGATTTTCAAGCAACGCTAAAATGATGCAGGAAAATCACCACTCATGTACACAGCCCCATAACCCAGCATTTGTGGAGTGCGCCGCCGATCTTCCGGACGGCGGCCCTGCAAAAATATAGAGCATGTCCTATTCTTGCCTGCAACTGCGGACAAGTATAGGCATCTCTATAGGGCTGGTGGCAAGGTGTTTTGCGGATCCGCAAATCACTACGGACGTGTGAAGAAGGCCTAAAGGAACAACTTTTAGCAAACAAGGAAGTGGAAAAATGGCCCAAGGGTCATTGAAAAGGGTTTAGGCAGAAACCCTTCTGTCATGTGTGGGGGGCCTGGTTTGATCCTTGCTATGGGGACCTTACTTCGCAAAGTATGCCACTGACTACATGTGAACATATCCTTACTCTTTTGTGTATGCTGGATGATAGGTGTCATAGTAAGTGATAGTACTATGACTATGGGACAAGGTTATTCTAAAAAGGATATTCCTATCTTGGCCTTTCATGGCAGAGATGGAAATAATCTGAGTAAGGCCTCTTGCACACAACCGTATGGCTTTTTCAGTATTTTGCGGTCCGCAAAAAACGAATCTGCAAAAAATACGGATGACGTCCACGTGCATTCCGTTTTTTGCGGAACAGAACAGCTGGCCTCTTATAGAACAGTACTATCCTTGTCCGTTATGCTGACAATAAGACATGTTCTATCTTTGAACGGAACAATGGAAATACGGAAACGGAAGGCATACGGAGTACCTTCCATTTTTTTTGCAGGTCCACTGAATCCTGACCCATTCACTTCAATGAGGCTGTGCAGATGAGCGGTGATTTTCATGCATCACTTGTGTGTTGCATGAAAATCGCAGCATGCTCCATATTGTGCGTTTTTCACGCAACGCAAGCCCCATAGAAATGAATGAGGCTGCGTGAAAATCGCATAGCATCCGCAAGCAAGTGCGGATGCAATGCGATTTTCACGCATGGTTGCTAAGGAGATGATGTTAGTAATTTGATTAACCCCTTAAGGACCCAGCCTTATTTCACCTTTTGCAAATCTGACCAGTGTCACTTTATGTGGTGATAACTTTAAAACGCTTTTTCTTATCCAGGCCATTCTGAGATTGTTTTTTCGTCACATATTGTACTTCATGACAGTAGTAAAATGGAGTCTAAAAATTTCATTTTTATATATAGAAAAAATACCAAATTTACCCAAAATTTGGAAAAATTTGCAATTTTCCAAATTTCAATTTCTCTACTTCTATAATACATAGTAATAGCACCAAAAAAAGTTATTGATTTACATTTCCCATATGTCTACTTCATGTATCGATCATTTTGGGAATGTCATTTCATTTTTTGGGGACGTTACAAGGCTTAGAAGTTAAGAAGCAAATCTTGACATTTTTCAGAAATTTTCAAAAACCCACTTTTTAGAGACCAGTTCAGGTCTGAAGTCACTTTGTGAGGCTTACATAATAGAAACCACCCCACAATGACCCCATTCTAGAAACTACACCCCTCAAGGTATTCAAAACTGATTTTACAAATGTCGTTAACCCTTTAGGTTCTCAACAAGTGTTAATGGCAAACAGAGATAAAATGTCAGAATTTTGACAAAAACAGCAATTTGTTTTCAAATTTTCCAATCTATTTTTTCCAGTAACAAAGCAAGGGTTAACAGCCAAACAAAACTCAATATTTATTGCCCTGATTCTGTAGTTTACAAAAACACCCCATATGTGGTCGTAAACTGCTGTATGGCCAAACGGCAGGGCACAGAAGTAAGGGAACGCCATATGGTTTTTGGTAAGCGGATTTTGTTGGACTGGTTTTTTGACACTATGTCCCATTTGAAGCCCCCTTGATGCACCCCTAGAGAAGAAACTCCATAAAAGTTACTCCATCTAAGAAACTACACCCCTTAAGGTATTCAAAATAGATTTTACAAACTTTGTTAACCCTTTAGGTATTCCACAAGCGTTATTGGCAAATGGAGATGAAATTTCAGAATTTCTATTTTTTGTTACCTTGCCTCAAAAAGAGTGTAAAATAGAGCAACCAAAATTATATTTACCCTAAAACAGTACAAACAAAACTGCCACCTTATCCCGTATTTTCCAAAATGGGGTCACTTTTTTGGAGTTTCTACTGTAGGGGTGCATCAGGGGGGCTTCAAATGGGACATAGTGTCAAAAAACCAGTCCAGCAAAATCTGCCTTCCAAAAACCATATGGCCTTCTGCGCCCTGCCGTTTTGCCATACAGCAGTTTACGACCACATATGGGTGTTTCTGCAAACTACAGAATCAGGGTAATAAATATTGAGTTTTGTTTGGCTGTTAACCCTTGCTTTGTTACTGGGAAAATGGATTAAATTGGAAAATTTGAAAAATGCTGTTTTGGGACCGTTTTTATTTTTTGTTATTTACATCGTTGATCTGACAGGTTAGATTGTGTGCTATTTCTATAGAGCAGGTTGTTACAGACACGACAATACCAAATTTGACTACTTTTTGGGGTTTTTAGTTTCAGTTTTTTTATAAAAAAAAGCATTTTTGAAAAAAAAAATTTTTTGGTGACATTCTGAAAGCCATATTTTGAATTTTTATTTTTTGGGCAACTGTCTTATGTAGGGGCTCATTTTTTGCAGGATGAGATGACGGTTTGATTGGCACTATCTTGAGTGCATATGACATTTTGGTCACTTGTAATTACACTTTTTGTGATGTAAGGTGACAAAAATGACTTTTGACACTGTACTTAAAAAAAATAAAAATTCTGTGTTCACCTGAGGGGTTAGGTCATGTGTTATTTTTATAGAGCAGGTTGTTACAAACGCGGCAATACCTAATATGTATACTTTTTATTTATTTAAGTTTTACACAATAATATCATTTTTGAAACAAAAAAAATCATGTTTTACCCTCAGTTCACACTTGCGCGTTTTACAGCGCATTCAAACGCGCTGTAAAACGCTGAACAGGAGAAAACCCATGTTTCCCTATGGGCATGGTTCTCACCTGAGCGTTTTACAGCGCGTAAAACACCCTACGCTCAAAGAAGTTCTTGAGCTTCTTTGGGGCGTTTTGTCGCGCGTTTGCACCCATAGACTTCAATGGGAACGCGCGTAAAACGCACGTTTAACACGCGTTAAAGTGTAGATATGCCTTTTACAATTGGTCTCCAGAGTCACGAACGCGCGTATGACGCGCGTTTCCTATTTGCAAAAACGCACTGTAATACGCGCGACAAAAACGCGCGTAAAACACGCGTCTCAGAAACGCTCAGGTGTTTTCATAGTCTGAGCCATATTTTTTAATTTTTTGGGGCGATTGTCCTATGTAGGGTATCATTTTTTGCGGGATGAGATGACGGTTTGATTGGCACCTTTTATGAGTGCATATAAATTTTTGATCACTTGCTATTACAGTTTTTGTAATGTGAGGTGACAAAAATGATTTTTTTGACATAGCTTTTATTTAATTTTTTTTACGGTATTTAGATCATGTGATATTTTTATAGAGCAGGTTTTTACGGATGCGACGATATGTAATATGTATACTTTTTATTTACTTTACTTTAAGACAATAACAGCATTTTAGAAAAAAAAATAAAAAATGTTTTAGTGTCTTCATAGTCTGAGAGCCATATTTTGTTATTTTTTTGGGCGATTGTGCTATGTAGGGGCTCATTTTTTGTGGGAAGAGATGGCGGTTTGATTGGTACTATTTTGGGAGGCATATGCCTTTTTGATCGCTTGGTATTACACTTTTTGTGATGTAAGGTGACAAAAAATTGTTTTTTTTACACCATTTTTTTTTAACGGTACTTACTTGAGGGGTTAGATAATGTGATATTTTTATAGAGCAGGTTTTTCCGAACGCGGCGATACCCAATATGTGTAGTGTATTTTATTTTTTTTATTTTTATTCAGTGATATGTGTTTTTTTTATTTTTACTTTTTTTTTCACTTTTTTTTTTACTTTTTTTTGACCCAGACCCACTTGGCCTGGGTCAAAAAATTGTGCTGACACTCTGGTAACCACTGCATTCTCGTCCTGGGTCCTGGAGGGGTTAAAGTTAATTTAGTATTCTTAATATGGAATGCTTACTAAAATTTGGCTTGAGGGGTTAAAAACTAAAAAAAATTAACTCACCTCATCCACTTGATCGCGCAGCCGTTATCGTCTTCTTCGTTCTTCTTCTTTCAGGACCTGCAAAAGGACCTTTGACGTCATCGCGCTCACCACGGATCTTCATATAGTGTTAAGTCTGTATCAAGAGACTAAGGGGGAATTTATCATTCCCCCAGAAAACTTGCAAACCTTGTGTTTGTGACTTTTTAAACATCAAGTATGCTTAAATCTAAGCATAGGTGGCCTTTCTACATCACCACCCTAGCCACTTTCCAGAAAAGGGGGCACTGCGAGGGCGAGGATGGGCCAGTAGCACAGAGATATCATCGTAAAACGCTGGTCTATGATAAATACCCCCATAGCTTCTGTGATAGGAGGCTGGACCTAATCTGTTAGCCAATCAGAACTGGTATATGCATAATGTAGCAAATAAAAAAAATAATAGCAAACAAGCATATGTTTGGGTGACCCTAAAAAACTGAATAGCCACGTATTAGGGCCCATTCACACGAATGTATCTGTTTCGTTCCGTGCATTGGGGCCGCAATTTGAGAAAGTTCGTGAGGTGTCCGGGACGGATCCAGACCCAATCAACTTGAATGGGTCCGCATCCCTCCGTTCAGCAAAAAGATAGGACATGTTCCATCTTTTTGCGGTACGGAAGACAACCCCAAAGAAGCACCCCGTAGTGCTTCCGTAGGGTTCCGTTCCGCACCTCTCCGCATCTCCTAATTTGCGGACCTATTGAAGTGAATGGGTCCGCATCCATGATGCAGAATGCACACGAAACGGCTCGGGTCGAACACATCGGAATGCTCGGGTGCTCTAGCGAGTACCAAAGTATAATGGAAGTCAATGGGGCAACCCGAACATTAAACCAGGCACCCCCTGCTCTGAAGAGGGAAGGGTGCCTGGTTCATAGGAAAAGTTCAGAAATTGATGGAAACACCACCGAAATGGTTCAGGAACAGCATGGGGAGGATGTCTGGATGCATCTTGGACTCCCAGGCCACTGCTGGGAACGATGTTGTCCGAGTAGTACGCCACTTTTACAGACTGACAATAATACGAACAAAACCAAAGATAAAATCAATTTTAGAGGAAAAATTGTGAGGCAACATTCTTTCCTGTATATTTACTTGTATAAAAAGTGCAAATGCTGCCAAAAATTACAAACAAGAGGCACTCCGATACAACCTGTATATCACATAAAGAGGGCCTCATTCTCATTGTGGTATAATTGTTCATGTAGTGGGACTCCTACACTCACAAAGCCTATGCACCAAGTTAAAGGGCTGCCAAAAATTACAAGGATCGGCACTCCAATACACCCATTGTTACTCATAAAGAAGGGCATCATACACACCCTTGAAAAATTATGATTGATGGCCTGCTCGTGACCCTCAAAAACAAGCAAGGGCCTGCTGATCTGACCATCTAAAACATTAGGGGCGAAGGCCTGCTGCTGAGCTGACCATGTAAAATATTATGGTTAAAGGCCTGCTGCTGAGCTGACCATTTAAAAAATTATGGTTGAGGGCCTGCTGCTGAGCTGACCCTATAAAACATTATGGTTGAGGGCCTGCTGTTGAGCTGACCCTCTAAAAGGTTGTAGGCGAGGGCCTGCAGGTGAGCCGACCTTCTAAAACATTATATGCGAGGGTCTGCTGGTGAGCTGACCCTGTAAAAGATTGTAGGTGAGGGCCTGCAGGTGAGCTGACGATCGAAAACATTATGGGCGAGGGCCTGCTACCGCTTTGTTGACTCTAGATAACATCTGGCTGATCGCATGTCCCAGTGACGTCGACGATCCATTTGGATGTCTGCCCTATGAACTTTTGATGGTACTTCCTGCTCCTACCATGGTGACCACAGGTAATGGGGAATCAGGGTTTGATTCCGGAGAGGGAGCCTGAGAAACGGCTACCACATCCAAGGAAGGCAGCAGGTGCACCAATTACCCACCACTCCCGACTCGGGAAAAATAACAGCACAGGACTCTTAAGAGGCCCTGTTATTGGAATGAGTACCCTATTAAATCCTTTAACTGCGTTGATCAGGGCATGTGTGATGTTACGGGACAGATGTTGGTGTAAGGTGGGCACGGCACACCGTGAAAAATAGTGGCGGCAGGGGACTGCGTAACGCGGGAAGGACGCCGACAGACTGCGGAAGGCCTCAGTGTCCACAAGCCTAAATGGCAACATTTTCAGGGCCAGTAATTTGGAAAGCTACGCATTTAGTGCTATGGCCTGTGGGTGGGTGGCTGGGTATTAGCGCTTGTGTTCAAATGTCTGGGGTAAGGACATTTGAACTCTGTGCTGGGACAGGGAAGTAGATGTGGTCGCTGATGGTGCTTGCGAAGGTCCAGGTGCATGGAGGGAGGCAGGGGATTGTCCAGCAGCACGTAACATAGGGGAAGAGGAGGCAGTGATGTGACCCACAGACACAGATTGTGGACCCAGGCGTTCGTCCCACTTATTAGGGTGCTTAAATGCCATGTGGCGGATCATGCTTGTGGTGGTGAGGTTCTTAGTGTTCACACCCCGGCTCATTTTGGTATGGCACAGGTTGCAAACTACTATTCTTTTGTCGTCCACACTTTCCTCATAAAAGCGCCATACTACGGAACACCTACCACTTGGCAAGGGAGATTTCCGCAAGGGGGTGCTCCATGTAACAGTTGCAGGCCTGTTTGGTGTGGCCCACCTCTCTTTTGCCACTCCACTGGCCTGGTAATGTCACTCTCAGAAGCGGACACCGTCTATTGAAACAGTACACTATATGTCACAGATACATTTTTTAAACTCACCTGTTACACTTTAGATGTGGCCCTGGTTATGTCACTCTCAGAAGCAGACACCGTCTATTGAAGTCTATTGAAAAAGTACACTGTATGTGACAGATACATTTTTTTAAACGCACACGTTACACTTTAGATGTTGCCCCGGTAATGTCACTCTCAGAAGCAGACGACGTCTATTGAAAAAGTACACTGTATGTCACAGATAAACTTTTTAAACGCATACATTACACTTTAGATTTCACCTGGTAATGTCACTTTCAGAAGTGGACACCATCTATTGAAAAAGTACATTGTATGTCACAGATAAAAAATTTAAACGCACACGTTACACTGGAGATATCCCGCACATAATATCAATGCTGTCACCAGCGGCTAAAAAAAAATTACAGGGAATGTCACAGATATTGGAGAGGTACCACAGGTAATGTTACTGTTCGCAGCGTCTACGGAAAAAGTACACTGTATGTTACAGATTAATTTTTTAAACGCACACGTTACACTTTAGATCTGGCCCTGGTAGTGTCAGAAGCGGACACCATCTATTGAAAAAGTACACTGCATGTCACTGATAAATACTTAAACCGCACACCTTACACTGGAGATATCCCCCCGGTAATGTCACTGTCAGAAGCGGAAACCGTCTATTGAAAAAGTACACTGGATGTCACTGATATTTTTTGGATGCGTACACTTTACACAGGAGATATGGTGCTGATAATTTAACTGTCCGGAGTGGCCTATTAGACGCTATTTAGCACAGGATGCGCTAAAAATATATATTGCTGCCGTCACACACAATAGTCCTTAAAAGGACTTTTGGGTCTCTGAAAAGTTTTTGTAATAAAAATCTTCCAATAACACTCCCTACACTGGCTGTACTTTCCTATGCTCAGCTCTCCCTGACTAATACTGAGCCAAACACGTGTCAACGGGTGCTATATAGCACCCGATTACGTATTTCGGCCAGTCAATCACTGTAATGCCAGTAGTCAGCATGGCTACGGCATTACAAGGCATGCCAGTACCTCCCTGCATGTTTATTGGCTGCATAGCAGCCAAGAAACGTGCAGGGAGGAGACTCGAGCATTGCACTTGAGCACATGCGGTACTCGGCCGAGTACCACCATGTGCCGAGCATTGAGATGCTAGAGCCGAACTGGTGTTCGGCTGAACATGCTCGATCAGCACTACCAGTGAACTTTATTCAAACATAATGTATGCTGATCCAGTTGTCAGTTTGCTGACAGCTAAGTCTAAAATAAGCCCAGTGGCATGAATAGTCTGCAATCTGGCCACCCATGTAGCTGGAAATTTGTAAACTTCAAACTTCTAGCATAAGGCTTTAGCTCACATAAGCCTGGTAGACAATAGACAAGTTAGGACCATGTATGAAAGTCTGTATGTCAGACAGCTGTATGCAGTTGAATTTATGCTTTTGCATTTTTTTTCTACATTTCAACCCACAGCCATTAAATGAGGAACGAGGAAAGATAAGACATTTATTTGTGTACAGTACTTTTCAGTTTCTTAGACATAAAGTTTTATTGGACATGGTTTTAAAGGGACATGTAGCATATGGCTTATACAGGGGCATAACGATCGCGGTCGCACCCTCGCCCCGGCGGGGGGAGGGGGCCCGCTGCACTCACATGTAATGAAGCGTTCTGGCAGGGCCCGGCATGAAGTACAGTAACGATGCCGGGCCCCGTCAGAGCGCTCTTCAAACTTGCGTCCCGGGTGCAGAGGCAAGGAAGGGGGGGGGGGGGAGCGCGCACTCACCGGGCAGTTCTTGACACTGCCGGGCTGTTTTTATCCAGAGTGAAGCAAGGAGCCCTCTCGGCACTCGGCCTCCAGCACAGACAGCAGCGCGATGTGAGTGTGGGAGCGCGTAATCAGCGAACAAGGTAAGTATGTGGTTTTTTTTTTCCCCATAAAGCTGCAGACTGGGGGAAAAAGGGGGCCACTAAAAGGATGGAGAGTATTATATATACTACCACTACAAGGAGGCATTACATTATTTATACTTGTGCTACAGGGGGTCATTATACTATTTGGGGACTAAGTATGTCCCTGAGGAGGCACCTAATCTGGCATAACTACTGTGAGGGGGCACATATGTGGGCATAACTACTATGAGGGGTGTGGGGAGTCGCTCTGGTAGATAGCGGTGCGGGTGCAGTACAGAGGCAAACAAGGAGTCCAGAAAGTGCAATAACCAGTGTTTTATTCACACTTTGCACAAAATAAACAATAAACAGTCTCTTGGTGTTAGTTCACACACATAAGAAATCATGAGGAAAAACAAGACAGTCCAAAACAGGCTCCAGTCACCTGGGAGGTTTTAGGAGCAGGTTCGCACCTGGCTGTCAGTCCAGCCGCAAGGCGATCGACCTCATGCTTCCAGGCCGTCTGCACTCCTCCTTGCTTGGGCTCTTGCTTCCAGCGTGAACTCCACACAGCACAGAATGGATCAGAACTCCCAAACTCAGATGATTCCACAGCCTAACACCAGCTCCAGGATAATCACCCCCTCAGCTGCTGAGGAGGCTGCCTTTTAAAGGCCCGGATAAAGTCCGGCCTGGACCGTGGGGAGTAGGCACCCACCCAACTCTTTGCCTACTCCCAGTAAGAGCCGGCCCGGATTGGCTTTGCAGCCAAACTAACTAACAATGTCAAGCAGCACTAGCTGCTGCGGACACAAAAAACCCGGCTCTTACCTCACCGAGGCCAGGAACCTCGGTGACACATACCTCCCGTCGACAACGGTACCTTGCACCTTACCACATACCCCCCTTTGTTCAACCCTGAGGGGGTTAACACATGTGAGGCAGTGGACGCGGGACAGGGCATCTGCGTTACCCTGCAAGCGGCCTGCCCTGTGTTCCACCGAAAATTTGAAATTTTGCAAGGACAGGAACCACCTGGTGACCCGAGCATTCCTCTCCTTGGCCTGGCTCATCCACTTGAGAGGGGAATGGTCGGTCACCAGACGGAACCTCCTCCCTAACAGGTAATAGCGGAGAGATTCGAGTGCCCACTTGATAGCCAGGCACTCCCTCTCCACTATACTATACCTGGTCTCGGCTGGGGTGAGTTTACGGCTCAGGAAGACAACGGGATGTTCTTCCCCATTGACCTCCTGAGACAGTACTGCACCGAGACCTACCTCCGAGGCATCCGTCTGAACGACGAACTCCCTGTTGAAGTCGGGTGTCACCAAAACCGGGGACCCACACAGGACCGACTTCAACGCGGAGAAAGCCTCCTCCGCCTTCTCATTCCAGCTAACCTTCCCCGACTTCCGCCCCTTCAACAGGTCTGTCAACGGCGCTGCTATTGTGGCAAAGTGGGGCACAAACCGCATGTAGTACCCTACAATTCCCAGGAAGGACTTTACCTGCCTGGTGGTGACCGGTCGGGGCCAGTTACGAATGGCCTCTACCTTAGTTACCTGCGGCTTGATGACTCCGCGCCCAATAACATATCCCAGATATTTGGTCTCTTCCAACCCAATCGCACACTTCTTTGGATTGGCGGTTAGACCAGCTTTCCTCAGGGCATCTACTACCGCCTGCACTTTGGGCAAATGGCTTTCCCAGTCGGTGCTGTGGATGATTACATCATCTAAGTAGGCCGAGGCGTACCGACGATGAGGTCGCAGCACAATATCCATTAACCTTTGGAAGGTGGCGGGGCGCCATGCAGGCCAAAGGGTAACACCTTGTAATGATACAGGCCCTGCGGGGTAACAAAGCGTTTTTCCTTGGCCGCCTCCGTTAAGGGTACTTGCCAGTATCCTTTAGTGAGGTCTAGCACAGAAAAATAACGGGCTTGCCCTAGATTCTCAACAAGCTCGTCTACCCGGGGCATGGGATACGCATCGAACTTGGACACTTAATTTAATTTGCGAAAATCGTTGCAGAACCGCAACGTCCCATCCGGCTTGGGTATTAGAACTATGGGACTGGCCCACTCACTTTTCGATTCCTCAATGACATCGAGCTTCAACATTAATTGCACTTCCTCCGCGATGGCCCGTCACCGAGCCTCGGGTACCCGGTATGGTTTTAACCGGATTTTGGCCTGAGGCTCAGTGACGATGTCATGTTGGATGAGAGACGTGCGGCCAGGGAGGTCCGAGAACACATCCATGTTCCGACTGATGAACTCCCTGACTTCCTGAACTTGTTTGGAAGACAGGCTGTCTGCAATTTTTACCGTGGCTACCGCTTCGCGGGCCTCGAACTGTGGGGCTGGACCCTTGTCACCTAGAAGCCCTGGCCGGGGGCTGTTGTCGTCGGCCGTGTCCCTGTCTTTCCACGGCTTCAGTAAATTCACGTGGTACACCTGCTCCGGCTTGCGCCGCCCTGGCTGGTGTACTTTGTAATTTACTTCCCCTACCTTCTCGATAACCTCATAGGGGCCCTGCCACCTAGCTAGGAACTTGCTGTCAAGGGTGGGCACCAGAACCAAAACCCGATCTCCCGGGTTGAAGTTCCGTACCCGAGCCTGACGATTACACACCCTACTCTGGGCTTGTTGCGCTGCCTCCATATGCTCCCGGACCAGTGGCAACAACCTTTACATCCGGTCCTGCATCTGGGTGACATACTCAATGACACTTTTGTGGGGGACAGGCTGTTGTTCCCACGCTTCCTTGGCGATATCCAACAGGCCCCGAGGGTGTCTGCCATAAAGCAGTTCGAAGAGCGAGAACCCAGTAGAGGCCTGGGGCACCTCTCGCACGGCGAACATGAGATAGGGCAGAAGCAGGTCCCAGTCCTTCCCATCTCTGGACACCACCCTTTTTAACATATTTTTTAGAGTTTGGTTAAACATTTCGACAAGACCGTCTGTTTGCGGATGGTAAACGGACGTCCTTATCTGCTTTATACGCAACAATTTACACAGTTCCCTCATAACTTTGGACATAAAAGGGGTCCCTTGGTCGGTCAGAATCTATTTTGGCAGGCCCACACGGGAAAACATTTCCATTAACTCTTTTGCAATGAGCTTAGCCGAGGTATGTCGCAGAGGCACCACCTCTGGATATCGAGTAGCATAGTCCAGAATCACCAGGATATGTTGGTGACCCCTAGCAGACTTCGGTACGGGTCCGACCAGATCCATGGCAATATGCTCAAATGGGACCTCAATTATTGGGAGAGGGACCAGGGGACTTCTGTAATGCGGCTGGGGGCTATTTACCTGACAGGTCGGACAGGACTTACAGAACTCCTCTACTTCCTTAAACAAACCGGGCCAGTAAAATCGCTGTAGTACGCGGTCCTGCGTTTTCTGCCACCCCATGTGTCCCCCAAGAACATGTTGGTGGGCAAGCTCCATAACAAGTTTGCGATATGCGGTGGGCACCACCAACTGTTCAACGGGCTCACCTCGGATTTGGTTCACCCGATACAACATATCCTGAAGAACAATAAATCGTGGGAACATTAATTCAGCCCCAGGTTTCTGGGGTTTACCGTCAATCATTACAACACTTTCCCAGGCCCTGGTTAGGGTTTGGTCCCGGTGTTGTGCGGTCCCAAAATTTTCCCCGGAGACATTGAGGTCTGCCAACTCAGGTCCCGGTGGCAAGTCCTCCGTGTCTCCCACCATTACCCTCAGTGGGGTTGCCTCCCCTCTACCGCTGGAGCAGTGGTCACCCCTACCGCTGGCCCTTCAGATTCGGGCTCCCAGGGTTCTGGCCTTCCAGTGGTATCAGGCCACTCTACTAGGGTTACCCCTGTCTCGGGTCCCTCAGATACCTTTATTGCCGGCCACAGCGCCGGAAAACCTGGGAAGTCCCTCCCAAGTATCAGTTCGTGTGGGAGTTTAGTAGCGACAGCCACCTCGTGGGTCCACTTACCAGCCGCTGTGGACAAAGTCACTAGTGCAGTGGGGTAGTCTTTTAGGTCTCCGTGGATGCACAGGACCCCGATTTTACGGCCGGTATACTCCGCAGGCCGTACCAGGGCAGCCCTTACCAGGGAGACTAGACTCCCGGAGTCCAGCAGGGCCACCGCCAGAGAATCTCCCACCTCTACCTGACACAGGTGGTTATTGTCCTGCACCTCACGGGTGCCAGTTGCACACAGCTTCCGTGCATACAGGGAGTGGCGATAGCCGTAGTTCCCTTCCATCGGCTCACCCCGATGCGGACAGTCGGCCCTGATGTGGCCTGGCTCCTGACACCTCCAGCATACCACGGGAGGCGGATCCGCAGGGGGTACATTCCGTGCAGGCCTCTCTGTCGCCGGACGTCGGAACTGGGGTGGAGGCCTCCGAGGTTTGACTGACCCCTTCCCAGCAAGACTCCCCTGCAGGTTTCTGGTGGCCTCGTAACGCTCCACCAGGTCGACCATCTCCAGGGCACATACCGGAGACGCCTGGCCGACCCAGTGCTGGAGGGGATAAGGCAGGGCCCTCCAAAAGATGTCGGCCAGCAGACGGTCCAGCATAGCAGCCGGACTTAGAACCTCAGGCTGCAGCCACTTTTGCAACCTGTGCAGCAACTCATAGTACTGCGGCCTGGCGGGTTCAGCCGCTTTAAAGTCCCACTGGTGGACCCGCTGAGCCCGGACCAATACGTTTACCCCCAGTCTGGCCAGGATCTCCCCCTTCACCGTGGGGTAATCAGCAGCCTGGTCATCTGATAGGTCAAAAAAAACCTGCTGGGCTCCGGATGCCAGGAACGGAGCGACCATCTCGGCCCACTGGTCACGGGGTAACTTCTCCCTCACGGCTACCTTCTCAAAGACCACCAGATAGGTCTCAGCATCATCCTCGGGGGGTCATCTTGGGAATCGCTGCACGGACCGCTTTCCGGGCATCATGGTCGTGGTGGGACGCTCCTGCAGCTTGTAAGGCCATCACCTGCTGTAGTAGTAGCTGGTTGGTCTCCTGCTGCTTGTTGGCCTCCCGCTGCTGCAAGTTAGCCTCCACAAGGGCTTTTACAACCGCCTCCATTTTGTCCGGGAACACAGGCTGCAACTTTGCCGGTCTAATATAGGACATCCAGTCGTGCCCAAAAAAAACAAAAATTTTCGGCGTTCACGCCAGCCTCACTGCGCATGCCCGCATCCGACACCAAATGTGGGGAGTCGCTCTGGTAGATAGCGGTGCGGGTGCAGTACAGAGGCAAACAAGGAGTCCAGAAAGTGCAATAACCAGTGTTTTATTCACACTTTGCACAAAATAAACAATAAACAGTCTCTTGGTGTTAGTTCACACACATAAGAAATCATGAGGAAAAACAAGACAGTCCAAAACAGGCTCCAGTCACCTGGGAGGTTTTAGGAGCAGGTTCGCACCTGGCTGTCAGTCCAGCAGCAAGGCGATCGACCTCATGCTTCCAGGCCGTCTGCACTCCTCCTTGCTTGGGCTCTTGCTTCCAGCGTGAACTCCACACAGCACAGAATGGATCAGAACTCCCAAACTCAGATGATTTCACAGCCTAACACCAGCTCCAGGATAATCACCCCCTCAGCTGCTGAGGAGGCTGCCTTTTAAAGGCCCGGATAAAGTCCGGCCTGGACCGTGGGGAGTAGGCACCCACCCAACACTTTGCCTACTCCCAGTAAGAGCCGGCCCGGATTGGCTTTGCAGCCAAACTAACTAACAATGTCAAGCAGCACTAGCTGCTGCTGACACAAAAAACCCGGCTCTTACCTCACCGAGGCCAGGAACCTCGGTGACACATACCTCCCGTTGACAACGGTACCTTGCACCTTACCACAGGGGGCACATATGAAGGCATAACTACTGTGAGGGGGCACATAACAGAGTGTCATATACAGACCACCAAGGCAAGTCAAAGAATTGGATGATCTACTAGTTGAGGAAATGGCTAAAATGACATTGAAAGGGGAAGTTGTCATAATGGGAGACTTTAATCTTCCTGATATAAACTGGAAAACCAAAATAGCTAGTTCTGCCAGGAGTACAGACATTCTAAATTCCCTACTGGGATTATCTCTACAGCAAGTAGTTGAGGAAGCAACCCGAAAGGAGGCCATTTTAGATTTGGTATTCACAAATGGCAATTTGGTATCTGATATTACTGTAGGGGAAAGCTTAGGATCCAGTGATCACCAGTCAGTGTGGTTTACTATAAGTACAGTGACTGAGTCACTCCACACAAAAACAAAAGTTTTAGATTTTCGGAAAACAGACTTTTCTAAAATGAGATCAGTGGTATACGAGTACCTATCAGACTGGAACAATTTCAATGGAGTCCAAGAGAAATGGAACTACTTAAAAGTGGCACTATTGAAGGCAACAGAAAAGTGCATTAGGCTCATCAGTAAAAGCAAAAAAAGGAAGAGACCCCTGTGGTACTCAGCAGAAGTGGCCAAAATGATTAAAAACAAAAAGATGGCATTTAGTAAGTATAAAAACACCCAAAACGAGGATGACCGGGAAATCTATAAGATGAGGCAGAGAGAGGCCAAGCAAGTTATAAGAGCTTCTAAAGCTCAGGCAGAAGAGAAATTAGCTCAGTCAGTGAAAAAAGGGGATAAGACATTCTTCAGATACATAAATGAAAAAAGGAAATTAAAACAAGGAATTACCAAATTAAAAACAAAAGAAGGCAGGTATATGGAAGAGGATAAAGAACTAGCTGACTGCCTCAATGAATACTTCTGTTCAGTTTTTACAAAGGAAAATGAAGGAGAAGGACCTCAGTTAGGGAGGAAGACTAATGAATCCTTTGATGCATGTGTCTTTACAGAGGAAGAGGTTCTAAGTCGGCTGTCTAAAATTAATACAAATAAATCACAGGGGCCTGATGGGATACACCCAAAGCTATTAAAAGAGCTTAGAAGTGTACTAGCAGAACCATTAACAGATTTATTTAACCAATCGGGCAACTATAGGCCGGTAAGCCTGACATCAATAGTGGGGAAATTAATGGAAACCATACTCAAGGAGAGGATTGTGGAACATCTAAAAACCCATGGGTTGATTGATAAAAAACAGCATGGGTTTACTTCAGGGAGATCATGTCAAACTAATCTTATTGACTTTTTTGATTGGGTGACTAAAATAATAGATGGCGGAGGTGCAGTAGACATTGCCTATCTGGACTTTAGTAAGGCTTTTGATACTGTCCCACATAGAAGGCTTATCAATAAACTGCAGTCTTTGAGCTTGGGCTCACATATTGTTGAATGGATTAGGCAGTGGCTGAAGGACAGAAAACAGAGGGTTGTAGTCAATGAAGTATATTCAGACCATGGTATTGTTACCAGTGGGGTACCTCAGGGATCTGTTATGGGACCCATATTGTTTAATATCTTTATCAGCGAAATTGCAGAAGGCCTCAATGGTAAGGTGGGTCTTTTTGCTGATGACACAAAGATTTGTAACAGGGTTGATGTTCCTGGAGGGATACACCAAATGGAAAAGGATTTGGGAAAACTAGAGGAATGGTCAAAAATCTGGCAACTAAAATTTAATGTTGATAAGTGCAAGATAATGCACCTGGGGCGTAAAAACCCAAGAGCAGAATATAAAATCAGTGATACAGTACTAACCTCAGTATCTGAGGAAAGGGATTTAGGGGTCATTATATCAGACGACCTAAAGGTGGGCAGACAATGTCATAGAGCAGCAGGTAATGCCAGCAGAATGCTTGGGTGTATAGGGAGAGGCATTAACAGTAGAAAGAGGGAGGTGCTCGTGCCGCTCTACAGAGCACTAGTGAGTTAACACCTATAAATGTATGGGACAAAAACCTATTAGAACCTAGTCCCTCAATAATATTACCAAAAACAAGGCAAAAAATACAATAATAATTCAAAAAATTCATCTTTATTCCAAATACATTATCATAATAAAAAACAAGGAAGATGGGACATTAAAAAGACAGGAAAATGTAATATCCATAAAGGGAGCAGTGATGTATCCAATGAACCACAGTAGGTGCTACTCAAAACAGAGGAGCATAAAGACTCACATATAATAATGACATAAAGTGCAAAGTGCCTATTACAAGAAAAGCAAATTCACAAAAACAATATAAAGGCATAAAGTGCCAAGTAATACCTACAAATACATCAATAGCACTGCTCACCGAACCCCAAAAATCTGGCAACTAAAATTTAATGTCGATAAGTGCAAGATAATGCACCTGGGGCGTAAAAATCCAAGAGCAGAATATAAAATCAGCGATACAGTACTAACCTCAGTATCTGAGGAAAGGGATTTAGGGGTCATTATATCAGTCGACCTGAAGGTGGGCAGAAAAAGTCATAGAGCAGCAGGTAATGCCAGCAGAATGCTTGGGTGTATAGCAGGCATGTCCAAACTTCGGCCCTCCAGATGTTGCAAAACTACAACTCCCATCATTCCTGGACAACCTACAGCTATCAACCTACAGAAGAGCATGATGGGAGTTGTAGTTCTGCAACACCTGGAGGGCCACAGTTTGGACATGCCTGGTGTATAGGGAGAGGCATTAACAGTAGAAAGAGGAAGGTGCTCATGCCGCTCTACAGAGCACTAGTGAGACCTCATTTGGTGTATTGTGTGCAGTACTGGAGACCATATCTGCAGAAGGATATTGAAACTTTGGAGAGAGTTCAGAGAAGAGCTACTAAACTAGTACATGGATTGCAGGACAAAACTTACCAGGAAAGGTTAAAGGACCTTAACATGTATAGCTTGGAAGTAAGAAGAGACAGAGGGGATATGATAGAAACTTTTAAATACATAAAGGGAAGCATCACGGTAAAAGAGGAGAGAATATTTAAAAGAAGAAAAACTGCTACAAGAGGACATAGTTTTAAATTAGAGGGGCAAAGGTCTAAAAGTAACATCAGGAAGAATTACTTTACTGAGAGAGTAGTGGACGCATGGAATAGCCTTCCTGCAGAAGTGGTAGCTGCAAATACAGTGAAGGAGTTTAAGCATGCATGGGATAGGCATAAGGCCATCCTTCATATAAGATAGAGCCAGGGGCTATTCATAGTATTCAGTATATTGGGCAGACTAGATGGGCCAAATGGTTCTTATCTGCCGACACATTCTATGTTTCTATGTTTCTATAACCTGACAACTACTGTGAGGGGGCACATAACTGGGCATAACTACTGTGAGGGGGCACATAACTGGGTATAACTATTGTGAGAGTGCACATTATCTGGCATAACTACTGTGAGGGAGCACATAAACTGGCATAACTACTGTGAGGGGGTACATATCTGGCCAAAACTACTGTGAGGGGGTACATATCTGGCCAAAACTACTGTGAGGGGGCACATATCTGGCCAAAACTACTGCGAGGGGATACAAAAGTGGGCATAACTACTGTGACAGGAACAAAGGTGGGTAAAACTTTTGTGAAGGGGCTACAAGTTGGACTTAATTACTGTGAAGGGCCACAATGTGGGCATTAGTACTGTGTGGTAGCACTTAGGGAAAATGTCCTAGATTACCCTGCTATACATTGGCATGGCTCAGTCTTACAGGCAAGCATAGCGCCCACTATTGGTGATTTCACAGGGGCAGTCACCATCCCTTCCTGATGTGATTATTCTTTTTTTCTCTATTACTACAGGGACCTTATTCCGGATCCAGTGGACATCACGCCGACGCCAGCAACACCCTGGATGAGGTAGGACCAGATTTTATTAGTTAGGACTGGGTGAGTGTAGCCATGCATTGGGCTTAGTGTAAAAAAAAAATTCCGCCTCTTTGTATGAATTGGGGGGGAGGGGGGCATTCCGAAGTTTGCATCTGGGCCCATAACACTCTAGTTACGCCACGGGGCTTATAGCTAAGCTACGCCATAAATGAATGATTTGGGGTAAAGCTGCCAGAACCTCCACAATCCCCAGGAGGAAGGCTGCTCCTTCAGCTGTTTCTCTGCATGGCACAGCTCCCAATCAGGCACTGTGCAGAGAGACACCTTCCCATGACACCATGGCCCACATTAACTAATGTGAATTCACATGGATTGTCGCAAGTTGCTCCAAAATGTGGGGCAGTTTCACACATCTAGGTTTAAAGTTATCTGTGACTAGTCCAAAAGGGGATGGGGCTTACCGCCATGGATTTGCGTTAAGGGATTTGGCCTAAAATGCACAATTTGCATAATAATTGCACCACTATTGTGGTGTAAAATTCTGTTGAAAAGTAAGCAACTAGTAAGTTGTGGAAAGTAACACAAAAGTGTCTATCCATGCACCAAATTTATCACCCAGCCTGAGGCACATGTTTACACTACCTGTAGGATTAATGAATCTGCCGGTTGTGGGTTCTAGCAGAATCCTACGGCAGACACACGGTTGTGTTAGTTACCCCTTGATGATTAAGGATCGCACAATCCAGATCCTTACACTGGGTTCAGACCTGAGCGTTTAGAAGCCTATCGTTTTATGCGCGTTCAAGATGGGCGTTTTTTCAAGTGTTTTGGTAAATAGTGTAGGCGCGTTTAACGCGCGTTTATGTGATTGACTGCATAGTTGGCCAATGACCAATGATATAGTTTGGCCAATCAAAGTGCTTTAGAGGTGTGACATTCCATGGTGGCTGATTCAGCATGTTGCAAACTTTGTAAAACGCGCATCCATAGGCGCGTTTTACGCTGCACAAACGCCCGAACAACATGCCTATCGCGTTTCCCATTGAAGTCTATTGGCACCAAACGCTCGAAAAAAGCCCGAATTAACGCGAACATACTTGCTTATGCGTCGGACGTTTATAGGCGCCTACGAACGCGCATAAAAACGCGCAAGTGTGAACCACCCCCATTGGAATGCATGGTTCCTGTACTGTTGTGCGTTTTTATGTGCGTTCGAACGCGGCGTTTTACGCGAAAGTGTGAACTGAGTGTTACTCATGACAAAAAATGGACGTAACTTCTTGACTATATATAAGACAAGGGTCAGCTATGTCAGGTGAAAACAATTAACAATAGCCACACCTCTATGTCTGTTTTCAAACAATGTTATAACATGATATAAAACACCACTTAAAAACACATAGAGCAAAATGCAAGAATCAATAGAGCAATATCAATCATGTTTTCGGTTGAGACCTTTAGGTATACAGGAGTTCATACGAAAAATCCAAAAGGATGCTCCATTTAAAAGAACCCTTTTGTGATCGCCTCATCGCTTTGGAAAATTAACTCTCTCTAAGCCCTGCACTAGCAAACCCTTAGTATCTCCTGCATGACAAACCGCATAGTGTGAACTAACCGCAGACACATTTCTGGTCACGGCATGAGGAATGTCAGAAATGTGTCTACGGATCCTAACTTTTAGACTGTTGGTGGTACAGCCAATGTATGGAGACGGCATAGAGAGCACGTGATGCAATATACTACAAAACTAGTATTACAGTTCACATATTGTTTTAACTCATATATAGACTGACCAGTCTGAATATAATTGCAACAGTTGCAGACACGATGTCCACACCTATATGTGTCCCTATGCCGAAGCCAACTTGGCTGATTGTGACCACAAAATGGATTTACCGGTAAAAACATGGAAAAACAGCTACAGTTTTGTATCATTGATCACGATCCACAGTTAGGGTCCATTCACACGTCCGCAAAATGGGTCTGCATCCGTTCTGCGGAATAGGTGCGCACCCATTAATTTTCAGTGGGGCTGCAAAAGATGCAGACAGCACACCGTGCTCTGTCCGCATCCGCACTTCCGTTCCGCGGCCACGCGAAAAAATAGAACATATCCTATTCTTGTCCACAGCCACAGACAAGAAAAGGCATTTCTATCATAGTGCCCGCCCTGTGCGGTCTGACAAATGCGCAATTTGGGGACCGCAAAAAATTTGCGGACGTGTGAATGGACTCTTACATAGGGGTGATGACAGAATATGGTTGGGAACAAATGAGAACTGCAATGGATTTATAGAATTAAAGGGGTTATCCCATGATTGTTGTATGTATAGTACATGACAATCTCTTTCTAACAAAGCTAGAACCAGCCCTGTACCTCACATGGATCCGGAGATCTCCCCCCATTAATTGCTCTGCTAGATTTATATCAAGCTGGCAGCTCAAGGGGGCTGCAGATAAGGAGATGTGTCTCAGCTCTCCCGATCACAGCTCAGGAGGCAGCTGAAGGATGAAACTGAGCATGTGCGACCTTCTCAAAGAAATAAGAAAGAGAACAAACAGCAGGAGGCGCTATACAGATACGTTTTATTTAATAACTCAGTGGCTAGGCTACATTTTTAATTACATGCAATTACAAAAGTATTTAGATCTAGGTGCTGGTTTGAAAACTGTAGAATATTTTTTGTGGGACAACCCCTTTAATACTTTAAAGCCTCACAGCCTTATGGTGCATTCACATGACTGTATGTATTTTGCAGTCCGCAAAACGTGGATAAGCAAAAAATACAGATGACGTCCGTGTTGCATCCGTTTTTTGTCGGATCCATTGTAACAATGCCCATCTTTGTCCACAAAACAGAAAAGAATAGGACATGTTCTATCTTCTTAGTGGGGCTGCGGAACAGATGGTGTACACGGTACATTGAAATGAAAGAGTCTGCATTCTATCTGCCAAAAATGCGGATCGGATGCATAGCAAAAATACAGTCGTGTGAATGGGGACTTAATGTTGTCCGTTAGGATAGATGTGGTTTGCCCCTTTTCTTTACTTTGCAGTTGAGTGGCCTGAATGGCTCATTCATCAACAATCCTATTGTATTTTCTTGCAATTTTATTGTTTATGTAATTTTTTCCTTTTTGTGCATGTTAAAGGGGAAGCTGCCTGTTTTTCAGTTTTTGTGAAATAATTTACAGATTTCCTATTTTCCTTGCAAAGTACATGAGTGGTATATTCCCACTTTTATCTTTACTAGGCATATGGCAAGGGCAAAATGGCCCTTGAAAAAAATAAAAGTGGTCCCATTTTGTATTTGGGCCAAATTCTCAAAAGGCAGGCCCAACACAAATAGGCAGTGCTAGCTATACCTTATTGTAGCACAATATACGACCTCAGCAGAGCCAAACAGCACAGTGTATCACAAAATACCTCCGCAAAACTGTCCCCCTGTGGTGGCCAGTGCCACTTGCCACGTTCTTTTCTTCTACTCCAGTTGCCTCAGGATGGCAATATAGTTGAATTTAGGAGTCAGGAAAGGAACGTCAGATCATTAATTACCATAGCTGGCGGCCATGAAGAGGGCTCAGGCAGCCCCCTGCGAATCCACCCACCGGGACGTTTCCCTGTGGGGTCTATGGCCAGTCCGCTCTAGGAAAGGTATTATTTATGAGTACAGGGTCGCAGCATCTTGCACTAAATGTAGAAGGTGCTGTGTGGTTTAGTTTTAGTGACTTGGTGGGTGTCTGTTAAATAGCGATACTCACATTTCCACTCCGATGTCTCTTCTGGATATGATGTGGGCAATTGGGCATGGATGCAGTTGTTTTTATTATGTAATCATGTACAAAGAGCTTGTATTAATACATAATATACTGAGGAGATTCCTGAGTTATTTATACATTTTTTCAGTATGTGCTGGCTAAGCTGCCCTTTTTCAAGATGACGGACTCTGTTGTATATCTTTATGTAGCTGCTTTTCTACTGTTTTCCCATTCCTATAATAGCGGATACATCATTATGTGCTCTTTAACTTGGTTGAGCTCGCTCTCTTGTATATGTCCTGACATGCACATTAGTACTATAGAGACATTGGCACTTTCCTTTTCAAAGGACCTGCAGTGGGTGAAATCAATGTCCATTTCATCTAATATTAACCCTTTCAAGACAGGTGATTTTCGGTTTCTTCGGAAGCAATCATTTTCTCATAGCCTCTAATGCATTAGCATTGGAGTCTAGGGGGATTACACTGTGTTGCTATGGAGCTCTGCCACAGGCAGCCTCTCCATAGGAACTAATGTATGGCAGCCCTGTACCACTCCAGAGTACAGAGGCTGCTGCACACTGCATCTGGCTACCCCGATCCTCGCTGAGGGGAGCTGGACCATGGTCGGGAGCGTATGCACCTGGTCTATAACCTCCCAGAGGTCACATTTGACCACAGCTTCTGAGTGGTTAAGTGTATGCACTTAACCTTATCGTCAATCGCATACATATCACCATCACCTACTGTGTCCTTCCTCCATACCTTGTAGATTGTAAGGCCTCGTGGGCAGGGTCCTCTCTCCTTCTGTGCCAGTCTGTAACTCGTCTTGTACATGTATGTATACCTCTTATCATATGTACAGCACTATGCAATAAATGGCGCTTTTATAATAAATAATAATAATTAGTCCCAGGTACACAAAGCAGGCACCCGGCAGCTATGGCGCCCGCTCCATTCTTGAGCGGGCGTCATTTTTAAATGCCCAACCGACAACGTAAATCTACGCGTGCCATGCGGGAAGGGGTTAATTATGATATACACAAAATAAATTATATTGTTTATTTTTATCACCATAATGTACTTGAGCACTTTAACAGCATTCTGTGCCATTATTTTTAACATAAATCATGTGTCATCACATTATACACTGTACATTTGTTATGTTTTTTTATTAATTGATATTTATATCATGCACATGTTATTGACATGTTTGGAGCTCTATATATATGTTGCTATGTTATCCTTGTACTTGCTTGAGAACGGCTCTAATGTCCAGCTAAAACACTGCAATCACTTTGGGTGAAAAAAAGAAAATTTTATGCACTTTGGAGAGAGCAGTCTCTTTGCTAGATAGACAGACTGACAGACAAATAGATAGATAGATACAAAAGTATTGGCATACGCCTCTTAATCACTGAGTTCAGGTGTTTCATTCAGTCCCATTGCCATAGGTATCTATATATCACACACACTGCTTTCTATCCTTTACACGAAAACACACTGCAATCCACTACACACACACACAATGCGTCACCTACACAAACTGGTATCCCTATACACTACATTCCATAAGCACACACATTAGATTCTCTACAGCAACACATAACACATCCCCTACACACTTCACCCACTGTGAACAAACTCATGGCTGGAACATGTAGGTGGACTTATGGGTGGGCCTTATGGGCATACTCGCCGTCAGGCCCTGGGGCCCAGACCTTTAGCTGTGTAAAGGGCCCCAAAAAAGGAGCTGCTTCCCGTTGTCCCAGAACATTGATTTTTATGACCACAGTTACAGACAGCTTCCAGAGAGCCTGTTTTACACCAGATCAGTGGAGCCAGACTGCAGCCAGTGCCCATCATCATCCTCATCTGGGTGTAAGGAGGCAATCTAGTATATTATTTGTGGCACTAGTCTCTAATTTACCTCACATTAAAGGGACACTATAGTCCACAGAACCACTGCAGCTTAAGGTAGTGGCTCTGGTCTTTATAGCCTGTCTCTGCAGGCTTTTTAATGTAAACACGTACTGTGTGCAGCACTGGCGTTAGTTAATATGACAGATCATATGGGTGGGGCATTCTGATGTTACATGTGGGGGGGGAGGCAGTAAACTTTTCTTTTGCCTAGGGCGGCAAAAATCCTTGCACCGGCCCTGACGGTCACATGTCCCTTATCAGCCAATAGAAGCTCGCAGGTCCTTAGTCTACACATACACAGTTTTACACCAGGTTTCCATAGCAACCCAGCCATTTTCCTTCACTGCTGCAGGTCAGCTTTAAAGGGGCAGGGTGCTGTGGATGACACTGTTAAGGGGGCAGGGGCCACTATTGAAAGGGCAGCTGCTGTGGAGGTCACTGTTAAAGGGGCGGGCACTGTCGAGGTCACTGTTAAAGGGGCGGGCACTGTGGAGGTCACTGTTAAAGGTGCAGGCACTGTGGAGGTCACTGTTAAAGGGGTGGGCACTGTGGAGGTCACTGTTAAAAGGTTGGGCACTGTGGAGGTCACTGTTAAAAGGTTGGGCACTGTGGATGTCACTGTTAAGGGGGCAGGCACTGTGGAGGTTACTGTTAAAGGGGCGGGAACTGTGGAGGTCACTGTTAAAGGGGCTGGGCAATGTGGAGGTCACTGTTAAAGGGGCGGGCAATGTGGCAGTAACTGTTAAAGGGGTGGGCACTGTGGAGGTCACTGTTAAAAGGTTGGGCACTGTGGAGGTCACTGTTAAAAGGTTGGGCACTGTGGATGTCACTGTTAAGGGGGCAGGCACTGTGGAGGTCACTGTTAAAGGGGCGGGCAATGTGGCAGTCACTGTTAAAAGGTTGGGCACTGTGGAGGTCACTGTTAAAGGGGTGTTCACTGTGGAGGTCACTGTTAAGGGGTGGGAACTGTGGAGGTCACTGTTAAAGGGACTGGGCACTGTGGAGGTCACTGTTAAGGGGGCAGGCACTGTGGAGGTCACTGTTAAAAGGGGTGGGAACTGTGAAGGTCACTGTTAAAGGGACTGGGCACTGTGGAGGTCACTGTTAAGGGGGCGGGCCCCTGAGGAGGTCACTGTCAAGGGAGTGGGGTGCTGTGAAACTCACTGTTAAAGGGGCGGGCTGCCGTAGAAGTCAAAGTTAAGGGGATGGGCTGTTGTGAGGGCCCATTTTAAGAAGGCTGTGTGGGGGGGCAGTGTTAAGTGGTGAGGGACTGTGGGGGATACTGTTGATATCTTTTAACAACACGCACAAACATTAAGTGAAATAAATGAAATATATCCGTGCAAAGCCGGGTCCTTCTGCTAGTATTAAATAAAACACCTCGCCGTCTGCCTTCACAATCAGTTGTAAAAGAACGGCTTGTTCGAAAGGGCTCAATGAATTAGAGCATGGCATGTAATAGGATGCCACCATTGTGACATGTCGGTTTGTGAAATTTCTTCCCTCCTAGCCATTTCATGATCAACTGTGAGTGATATTATTCCAAAGCAGATGTGTATAGGAACCACAGCAACTCTGTCCCAAAGTGAAAGACCATGTGAATTTAGAGAGTAGGGTCCCTGAGTGTGGATGTGCATAAGAGTCACCCGCACTCTGCTGACTCAATAACTGCAGAATTCCAAGTATCCCCAAATGCAAGTGTTGGATGGAGTAGTGAAAAGCAGTGGAAACGTGTTCTGTGGAGTGACAAATCATGCTTCTCTATATGGCAGTCTGCTATGGACGAGTCTAGGTGTGGGAGGCCAGCAGAATGTTACCTGCCTGACTGTATTGTGCCAATTGTAAAGTTTAGTGAAGGAGGGATAATGCTAAGGCCCCTTTCACACGAGAGAGTTTTCCGCCCGGGTGCAATGTGTGATGCGAATGCACTGCGTCCGTACTGAATCCGGAACCATTCATTTCAATGGGTCTGTGTACATAAGCGTTGTTTTTCACGCATCACTTGTGCGTTGCATGAAAATCGCAGCATGTTTTATATTCTGCATTTTGCAAGTGCGGATGCGATGCATTTTTCACTGATGGTTGCTAAGAGATGTTGCGCGAAAAAAACTGAACAACTGAACGCAATCGCAGACAAAACTGACTGAACTTGCTTGCGAAATTGCGCATTTTTAACTGAACACATCTGGACCTAATCCTAATGCTCCAATTGTCCTGCTAGATTTATTTCAGCCTGACAGCAACATTTAAACTGAGCGTTGCGACCACCTCAGTGAAGTGGACACAGAAGTAAGGAAAAGTACAAACAGTGGCTATAGTACATTTATAATCACATGCAGTTACACAAGTATTCAGATCCAGGTGCTGGTTTGAAAAATATAGAATATTTTTGTGGCACAACCCCTTTAATCTTACAGAAAGCCCTCCCAGAAGAACTGAGCTGTTTTAACTGCAAAAGGGGGCCCGACTCCACATTGATGCCTATGGATCTAGAATGGGATGTCATAGAAGCTCCTGCAAGTGTTCCAATACTTCTGTCTATATAGTATAAATATAGATAGGTAAATAGAGAGAGAGAGGTGCTTAAACATTTGTGAACCCCCTTAAGGTGAAAGAGTCGGGTGTTTTCAATCAATAAGATGACAATTAGGCCTTATTCACACATCCGCAAGTGTTTTGCGGATCCACGGAGCCGCGGATCCGCAAAACACGGACACACCGGCAATGTGCATTCCGCATTTTTGCGGACCGCACATTGCCCGAACTCCATAGAAAATGCCTCTTCTTGTCCGCAATCGCAAAATCGGATGCGGAGAGCACAGTGTGTGCTCTCCGCATCGTTCCCGGCCCCATTCACAGTCAATGGGTCTGCATGTATTCCGCAAAATTGCGGAATACATGCGGACTACATTGCGGATGTGTGAATAGGGCCTTAGGTGTGAGGGGCGACCTGATTTATTTGAAGAATAGGGTCAGCGCTCCAGACTAAAAAAAATCAAGGAGGCATTGGCTCCTAACCTGAAAAATTAAATTTTTAGTTGCAAATTTAAAATACATATAATTACGGTATAATTAAAAAAAAAAGACATGTCTTACCTTGTGTAGTTGCCCATTTGTCTCTCCATTTGATTCGTTCTTCTAACCCCATCAATCTTGAGGCTCACAGTACTTCATTACACCCCCTCACTGTTCCTCCATTAAAGCCCCCACCTACTCTCACCCACATGGCTACTGTAGTGTTCCAATAAAAATAAAAAACTGGGATGCTTAGGAGCATGAGGCTTCCTAGGCTGGAGCCCACACAGTTAAAGGGGTTGTGCACTCATTTCTATGAACTCTTGCTCATGCAGATTCACATTGCTGATCATGCTTCCTTGGTCCCTAGGTGCTGGGCCTTGGCTCAATCGCTTTCCGGGCCTCCGCTGCTTGTCTTGGGTTTCTTCATGAAAACTTTTATCTTGATGCCGCTGCAGCCAATTACTGGCTGCAGTGGAGATCTGCTCCTCTTGCATCACAAGACCATTTAGTATAATGTAAGGGAAGCAATGATCAGTTATTGGCTGTAATGGCGTCAAACAGGAAGTTTTCATGAATGGACTCAAGACAAGCAACGGGGGCTGTGGAGCAAACAAGCTAGGAGCCAGCACTGGAGATCAGGTAAGTATGATCACCAACAAAGGTCCTGCCAGTCTCAGAAATTAGTGTATACAAACTCTTTAAGGAGTTAATTTTCAAGGGGGTTTCAAACCAGTATTCTTCTTTATGTGACACAGAATGGGTTAAAATAAACTATCCCCACTGCAATCCTTAAAAGGCCAATCACTTAAAGGGGTTGTCTCATTTCAGACAATGGGGGCATATCGCTAGGATGTGCCCCCATTGTCTTATAGGTGCAGGTCCCATCGAGAACAAAGCACTGAAAGTGAAGTAAGGCGCGCCGAGCATGCACAGCTGCCCTCCATTCATTTTCTATGGGGCCGGCGAAAATAGCCGAGCACTGGCTCAGCTATTTCCGTCGAGCCCATAGAGGTGAATGGGAGCGGTGGCCGGTCAACTGCGGAGCGCTCCTATTCACTTCTATGGGGAGCTGGCTTGGTGGTGGCCGGACGGGAGTCCTCCAGCCACCACCTTGCGGGGCTCCGTTCTCAATATAGGTGCGGGTCCTATAAGACAATGGGGGCATATAAATATAATGCTTCAGGAGCTTTACTCTTTATTCTCAACACATCTGCTTGTCAGTGAATGAAAACCTTTGCTCCCAGAGGGAGGAAAGATTGCCCATATTCTAGTGCTGCTCACTGTGTAAATGTGGCTGGACATGGACATTTAGTCTGTGAATGTCAACCTTGAAGGTTTCCATTCATTGCCAGCAAGCAGAGGTGTGGGAAAGGTAGGAGACCTCCTCTGGCAGCTGAACTAGCCTGTGCCTCCTTATAGGCTGCTTTTGTGAAATTATCCCTCTTTTTAACTTCACATGTCTTTGGAGCAGAAAGGAGCAGCTAACCGCTCTCTGCCCATCACCTCACATGTCAGTAAGGAGCCTTGCACTAACATAGTTGTCCTTTTCTAGATCTTGCAGGAACTCTGTACTGACCTCCCAGCACTGCCGGGGTCGCATTGCATTATATTGATTTATGAAGCTATGTAACCCTTACAAATCTGGAATGTATTGGATCACACTGACAGTATTAGGTCAGTGTTATCCAGTACACTCCAGATCTCTAAGGGTTACATAGCATTATAAAGCAATATAATGCTATGCGACCCGGTTAGTGCTACGCAGGCGAGGATGGGGGATCCCACCAAGATACTGTGGTGTGAAACCAGCACAGCCAGTGCTTATACATGTTCTAAGCCTGTCCTGCTGCAGCCAGGCTTATCTATCCATCTAACCGCTACACTGATGCTACTAGTCTGTGCCAGTCACTTCACTGGTTCCACAACAGAATATAGTTCAAACTTCTAACCCTCACCCACAAAGCTCTCCACAGTACTGCACCTCCATATGTCTCCTCCCTCATCTCCATCTACCATCCTACTCGTGCTCTCCATTCTGTTAGCGACCTAATAACCTCCATAATTCGTACCTCTCACTCTAGTCTTCAAGACTTTTCTCGAGCTGCATCTACTCTCTGGAATACTCTGCCCCGGACTATTAGGTCAATTCACAACTTCTCCACCTTCAAACGTGCCTTAAAATACATCTTTTCAGGCAGGCTTATCAAGCCACCTAAAATGACCTTTCCCTGACTAAACCTCTCCCCCACCAACTCCTCTGGCCTAAACTCGATCCTCTAGCAGTCCCAAACCCAAAGCAGATCGGCTGACACCACTCCTGTCAGTTCAATAATGGCTAGAATCCTACTTATCACAATCAACTACCTTATGTGTCACCCTGACTCCTATTGTTTCAGTTGTATATTAGCCAGTTACTTTTGTTTTGTACATGAACCCTAGGAATTTGTAAAGCGCTGCGGAATATGGTGGCGCTATATAAATAAATATTATTATTATTATTAACAGGGTTTACGGATCTCTGGCTTCTCCTTGTGACTTCATGGGGGCCCAGTCCTATAAAACACACTAATTAATCTGCATGCCTAGTGCCTAGTTCTCTCAACTGTGGACTGTGCGGGGAGATCTGTGCGTCCCTAGTTGACATGGCTCCAGAAGGTCACTTCCACCAGCAGCTCAGCAAAGATTCAAACTTGCCAGACTGCTGGAGACGGGAGCCCAAGACGCAGAAACCCAAGGCACGCCCACCCAGAGGCAGAGCTGTGGAGGGTCTTGTCGCCATTTTGCAATTCTAAGTGGTATTGGCGACCATTTTGGTCGCCATCTGGAGCACTGAGGGATATATTAAAGTATGATGTTCCCAGCACATCTTTGTGGAAGTATATTAAGGCATGAACAAAGAAGATTTCTGAGGACTTCAGAAGAAGAGTTGTTGATGCTCATCAGGATGGAAACGATAACAAAACCAGTCAGACAGATTGTATAAAAATGGAGGAAATTCAGACCATTATTACCCTCTCCAAGAGTGGTCGACGAACACAGGTCATGCCAAGAGCACGGCATGTAATAATTTGCAAGGTCACACAAAAAAAAAAACATAATGACAAAGTTCATGAATCTACTGTACTATCAGGAGGACTCTGAACAACAGTGGTGTGCATGGCAGAATTTCACGGAGAATGTTGCTGCAGTCCAAATTGAACATTGCTGCCCATCTGCAGTCTGCTAACGATCACCTGGACAAGCCAGAAGGCTATTTGGACAACGTTTTGTGGATGAATGAGACTAAAATAGAACTTTTTGGTGTATATGAGAAGCGTTATGTTTGGAGAGAGGAAAACACTGCATTCCAGCATAAAAATCTCATCCCATCTGTAAAACAAGGTAGTGGTAGTATCACAGTTTGGGCCTGTTTTGCTGCATCTGGGCTAGGACAGCTTGCCATCATTGATAGAAAAACCAGTTGAATTATATTAGCAAATTCTAAAGGAAAATGTCAGGACATCTGTCTGTGACCTTCATCCGAAAAGAATGTGGGTCATGCAACAAGTCAGTCAACCAAAGAATGGTTAAAGAGTACCTGTCACCCCTCCTGACATGCCTGTTTTAATAGCTTCGTGCATTCCCTATGTAATAATAATTCTGGAGCATCTATTTTTATGGCTCTATGTTGTGCAATTTCTTTACTATTTCTACTAGAAGTTATGAATGAATTTCTAGCAGTCTGCAGTGAAGGTACAGAGGGGTGTTACCAGTTGGGGGGATGTCCTTGCACAGTTTGATAATGGCAGCACTTATTGGATAGAGTAAGACTGTGCAGGGACACACCCTCCAGTGTTTACCACCCCTCTGTACCCTTACTGCAGACAGGTGGAAACTCATAACTTCTAGCAGGAGTAATAAAATAATGGCACAACATAGAGCCATAAGAATAGATGCTCCAGAATTGTTATTACATGGGGGAATGCATGAAGATGTTAAAATAGGTGTGTCAGGAGAGGTGAAAGGGCCTCTTTAGAGAAGCATAACGTGTTTTGAAATGGCCAAGTCAATGTCCTGACCTTAGTCCAATAGAAATGTTGTGGAAGGACTAGAAGCAAGATATTCATGGGAGGAAACTCACCAACATAACAGTACAAATTGTTGTTTTGTACAGAGGAATTGGCTAAGATCAAGCTGATGTGCAGAACTAATCAACAATTGCCGGAAATGTTTAGTTGCAGAAATTGCAGCACAAGGTGATCATAGCAGATACTGAAAGCAAAGGTTCACATACTTTTGCCAATCACAGACATGTGATATTAGATCATTTTCCTCAATAAATAAATTACCACTGAGGGGATTAAAAGTTCAATTTCTAAGTCCTGCCAAAAATAAAGCAACAATAAATGTGGAGGCATGTACATGCAGAGCGGTACCCATGGATGTCCCTGCACTTACTTGTATCCCTGGGTTCCAGGCCAGCGCTCCAGCCTGGAAGAAGGAGACGCCCAGGGCAAAAGAGGATGTCTCCTTCCACAGCAAAATTAGCAGCAGCACGTGCGCCGGTACCAGGGGCTACAGGAGGCGAACGAAGCGGCACCCAGGGATAATAGTAAGTGCAGGGACATTCCTGGCTGCCGCTCTGCATGTACATACCTTCACTAACAAACTTTGGACCGGTGAAAGGTCCTCTTTAAAGTGGTTTTCCAAGAATTTGATTCTGATGACTTCCACTTCCTCTAGATAGGTTATCAGTATCTGATCGTGGGGGTCTGACACTCAGGACCCTCGACGATCAGCTGTGTGAGAAGGTACCGGCACTCCTGTGAGCGCTGCAGTCTTCTCTGTGCCTACCAAACACAGTGTCGTTCATTGTATAGTGGCTGTGTTTGGTATGGCGCTCAGCTACATTCACTTCAATGGGGCCGAGCGAGATACTAAGCACAGCCGCTATACTATGTACGGCACTGTGCTCGGTAAGCTGCAAGAAGGCCGCGGCACTCACAGGAGCTCCGGAACCTTCTCAAACAGTTGATTGGCAGAGGTCCCGGTTGTCAGACCCCAACGATCAGATACCGAGGACCTATCCTGAGTATCAACAGTATCAAAATCTCGGACAACCACTTTAAAGCGAACCTGTCACCTGCTTTTCACTTATTAAACTATTCACAGTACCTTATAGATCATCCTCATTGTGTTTCCAAACAGTTTTTTCCGGTTTTTCTGGCCTGTAGATGCGCAGAGTGGACAGCGCATGCGCGATTAAGCGAATGGATCGCGCTTCACTCTGCGCGATGGTCGGGATCGCGCTGCAAAGGAGGGCGACGGCGCATGCGCCGCCGATACAAGCGCGGTCCCGGCCAGGAGGACAAGTGTCAATTAAAGGGCTGAGAGGCGGGGTTAGGGCGGGGGAGGCAAATCCTGGAGTCAAGGAGGGTCAGCCTCCTTGACTTGTATCGTGACTTGTGAAGCAGGAGAGCAGGAGTTTATAAAGTGATTTTTTCATGAATCTACAGGCCAGAAAAACCGGAAAAAACTGTTTGGAAACACAATGAGGATGATCTATAAGGTACTGTGAATAGTTTAATAAGTGAAAAGCAGGTGACAGGTTCGCTTTAAAGGTTTTTTCTAAACTTGTTAACATACAATAAAATTTCAATTTGTTTTTTGGATTTTGCTTTTCAATGCTTTTAGCTGTAAATACAGGATGTCCACATTTTTGTCACATTCATTTTTTTGACAGGTAGAATAGTGAGATAATCAGACTAATCAACAATTGCCGGAAATGTTTAGTTGCAGAAATTGCTGCACAAGGGGGTCATAGCAGATACTTAAAGCAAAGGCTAGTCTGCCCTGCAAAATCTGCTGCCAGTTATGAAAAAATAAAAATCATAATAGTAGTGATATCGGTTTACATCTACTATGTGTATGGCATTGGAAAATACTTGAGAAAAAGATACATATGTCACAAAAGTCCAGTTTTACACACAACAGTGACAGTCACTGTATATCTGATGATGGTGTTATCATAATTGCAAAATGTCTTCCACTGCTGTGTTGAGAAAGAAATGAATGGCAAAAGGCTGACACTTCTGTCTGGTATTATGCCGACAATCGTGCCATGTAAAGGTGCTGCCAATCCCCCAAAGAACAAGCAAAACGCTTGTTCATTGGGTGAATTCATCTTTTTATGCGGACACCTAAACCATTGTTTGAATTGATCATGCTGTGTGAATAACAATCAATCTGTATGAGGATGAGAAAAGGCAGTAGCCATCGCCATACAGTGGAGGAGATCACTGCATGTAAATGTAGCTTTTTCCTCCACTGACGATGTAATGGACAGTTGGTGTGGACCCACTGTGCCAACTAACCAGTTTGATCTGGACTTCGCCACAGGGAACCAACCAGGCTGCTACCTCCTGGAGTAGTCCTGGTATAATTGGCTGCTCACACACTAGAGTCAGAGACACTGGTGCAAAGCACCAAGGACTTAGGTAGTCTGAACACAGTCCATAGTCAGGGCAGGCTGACTACATGCACATTCCACATACCAATTCCAAGGTCAGGGCATGCTGAGTACATGTGTAGTCGAGGCAGGCGGTAAGGAGCAGAATCTGTAGACAAGCAAGGTACAGTACACGGGTAGTGAAAGAGGTCACCTTCACTAGTTACTGGAGACTAGACAAACTCAAAGCTTATGTGAGGAGGTAAATCCACAGACCAGCTAACTAGGGAGCCTGAGCAGTCCTTAATCAACAGCTGGGAGAGCACAAGGAAGGATTAACTCTTGCAGTGCTGTAGGACAGTTCACTGAGCACTAGTCCCAGTTCACACAGTAAGAGTAGAGCAACGTCCATGCCTGCCCGGGACGTGCCTTTACCGTTTATTATCTTCGTTTACTTGATACTACATACAGCCTATGCAAAGATGTGGCACTGTTTCCAGAAAAACAGCAAACCTTTTTTATAGTTCTGGACAACCAAAAGTAAGCATTTTAAAGAGTACAAACGGAGGGTGAACAAACTAAGGTCTCTTTCACACTAGGGTTTTAGCCTTCCGTCCTAGAGATCCGTCCTCGGGTCTCTAGGACGGAAAGATACTGATCAGGATTATCCCCATGCATCCTGAATGGAGAGAAATCCGTTCAGGATGCATCAGGATGTCTTCCGTTCAGTATGTCAACGTTTTTTGGACGTTGACAAAAGCGCAGTATGCTGCGGATTTGTCTCCGTCCAAAAATCCGGAAGACATGCCGCAACGCCGGATCCGGAATTAATGCCCATTGAAAGGCATTAGTCCGGATCCGGCCTTTAGCTAAACGTCGTTTCCGCGCATCGCCGGATCCGACGTTTAGCTTTTTGTCAATGGTTACTATGGCAGCCAGGACGCTAAAGTCCTGGTTGCCATAGTAAGTAGGGAGCGCCATGCTTACATTCCGTGCGGCTCCAGGACGCTCCAGGATGACGTCAGGGCGCCCCAGTGCATAGATCACGTGATCGCATGGATCACGTGATCCATGCGCGCGGGGCGCTCTGATGTCATTCAGGAGAGCCCCGGGAGCCGCACGGAATGTAAGTATGCCGCTCCCCCGCTCCCCACTGCTACTATGGCAACCAGGACGCTAGTAGCGTCCTGGCTGCCATAGTAACACTGAAAGCATTTTGAAGACTGATCAGTCTTCAAATGCTTTCAGTTCACTTGCGTTGTGCCGGATCTGGCGTGCATTCCGGCGACGGAAGTGCACGCCGGATCTTCACAACGCAAGTGTGAAAAAGGCCTTAGGGCACATTCACACAAAAGATTTTTCCTCTGGAAAAATCTGCTGTAGAAGTTATTTCAGAAATGCTAGGTTAAACCTCAGACTTGCCCTGATTTTACATATTGCAGCCCGTGACTTTAGTCCAATTTAATAGGCCTAATTCTCCCACAGTTTCCAGCAGTTTCTGCATGAAGTTTGACACCTGACTCTGCTTGGAAATTAGAGCAGAAATCATATGTGGCAGTGCGCACGAGCCCTTAAAGGGGTTGTGCCACCAGGAACTGTTGTTTTAACATAATTCAGCATGAAAAACTAGTTACTTTTGTAATTTTACTTTACAAAAATGCTCCAGTTGTGACATATTCTCTTTACTTCATTCTAATGGCCCTCCCTGGTGTTTAATCCTCACAGTAATGTGTACGTCCACCTACAGAGGTGGTTGCACATGCTCAGTTCTATCCAAGTCATGTCAATGGTTAGAAGCTGTGACACTTACAGGGAGAGAGCTGGACGACTTTTCTCTTACATGAGGAATAACATAGATTGAGTGAACTGAAAGAGAGAGGAAGGATATGACGATAGGACAGTATGTTTGTATAAACATCTTGAATGATATTCAAATGCAGTGTGAACAAAGCCTAAGCTAACCAACTGCATTATGTGGTGTCAATATGATGTCTATGCCCTGTGCCACACGTATAGTATAGTAAAAAAAAAGACAAACCAACTGCATTATGTGGTGTCAATATGATGTCTATGCCCTGTGCCACACGTACAGTACAGTAAAAAAAGACAAACCAACTGCATTATGTGGTGTCAATATGATGTCTATGCCCTGTGCCACACGTACAATATAGTAAAAAAAAGACAAACCAACTGCATTATGTGGTGTCAATATGATGTCTATGCCCTGTGCCACACGTACAGTACAGTAAAAAAAGACAAACCAACTGCATTATGTGGTGTCAATATGATGTCTATGCCCTGTGCCACACGTACAGTACAGTAAAAAAAGACAAACCAACTGCATTATGTGGTGTCAATATGATGTCTATGCCCTGTGCCACACGTACAGTACAGTAAAAAGACAAACCAACTGCATTATGTGGTGTCAATATGATGTCTATGCCCTGTGCCACACGTACAGTACAGTAAAAAAAGACAAACCAACTGCATTATGTGGTGTCAATATGATGTCTATGCCCTGTGCCACACGTACAGTACAGTAAAAAAAGACAAAATACAAATAGACATATTCTACAGTACCCATAGACTTACTTTGAGTATATGTTAAAGGGAAGAAAGGGATGCAACAAGCTCTTAAAAAGCTCTGCCTCTAATGCCACTAGATGTAAGGCAGTCAACCAAAAAAATTAGGTTATTCACTTTAGAAAAAAGACGACTGAGGGGAGATCTAATAACTATGTATAAATATATCAGGGGTCAGTACAGAGATCTCTCCCATCATCTATTTATCCCCAGGACTGTGACTGTGACGAGGGGACATCCTCTGCGTCTGGAGGAAAGAAGGTTTGTACACAAACATAGAAAAGGATTCTTCACGGTAAGAGCAGTGAGACTATGGAACTCTCTGCCTGAGGAGGTGGTGATGGTAAGTACAATAAAGGAATTCAAGAGGGGCTGGATGTATTCCTGGAGCGTAATAATATTACAGGCTATAGCTACTACAGAGGGGTCGTTGATCCAGGGAGTTATTCTGAATTTTTTTCCCCTTAAGTGGGGAAAATTGGCTTCTGCCTGACAGTTTTTTTTTGCCTTCCTCTGGATCAACTTGTAGGAAACAGTAGGAAACAGGCCGAACTGGATGGACAAATGTCTTTTTTCGGTCTTATATACTATGTTACTATGTAACCTAGAAGTCAAAGTTCAACCTTTTAAACAGGCCTTGAGACATGACTCAGATATTAAATAATCCAGCACCTCATCTGCAGACAGCTGTTGTTAAAGAGGACCTTTCATGGGTCTAGACATTATGAAATAAGTAGGGCATAAGTTGTGTAGGGCATAGTGCAGGCATGTAAGATGACTTACTAGCTCATCTGTCCGGCGCTCCGTTCCCCCACTGTGCCCCCCTTTTCACTTTAATTAATATCATCGGTACAGGGAGGAGGAGACCGCCCTGTTTATCAATGGGCATCTCCTTTTCCCTGGTTGTGACGCTCTCCACTGTGATTGGACAGCTCTACAGCCAGGGAGAGGGAGATGCCCATTGAGAAACACATATACAACGAACAGATGGATCACTTTTTTATAGAAGTTTGTTTATATGTAAAAAAAAAATAAAAAAGTATACGTATGTTGCAGAGCACCAAGATAGTGTGAATACACCCTAAAGCTGGCCATACTTAAGATAAATGTCATCCGAATGCTCACCAGCCAAGCGTACGTTTTTATACCACTGGGGAGCAGGGAAGAAGTAGCTGACAAACACTTCTGACAGTTGCTAATTTCATAGACCGAACAGATTAGGCATTCTGAAATCTCAACTTTGGATTTCCGTAACATCTGCTATCAGAGGAGAGTCAGTCTCTCGCGTGTCAGTAGTCGTCCTATACCACACACAAGAAATGTGCAGTGCTTAGCAATCAGCAAATACAATCTATTTTCTTCAGCACAGTATCCCTTAGCAAGTCGGGTGTATGCCAAAGGCATGAACATGCCATGAACAAAAGGGTCACATGTGTATGTCATGTGACTGTGGAATTAATGTATGACATAACTGAGAAGGCCACAGGTGTCCACTTTTCTACGTGGAGCAGCACTTTCTGGCATAAAATAAAGGATTTTCAGTAGGTCACATTTCTATATATTTCATGCACTTTAATCAGATTTTACAAAAAAAAGCCCTTTAAATTGTAAATAACATTTGACAGTTTTGCTTAAATCAAACATTACACACCAAATTATGAACTCGGATGTTAATGAATACATAGGCTGAAGGAAATAAAGTCCATTTAACAAACCCCACCAAAAATAAATGACCTCTGTCAAGATTAGAAAAAATATACTTTATTCAATATAATAACTAGCACCCAGGGCACAATGGCCACATATGAGTCTTTTAAAGTACATATATAAGGGCAGGATAGAGAATCAATTCATATCAATACCATCTGTAGCACGCTGACTCTGCAGCCGCCTTATCCCAACACCGTTTCGTCACACAGGCTTCTTCCGGGGACAAAGAATCAATAAAACACCTCCTCCTTTTATTATGATGTTATGTGATGATGGAAGAAGGAGGTGTTCTATTGATTCTTTGTCCCCGGAAGAAACCTGTGTGCCGAAATGGCATTGGTAAAAGGCAGCTGCAGAGTCAGCGTGCTATAGATGGTATTGATATGAATGGATTCTCTATCCTGCCCTTATATATGTACTTTAAATGACTCATATGTGGCCATTGTGCCCTGGGTGCTAGTAATGGTTTCATCGGTCTTACTGTGATAGTGACCTAATTGTTGTATTACATTCTGAGGCTGACGGACTCTGCAGTTTCCTCTTTGTCCTCTCTTGGGGTTTCACTTGCTACTATTCTACCTATATGTTTTTATATGTATTATATGTATTGAATAAAGTATATTTTTTCAAATCTTGACGGAGGTAATTTATTTTAGGTGGGGTTTGTTAAATCAAATATTAAAAACACTGAAATATATCTTATCGATCCAGGGAGTTATTCTGATTGCCTGATTGGAGTCGGGAAGGATTCCCCCCCCCCCCCTAAAGTGAGGAAAATTGGTGTCACAGTGGGCAGTGGGGAAAACTCCCCACCGTGACATTATAACAATTAAGGGTGGCTCACACAGACTTAACATTCTGCCAGGGAGCAGAGCTCCTACACAGACAGACAAACAAGACCAAACTGATCTCAGGCTCCACCACACCAACATATAAGGAGGCCTGAGGTAACACCCACCACAACTAACAAACACACCTTAACCCCGTGCACACCAAACGGGGAAGTGCACACAAACAAAGGGGAGTGTCTCGCATGCTCTGAAGCACAAAGCGGCAACTGCACGTGAGGCTACCACGTAATAGCCCCCACGTGCGGCTACCAGAACATAACAACATGCCACCAAACCAAGTCACGACCTAACCACAGGTCGTGACAATTGGCTTCTACCTCATAGGAGTTTTTTGCCTTCCTCTGGATCAACTTGCAGGATAACAGATGTCTTTGATTTGTGTGTGTCGTTAAAAGATATCAACAGTATTCCCAACTTTGACCTTCACAGCAGCCTGTTCCTTTAGCAGTGAATTCCACAGCACCCCACCCCCTTGACAGTAACCTCCACAGGGGCCCGCCCCCTTAACAGTGGCCTCTACACCACCCGCCCCTTAACAATGGGCATAGGTTATAGTCCACTTAACTGTGACCTCCACCATTGCCGGCCCCCTTAACAGAGACCTCCACAGTGACTGACACAGTACCCTGCTCCCTTAACAGTGACCACCACAGTACTCCGTCTCAACAGTGATTTCCACAATATCCCGCCTCCACAGAGCTTCGTTCCCTTAAAATGTGACTTCCACAACAGCCCATCCCCTTAACAGTGACCTCTACAGCACCCCGCCCCTAACACTGACCTTTATATTGGATCGTCCCCTTAACTGTGACCTCCACCGTTCCCTGCTCACTTAACAGAGACCTCCACAACGCCCGCCCCTTTAACAGTGACCTCCACAGCATCCTGCCCCCTTAACAGTGACCACCACAGTGACTCGCCCCTTCAACAGTGACCTCCACAGCACCTGCCCCTTTATTAGGGACCTCCACGGTACCCCATCCCCTTAACAGTGATTTCCACAACATCCTGCCCCCTTAACAGTGGCCTCTACAGAAATCTGCCCCTTAACACTGACCTTCATAGCGGACTATTCACTTAACTGTGACCACCACAGCAGTCTGCCCCTAGGGTGGCCAGAGGTCCGGTTTTAGGGCAGACAGTCCGGCTTTCAGACTCCCTGTCCTACGTCCGACACAGGGCCTGGACGGACACAGGGGTGTCCTTTTGAACAGCTCACTCTCAGACAGCAGCACTGTGCTGTCTACTTGTGAGCTGCAGGGAGAAAGTCACCCTCCCTCCCACCTCAGCAGCTAACAGAAGTTGATTTTTTACCTTCATTTTTTCAATCCCCGTCGGCTAAGGAGTGGGAGGGAGTGTGGACTAACCAGGTCGGGAGCATGGCTTATTGAGGCCAGGGAAGGGTTTTAAGTCCGTCTTTTGAGGGTGGCCTGAATGGCCACCCTACCTGCCCCTGAACTATAACTTCCACAGCACTCCGCTCGCTTAACAGTGTCATCCACAGCGCCCTGCCCCTTTAAAGCTGACCTACAGCAGTGGAAAAAAATGGCTCGGTTGTTATGGAAACCGGGTTTAAAACTGTGTGTATATGGAGACTAAGGGCCTGCTAGCTTCTATTGGCTGATAAGGGTCATGTGACCAGGCTTCTATTGGCTAATGCATTTTTTGGGAACATCTCAGGAACAGTACGTGCTAGAGAGCTGAGACCCAGTTTAAAACCTTCCCGGACACCTGTGTGCCGCATTTCGTGATTGTAAATGCGACGGTGCGGATTCCTTTAGAGGATATACATACACACACACACATACATACACTCAACTTTATATATTAGATGTTATGTATGTTACTATGCTATCAGAGAAAATGCCTTTTTTTTCTTCTTATCAGCTCTCTTTGTGGCCCACCTTCTTTCTTAAAGTGTAACTGTTATTTCAGTTTAAAGGGAACCTGTCATACTGAACATGATGTCTGAGCTGAAGGCAGCATGATATAGAGCAGGAGTAGCTGAGCAGATTGAGATATGGTTTTGTGGAAAATGATTCAGTATAACTTAGAATTTATTCATTTATATCTGTGCTCATTCTGAGCTTTGAAGTCAAGGTGGGGGTCCTATCAGTGATTCCCCCCTCTATAATCCAGAATGAGTATGGATATCCCCTTACATTTTTTATTTTTCCTCACCATGTTCCAATAATCATAACTTTCTTTATTTTTCCGTTCACGTAGCTATATGAGGGCTTATTTTTATGGCGGGACAAGATGCCTTTTTAAAGTGAAAAAGTGAATGGGTCCGCGATCCGTATGAGGCTGGCCCACGGTCGGTGCCCATGCAATGCGGACTGCAATTTGTGCAAGAGGCCTAACCGTATGTGCTTTACAGTACGCAAAAAAATGGATGACGTTCCGTATGGCATCCGTTTTTTTTTGTGGCTCTATTGTAACAATTCCAATCCTTGACCGCAAAACGGAAAAGAATAGAACATGTTCTATTTTTTTTGCGGGGCTATGGAACGGACATACAGATGCGGATAGCACACAGTGTGATGTCGGCATTTTTTGCGGACCAATTGAAAGGAATGGGTCTGCATCCTATCCGCAGAAGAAACGGAACGGACTCAGGAATAAAATACGTTCGTGTGAATGTAGCCTAAAGGGAGACTGCATTGCTAGAATCTAAAAAAATAAAATGTTCCATAAAGTGCCGCCCCCTCAATAGCAGTAAAGTTGGAGAGGAGGACCCTACAGGAGGAGTCATGCAATGTCAGGTAGCAGTGTGTGTGGAATAGAATTTAAGGAATAGTTTTCCTTGCATCATGTTAAAAAAAGTCCCAGGCCAGCCTTTAAGGGCAATACAATTATGATTGGGGGCACAGGCCCCTGCTCCTTACTTCTCTATAATGTCCTATATGATTCAGACAGATTTATACTGCAGTCATGACTGCCCCCTAATGGCAGACATCGCAACAGCGTGTCCACCCACCAGCTCGGTGACAACTGACAATTAAGGTACCTTTATACTGCTAGATTCAGCAGATGATTGTCGGAAGGGAAGCGTTCCTTCCGGATAATCGCCTGCTCATCAGTGGAGGAAACTGCTGCTATTACATGCAGCGATCCCCTTCTAGTAGTGCTCGCTCGTCCCCATATAGAATTATTGTTTGCCGCAGCAGAGTGCTGTTTAGACGGAGCGATCTGCTGCTGCCAAACGATGATTTAGGTGACCGTACAAACCATCATATTATCTGATGAACAACCATTTTGCGGCACCTTTAAACTGGCAGACAATCGCTAATGAGCGTTTCTACATACGCTTGTTAGCGATTATCTGGCCAATGCTCAGCCAGTGTAAGGCCCCTTGCAGACGAGCGTGAGTGGATTAGGTTCGGATGCATTGCGAATGCATTCAGTGAAAACTGCGCGATTTCGCAAGTAGGTCCATTCAGTTTTGCCTGCGATTGCGTTCAGTTGATCAGTTTTTATCACACGGGTGCAATGTGATTTAATGCGTTTTGCACGCGCTTGATAAAAAAAACTGAATGCTTACAAACAACATCTCTTAGCAACCATCAGTGAAAAATGCATCGCATCCGCACTTGCTTGCGGATGCGATGCGATTTTCACGCAGCCCCATTCACTTCTATGGGGCCAGCGTTGTGTGAAAAACTTAGAATATAGAACATGCTGCGATGTTCACGCAACGCGCAAGTGATGCATGAAAACCAACACTCATGTACACAGACCCATTGAAATGAATGGGTCAGGATTCAGTGCGGGTGCAATGCGTTCACGTCATGTATTTCAACCTCGCGGAATACTCGCCCGTGTGGGGCCTAAATGAGACTTTAGAGACAGAACCTGCAAAGTGGAACTTGATAAATAAAATATCAGAGACAAGTCATATAATAGATACAGGGGGTCGTGTATTACATGCGTTTTGTTACTGTCAGCTTTGTGTGGGGCTGTGTGACAATTTTATTTAAAGAGTCTTTTTTTGAAAGAAGTACGCCTTTGCAAAAACACAAAACGTGTATATGGGTGTGACTTTTTATATTTAATATGTGACTTTTTTTGCTGCACTTTTGCACCTAATTCGAGAGTTGACCAAAGAGTAATCTAATAGGGGTGTGGAAATTAGAAAAAAAAACTACTTGTCAAAGGACTAAAGCAGGGGCTCGATCTACTTATCCCTCATGACAATCTACTTGTCCTGAACTTATACTGTATGGGGCAGCCACAAGGAGACGTTATACTGTATGGGGCAGCCACAAGGAGACGTTATACTGTATGGAGTGGTGGGCCACAAAGAGACGTTATACTTTATGAGGCCAGCCACAAGGAGACGGTATACTGTAGGGGGGCAGGGGCCACAAGGAGACGTTATACTGTATGGGGCAGCCACAAGGAGACGTTATACTGTATGGGGTGGTGGGCCACAAGGAGACGTTATACTGTATGGGGGCAGGGGCCACAAGGAGACGTCATACTGTATGGGGAAGCCACAAGGAGACGTTATACTGTATGGGGCAGCCACAAGGAGACGTTACTGTATGGGGGAAGCCACAAGGAGACGTTACTATATGGGGAAACCCACAAGGAGACGTTATACTGTATGGGGGCAGCCACATGGAGATGTTATACTGTATGGGGGCAGCCACAAGGAGACGTTACTGTATGGGGGCAGCCACAAGGAGACATTACTGTATGGGGGCAGCCACAAGGAGACGTTACTGTATAGGGGTAGCCACAAGGAGACGTTACTGTATAGGGGCGGCCACAAGGAGACGTTATACTGTATGGGGGCGGCCACAAGGAGACGTTATACTGTATGGGGCGGCCACAAGGAGACGTTACTGTATGGGGGCGACCACAAGGAGACGTTACTGTATGGGGGTAGCCACAAGGAGACGTTATACTGTATGGGGGCAGTCACAAGGAGATGTTATACTATATGGGGGCAGCTACAAGGAGACATTATACTGTATGGGGGCAGCCACAAGGAGACATTATACTGTATGAGGGCAGCCACAAGGAGACATTATACTGTATGGGGGCAGCCACAAGGAGACGTTATACTGTATGGGGCAGCCACAAGGAGACGTTATACTGTATGGGGCAGCCACAAGGAGACATTATACTGTATGGGGCAGCCACAAGGAGACGTTATACTGTATAGGGGCTGCCACAGGGAGACGTTATACTGTATGGGGGTGGGGGCCACAAGGAGACGTTATACTGTATAGGGGCAGCCACAGGGAGACGTTATACTGTATGGGGGCAGGGAGCCACAAGGAGACGTTATACTGTATGGGGCAGCCACAAGGAGATGTTATACTGTATGGGGGCAGCCACAAGAAGATGTTATACTGTATGGGGCAGCCACAAGGAGATGTTATACTGTATGGGGCAGCCACAAGGAGATGTTATACTGTATGGGGGTAGCCACAATGAGATGTTATACTATATGGGGCAGCCACAGGGAGACGTTATACTGTATGGGGCAGCCACAAGGAGACGTTATACAGTATGGGGGCGGCCACAAGGAGACATTATACTGTATGGGGGCAGGGACCACAAGGAGACGTTATACTGTATGGGGGCGGGGGCCACAAGGAGACGTTATACTGTATGGGGCAGCCACAAGGAGACGTTACTGTATGAGGGCAGCCACAAGGAGACGTTACTATATGGGGGAACCCACAAGGAGACGTTATACTGTATGGGGGCAGGGACCACAAGGAGACATTATACTGTATGGGGGCAGCCACATGGAGATGTTATACTGTATAAGGGCAGCCACATGGAGATGTTATACTGTATGAGGGCAGCCACAAGGAGACGTTACTGTATGGGGGCAGCCACAAGGAGACGTTACTGTATGGGGGTAGCCACAAGGGGACGTTACTGTATAGGGGCAGCCACAAGGAGACGTTATACTGTATGGGGGCGGCCACAAGGAGACATTATACTGTATGGGGCGGTCACAAGGAGACGTTACTGTATGGGGGCGACCACAAGGAGACGTTACTGTATGGGGGTGGCCACAAGGGGACGTTATACTGTATGGGGGCAGCCACAAGGAGATGTTATACTATATGGGGGCAGCTACAAAGAGACATTATACTGTATGGGGGCAGCCACAAGGAGACATTATACTGTATGAGGGCAGCCACAAGGAGACATTATTCTGTATGGGGGCAGCCACAAGGAGACGTTATACTGTATGGGGCAGCCACAAGGAGACATTATACTGTATGGGGCAGCCACAGGGAGACGTTATACTGTATGGGGGCAGGGGGGCACAAGGAGACGTTATACTGTATGAGGCAGCCACAAGGAGATGTTATACTGTATAGGGGCAGCCACAAGGAGATGTTATACTGTATGGGGGCAGCCACAAGGAGATGTTATACTGTATGGGGCAGCCACGGAGACGTTATACTGTATGGGGCAGCCACAAGGAGACGTTATACAGTATGGGGGCGGCCACAAGGAGACATTATACTGTATGGGGGCAGGGGCCACAAGGAGACGTTATACTGTATGGGGGCGGGGGCCACAAGGAGACGTTATACTGTAACGGGCCCACAAGGAGATATTATACTGTATGGGACAACAATTTGTAACCCCTCCACCATCAGTATAATGTCTTGTGGCCCCCATACAGTAATGTCTTCTTGTTGCTCCTGTATGGGGGCCACAAGGAGACATTATAGTTTATCAACTATACAGACAAAGGCTGATTATCAGCCGAAACGTGGCTACATTTTGTACTATTGTCTTGAGGTCACAATAAAGCGGATGATGTGAGATGCTACCGGTGCCATTCGTTCTTCATCCATTATAGTTTATTAAGTGATCACCACGTGCAGTGCAGATTGTCAGTACAGACTGACAGTACAACCTTTATTTCTGACACCCAGAGCCTGTCAAGGGAGCTCCCACTTGACCTGCAAGCTGTGTCTGGGTCACATAGCATTATACTGATTTATGATGCTATGTAACCCTTAGGCCACTTTAACACGAGCGATTTTTCCGCACAGGTGCAATGCGTGACGTGAACGCATAGCACCCGCACTGAATCCTGACCCATTCATTTCAATGGGTCTGTGTACATGAGCGTTTTTTTTTACGCATCACTTGTGCGTTGCGTGAAAATCGCAGCATGTTCTATATTCTGCGTTTTTCACGCAGCCCCATTCACTTCTATGGGGCTAGGGCTGCGTGAAAAACGCATTGCATCCGCAAGCTAGTGCGGGTGCATTGCGTTTTTCACTGATGGTTGCTAGGAGATGTTGTTGGTAAACCTTCAGTTTTTTATCACGCGCGTGAAAAACGCATCAAAACGCATTCCACCCGCGCGGAAAAAACTGAACAACTGAACGCAATCGCAGTCAAAACTGAATGGCTTTGCTTGTGAAATCGCACAGTTTTCACTGAACGCATCCGCAACGCATTCGGACCTAATCCGCACACGCTCGTGTGAAAGAAGCCTTACTGTGCCCTCCTCGCTCCTGTGCTCGGCAGGTAGGCGGAGACTTCGATATGGGAGCCAGGAGGAGCCGGGAGCTGCCTGCAAGAAGTACGGTAGGCAGATGCAGGGACCGGCTGACAGATTTAGGAGCAGCCAGCCCGCATATGACTGCTCCTATTACTGCCCAACCACTCAGCCCTGCTACATGCCCGCAGCAGGGCTAAACAACTGTACAAACTACTTGCCCGGCGTCCGAACCCGCATTTCCCGGGCGTCGGTCGATAGGAATTCCACACCCCTGACTATCCACGAATACAAAGACGTATCGCCTAATTCATCACCTGCTGTGCAACTCCTTAAAAATACCAGGGGTGTGGAATTCCTATCGCCCAGGACATGCAGTTCCGGGCGCCGGGCAGGTAGTTTGTGCAGGTAGCTTAGCCCTGCGGGCAAGTAGCAGGGCTAGGGTGGCGCCGGATTCTCCTCCCAAACACAGCCCGGCAGCACGTCCGGGCTGTTTACCGCAGTGTGAACAGCGCTCCTGTGCAGGCCGGAAGTCGAGATCAGAGGAGTGTGCCGCGGGACGGAAGTCAGCTCCCAGCAGAAGTGTGAGTCAGGCAGTCAGCGGCTGAAGCAGTAGTGGGAGCTCCTGTCTCCTCACATGGTGGAAGCCAGTGTCCTGATAGATAGCACAGCAGGTAGTATGTGTGTGGTGACTCCCCTGGGTGAGCTGTCAGCTATGCTCTCATGTCAGGCTTCAGCTCTGCTCCTTCTCCCTGGCGCTGAAGCTAGGAGTAGTGCCAGGTTCCAGCCACCCACTAAATTATTCCTCATGTGCAATGACAACTTATTCTGAAAAGTTATCTAAAAGTGCAGGAACATGCAGGTACAGTTTCATCGTGTGTTGACGAATACGTTTTTAATAGTCTTAGTGTTTAATTTTATTTATTTATTTATTTTTGCTGTAAAAACGCTAGCTCCTGGTCTTAGCTGAAAGTTTGTCAGAAAGACAGAAGGGCGCACAAGTGTTTTTGCTAATGGCATTTTTGTTAATTATGTGGCTTTTTTATGGTCTCTAGCATGTGAAACCCTGTTTCTATAGTATTTGGTAAAACTGCCACAAAAAATGCAGCAAGTAATCCAGGTGTCCTTTAAAAAACTGCAGGGAGTTATTTTGGTATTGCTGGTAAAAAAAAAATGATAATCTTGTGCGTGGGGAGCCTAAGGCCGCTTTTAAATGAGCATATTTGAAATCCGTTTGTGGCCTGGATTTTATGTAACGGAATCCACTGCTAATATTAATGAATCGGGCTGTTCACATGGGCCTAAAAATTCTGTCAGTATTTGAAATCCGCAGCATGTTCGAGTTTTGTGTGTATTTGTTTCCAAATAAGTACATTACAGTCAATGGGAGTGCATCTAAGATGCAGGGAGGAAAGAATACGCATGTAAATCCTGATTAAATCCTGAAGCAATACTGATGACAATACTGATGGTATATGATCTGGAATCTGTGGCCTAAGGCCTCTTGCACATGAACGTTTCTTTTTTCAAGTTTACGGGCCGTCTTTTTATGTTCCTTATACGGTCTGTATACGGACCCATTCATTTCAATGGGTCCGCAAAAAAAATGGAAGTGTTTCCGTGTGCATTCCGTTTCCGTTTTTCCGTTCCGTTAAGGCCTTATTCACACGTCCGTAGCGTTTTGCGGATCTGCAAAACACTTTGCCACCAGCCCTATAGAGATGCCTATACTTGTCAGCAATTGCGGGCAAGAATAGGACATGCTCTATATTTTTGCGGAGCCGCCATCCGGAAGATCGGCGGCACGCTCCACAAATGCGGATGTGGAGAGCACAGTGCGTGCTCTCCGCATCCATCACGTCCCCATTCAAAATGAATGGGTCCGCACCTGTTCCGCAAATTTGCAGAACGGGTGCGGACGTGTGAATTAGGCCTAAAAGATAGAACTTGTCCTATTCTTGACCGCATCACGGACAAGGATAGTTCTGTTCTATTGGGGGCTAGATGTTCTATTCCGCAAAAAACAGAATGCCCACGGATGTTTTTGTTTTTTTTGCGGACCGCAAAACCATACGTTCGTGTGCAATAAGCCTAAGGGCTCATGTTCACGGCTGTTGCCTGGCCATGCCCGTAATGGGTCGGCAATCCGGGAAAGTCCGGTGCGGAACGGAGGCATGGAACCACACGGAAGCACTACGGGTTTCTGTCCATACCTCTGCACCGCAAAAAAGTAGTGCAAGTTGAATGGGTCTGGATCAGTCTGCGGAATCCTTACTGATGTTACCTGTGCATTGGGGACCGCAAATTTAGGTCCCCAATGCACGGAACTGTGGATCAAAGTTCTCTTTCACACAAGCGAGTTTTCCATCTGGGTGCGATGCATGAAGCATAGCATCCAGACTGAATCCTGGCCCATTCATTTCAATGGGTCTGTGCACATGAGTTTTTCACGCATCATTTCTGCATTCAGGAAAAATCGCAGCATGTTCTATAGGCTACATGCATACGACAGTTGTTTTTTGCTGTCCGCAAATCGGCATCCACAAAAAAAACTGATGGTCCATCAGTTTTTTTGGGAGGATTCCTTTGTTTTCACAGATCCCTTGTAATAAATGCCATTTTCATGCAGCTCTGGTTCCACAGAAGTGAATGGGGCTTGCATGAAAAACACATTGCATGCGGATGCATTCCATTTTTAACAGATGGTAGCTTGTTATTCTTCAGGTTTTTTTTTTACGTGTGTGAAAAACGCATCCAAAAATGAACGCACCCACGTGAAAAAGCCGAAACACTGAATGCCTCCAGCACCTGACCGTATCAGATTTTGCAGTTTGCAAATTGCAGATCCGCAAAACACGGATACCAGCCTTGTGTGTTCCACATTTTGAGGATCCGCACGTCCTCCCCTTTGTTAGAAATGCCTATTCTTGTCCACAAAACGGACAAGAATTGGACATGTTCTATTTTTTTTCGGGGCCATGGAACGGACATATGGATGCGGACAGCACATGGTGTGCTGTCTGCATCTTTTTCAGCCTCATTAAAATTAATGGGTCCACATCCGATGTGCAAAAAATGGATATCGGATGCGGACCGAAACTGCGGTCATGTGCATGAGGCCTTAACCTGGCAGAATCCAGTGCCATAAAACATGCCTGAAATGGGCTATTTTTTGCAGTGACATTGCGGCAGGAGTAGCAGCAGGACTTTACGTTGCAAAGGCTGAATGTTGCGGTTGAAGCATAATTAAATTGACATGGACAGAAATCTCACCCACTTCTATTGCAAATGCTGCAGACTTTCTACGGACAGTTCAACTGCTGACAATCCGCAGCATTTTCGCCATGTGTGGCTGTATGCTAAGGGTGGTGTCACACGTGTGTCTTTTGTACTGGCATTTTGCAGCGTTTTTTTCAAAACGCCAGGTCCAGAAGTGAATTATAAAAGGCAGCCCAAATGTTTTTTAGGCTAGTTTTACACTAGCGGCACGGACATCTGGCAGCCTGCCGGAGGTCCCTGCTGCTAGTGTGAAACTAGCCTTAGTTGCTATGTTTTTTTGGGTCAGTGTACTTTTTGGGGAAATCACAGCATGGTGTGGTATTTTCCCCTCATTTTCTGGCATTTATTTTACCCACAGGCCACTTTTAGACGAGCGTATTGACATCCGTCAGAATTCTGGCTCAGGATCCATTTACTTGCGTATTTATGCACTGCACAGACTGTAATGTGCGAATTGGTTTCGGACATGCTACGGATTTCAAATACTGACAGAAATTATACGCCCATGTGAATGGCTCTATTCATTAACATTAGGGATGAGCAAACTGATTTGCATAAAACTTTGTTTCAATACTGTACTGTCCAAGGAACCGAACCCGAGTTTGGGAAATGTTTTTTTACAGTATACTGTAAATCAATTTCTGAAGTTATTATGCGAAGTCTTGCGAGACTTCGTGAAGTAATAACTTCAGCTCATCGAGACCACTACATTCGAATACTGTACGGAGCATTCGCTCCGTACAGTATTCAAACAGAGTTTTATGCGAATCAACTTCAGTTGTTTCATCCGAAGTCGATTTGCTTATCCCTAATTAACATTAGCAGCGGATTCTGGGACATTAAATCCAGACTATATACTGTACACATTGCAAGTATGCGCGTCTAAAAGCGGCAATAAACTCCATGTGCTGTCCGCATCCGTTGCTCTGTTCCGTGCCCCCCGCAAAAAAAATAGAACATGTCCTATTCTTGTCCGTTTTGCGGACAAGAATAGGCATTTCTACAATGGGTCGCATTCTGTTCCGCAAATTGCGGAACGCGGAGCAGCTTCCGTGTTTTGCGGATCCGCGGTTTGTGGACCGCAAAACACCAACGGTCGTGTGCATGAGGCCTAACTATGCATAACATTTTTTAATTTAGTTTTTCTACCAATGCATTTTGAAAAACACAAGTCATGAAAAAAATAAATCCATAGAAAAAACCCTGGGCTCAAACACATGGGGGCACATTTACTATAATGTCTGCAGCTGTTCTTAGGCATTTTTTTTTTTTTGCGGATCCCTTGTAATAATGCCTATCCTTGTCTGCAAACTAAAAAAAAAAAAATAGAACATGCACTATTTTTTTTGCGGGGCTAAGGAACAGACATACTGATGCGGATAGCACACGGTGTGCGGTCCGTGTTTTTTGAGGAGCTACTGAAATTAAACGGAACGGATGCAGAAACAAACAACGGTCTTAGGGCTCGTGCACACGGCCGTTGCCCTGCCGTGGTCGTATTGCAGCACGCATACGGCGGGTCCGCAATACACGGGGCACCGGCCGTGTGCATTCCGCATCACGGATGCGGACTCATTCACTTGAATGGGTCCCCAAATCCGGAGATGCGGTACGGAACGAAACCACGGAACGGAAGCCGTGCTTCCGTGCTTCCATTCCGCAAAAAAGTAGTGCATGCACTACTTTTTTGTGGTGCGGACCATCGATGCGGATCGCGGACCCTTTTCAAGTGAATGGGTCCGCGATCCGCATGCGGCTGGCCCATGGTCGTGCCCTTGCATTGCGGACTGCAATTTGCGGTCCGCAGCACGGGCCCGGTCGGCGCACGGCCGTGGGCATGACCCCTTAGTCTCATTCACACGTCAGTGTTTGGTCAGTGCTTTCCATCAGTGATTTCCATCAGTGATTCTGAGCTAAAACCAGGACTGGAGCCTCCACAGAGATAAAGTAAAAAGGGAAATATCTGCACCTGTTCTGTGTTTAGAGCCACATCTGGTTCTGGCTCAAAATCACTGATGGAAATCACTGACCAAACACTGATGTGTGAATGAGGCATTAGGCTGTCTTATTTTTTTAGTCACATTTACTGTTTTGGAAGAATTTGCGCCTCATTCACCTATTTTGTTTTTTACTTTTGCACCTAATTTCCAACATATTTATGTATGTAGGTGTGCCTTATTTTGCGCCTGATTTAGTCGTAAAAAAAGTCTAATTTCTTCTCCACTCCAGGGCTGGAGTACCTTTCTTCATCTATTAGAAGTAGTGGGTTGCGCCACATTTTGTCTAAAAAGTTACCCTTTCATGGAAACGTGCTCCTACTTTCAGATCACTTGCACCACATTTTTATGCACAGACTAATTAGACCAGTCTTGGTGAATATGAACCTGACTAGAGGTCAGACTTAGGCCTCGTGCACACGGCTGTTGTGTGGCCATTCCGTGCATTGGGACCACAATTTGAAGTCCCCAATGCAAAGGCAACATCCATTGTTGCACGGGAAACAATGCACGGGCAACATCAGTGTAGCGGCCAGGACGGATCGAGACCCATTCAACTTGAATGGGCCCGTGATCCGTCTGCACCGTAAAAAAATAGAACATGTTCAAGTTCAAGTGAATGGGTCCGCATCAGTGATGCGGGGAGCACTTGGCCGGTGCCCGCACATTGCAATACAGCCACAGCCGGCCAATGGCTGTGTGCATGAGGCTTAATAGCAATACACCTAGTCTAATTTATGAAGTGCTATGAGACTTTTGATAAATAGTCAACAAAAGAAAGACAAGAAAATGTGACACGCCCTGAAAGAAAATATTATATTAAGTTTATTATTTATTTATTATTATTAAATTAAATTTATTAAATGTATTTCTTTCAAAGAAAATATGCCTGTCTAATTGAAAACCTAAAAACAGATGAGCCTGATAAAGGTGCCCCACTCTATAAAAATACTGCACAAGTCAGGCATGGGTTTTTTATTTATTTATTTATTACAAACATATTTACTAATCTTGTAGATGTTACAAACTGATATTTACTAAGGGTCCTTTTACACTTGCGTTTTTGTTTTCCGGCATAGAGTTCTGTCGTCGGGGCTCTATGCCGGAAAGAAACGCTTCAGTTACAGATAATACAACTGCATGCATCCGTTTGAACTGATCCGTTTGTATTAACTTTAACTATTTTTTAACATTGCCAAAACAGATCCGCTTTGAACTCTGTTGAAAGTCAATGGAGGACTGATCCATTTTCTATTGTGGCAGATTGTGCCAGAGAAAACCGATCCGTCCCCCATTGACTTGCATTTTGCTCCGCATCCCAGGATGGAAAGAATACCGCAGCATCCTGCGGTATTTTCTCCGTCCAAAAAACGTTCAGTTACTGAACGGAAGACATCCTGATGCATCCTGAATGGATTTCTCTCCATTCAGAATGCATGGGGATAATCCTGATCAGTATTTTTCCGGCATAGAGCCCCGACTACAGAACTCTATGCCGGATCTTCCAAACGCAAGTGTGAAAGCACCCTAAGATGGCTTTTAACGTCAGTCTTAGTTGTTAGCTAGTCTGCGCTGCCGTAGTATACGGCTAATTTATGATAGGGCGTGCGCCTTATCATAAATGGCAATCCATGTATCTGTGTGAAAAACAGGCAAAAAAGTTGTAAATTTGCCGGGGCCGGAGTCCCAGCCCCAGCATGGCCCCAGAAATGCCCTCATCCCACCCATTGTAAACACTCCCCTGCGACTATTCTACACCAGACCTTAATAAACGGTTGTCTAGACCTGCACAAGATTTCTCACAGTGGCTCAGGATAGATGGTCATTGATTTCCATCAGTAATTGTGAGCCAAAACCAGATGCAGGTCACAATCACTGCACCTGGCATTCTTTCCATTATACCTTATCTCTGTGAAGGCTTCACTCCTGGTTTTGTCTAAGAATCACTGATTAATAATCAAACACTGACCAAATCACGGACGTGTAGAAGTAGCCTGAGACCTCATTCACATTTCCGTTTTTTACTGACTTGTGCTGTCCGCATTTTCCACAGACAGCACACGTACCCATTGATTTAAATTTGTCTGTTCACATTGCAGTATTTTTTTTACTGACCCATGACCATGGGTCAGTAAAAAAAAATCACAGGGACATGCACTACTTTGATCCGTGATGCGGACCAAGCACGCCCATTGAAGTCTGAGTCCGTGAAAATCACTGACACACATCCGTGTTGTGTCTGTGTTGCGTCTGTTTTCCACCGAAGACTGAGAATCTTTGGAAATTAATTTTCAGCTGAGCAACGTCCGTGAATTATGGATGACACACGGATGGTAAAAACGGACACATGGACCAGCAACGGATCCTTCACGGACATCGTTAAGGATGAAACACGTGCGCTTTTTTTCACGGATGTGACACTGACACAAAAATGTGTAAAAGCTTTCATAGCTATGGAAAATGTATATTGCAGACGTGCTAGTGGCAAATTTGCAGCACATGTAAACAGCTCTGTATGCTAAAACAAGCTGACAGAATCCCTTTAAGACCAGCGTCTAAAATGCCAGTCTTAATAAATGTGCCCCCTATTGTTTGTTTTAGGAAGGCACACAGGATATACACTTCTACATGTAAGAGTGGTGTTGGGCAAGAGGCCTAGGGGACAGTCATATGGACTATTAGGTGGCACAGTTTCAGCCTCCTTCCTATTGAAGACATCCACATAGCTTGGTGTGAGAAGCAGGTTATGTCTGGAGGTTTTGAGGCCTCCAAACTAGGCAGACTGTGGCGAGGCAATCAGATTGGCACTCAGAATTCCACCGTGGGGCCTATCTGGTGTCTCAATCAATAAGAGGGGCATAGATCAGAAAGAAGTACATCATATGTAGTGCCAAGTTATTAAAGCCTAGAGCAGAAAGTTGCCAGACAAACCGAAGTCCAGAAAGGCTTGTTCGGAGACGATATGGCAGGGCAGAACTACAGCAATTGTCAGTTTTGGAGAGAGGTCATTTTGAAGTGTCTCTCCAACCAACCCTAGGCACTGGAGTTTTATTATTTTAGGGGCAATCCTTCACATAATCAGCCCTACCATCGCAATAGAGACACAAATTGTTGACACTTCTCCTGTGACCGGTGTTGACTTTCTTGATTTGTACATGCTCCTCTTTAGGAGCTGATGAGGAAGGAAGTAGGGACTTTTGAAAAGAAAGTGCCAGACTTGTATTTCTTCTCTCCAGACTAGACTCTAGAGGCGTTCTCTGAAGCGTAGGGCTGTACCAGTGTCCAGAGAGATTAACTCATCCATAGTAACCAGTAAATCACAACCTGCCAACTCTACCTTACCCTGGGTTCAGACCTGAGCATTCTTGAAACGCGCGTTTTACGTGCGTTTGTGTCGCGCGTATTACAGCGCGTTTTTGCAAATAGGAAACGCGTGTCGTACGCGCGTTCTTGTGATTGACTACTGTGGTGTCAATCACAATACGCGCGACACACGCCCCAAAAAAAGCTCAAGTACTTGTTTATGCGTAGGGCGTTTTACAGCGCGTTCGAACGCGCTGTAAAACGCGAAAATGTGAACCAGTCCCATAGGGAAGCATTGGTTTGCATGTGTTGAGCGTTTTACAGCGCGTTCGAACACGCTGTAAAACGCGCAAGTGTGAACTTAGGGTTAATTCAACCTGCCATACCCTCTCAGAAAGCTGCTTCCAGAGCCTTATTGTTTCAGGACAACTCCGAGGACAGCCTCCGGAACTAGATGGCATGCTGACCTACAGTCAAATAGCAAAGATGATGCAGTGGAAGCCATCCGACCAGGTTCCTCAAAGAAATTAAGGAACACAGGCGAATAGGATGTGCAGAGTACCTGCACTCCCAGTGTGGTACCGGATGGGGCGCACTCGAAAGACCTCAAGACAGGAGTATTCTTTTTTGGGATTTATTGACAACGCGTTTCGGGGCATACACGCCCCTTTTTCAAGTCTGGAGTGCCGTGCTTTTGAATAGGAGTACGCCAAAGATGTCTCTCAGGAGTAGCTCCGTGACATGTGGGAACGCCAGCAGCTCGACATGTGGTAATGAATTAAGTTCCCTGTCTGTTATGCAGTGCAGGGGTACTTTGAAAGAAAGAAGGGGTACAGATCACCCAACAATCTGAAGGCTACCTAATTTACTGAATATATTCCCAAGGCAGTGCAGGGGTACTTTATGGCCCAAAAAAATTGTTCTTTTCAACCCCAATGTCCTAGTTGTATTTATCAGAGTTGCAGTGCAGGCCCCAAAGGTACTTTATATAAAAAAAAAGATGTTTTTTTCACCCACAGTGAAACAGATGGATTTACTGATTATTTTTCACTATCAGAGTTGCAGTGCAGGCAGAAAAGGGAGTTTATTGAAAAAAATATATTTTTTTTTTACCCACAAATGAAACAGATGGATTTAAATGAATTTTTTTCACTATCTCTAGTGCAGTGCATGGCGCAAATGTACTTTGTGCCCAAAATTAAGTGTTTTTTTCACCAACAATGTCACAGTTGTATTTACTGATTTTATTTCACTATCAGATTTGCAGTACAGGCCCCGGTCAAAGGTACTTTATAGGAAAAAAATGATTATTTTTCCATGGAAGCAGGTGATTGGACCATGTGACCCAGTGACGTCACTGAAGGTCCTTCACCCCCATCCTGCTGAAGCCAGACAGAACACCGGCAGCTATGCAATCAAATGGAAGAGGTGAGTTTATTTTTTTATTATTTTTAACTCTCTATTGCCCTCTATTGAGAATGCTATTATTTTCCTTTAGAACTATGTTATAAAGGAAAATAATAAAGATGGGGTCCCCATCCCGATCGTCTCTTAGCAACCATGCGGGAAAATCGCACCGCATCCGCACTTGCTTGCGGATGCTTGCGATTTTCCCGCAGTCCCAATTACTGGGACTGCGGGAAAAAAAACGCTGAATATAGAAAATGCTGCGATTTTCACACAATGCAAAATTGATGCGGGAAAATAACCTCTCATGTGCACAGCCTCATAAAAATGAATGGGTCCGGATTCAGTGCGGGTGCAATGCGTTCACCTCACGCATTGCACCCGCGCGGAAATCACGCCCGTGTGAAAGGGGCCTATCTCCCTCACAGCAGCATCCTATCCCTACACTTATAAGAGCAGAGTGATGTGCGGCGCTACGTGACTCCAGGTTATATAGAGGCTGGGTCACATGCTGCACTTGGCCAATCACAGCCATGCCATTAGTAGGCATGGCTGTGATGGCTTCTAAGGGCAGACTGGCTGTGATGGCTTCTAAGGGCAGATAAGTGAAAAGCCTGTTGATTGGCTGCCCTGCAGCCTTTCAAAAAGCGCCAAGAAATCGCCGAACACCGAACTCGAACCCAAGCTTTTACGGAAATGTCCGGGTACCAAAATCACTAAAATTCGGTACGAACCCGAACTTTATATTTCGGGTTTGCTCAACCCTAGTCATAAACACCAAAACAACAAAATTAGCGCTCACACATCTCCGTAGACATAACTATAAAAACGTTATGGGTGTCAGAATATGGGGATGAAACGAAAAACTTCGTTTTTACAAAAGTTTTTTTCATTTTTTTCTGTATTAAAACGCATAAAAACCTATACATGTGGTATCGCCGTAATTGCACTGACCTGGAGAATGAAGCGCATAAGTTAGTTTTAGCACACAGTGAACGCCGTAAAAACGAAAACCATAAAACTGTAGCGGAATTGCGTTTTTTTTTCCAATTCCACCTCACAGAGGGTGTTACAAAGCAGTGCTAAAATGATTCAGCCCCGGATCCTTGTGCTAGAACTTGCTCATTTGCAAATAATAAAAAAAGAAGATATCGCTGCAGCTGTTTAACATACAGACAAAAGAAAGGTATAGTTTTAATCAAAATGATGAGCCCTACCTGATCCAAATTTTTTCTTCAAAAATGGGATTTGTTGTAGGTTTTTTAGGAACCATTTTGGCATATGTACAGTGTATTAAATAACTTATTTTATTTTTGGGTGAAATAAAAAAAAATGCAATTTTAACATTATTTTGTGAAATTTATTGACGCTGGTCACTGTGTGGTATAAGTATTATAACTTTATTATGTGGGATAGTGCAATGATCATAATGTCAAATTTGTATGCATTTTTAATTTTTCCTTTATTCCTGCAGGCTGACAGCTCCCCAACTGCCCCCCCCCCCCCTTCAGACTGAAGGTGTGGGGGGCGGCTACTTTAGCTGCTCATATCTCTGGATAGGTAGCAGCTAGAGATATGGGCTTTCAAACAATACCAGGATCACAGTATTAACTTCACTACAGGGGATGATATCACTGTTAGAAATCGCAATGCAATAAATACAGGTGAAAGTAAAAGCAGGTTTTACCATATTTATTCCCGACTCATTTTTTAACAGCTATATCTCCTGCTGAAGTTGAGATAATGCCTTCATAACTACTGGTCTTTCAAACAAGACCAGGCCTATGTCTCTAGCTGCTAACAATCCAGAGATATGAGCAGCTAAAGCAGCCCCCTCCCCTTTCCCCTTTCTGCCCAAGCTGGGCTCGGGCACAACAGTTAAGTGCTTTTCCCAAAGCCCAAGCTCAAGCAAAACTGTTTGGTGGTTATTAAAATACATATCTATATAGTGTAATAATGGAGTTAGCATTCCCTCCCATTTTTCTTCATTGACATTTTGATTAATTAGATAGATAGATAGATAGATAGATAGATAGATAGATAGATAGATATCGACAAGGGTGGTGGACCTGCTTGATAAAGTGGGTCCACCACCCTTTCAACCATATTGGAGAGCTGTGGATATTTTTGAACCATTAACCGATGGTTGTTGAGGGATTACACCCACATCTTCCTTTTCATGTGATAGTGCTGCTGTTGTTTCTTGTTTTAGATAGATAGGTAGGTATTAGATATGAGTATGATACACACAGATTGATTTTCCCAACTCCAAATCAGAATAACTCCCTGGATGAATTACAGAAATCTTGTAATATTATTGCACTCCAGAATTACATCCAGGCCCCTCTTGAATTCCTTTATTGTTCTCACCATCACCACCTCCTAGGGGAGAGAGTTCCATAGTCTCTTTGCTCTTATGACATCTAGCCACCTAGATATCTGTTTCCCCATCTTCCCCTTTCTTTCTTGCAGATGGTTCAAGTGTTTGTTTGGGTGGATCAGTCTTAGCAGTGCTGCATTTTCTTCCCTTTTTTCTATAGTGTAGGTTTAACTCATCTTCTCTACCGCCTGCCGAGACGCCAAAATCTATTAGGCCACCAGCAAACATTTCAGAATATGTGAATTTTTTCTGAGAGGATTCCTGTGTGGAAAAACCGTAGCATAGTACAGTACCAGCAAAGTGTATGAGATCACACAAATCTCATGTACACTGTGCAGATTTTTTCTGTGTGGAAATTGACCTGTCGTGCGGATTTCCAAATCTGCAGCATATCAATTAGCTGTGGATTTCAGCCTTTTCCAATGAAGGGTAAAATCTGCATCAAAACCACATCTAATCCACACCAAAATTTGCAATTAGAAATTACGGATTTTGGTGTGGATATGCTGCAGAAACGCATATAAATCCGCACAGATCTTATGTGCGTTCACCCGCACTCGTGTGTAGGTGGCCTTAGACTTACTCATTATTTATTTGGCTTCCATTGTCATTTAATATACAAAATACACATATATCTTAAAATATTAGATGGACTAACAAGCTATTTCTCCACCACTATTTGTAAAATCTCAAAGTTCAGCAGTTGTAAGAAAGATTCCCAGTGACAGAAGTCAGCATCATGATACATAGGTGAAAGCCGGGCAGCCTCATCCAGACACAGGTCCATTGCCATTCACTATGTAACAGAGCAAGCAGCAATCACAGCCCGGCACTTCTGCTGCTGGCCTTTTAGAATGTGTGCTATAATATATAGGAGTAACCAGGCATTATTAGTCTTTGTATGTGGAATTATTGGTTACAAAGAAGGCCTAATGCCAAGCCAGCTGCTCCCACTACAAATCATGCTGTCATTCAGCGCAGTCGCTCACACCATGGTGGTGTAACAGGCGAGACAAAATGACTTTGTCACAGCACAAGCGTTTCTAAGGACCATGATCATAACAAACACCTTCTTCCCAAATCCATACGTGTCACAATAATGTGCGGAAAGGCTGCAGAGAGATTCTCCTTTGGATGGTGCAGAGGTTTCTTTCCACTTAGGGCCTACAATGGAGGAGATGTTTCCAATCATTCTCTCCCCCCTCCCTTTCACTGGTAGGAGGAATGCGGCTCTCCAGAATTATCAACCATTCACTTCCCTCCCCCATCAGAACAACAGATGGTCTTCCACTGTGGGTGATGAGGACACCACTCCATAGTACAAGGTAGATTCTCTCATAAAATCCCCTTCCAGCCAAGCAAATTAGAACAACCCAAACCGAATGAATCCATTGTTCTCCTCTAAAAACCTTCATCACCGTCTACCGTTAATCAGGTCCGCAAATCAATCCAACTATACATTTAATGAAATCTAGAGCCAGAACACATCTAATATATATCTACACACCCGCATAAATGATATATGTAAGAAGCCAAGGTTATTACCCAGTGCACAAGGAGAAAGTCTATTAAAAGCCAAACGCAATTCTCCTTAATGGATTCAGGCATGATGTACAGTAGTCTCTCAGACATGGCAGAGGCTTTCTCCTCAGCAGCATTTCACTCTCCGCAGCCGGACCCAAGCCCAGAAACAATGACAGATGACCATCTCCACCAGTTCTGAGGTGATTTCTCCACCGCGTGTTTATTTCAATGATGTAATACACAAGAGCCGAGCCTCAGTCCTCACTGGTAATATACCTCCGAATGACGTCATCGGCGACGATAAAGCACCTCACAATGTACTATAGATATATAATATATATACCACATAATATAATCTACATATCATGAGATAGATAGGTATCATAGCTCACCTACCCCATGTATGATAGATATCTCATATGAGATGCATAGCTCACCTACCCCAGGTATGATATATCATATGTGATAGATAGCTCAAGTACCCCATGTATGATATATCATATGACATACATAGCTCATGTACCCCATGTATATTATATGAGATATATAGCTCATGTACCCCATGTATGATATATCATGGGATACATAGCTCACCTACCCCATGTATGATATATCATAAGATATATAGCTCACGTACCCCATATATGATATATCATGAGATAGATAGCTCACCTACCCCATATATGATATACCATGAGATAGATGGCTCATGTACCCCATATATGATATATCATGAGATATATAGCTCACATACCCCATATATGATATATCATATGAGATAGATGGCTCATGTACCCCATATATGATATATCATGAGATAGATGGCTCACCTACCCCATGTATGATATAACATATGAGAGACATAGCTCATGTACCCCATATATGATATATCATGAGATAGATGGCTCACTTACCGCATGTATGATATATCATATGAGATACATAGCTCATGTACCCCATATATGATATATCATGAGATAGATGGCTCACCTACCCCATGTATGATCCCCAGACGTCACCAGCCATTACCTCATAGGAGCCATTCTCCACCATTGCTATCTGTGAGCAGGCCTGTCTATGTATATGACAGTGCACCTCTTATCTTATATTACATAAGCCAGATGGCAATTGTCCCTTTTCTATTAGCCGATTCAGGAGACGACGTGACTACATTGTTCTCCTCCTCAATCCAATCTCATTCTGAAGCAAAAAAATAATTAAAAAAATCCACCCGTTAATTCTCCATCCATCCAATTAAGGAAACAGCCCTGAAATCTGGGGCACACAGCCGCTGTCCCGGGTCCACACACTGTGGATCACACCTATTGTCTATGCCGGACAGAAAACCGTTCGGAAAACACGAATTCGCTCACCATTATTCCTGCACTCATTCCTTACCGGCAGCATCGGGAGGACTGTCAGAGGAACAGCACAGGAAGCATCGCTCTTCTAGCCACACATGAAGCAATATCCACGGTGCTGGCGGCTGTCACCGAACGGAAACACCGTACCGAAGGCGATGACCCAGCAGAGAATAACGGGAAAGGTGGAGCTCGCGCTTCAAAGGCGGTGTCTGTGAGGGAGCGGTTCTCTGCCTTCCCTATGCCAATGCCAGAGGAATCGGGCTGGTGCAGTCGTGTCTGTCAAACGGGGGAGGCGGGGTCCTGGCACTGGGGGCGTGGCCATACGTGCATCTTTAGGCGTGTGGTACCTTGTGGGGTGGGCGCTTCATCGCTACCTGAAAATCTAAGAAGGAACATTGCTTTTTACATGCAGCGCTGTGGTGCTTGGTGTCGTCATTCAGAAGCTTGCTACTGCTATGTTGCCTCAATCCTGTCACATATCCAGATATCAAAGGAACCTAAATATATATCTATACACACACACACATATACTCTATATATATATATATATATATATATATATATATATATATATGTGTTAAGGCCGATTTATTGGCCTGTATTTGTGGGAGGGGCGATGATGACTATATCTGGCCGGGCGTCCCCTCCCACAGTGAACGTCGTCTCCAGCGTATGGTGTGGGAGCTCTACTTACCGTCCTCAGGGAGCAACAAGGGTGCAGCGCTATATGGCAGTTCCAGGCCCTGACTGTCTACGGTCCAAATAAGTAGCTGCTTCATCCAGCAGCATCGTTGCTTTAAGTCCGGCCGGCGGTGTGTCAGCTCCCTGGGTAAGGGGGAGCAGCACCGCACCGGAGCGGTCTACCAGGGAGACACACTCTTCTCCCCATACGGCATGACACGTAGGGTGCAGGGTACAGCGTGTGCCCGCTCGATAAAGTATTGCACAGGCCACTGTGCTGTAAGGCCCTATTCACACGTCCGTAGTGTTTATGGATCCGCAAATTGCGGATCCATAAACACACCCGGCCGGCAGCCCCATAGAAATGTCTATTCTTGTCCGCAATTGCTCTACTTTTTTGCGGAGCTGCGGCCGTAAGATCGGCGGCGCGCTCCGCAAAAACTGATGCGGAGAGCACAGTGTCTGCTCTCCGCATCGTTCCGTGCCCCATTCACAGTCAATGGGTCCGCATGTATTCCGCAGAATTGCGGAATATATGAGGACGACATTGCGGACGTGTAAATAGGGCCTTAGACAGGCAGGGGGGGAGGGGCGGACAAATTAGGCTTCAGCATGTTGTTTCTATGCAGGGGTCACACAGGTGAATTCACTCAGCAAGGGGCAGTAGTAAGGTTCAGGAAGAGTGTGTGTTTAACTCCTTAAGGACACATGACGTATGGGTACGTCATGTGTCCAGTCCCTGAAGATGGCGCCCGCTCCTGGCCGCTGCGGGCACCATCGCTGCGGGGGTCTGGCTGATTCCTGTAGCTGACCCCCGCAGCTGATGATCGCGGTCGGCAGCGCTGCCGATCGCGATCATTTAACTCCGCAGATGCCGTGATCAATCCTGATCACGGCATCTGCGCGCTAAACCGAAAGTAAAACTTCGGCAGCGCTCCGGCTCCCCTAGTGGTGATCGGGAGAATCGGAGCGCTGTAAGGGATAGCCTTAAGCCTTTCATTCAGCTTAAGGCTATCACTTACTATTTCCTATGGAGCCCTTGTTAGCAATAGGGCTTCATAGGAAAGTAGTAAATGCTCATAAACTCCAATACAAGTGTATTGGAGTTTATGATAGAAGCAATCAGGTAACTGATTTATATAGGTCCCTATGGGACCTATATAAAAGTGTAAAAAAAAAAATAAAAAAAATAAAAATTTAAATCACCCCCCTTTCCCCAAAATTAAAATAAAATAATAAAAAAATAAAAAAATACACATCATGGGTGTCGCAATGTGTGAAAACGCCCATAGTATGAAAATATAAAAATATATTTTCCATACGGTAAACAGAAAAATGGAAAAAAGCGCCCAAATGGCCGATTTGCCGTTTTTGGACGCTTCATTTCCTCAAAAAAAATTAAATAAAAAGCGATCAAAAAGTTCTACACACCCCATAATGGTATCAACTAAAAGTTAAGATCGCCCGCAAAAAATAAGCCCCCATACAACGCCATACACTTATTTACAAATACGTTATAGCGGTCAAAACATGGCGACAAAAAAAAATAATAATTTTTCCCACTTTTGAATTTTTTTTCACTATCAAAACGCAAGAAAAGCTATACATATTGGGTATCGCTGGATTCGTACTGACCTGTAGAATAAAACTAAATGGTCAGTTTTATCGCAAATCAAACGTCGTAATTTAGAAACCCGTAAAACTGTGGTGAAATTGCTTTTTTTTTGCAATTTCACCCCATTTGGAATTTTTTTCCCGCTTCCCACTACACCGTATGCATTATTAAATGATGGCGTTGGAAAGTACAACTTGTCCCGCAAAAAATAAGCCCTCATATGGCCATGTGAACGGAAAAATAAAAAATAAAAAACCCTGTGTCCTTAAGGGGTTAAAAAAAAAAAAGAGGGTGTGTTATAAAATAAATGAAATGTCAGAAAAAAAAAAAAAACATACATTTATTATAGGGAAGGGACATTGAGTCTAGTGTTCTAGTCAGGGTATGTCAGGCTTCTTAATATGGCTTTAGTGTGAGATTACACTATGTGGAAAGCACGTCACAGGAGTCGCTTACAGGGGTCACTCGACCATGTATTCAGCTCTGCTCTGCAGCTGGCTGTCATGTGTTTTCCTCATACAGAGCTACTAATGAGGTGGGGTGCATAGGATACACGGTGTCTGTTTTAGTCCGTATCTCTTCCTGCACTATTCAGGCATGCACTCACCTCTGCCCCTCGCTCTGATCTGCTGGCTGGGTTCCACAGACACGCATAGTTGTGGCTCTGGCGCCCTCTATGTGGCCACAGCAGGAAGCTCGGGGCAAAGTGTGAGTTCAGGCTCCAGTGTTAGTTTTCAAAAAAAAAAAAAAAAAACATATATATGTGTGTTTAGTTATATATATTATATATATATATATATATATATATAGAAGCACTGTTAGGATGTTGGTCCGCACTGCGGATTCGGCGCCAGATTCCGAATAGGGTTACGCTTGACGCATGTTTTTACGCATACGTATTCGACTCGTTATTTCATCAGTTCACCATGATACCACGTAAGTGGCATTGGTAAAGGTTAAAGGGTTTCTTACGTTTATCTCTCCAGGATCAAGTGTTTATATATGCCTTGATGTTCAGGCGATTGCTGACTTTCCATGTGGGACCACTTTCTCAGGCATTGGTACGGTATTTCTTTTTTATTCCAGAGGTATACAGTAAGTCTCCTAGTTTCCTGAGGCCACGTCAAACTCAGGTTTTGCTGCCCTTTTTTTTTGGCCCCCACTGGCTAGCTGATGGGTGGACGAGTGAGGTTGGTTGATCCTGGGTTCCACAGATTTCAGCGTTGGTTGAACTTTATCCTATAATGGCGGCTGTGCATGCAGGGGGTCGGGAATGGGCTGGTTACATGGTGTATGTTTATGTCAATGTCGCGGTCATGGATATTTGATTAACGGCTTGGTCCAACTGATATCTTTTGTTAGGTGTCAGGTGCTTCACTCGTTACTACACCAAATTCATTACACACGTTCATGTACCCGAATCCAAAATATAGCAGCCGGTGCCCTGTCCCGAGCTAATTCTCTTTCACAAGTTTCCCGAAGCGGACGTCTACGGTGCCACAATGCCTCGGTACACTTCACTACTTCCGATCCCATTACCCTGGCTGCAGCTCGCTCGTTGGTAACAAAATCGCAATTGGAGGTTGTAATAAAGCTCTTTGATCGAGTTTGTTGTCCTTTTTGGCCCCCTTCAGGCGTCCCTTCAGCGTCGCGGTTCCAGCATAATTCTAACCGCTTTTAGGTATCCAGTAGGTAGGGGTCATTCCTTCATGTTTAAGCCCCGACCACAAATATATATATATATATATATATATATATATATATATATACATATACATACATGCAAAAGTCGCCCAACATACAGTATTCATTGGTTCCAGAAAGACCGTACTACCTTGAAACCATCATAACTTTAGGCCCCAAAGCTATGGCTAGTGGTTCAGACGCCCCTAAAATAAGAAAACAAATTTAAGGTGTTCTCTGAGACTGGGAACACCTCTTCATATGGCCAGGCACAGTGCTGCGATTAAAGAGTTCGAACCGCCATAGACTTCAATAGGCAGGCGAATTTTAAAACCCACAGGGACTTTTCCTGGCCACAGTAGTGATAGAAAAGTTGTTTCAAGGGGACTAACACCTGGACTGTGGCATGCCGGTGGGGGATCCATGGCAAAACTCCCATGGAAAATTACGTAGTGGGCGCAGTCGGGTTTTAATCTATAAAGAGCATAAATCACCTAACATTCCTAAATTATTTGGAATAACGTGCTTTAAAACATCCAGTATGTATATACCATCAGGTATGATGTTGTATCGATCAGGTAGTGTAAGGGTTACGCCCGCTTCACAGTGACAGACCAAACTCCCTATTTAACGCACCGCAAACAGTCCATTTGCACAACCCCAAACTCCCTATTTGCACAAGGTTGGATACCAAGCTAGTCATGTCCCGTTCCTTGTCCTCACTGACGTGATTGAAGGTCGCTTCTTCGCGCAATGTACTGTGCCACCCTATATGAGTGGTGTGTTCAGTAATCAGTACTACTATTTTTATCAGTTTAATCCCTGTTACGTCCCCTATCAGAGGACTTGTATCGAATAGATTTTAGGAACCAGGAGATGGAAAAAGAAGCTTGGTCGTTCCTCTTACTTCAAATTTGGAGCACTGCGCGTGCGCCGTGCAATGTACTTTGCCACTCTATATGAGTGGTAGGAATAGTACTACTTAACACATCAGTTTAATCCCTGTTGTGTCCCCTATCAGGGGACGTGAATAAATTTTAGGAATCGGGAGATGGAAAAAGAAGCTTGGTCGGTCCTCTTACTTCCAATTAGGTGTACTGCGTGTGCGCCGCGCAATGTACTGTGACACCCTATATGAGTGGTGTGTTAAGTAGTACTATTCTTATCAGTTTAATCCCTGTTACATCCCCTATCCGGTATCGAATCCCTGTTACGTCCCCTATCGTGTATCGATTAGATTTTAGACAACCGCAAAGAGTTGTCATTACATAAATGTTATTCCTCTATGCGTCAATCTTGGTAAAGTGATGACTGTGCTCGTGCGCACGTTTGGGAGATTGCAGGCGAAGGCGGTTTTTCAAAGCCTATGGTCGTGCTGAGGTAGTTAAGTGACCCAAAAAACAATGATTCTGCAGTGTGGGCCCATTGTTGGCCTAGTAGGCTTTAATGATCACCTTAGATGATCACAAATAAAATTAATGTTTTTTCTATGAAAAATTATTCAGCCGATCGCTTTTGGTTTGTTCACAATGAAGCAACGATCTTATCATCTTGGGTGTGCCAACATTGCCAACACACTCATAGAGGTGATCGCTTCATTGTGATATGCAAGCCCCTTCACCACAACAAGGTAACGATCACGAAGGGGAGTTGACACACGTGCCTTTTTTTTGTTTTGTTTTTGCAGCCACAGTGCAGCAGCAGAGGCCAGAAAAATTAGGCATGTATACATGCCTTAAAAATTAGGTATTGTTGCAGCCGCTGCTGTTTTCCAGGCAGAAAATGTACTAAAACATTGCGGCTTGAACCCTAGTTGGTGGCGGAGAAGTCACGCAAGTCATTCGGCATGCAGAGATTAAATACAGCAGCGTAGGGACCATTTTTAGCCCAAGGCATCTCATCAGGCCTTTTTTAGTCAAATGTATCCCCCACTGTCAGTCCCTTCGGTATCCACACCTCATACATCTTAATAAAGGTGAGGTAATCTAGACTTTTTTGACCTAGGCGACTTCTCTTGTCAGTGACAATTCCTCCTGCTGCGCTGAAGGTCCTTTCTGACAGGACACTTGAAGCGGGACAGGCCAGAAGTTCTATCACAAATTGGGATAGCTCAGGCCACAGGTCAAGCCTGCACACCCAGTAGTCAAGGGGTTCATCGCTCCTCAGAGTGTCGATATCTGCAGTTAAGGAGAGGTAGTCTGCTATCTGTCGGTCGAGTCGTTCTCTGAGGGTGGACCCTGAAGGGCTGTGGCTATGGGTCACTATTACGACAAAGGACTTAAAAAGCTTTGCATGTCCTCCATCAACAACGCGTCTGTAAAGCGTCCTGTCCTTGCTGGCGTGGTCGTGGTAGGAGGAGAATTACTTTCACCTCTACCCCTGTTAGATTCCCGTTGTGCTGTGACATCACCCTTATACGCTGTGTAAAGCATACTTTTTAACTTGTTTTGGAAGTGCTGCATCCTTTCCGACTTCCGGTAATTCAGTAACATTTCAGCCACTTTCTGCTTATACCGGGGGTCTAGTAGTGTGGCCATCCAGTACAGGTCGTTCTCCTTCAGTCTTTTTATACAAGGGTCCCTGAACAGGCATGACAGCATGAAAGACCCCATTTGCACAAGGTTGGATGCCGAGCTACTCATCTCCCGTTCCTCATCCTCACCGATGTCATTGAAGGTCTGTTCTTCCCCCCAGCCACGTACAACACCACGGGTCACAGATAGGTGACAACAACGAACACCCTGGGATGCATGCTGTGGTCAGTCTTTCTCCTCCTCAAAGCCACATTCCTCCTCTGACTCCTCTTCCTCAGACTCCTCTTCCAGCATTGCCGCAGGTCCACCAAGCGATGATGATAAGGCTGGTTCTGGTGGTGATGGTAACCACAACTCTTCCTCTTCACGCTCATCTATGGCCTGATCCAGCACTCTTTGCAGGGCACGCTCTAGGAAGAAAACAAATGGGATGAGGTCGCTGATGGTGCCTTCGGTGCGACTGACTAGGTTTGTCACCTCCTCAAAAGGACGCATGAGCCTACAGGCATTGCGCATGAGCGTCCAGTAACGTGGCAAAAAAATACCCAGCTCCGCAAAGGCTGTCCTAGCACCCTGGTCATACAAATACTCATTGATGGGGTTTTTCTTGTTGGAGCAGGCGGTCGAACATTAGTGTTGAATTCCAACGTGTCGGGCTGTTGCAAATCAAGCGCCTCACTGACATGTTGTTTCGCCGCTGAATGACGGAAAAGTGAGCCATGGCCGTGTAGGAACGCCTGAAATGGCCACACACCTTCCTGGCCTGCTTGAGGACGTCCTATAAGCCTAGGTACTTAAACACAAAGCTTTGTACAATCAGATTCAACACATGTGCCATGCACGGCACATGTGTCGACTTGCCCAAATTCAATGCCGCCAACAGATTGCTTCCGTTGTCACACACCACTTTGCCGATATCCAGTTGGTGTGTGGTCAGCCACTGATCCACCTGTGCGTTCAGGGCGGACAGGAGTGCTGGTCCGGTGTGACTCTCTGCTTTCAGGCAAGTCAACCCCAAGACGGCGTGACACTGTCGTATGTCGGGATGTGGAATAGCCGCTGGGGGGGTGCAGTTGATGATGTAAAGCAAGACGCAGCAGCAGAAGAGGATGGAGTAGGAGGAATAAAGGAGGTGGCAGCAGGCCTGCCTGCAAGTTGTGGCGGTGTCACCAACTCCGCTTCAGAGCCACGCATTCCATGCTTGGCAGCCATCAGCAGGTTTACCCAATGCGCAGTATACGTGATATACAGGGCAGTTTCTAGGAATTGTGGACAACAGGGCGAACAATACAAAAGCGCCCCCCCCCCTCCCCATTTTTGTTTAAAGTGACTTTACTTTCTAATGAAGAGATTAAAACACATTTTAAAAGAATCAGTTACCAAGGTAAAGTGACTTACAGGCGACGTCTCCACAGATCTCAGTTTGTTCACTTTCCTTTTCTTTAAGTTTGCTTCCAGAAGCTCATGCGCACACGTCTTCAGCCAGGGGTTCGCAGCCCCCTCTACCACATAAAAAGACCCCAATATTAATAAATGGAACAGGGTAGAGGAGGTCTGTTACAGATTTTGCATTAGGGACCAGGGAATTCCGCTTATTCCTTTGACTTTGGCTTGTTGTTTCTGAAGTCCACCCCGACCCTCTATAGCAAATAACCCCCCTATGTAGTTGCCCCTTTTAACACTGCCACCCTGTAGTGTCCACCAATACTATGCCCGGTGCTGCCCCATGTGCCTACATTAGTTTACTTTAAAACTGCCGAGAACTTGATAAAATAATAAAAGTTGTGAAACTTTTTTAATCCCACCGCTCACTTCTCAATCACTAGCTGCAGTGGTCTCATATCTCAGTGGAAGGGGACATAGAAGTACATAGACCAGCAAGGACACGGGAAGTAGTGGAAGGAGTGCAGCGGGGAGCAGAGATGTGTCACTACTTTTATTATCACATTCAAGTCAGTTTTAGAAAATGAATTTTACATGGCTGGATAAACCAGATCTCAAAATTAATCCAGATTCCAAATCAGCCCCCAAATTCATACAGACCCCAGATTAGACCCCAAGTCAGCCCCAAATCCATTCAGACCCTAGAACAACCCCCAAATTCATACAGATCATCCCACAAATTTATACAGGCCTCAAATTTATTCAGACCCCTGTTGCCCCCTATAACCTCCACCTCACTCCTTCCTTAGTACATTAAATGCAGCCATCAGACTAGAAAAAAATATATATATGGTGTATACTTCCCTCTCTGCTCCTCCTCCAGGCGCCATCGCTCTTGGTTTAGGGCCGAGTCCTGGCGCCAGTGCTGTACTATGTCCTGACATCACACAGCGCCAGGTCATAGTGAGCTCCTATGTGCAATACTTCCTGGAGCTGTGCGCTGCCAAGACATAGGGCAGCACTAGTGCCGCCACAGTATCTCCCTACATACACTGAGCACCCCCATCCTCCACAGCATCTCCCCTCATACACTGAGCACCCCCATCCTCCACAGTATCTCCCCTCATACACTGAGCACCCCCATCCTCCACAGCATCTCCCCTCATACACTGAGCACCCCCATCCTCCACACAGCATCTCCCCTCATACACTGAACACCCCCATCCTCCACACAGCATCTCCCCTCATACACTGAACACCCCCATCCTCCACAGTATCTCCCCTCATACACTGAGCACCCCCATCCTCCACAGTATATCCCCTCATACACTGAGCACCCCCATCCTCCACAGTATATCCCCTCATACACTGAGCACCCCCATCCTCACACAGCATCTCCCCTCATACACTGAACACCCCCATCCTCCACAGTATCTCCCTCATACACTGAGCACCCCCATCCTCCACAGTATATCCCCTCATACACTGAGCACCCCCATCCTCCATACAGCATCTCCCCTCATACACTGAACACCCCCATCCTCCTCAGTATCTCTCCTCATACACTGAGCACCCCCATCCTCCACAGCATCTCCCCTTATACACTGAACACCCCCATCCTCCACAGTATATCCCCTCATACACTGAGCACCCCCATCCTCCACACAGTATCTCCCCTCATACACTGAGCACCCCCATCCTCCACAGTATCTCCCCTCATACACTGAGCACCCCCATCCTCCACACAGTATCTCCCCTCATACACTGAGCACCCCCATCCTCCACAGTATCTCCCCTCATACACTGAGCACCCCCATCCTCCACAGTATATCCCCTCATACACTGAGCACCCCCATCCTCCACAGTATCTTCCCTCATACACTGAGCACCACCATCCTCCACAGTATATCCCCTCATACACTGAGCACCCCCATCCTCCACAGCATTTTCCCTTATGTACAGAGAACCTCCATCACCCACAGCATCTCCCCTCATGTACTGAGCACCCCCATCCTCCACAGCATTTTCCCTTATGTACTGAGCACCCCCACCCTCCACAGCATCTCCCCTCATGTACTGAGCACCCCCAGCATCTCCCCTCATGTACTGAGCCCCCCCAGCATCTCCCCTGTCCCCTCATGTACTGAGCACCCCCCAGCATCTCCCCTCATGTACTGAGCCCCCCCAGCATCTCCCCTCATGTACTGAGCACCCCCAGCATCTCCCCTCATGTACTGAGCACCCCCAGCATCTCCCTCATGTACTGAGCCCCCCAGCATCTCCCTGTCCCTCATGTACTGAGCACCCCCAGCATCTCCCCTCATGTACTGAGCCCCCAGCATCTCCCCTCATGTACTGAGCCCCCCAGCATCTCCCTCATGTACTGAGCACCCCCAGCATCTCCCCTCATGTACTGAGCCCCCAGCATCTCCCTGTCCCTCATGTACTGAGCACCCCCAGCATCTCCCTCATGTACTGAGCCCCCAGCATCTCCCCTCATGTACTGAGCACCCCCAGCATCTCCCTCATGTACTGAGCACCCCCAGCATCTCCCCTCATGTACTGAGCCCCCAGCATCTCCCCTGTCCCTCATGTACTGAGCACCCCCAGCATCTCCCTCATGTACTGAGCCCCCAGCATCTCCCCTCATGTACTGAGCCCCCAGCATCTCCCCTCATGTACTGAGCCCCCCAGCATCTCCCTCATGTACTGAGCCCCCAGCATCTCCCTCATGTACTGAGCACCCCCAGCATCTCCCCTCATGTACTGAGCCCCCAGCATCTCCCTCATGTACTGAGCACCCCCAGCATCTCCCTCATGTACTGAGCCCCCAGCATCTCCCCTCATGTACTAAGCACCCCCTGCCCTCCCCTCCTTCTCCATCCTCATACACTGATTATCCCTCATGTACAGGCTCTAGCACATTTACATTACAGTTTGTACTCACCATGAAGAAAGTTCCTCACAGGTCAGCTGCCTGACTCCTCCCCAGATAAGCTCCTTCTCCTCCCTTATGCCGCTCCACACAGTCCTCAGTGCCTTGTCCTCTTCTCACACTGGCCCCGCCTCCTTGCCTGACGCGCTCCCACAGGCCCTTCCTCCTCCCTCACACACACTTCACAGGCTGCTCTATCCCCGAAAATACTGCAGCCAAGAGGGCCAATGGTGAGTACAGCTAGTGCTGGGAGCACTGTACTCACTGTTCCTTCAGCCTCCTTTACTAATGAGCGCTTCCACAATGAAAGCGTTCATTAGTTGCGTCCTGGCCCTGCTGCTGATCAGCTGAAAACACCAGTGACCAGCGCCCCCTTTTGCTTGTTGATGTGATGCGCCCCGTGCAGTGGCACCCCTCGCCCGCCTCTAGAAACGGCCCTGGTGATATACCTGCCCTGACTGTGCTTTGCAGACCAGGTATCAGTGGTCAGATGGACCCTTGCCCCAACACTGTGTGCCAGACATGCCATGACTTCCTTTTCCACAATAGAGTACAGGTTGGGGATTGCCTTTTGTGAAGATCTATGGGGGGGACATGTGGTGTATTCTGGGGACATGAGGGTGCAGATCTATGGGGGGGGGGTCAATCTGTGAAGGGGGCATGTGGTGTATTCTGGGGACATGGGGGACATAAGGGTGCAGATCTATGGGGGGTCAATCTGTGAGGGGGACATGAGGGTGAAGGTCTGTGTGGGGGGTCAATCTGTGAGGGGGGCATGTGGTGTATTCTGGGGACATGAGGGTGCAGATCTATGGGGGGCATGTGGTGTATTCTGGGGACATGAGGGTGCAGATCTATGGGGGGGCATGTGGTGTATTCTGGGGACATGGGGGGACATGAGGGTGCAGATCTATGGGGGTCAATCTGTGAGGGGGACATGAGGGTGAAGGTCTGTGTAGGGGGTCAATCTGTGAGGGGGGCATGTGGTGTATTCTGGGGACATGAGGGTGCAGATCTATGGGGGGGGGGACATGTGGTGTATTCTGGGGACATGGGGGGGTCAATCTGTGAGGGGGACATGAGGGTGAAGGTCTGTGTAGGGGGGTCAATCTGTGAGGGGGGGCATGTGGTGTATTCTGGGGACATGAGGGTGCAGATCTATGGGGGCATGTGGTGTATTCTGGGGACATGGGGGGACATGAGGGTGCAGATCTATGGGGGTCAATCTGTGAGGGGGACATGAGGGTGAAGGTCTGTGTAGGGGGTCAATCTGTGAGGGGGGCATGTGGTGTATTCTGGGGACATGAGGGTGCAGATCTATGGGGGGCATGTGGTGTATTCTGGGGACATGAGGGTGCAGATCTATGGGGGAGACATGTGGTGTATTCTGGGGACATGGGGGTCAATCTGTGAGGGGGATGTGGTGTATTCTGGGGACATGGGGGGTTCAGTCTGTGAGGGGGCCATGTGGTGTATTCTGGGGACATGGGGGGCGCATGTGGTGTATTCTGGAGACATGGGGAGGGGGTCTATCTGTAAGGGGGGGCATGTGGTGTATTCTGGGGACATGGGGGGTCAATCTGTGAGGGGGGGCATGTGGTGTATTCTGGAGACATGGGGAGGGGGTCAATCTGTAAGGGGGGGGCATGTGGTGTATTCTGGAGACATGGGGAGAGGGTCAATCTGTGAGGGGGGGGGCATGTGGATATGGATATATGGGGGTACAGCCTGTAATGTGAGGTGGATATATGGGGGTACAGCCTGTAATGTGAGGTGAATATATGGGGGTGCAGCCTGTAATGTGAGGTGGATATATGGGGGTACAGCCCTGTAATGTGAGGTGGATATATGGGGGTACAGCCCTGTGAGGTGGATATATGGGGGTGCAGCCTGTAATCTGAGGTGGATATATGGGGGTGCAGCCTGTAATGTGAGGTGGATATATGGGGGTACAGCCCTGTAATGTGAGGTGGATATATGGGGGTACAGCCCTGTAATGTGAGGTGGATATATGGGGGTACAGCCCTGTGAGGTGGATATATGGGGGTAAGGGACGTGTGGATGATGGTCATGTGATCAGCTTTGTGTGTGGGAGAAGTTGAGTGAACAAATGAGACTCTGTGTAGGACTGTGATGTAGAATCTGTATTCATAATTTTTATGATTCAATATGGAGAGGCACTATCGGCCTTCACTTCTGGGACAGCCGATTAGGGCATACACTGCTGGCAGGGCTGGGTTCGTCATCAGGACCGGGACGTTGTTTGGCCGGAGAAAATATCGCAGCATGCTGCGCTTTTTACTCCGGCCAAAAATCCTGAACACTTGCCGCAAGGCCGGATCCGGAATTAATGCACATTGAAAGGCATTAATCCGGATCCGGCCTTAAGCTAAACGTCGTTTCGGCACATCGCCAGATCCGAAGTTTAGCTTTTTCTGAATGGTTACCATGGCAACCACGACGTTAAAGTCCTGGTTGCCATGGTAAAGTGTAGTGGGGAGCGGGGGAGCAGTATACTTACAGTCTGTGCGGCTGCCGGGGTGCTCCACAGTGACGTCAGGTCGCCCCACACGCATGGATCATGTGATCGCATGGATCACGTGATCCATGCGCATGGGGCGCTCTGACATCATTCTGGAGCACCCCGGGGAGCCACACAGACTGTAAGTATACTGCCCCCCCTGCTCCCCACTACTACTATGGCAGCCAGGACTTTAATAGCGTCCTGGCTGCCATGGTAACCTCAAAGCATTTCGAAGACTGATCAGGATCCTGATCAGTCTTCTAATGCTTTCAGGCGACTTGCGTTCTGACGGATCCGGCGGGACGGAAGAGCCCGCCGGATCCTCAGAACGCAAGTGTGAAAGAGGCCAAAAATGCCTTTTTTTATGCAGAGTCCTGTGCCACACAGTATGACTGGTGGGCACTGGCAGTGGGCACACTACAGTCAGTGGAAGTGGGCCTGACACACACTGGCAGCAAGCAGGCAACTGAAATTAGATTAAAGTGTAAAAATTAAATGCCTTTTTTTATGAAAAGTCCTGTGCCACACGGTATGAGTGGTGGGCACACTACAGTCAGTGGAAGTGAACATGACACACACTGGCAGAAGGCAGGCAACTGAAATTAGATTAAAGTGTAAAAATTAAATGCTTTTTTATGCAAAGTCCTGTGCCACACAGTATGAGTGGTGGGCACTGGCAGTGGGCACACTACAGTCTGTGGGCCTGCAGCCTCTCACACACGGGCAGGCCAGGCAACTGCAATATATATATGGAGAAAAAATAAATAAAAGCAGACTAATGTAGCAGCACTAAAAAGGGCTTTTTGGGGTGCTGTGACGCTGTCCTTACAGCAGATGAGTCTGTGGACACAGAACACTGGCCTAGCTAACGCTTTCCCTATGAATTCATCAGCACAGCAGCAGCTGCACTCTCCCTGCTCTCACTAACACAAACACACTGCAGCTTCAGACTGAATCTAAAATGGCTGCTGTTTTTATAGGAGGTGGGAGAGTGTGGGAGGGAGGGTGCTGATTGGCTGGAATGTGTCTGATGACTGTGAGGTACAGGGTCAAGTTTCCTCAATTATGATGTATAGGGGCGGACCGAACATCGCATATGTTCGCCCGCCGCGGCGAATGCGAACAAGCTATGTTCGCCGGCGAATAGTTCGGGACATCACTACTTATAATGTGTGACAGTAGAAAAAAAAAACCTGTGTGCCAGTACAAAAATACAACCTTATAATGTCTGCCATTACAAAAATACCCCTATAATGTGTGTCAGTGCAAGTACTCCCTTACAGTGTGCGCCAGTACAAAAAATACCCTCTTGTATTGTGTGACGGTACAAAAAAAAAATGCTCCCTTACCTTTCAGATCAGACTCTAATATCAGATCCTCAAATCAGTCCCCCATATCAGATCTTCAGACCCCCAAACCAAACCTCAGATAAGATCCCCATCAGATCTTCATGTTAGACCCACTCCCATATCAGACCCCCTTTAGACCTCCATGTCAGACCCCCATATCAGAACTCAGATGAGACCCCAGTTTCAGACCTCCAATTAGACCTTTATTAGACCTCCATGTCAGACTCCCCCCAATATCAGACCTCAAATCAAATCCCCATTAGACCTCCATGTCAGACCCTCCCCAATATCAGACCTCAGATGAGATTCCCATTAGACCTTCATCTCAGACCCCATATCAGACCTCAGATCAGACCCCAATTAGACCTCCATGTCAGACCCCCCAAGTATCAGACCTCAGATCAGGACTCCATGTCAGACCATCGCCCATATCAGACCTCAGATCAGACCCGCCATTAGACCTCCATGCCAGACTTCCCCCAAGTATTACACCTCAGGTCAGACCTTAAAATAAATAACTTAACTTACCTATCCGCCTCTCCTCTCTAGGTCCAGCGGTCTCCTCTGCATTCACAGCTCCCGGTTTTCTTTGGGCCCTCACTGCACTGACACCTGACTGCCTGCAGGTCATAGTGCGCACACTGCGTCTTGACGCTGTACGCATTTAGGACAGTGCAGCGCAACGCCCGGAGAAGAACAAGCAGGGTTGGTGAGTACTGCGTTTCACTCCCCTCCCCCCACCTCCTGCAGACTAGTGAGTGCTTTCATAATGGACACTTTTTCTAGTATTCTCTTTATAAGAGGCACTGTGTCTCATAAAGAGAGAATTATGGCACCACTGGCAAGGAGGGCCCTGTCACTGACTCTAGGTGCAGCAAACTCCCTTCTCTATGGTTTCTGGTCTTTGCTGGACAGAAATGTGACATGAAAAGCTGTCTACCTGCAAATCACAGTTGAAGGACAGTTAATTGCCTCAGTGGTGGCAGCGGCCACGTGGAGGCCATTGACTGACAGGCAGTGGTAATGTGCATGTCACCTCACAACTCTGATCCAGCAGGGAGCGGAAGAGGAGCAGAAGGTAACTCTATAATGTAACCAGAGTGCTAGTCACAGGTGAGTCCTTTTTTTTTTTTTTCTTTTTTTTTTTACCACCCTGCCTGGCCACATGAAAAAAGGTTCCCAGTCTCCGGGAACTACTATAATAGATATAGAAATAAGACGGCACTACCACAATACTTCTCCACATACTCCACATAAGGTGGTGACCATGCGACTCCAAGGTGAACTTCGACGGTGCTCAGTCTCATTACAGTTTCAAAGGAATATGCAAATATGTAGATAGGAGACGGCACTCACCAAATACAATCCAATTCTTACTTTATTGTTCCACATCAATATAAAAGCAGAGAGGAACTAACAGACCTGACAGGCTCACAGCTTGTCCTAAATGCAACTCTCCAAAGACAGACCTGCTTCATGGTCTTTGGGACTGCCCTAGACTGAGAGACTTTTGGTCTCAAGTGACTTTGATTCTGACGAGACTTAGGCCTCTTTCACACTTGCGTTCTGAGGATCCGAGGATCCAGCAGGCACTTCCGTCCCGCCTGATCCGTCAGAACGCAAGTCGCCTGAAAGCATTAGAAGACTGATCATGATCCTGATCAGTCTTCGAAATGCTTTGAGGTTACTATGGCAGCCAGGACGCTATTAAAGTCCTGGTTGCCATAGTAGTAGTGGGGAGCGGGGGAGCAGTATACTTACCGTCCGTGCGGCTCCCGGGGCGCTCCAGAATGACGTCAGGGCGCCCCATGTGCATGGATCACGCAATCCATGCGATAACATGATCCATGCGCATGGGGTGCCCTGACGTCACTCTGGAGCGCCCCGGGAGCCACACAGACGGCAAGTATACTGCTCCCCCGCTCCCCACTACACTTTACCATGGCAACCAGTACTTTAGCGTCCTGGCTGCCATGGTAACCAGTCGGAAAAAGCTAAATGTCGGACCCAGCGATGCGCTGAAACGACGTTTAGCTTAAGGCCGGATCCGGATTAATGCCTTTCAATGTGCATTAATTCCGGATCCGGCCTTGCGGTAAGTGTTCAGGATTTTTGGCCGGAGCAAAAAGCGCAGCATGCTGCGGTATTTTCTCCGGCCAAAAAAACATTTCGGTCCTGAACTGAAGACATCCTGATGCATCCTGAACGGATTTCTCTCCATTCAGAATGCATTGGGATAATCCTGATCAGGATTTTTCCGGCATAGAGCCCCGACGACGGATCTCTATGCCGTAAAACAAAAACGCTAGTGTGAAAGAGCCCTTAGCAAACATCAAGTCGACTTATCGCCCATGTTGATAGTATTCCAGGCGGAAGCAAAGGTGGCAACGGAAGATAGAGGGGGTAATGGTGGAAATGATTTGTCTATGCTTGCTCATAAGATACTGCTGGAAGCTAAAAGGTGTATCTTGTCACTGTCGTTGTCACGGGACATACCCACCTCAGAAATGCTGTTGGGTCGTATTAAACATATGTTTCAGCTGGAATGGTGTGAAGCCATCAACAGGAAGGAAATGCTGGGAAAAAAATTATTCAAAACATGAAAGAAGTTTCTATTGTTATATGTCCCTAGATCGGAATATAGCACTTTGATGACTCCCTTTAAACATCATGGTATTTGCTGGAGGATCTGAAAAAACAATTAGGTGCCCTGAAAGTATGAAATACGGCCACACAGGAGACTCACCAAGATTGCCCAGGGAATCGGGAAGGTTTTAGTATAGTAGTGGCCGAGGCACCTAGAGAGGGGAGGGGAGGATGTGGTAGGAGAGGAGGAGGGGGGATAGGAAAACTGAAAAATGTTTACTTTGCTGTGATAGGAATGACTCAACCACTAGATATAAGTTGATCAAGCTGTACTTTATTGTATGCATCATTTCAAATGTTGATGTAAAGTTATGTTACTCATGACATGGCAAAAATAAAAATGTTGGTTAAAAAAAAAAAAAAGCAGAGAGGAAGGCGGTATGGGCGCAGGATGCCACCCAGGCACCATGAGGCGACGGCCATTTTGCATCGGTTGCGATTCTTCAGCCCTCCTAGCATAGTGACGTCAATGCGTCACTTTTTTGCATCAGCACTGCCTGTGCAAACATGCGCACTAGCAATGCCACCAATTGCATATCAAATACAAAAAAACTAAAACCTATTACCTAGATACAATAATATACAGATACCTATAAAAACACACTTAGATCATTACGGTCATTAAGACCCAAGGGGCCCATAGCATTAGCTCTGATAATCCAACTGGCATCTTTTCGTAGTAATTAAATATGTCTATCGCCCCCTGTTGGTAACTGGGGTACTACTTCTAGACCTGAAAATGTTAGAATCCTGGGGTTGCCTCCATGCATTTCTCTAACATGATTAATGAGCTGTGTGCATCCTTTGCCTGATGTTACAGAACTAAAATGTTCTCTTATCCTTTCAAATAACGGTCTGATAGTTTTGCAAATATAGAAACGACCACAGGGACACATTATCAAGTACACCAAGAACCTACTTCTACATGTAATAAGATGGTTGACTCTGTGCTGCAGACTACCAAAACATACTATCCTATGCTGGGGGTTATATTTACAAAATGAACAATTCCCACATTTACGATTGCCTCTAGGAACATACTCTCTAAGCCAAGTATCCGGCCTTCTTTCTGAGTATATACTTCTAACCAACCTATCTTTCAAAGTATGGCTGCGCCTAAAAGCAACTATGGGTTTGTTCTGTGCTAGGCCCTTCAAGGATTAATCTTTACTCAATATGTCCCAATTGCGTTGGGTAGTTCTACGAACAACATCCGCCATGGGAATATATTTAAATAAGAACATGAATCTATGCTTTGTCTTGTCTCCTTTTCCCTTTTTACCTCTTAGTTTTTTTTTTTACCCAACAACAAATCATCCTGAGTGTATTGTGAAGCTCTTGACATTGCTTTAAAGAGATCTCTAAAAAGGTAATCTCTTATCAACAGGCGTTTTGTGAAATCAATAGCTTGGAGCTTAAAGTCCTCCTCTCTGCTATTAATTCTCCTGAGCCTTATGTATTGACCATACGGAACTGCCAATTTCACTCCAATTTTAGGCCCCCAAACTTATAGGTGAATCTCATATTCATCTGATTGCACTCGTTGAGATAGTTAACAAAGTCACCAAATTGGGATTCTGTGCCTGACTAAATGATTAATATATCATCTATGTAGCGTAAAAATAATTGTATATAACGCAGACATGGATTACTAAGGGAATAGATATATTTGTCCTCACAACGTGCTAGGAAAATGTTTGCAAAGGTACATGCTACCAGTGTCCCCTGTGGCAGGCACAGCACAATGAAGTGCCTTATGCGCTGTGGCATTAGAAGAATTTTGGTATCTCTGACTTTTCTAGTCTAACCAGACTGTCTATTACTCTGATTCCTCTAGCGCTGTTCTATGGAAGCAGTAGGTTTAAAGAGCACACCAAATGCTTAAAGGGCTTCTGTCACCCCCCAAAAGCCTTTTTTTTTTTTTTTTTTTTTTGCCTCACTAAAAAGCTTATAGGGCGATTATTCTAAACATATTCTTGTTAACCGTTTTTGTAGGTTAATTTTGCTATAAAACGTTATTTTATAATATGCAAATTACCTTGCTACCAGCAAGTAGGGCGTTTACAAAAAGGCTTTTGGGGGGTGACAGAAGCCCTTTAAAATAACTTCTTTATTAACTTTAGCCTTTCTTCATATAAAATGCTGCTGCCTCCGCAGCAGACAATCTATATACAAAACACGTGTGGCATACAGTATCACAAAATGGTGGTTCAACTGTTCAATCTTGTCAGTCAACATAAAATGGTCGATATATTTTTCTCTTCAGTATCTGTACTTTTATTTTAAGTTATTTAAGCACTTTATAATCTCTCTGAGAGGTATATCTGAGGCTTAATCAATAGTTTTACTTGCTCTATATGATCTGGTATGAGCAGTTCAGACTGTACGTAGTTTGGTCACAATTTGGTATTTGCAAATTGCAATTTGGAGATTGCTATTTGGTCTATTCATTTGCTTATTGCATACTGTTCATTTGGTGGAACTGCAAGTAAACAAATATAACCAGTTCAGTATATAGCTCTAATCACACTATTAACAATTGGAACATCTATAACGGTATTAAATGCCTATTTTGGCCTCTTTGCTCCTGCTAGGGGAATTTCTCAGACAGGCTGAGTGTGAGGCTGGCTATAATTGGCCAAGACTCCTGCTCAGTGTGAGGCTGGCTGTGATTGGTTAAGACTCCCGGGCAGTGACAACAGTTTAACTCTATGCTTTCTGCTAATTCTGCTGTCTCATTGAGATTACCTTACAGTCATATAATGCATCTTAAAGGCATATTATCTTTTCTGCTTCTGTGAACATAATATATAACTGTTACATGAAGTCACAGTAAATAACTCTGCTTTTGTCTCTAACATATGAACTGTATTGAGGCTATTGGCAGGTCTAGCTGTATACACATATAAGTCACATTAGCAACCCAGGACAGGTCTTAGCTGGCCAGCTACATCCCTATAGCAGTACCAAACTTTTGTTTATACCATCGATCCCTAAATCTGAATACATTGTTTTGTAATATAAATTGGACAGCCTCTCCAATAAATTTAATGAATACAGGGCTCTTTTTTGTCCCTTCGAGGGTCTCTTTTACTGTCAACACTCCCAAACCCTGTGGATTTTCCGGCGTATAAAACAACTGGGCATATAAGACGACCCCCTACTTCTCTTGTTAAAATATGGGGTTTGGGCTATACTCGCCGTATAAGACTACCCCTCTTCCAACGCACACCAAATAAAAATTAAACAGACGATCCGAGCATGGGAAAACCACTGAAAGCAGGGAAAGGGGGCTGCTTCAGGAGCGACTGGCCGATGCAGAGCACGGTGGCTCAGCTAGAGGGCATCTGTCCCTGAAGCTGGAGAAGGACAGCTTCTCCAGTCCGGCTTGGAAGTAACGAGGACCTTTCACTGGTCCAACAATTGTTAGATAATGATATATACCGTATGTGTAGAGTGCTACCCATGGATAATAGTAAGTGCAGGGAGATCCATACATATTATTATCTAACAATTGTTGAACCAGTGAAAGGTCCTCTTAAGTTTCAGCACGCAGTATAAGACGACCCCCGACTTTTGAGAAGATTTTCAGGTGTTAAAAAGTAACCTCCAAAGAGACCAAATGATGTCCCTCCTGCCAATGAAAAGATTTCAGAGACAGGAGGAAGTAATTTGTGCCCTTTAGATAGTAAGGAATATCTTTAAGGAGTGGGCGAAGGAGCCAGTCTAAGTATTCAGATGTGCAGTGGCAGATCCAATACCAGCCACAATAGGCCGTCCCGGTGGTCGGTCCAAGCTCTTGTGGATTTTTGGTAAAAAATACCATGATGGTTTAGATGGGGAAACCGGGAGCAACCTCTCACCCATCCTCCTAGAGTGGATATCTAATTCCACATATCTGCGTAAAAAACTTGTTTTGGAAAAGATTCCAAAACAAGAAATATGGTCGGAAGAGGAAACAAGTCTCCTGGAGTCGCTAGAGATGGACGTTTTTCCATCTGAAAAGCATCCAAATGTAGTCAATCTCACAGATTTCGAGTTGACACCGGACTGCATCTCAGTCCTTGATAAAGGACTGGGATTAAGTCTAGTGGAACAATTTGACTCAGTTTTGTTCGAAGTTGACCTGTTTAAATCCGTCCCCAAATTGAATTTACATAGGTTGTTCTGTGCTGGGCCCAAGGAGGGAGAAAAAGCTAGGAAAGTGGGAGAAATCCCCACCACTATGGGCCCTTTGAGTTTTAGTCTTTCAGCTAATTTTAATGAGACTGAAGTGTCTTGTTTAGAGTTCTTGGCATATCATACTGACCCCAACAAACAGGTGGATATACAGGAGGAAGCTTTGGTATAGGAGGTGTGAGGTCAACATTTTGTCCCCCCTTGCCCGCTGGTAGTAGTCTGGAGATTTTTTATCAAGTGTTGAAGGAAATAAAGGGCTATCCTCTATCCAATACAACAGTCTAACTTGATTAAAAATGAACGCGATGCCCTGAAATGGCTCAGATCTCAACAGGATATAATTGTTAAACCAGCAGACAAGGGGCAATGTGGTTCTCATGACCAGGGAGTTCTATGTCTGGGTGGCCAAAAGACAATTAGAGCATGAGAAGATCTATGAGAAACTGAATAAAGATCCAACGCAGATATGTAGAATTAGATATCCTCTCTAGGAGGATGGGTGAGAGGTTGCTCGCGGTTTCCCCATCCAGGGGCGTAGCTAACGGCTCATGGGCCCTGGTGCAAGAGTTCAGCTAGGGCCCCCCTTCCCTCAGTGCTTTGTGTGTCTTCTTATGTGGCACAAGGGTCTTTGGGCCCCCTCAGGCTTCTGGGCCCGGTAGTGACTGCTACCTCTGCACCCCCTATAGCTACGCCCATGTCCCCATCTAAACCATCATAGTATTTTTTACCAAAAATCCACAAGAGCTTGGACCAACCACTGGGACAGCCTATTGTGGCTGGTATCGGCTCTCCCACTGCACCCCTATCTGAATACTTAGACTGGCTCCTTCGCCCACTCCTGAAAGATATTCCTTTCTATCTAAAGGACACAAATGACTTTCTCCTCTCTCTTTGGATGTGGAGAGTTTATATATGTGGAGTGTTGGCAGGAAAAGAGACCCTCGAAGGGGCAGATAAGAGCCCTGTATTTATTCAATTTATTGGAGAGGCTCTCCAATTTATATTAGAAAACAATGTATTCAGATTTGGGGATCAATGCCATAAACAAAAGTTTGGTACTGCTATGGGGACACCGGTAGCATGTACGTTTGCAAACATTTTCCTAGCACGTAGTGAGGACAAATATATCTATTCCCTTAGTAATCTATTTCTGCGTTATATACAATTATTTTTACGCTACATAGATGATATATTTATCATTTGGTCAGGCACAGAATCCCAATTTGGTGACTTTTTACTATCTCAACGAGTGCAATCAGATGAATATGAGATTCACCTATAAGTTTGGGGGCCTAAAATTGCAGTTTCTTGATGTGTTGGTGACAGTAGAAGGAGATTGATTGGTTACTAGGGGTTACAGAAAACCCATGGCAACTAATTCTGTTAGATCATGAGAGTTTCCATCCCTGAAATGGGAAATTGGCAGTTCCATATGGTCAATACATAAGGCTCAGGAGAATTAATAGCAGAGAGGAGGACTTTAAGCTCCAAGCTATTGATTTAACTAAACGCCTGTTGAGAAGAGGTTACCTTTTTAGAGATCTTTTTAACGCAATGTCAAGAGCTTCACAATACACTCAGGATGATTTGTTGTTGGGTAAAAAAACTAAAAGAGGGAAAAAGGGAAAAAGAGACAAGGCACAGCATAGATTCATGTTTTTATTTAAATATATTCCCATAGCGGATGTTGTTCGTAGAACTATCCACCGCAATTGGCCTAGCACAGAACAAACCCATAGTTGCTTTTAGGCGCAGCCATACTTTGAAAGATAGGTTGATTAGAAGTATATACTCAGAAAGAAGGCCGGATACTTGGCTTAGAGAGTATGTTCCTAGAGGCAATCGTAAATGTGGGAATTGTTCATTTTGTAAATATAATCCCCAGCATAGGATAGTATGTTTTGGTAGTCTGCAGCACAGAGTCAACCATCTTATTACATGCAGAAGTAGGTTCTTGGTCTACTTGATAATGTGTCCCTGTGGTCGTTTCTATATTGGCAAAACTATCAGACCGTTATTTGAAAGGATAAGAGAACATTTTAGTTCTGTAACATCAGGCAAAGGATGCACACAGCTCACTAAACATGTTAGAGAAATGCATGGAGGCAACCCCAGGATTCTAAGATTTTCAGGTCTAGAAGTAGCACTCCCGTTACCAACAGGGGGCGATAGACATATTCAATTACTACGAAAAGAGGCCAGTTGGATTATCAAAGCTAATGCTATGGGCCCCTTGGGTCTTAATGACTTAAGTGTGTTTTCATAGGTATCTGTATATTATTGTATCTAGGTAATAGGTTTTTGCTTTTATGTATTTGATATGAAATTGGCGGCATTGCCAGTGTGCATGTTTGCACAGGCAGTGCTGATGCATAAAAGTGAAGAAGCGTAACCTAAGCAAAACGGCCGAGGCCTCATGTTGCCTGTGTGGCGTCCTGCCCCCATACCGCCTTCCTCTTTGCTTTTATATTGATGCCGAACAATAAAGTAAGAATTGGACTGTATTTAGTGAGTGATGTCTTCTATCTACATATTTGCATATTCCTGTATAGTACATGGACTAGAAAAATAAAATGAGGCCATTGTCACCTCACGTCCATTGGAGCTACTCATCCTCTCACAGATAATGTGTGCTATGCCAACTATGGCTTTCTAATCAGAATCCATATTAGTTGTATTCAGTGCTATATCTGTTACCACTACATTTAGTGTTCTTTGCTGCCATCTGGTGTCCATTTTTATATTTGGTTTTATGAAGTTATTTATGGTTGTAATTTTTTATGTAATTCATCTTGTAACTCTTCTTCTATGAGGTCATATCCTGTGCCCTTCAGTCTTTTCCTGTTTGACAGAAAGGCATCATTCAACTGGAGAGAGGATTTTCCTTTGACCTCTGTCACATCATTTCTCAAGGTATATTCGATAAATTGACTAAAAACATATCCATAGCATCTCCCTCACTGGAATTCTACATGCAACTGGTGTTGCTAGGGGAGTGATCATAGTGAGTTTGCAACGCCCCAGAGTGGCATTACCACCTTTGCACCTCTCTACTGTCTTTATTGGTTAACCTCATATCATCATGTTTATTTATCTCAGGTCCAAACACTGTGCATTTCCTAGTTTGCAACTGTTCTGTTCACGTGTAATGTGCCTGGTTCACCAGCTGGTGACAGAAAGTATGGCAGAGCTACAGTTACAAAGAATAGAGCTTTCCATTCTAACCCCTCTCTGTGGAGGAGTGGGCGAGTCCCATTTCCCACAGGAAGGGTGGGGATTAGTTTCTAGGAGCAGTCTAGCCTACTCCCTTGTTAGGGGAAGGACGCAAGTGCTGGGGACGTCTCTGCTGGACGTGCCCAGGCAAAGCAAAGACAAGCCAGCCAGAGCACCTTCAGCTCTGCTGGATATGAAGGCCACAGCTTAGAGCCTCAGGAGCCAGGAGGAGAGTTCCCTGGTATCACCCAATATAGAGACAGACTACAAAGAGATAAGTTGCAGCCTAAAGAGGAAAGCTGAGTTATACAGCAAGCCTGTCAGTACAGCAGAGCCAGAGAGCAACAGATGTAGCATGGTTGAGTTTGCCTGCCAAGTTTTATGCTAAAGCCTGCTGGGACCAAGACAAAGTTTGAAGACAGTTTTTGATGAACGTTTATTCAAGTAAAGCTGCTATTTAACTTCATACCAGGTCTGGACTGAAGTTACTTCTTTCATCCCTCAATTACTACTCCCAAATTGTCTGCTTTGGAGCCACGCCCTTGGGGTTCCAGCTGTATCCTGTTAGGAGCACTATGACACACTCATTCAACATAAAGGGACCTTTTAGGCCACTCTATACCACTCGGCCATTCTTACACCTGAGTACCCCTCCAATCCACCTATAGTGAGGCCCCAGGGGGTGGCCCGCTGCAACTGGCGTCAGAACACCAGGGACCCCACGGCACCTTAAACCCACACCACCAAGGCACCTCAACCACCAACAGAGTGTGCCCCGAAGGAACTGGTGCTGTCCTTCCATTCACTGCACGCCGACCTAGGGAGCGCTACTACCCAAGAGTCAAACTGCTACTACCCAGCCCACCACAACTCTCAGATATTGCCTCTGCGGCCCGGTTGCTGCAAGTTCACCATCTTCTATTGTGATTTGCTTGTACAAGATTGCCACTCACACGCATCAGAAAATTCTCTCACATAATTCGGTGGCAAAATAGTTGAAGGAAACCTAAGTCTACAACATCTGTATGTACACAGTTGGGGGCACATTTACTTAGATCTGCCGGAGTTATGAAAAGGCGCAGGACTATACATAACTTGAGCGGATCCTCTGCCACTTAATGTAAGACAGCTTCCGAGCTGTCTTATATTTTGACCATTTTCTACGTCTAAACCAGGCGTAGTAAATGTCAAATGAGATGGGCCTTCTGGCCCATTCCCACCTACGCCATGCCCACCTGGCATTAGCGGGGAGAAGTTGCAGATTGTGGCACCAGAAATATGCCGAATTTAGGTGTATTTTTGTTTGATAAACGACCCCCCATGGTCTGTGAGCAAGCAGTAGTTCTATCTTAAAGAGACAGTACTTTTCTGAACAAAAGCATAAGAAGTCCACAAAAAGATGTATAGATTCCTCTGTCGCTGGCCAAAGCAAATGAATCATGTTTCTGACAACTCGGATGTACAGGAAGCAGAGTCCACATTTATTACAGAGCAAAATATAATATCTAAATGTCTGATCAAACCGACACAAAAGATTAGAGAGAACTTTGAAGCAACTAGAGATAAGTTCCACCACAATTTTGATGACTTATGGGAAAGAGCTGAAAACTACATAGCAGCTCTTCAGCGCTTTAACAGCGACACGGGTAGTAGTTTTATTCTGGCTTCCTCATGGCCGGTTTGCTGTGCTGCGGCCCAACCTTTCGGCGGCACGGTGCACTAGCGGTAGAAGGCTACCACTAGTGTGAAAGTAGCCTTAGCAAAACTGAAAGTCTTTGAACAAGCATTACAGTAGGATACTGATCTAGACTGCTTCATCCCAGGAGAAGTGGAAGACCCAGCTGGTCGGACTACTGATTACGTGCTAAACCAATCGTTATCTATACCTTCTGCTAGCTATGTTGATCTAATTAATCTGTCACTAGTTTGACAGTGGATGGTGTAGGCACGAGATCTCAGAAGCAAAGGAGTACGAGGAACAAAGAGGGCAGGGTGGGCCGAGGACTGCAATGGGAGTTGTTAGGCAGGCACATTGGCGAGGGGCCTGGGCACTTCCAAAACCTAATTAGCATATTGTTATAAACTCGTTTTTTCACCTTCTCTATGTGGGACATATACAATAAAGGTACTGTTTAAATGAGGGAGAACTGAGCAATAACGTGATATGAGTGGTCTAGAACGCTAAATGTAGGTGACAGACTCCCTTTAAGGGGAATGGTATGTATTAGAAAGACTGATCTTCCACTGAATACACTTTTAACTACAGGCAGGATGCTCCTGCTCTTGAAGAAAGGGATCCCAATTGCTCATTACCTATGCACAAAAAAACTTCAACCTCTTAAATGTTGTGAGCTCAGGACAAAGATAATGCAAGAGTGCATAGATTCTCTGAAAGAGTGAGGAGTGTTGGGCCTCTTTGAACCACATTGCAAAGGACTGTAAAGCTACCATTAAGTGAAGTGCATGAAGTAGTGACCAACATGTTATGGCTATGCATCCTATTCAACCTCCTGAAACTAAAAAACATATGCAATATCAAACCCAGTTGCAAAATATGGCCGGGAGCAACAAGTTTTGGATTCAGCTACAACCACTGTCTCCTGTTCATGCATGATGGAAAGAGACTGGTCCAAAATGCTGTACCAAGGTATGTCTGGTCAAAGGGAAACCTGAGAAAGCCACCAGAATACTATTATAGTTGAACAATGCAACAGGTTTATAGCAAAGCCTAAATTCTCTGATATCTTTGATATAAAGTTTTAAGCAATGCATATACCTTCAACACCTGTATATGAATGCCGAAATTATAAAGTTACTCAGGAAGGATATTCTGAGAATCCATAAGATGCGCCAACAATGCAATGGTCCAGGCGACAGAGATTTGATTTAGGCTAGGTAATTGTGGGCTATATATGCTTAAAACTGGCTTCGTTAATGAGGCACAAACCCAAGTTCGGCTTCAGATTTTGAAACCGTAATGTATGGGCAGAACCGAACTGTAACATCACAGGCACTAAGCAAATCTCGCGTTAATTGTGGCTACAAGAAGAAGGCCTCAGTGGAGCCCATACATTTTACTGCAGTACAAAGCACATATTATAAACGAAGTTTTGAAACAAATCAGGTTCAGATAGAGTAGTCTGAACCCAATTAGCTCAACACTAGTCTTAAGTCCCTCTCTGTAGAGTACATTGCTCTAAGACTTAAGTAATGTACAGCAAAGTGCCTTTGACATGGAACCGAAATTTATACACACAATCAAAATATTCCAAAAAATAGCCCCATCACCAACCTAAAACCAGTAATTGACAGTTATAGCATGCCAAGGGTTGGTGGTTGCTTAACCACTTCAGGACCGCCCATAGTATATAAATGTCCTATGGGCGGTTGTTTATCTCTAAATAGACATTTTACAACGTCTATTTAGAGATGGAAGCTGCACGCTAGTCGTGCAGCTATAGAGCGGGTTGCCCGCTGTCAGTGACAGCAGGGCAACCCAGGGAGAAGGCAGGGACAGTTCTTTGGTGTCCCTGCCTTCTAAATCGCAGTATACACAGCTCTCACTGAGCTCTGTGTATACAGAGCAGGAAGCGTGATACGCTTCCTGTCCTGGGCCGGTGGTCATGTGACCACAGACCTTGATCAGCCCTGAACTGAGGCTGTACAGCGTTGTGTTCTGCTGTACAGCCTCTCTAGGGGTTGTATTTCCCCTGTAACTGGGGCTACTATGTCAACCCCAGTTCCAGGAGGAATCAATAGTGAAAAAATAAATAAAATTAAGGTAAATGTCCCCCAGAGGTCTTGTACGACCTCTCAGATGAACACTGTAAAAAAATAAAAAAAAATAAAAACGGTGCCAAAAAAGCTATTTTTTGTCTCCTAACATCACATAAAGTTCAAAACCAAGCGATCAAAAAGGTGTATGCCCCCAAAAATAATGCCGATCAAACCGTCACCTCATCCTGCCAAAAATGAGACCCTAACTAATACAATCGGCAAAAAAATAAAAAAGCTTTGGCTCTCTGACTTTGGAGACACTAAGGCCCCTTTCACACGGGCGTAGGGGTCGGATAGGATGCGGGTGCGTGGCGGGGAAATCGCGCGAGTGAGCACGTAATTTCAGTCAGTTTTGACTGCGATTGCGTTGTTCAGTTTTCTCTGCGCAAGTGCAATGCGATTTGCATGCGCGTGAGAAAAAACTTCTCAATGTGGTACCCAGACCCGAACTACTTCAATGAAGTTTGGGTTTGGGTTAGTTGTAGTGTAGATTGTATTATTTTTCCCTTATAACATGGTTATGAGGGAAAATAATAGCATTCTTAACCCCTTAAGGACTTGGCCCTATTTCACCTTAAGGACCTGCCCATTTTTTGCAAATCTGACCAGTGTCATCTGAGCAGTGTCACTGCTTTATGTGGTGATAACTTTAAAACGCTTTTTCTTATCCAGGCCATTCTGAGAATGTTTTTTTTCGTCACATATTGTACTTCATGACAGTGTTTAAAATGAAGTTGAAAAATTTAATTTTTATTTATAAAAAAATACAAAATTTACCAAAAATTTTGAAAAATGTGCAATTTTCCAAGTTTCAATTTCTCTACTTCTATAATGCGTAGTAATACCACCCAAAAAAGTTATTGATTTACATTCCCCATATGTTTACTTCATGTATCGATCATTTTGGGAATGCCATTTAATTTTTGGGTGGCGTTACAAGGCTTAGAAGTTTAGAAGCAAATCTTGATATTTTTCAGAATTTTCTTTTTAGGGACCAGTTCAGGTCTGAAGTCACTTTGTGAGGCTTACATAATAGAAACCACGCAAAAATGACCCCATTCTAGAAACTACGCCCCTCAAGGTATTCAAAACTGATTTTCCAAACGTCATTAACACTTTAGGTTTTCCGGAAGAGTTAATGGCAAATGGAGACAAAATTTTAGAATTTCAATTTTTTTTTTGGGGAAAATTTTCCATTTTTATCTTTTTTTTCCAGTAACAAAGCAAGGGTTAACAGCCAAACAAAACTCAATATTTATTGCCCCGATTCTGTGGTTTGCAGAAACACCGCATATGTGGTCGTAAACTGCTGTATGGCCAAACGGCAGGGTGTAGAAGAAAAGGAACGCCATATGGTTTTTGGACGGCGGATTTTGCTGGACTGGATTTTTGACACCATGTCCCATTTGAAGCCCCCGATGCACCCCTAGAGTAGAAACTCCAAAAAAGTGACTCCATCTAAGAAACTACACCCCTCAAGGTATTCAAAACCAGTTTTACAAACTTTGTTAACCCTTTAGGTGTTCCACAAGAGTTATTGGCAAATGGAGATGAAATTTTAGAATTTCTATTTTTTGTTACCTTGCCTCAAAAAAAGTGTAATATAGAGCAACCTAAAATCCTATTTACCCTAAAATAATACAAACAAAACTGCCACCTTATCCCGTAGTTTCCAAAATAGGCTTACTTTTTTGGAGTTTCTTCTGTAGGGGTGCATCACGGGGGCTTCAAATGGGACATGTTGTCAAAAAACCAGTCCAGCAAAATCTGCCTTCCAAAAACCATATGGCGTTCCCTTCATTCTACGCCCTGCCGTTTGGCCATACAGCAGTTTACAACCACATATAGGGTGTTTCTGCAAACTAGAGAATCAGGGCAATAAATATTGAGTTTTGTTTCGCTGTTAACCCTTGCTTTGTTACTGGAAAAAATGGATTAAAATGGAAAATTTGCAAAAAAAAATAGCCATTTTCGGACCATTTTTATTTTTTGTTATTTACATCGTTGAACTGACAGGTTAGATCGTGTGCTATTTCTATAGAGCAGGTTGCTACGGACGCGGCAGTACCAAATATGGCTACTTTTTGGGGGGTTTTGTTTCAGTTTTACATAATAAAGCATTTTTGAAAAAAATGATTTTTTTAGTGTCTACATTCTGAAAACCATATTTATTTTTTGGGGGACTGTCTTATGTAGGGGCTCATTTTTTGCGGGATGTGATGTCGGTTTGATTGGAACTATCCTGGGGTGCATATGACATTTTGGTCGCTTGCTATTACACTTTTTGTGATGTAAGGTGACAAAAATGGCTTTTGACACCGTATTTAATATAATTTTTTTTGTTGTGTTCACCTGAGGGGTTTGGTCATGTGTTATTTTTATATAGCAGGTTGTCACAGACGCGCCGATACATAATATGTATACTTTTTATTTATTTAAGTTTTACACAATATTATCATTTTTTAAAACAAAACAAATCATGTTTTAGTGTCTCCATAGTCTGAGAGCCATATTTTTTTTTATTTTTTTTTTGGGCGATTGTCCTATGTGGGGTATCATTTTTTGCGGGATGAGATGACGGTTTGATTGGCACTATTTTTGGGTGCATATAGCTTTTTGATCGCTTGCTGTTACAGTTTTTGAAATGTGAGGTGACAAAAAAAGTTTTTTTTACATTGTTTTTATTTTATTTTTTTTACGGTATTTACCTGAGGGGTTAGATCATGTGATATTTTTATAGAGCAGGTTTTTATGGACGTGGTGATACAGAATATGTATACTTTTTTTTATTTATTTTACTTTAACACAATAATAGCATTTTAGAAAAAAAAATTGTTTTAGTGTCTCCATAGTCTGAGAGCCATATTTTTTTATTTTTTTTGGCGATTGTCCTATGTAAGGGCTCATTTTTTGCGGGACGAGATATCGGTTTTATTGGTACTATTTTGGGAGGCATACGCCTTTTTGATCACTTGGTATTAAACTTTTTGTGATGCAAGGTGACAAAAAATTGCTTTTTTACACCATTTTTTGTTTTTTTTACGGTATTTGCGTGAGGGGTTAGGTCATGTGATATATTTATAGAGCAGATTTTTACGGACGCGGCGATACCTAATATGTGTAGTGTATTTGATTTTTTTAATTTTTATTCAGTGATATGTATTTTATTTTATTTTTTTGACCCAGACCCACTTGGTTCTTGTAGATCCAGTGGATCTGGTGTCTATAATACAGTAAGTACACTATATAGTGTACTTACTGTATTTTTTACTTTACAAAGTCTGAATAGACTTTTGCCTTTAGCAAAAGCCTATTCAGAGTTTCAGTGCCATGGACAGAGCAAGACGCTTCTGAAAGCGTTTTGCTCCCATGGCAACCGTCACCCGCTGCCAGAACAGAGCAGCGGGTGATGGGAAGGGAGGGGAGCTCCCTCCCTCTGCTATCCCATCCTGTCGGGGGGCTGAAAAGGCACAGCAGCCCCCCGATGGGAGAGGGAGGGAGCTCCCTTCCTGTTAACCACTTCCATACGGCGGCCTGTACGGACCGCGGTATGGAGGGGTTAAACTGCTGACATCTGCAGCACAGATGTCAGTAGTTTATAGCAGGGGGTCAGCAATGTGCTCCCCCAGCTATACCCACTAGACACCAGGGAAATCATTTGAAAGGAGGCAGGCGGGGGATCGCAATTGCAATCCCGCCTGCCACACCGCCTGCCTCCCGCGCCGCCCTCCCGCCCACGTGCGCAGTGGTGATCAGATATTCGCAGGGTGTACATGTACGCCCTGCGTCCTTAAGAGGTTAATGCAGAATGCTTAGTAAAATGTTGGTTGAGGGGGCTAAAAAAAATTAATAATTTAAATTCACCTCTTCCATATGTTCGCGCAGCCCGGCTGTTCTTCTGCCTTTGGTTGAGAATCTGGGGGGCAAAGGACCTTTGGTGCAGTCACTGCGCTCGTCACAACGTCCATCACATGGTCCAATCACATGGTTCATTTTACTATGCATTCTTTATTAAGAATGCTATTATTTCCCCTTATAACCATGTTATAAGGGAAAATAATAAATTCTCCAGAAGACCCGAAACCGGACTTCAGTGAAGAAGTCCAGCTTCGGGTCTGGGTACCAAACATGGTGTTTTTTCTCACGCGCGTGCAAAACGCATTACAAACGTTTGCACCCGCGCGGGAAAATCGCGCATATTCCCGCAACGCACCTGCCTCTTATCCCGCCGTCAAACATGACGCCCGTGTGAAAGAGGCCTAAGGGGTAAGCCAATGGATCTATCGATTACGGACAACCAGTCCAGAAAGCCTGAATAAACAATTATCATTTAGTTGCTTTCTATAGCTTATCTACCCCGATGTCTGACATATACCCACTTCTATCTCTCCTTGCCAGCTTCAATGATATGAATTAAGCCCCCTTACATTTGATGTTGAACCCTCACCCTAGCTTTGAGGTCATTACGGTCTCATGTATTATGAACAGTAGCCATAATCATAAATATATTGGACCGGAATAGGTCCAAGTTTGTTAATTTCAATAAAACATCCCTTGGGATGAACCTAATCAATAATGGTTTACCCCTTAAGGGATACTTCTCCTTGTTCATTCTTGTATGGGCAAAGGCGCTTAATAAGTCTAATTAAATATGTAAACTGAATGACCTCCCCTTATCCCCTCCCTCCCCTTTTGCTTTTTTTGTTTGGGTCTCTGCTGTTTTTCCCAGTGGGGTGTATAATCCCATTATCATTGTACTATATAGGGGTTTTGGTTCATTGATAAATTCCTTCTGATCACTTATAAGTAGCCACTTACTCCTCCCTTTTAAGTATCCATTTTCAGGTGCATGTGCTCTAATTATATGTATATAATGCCATGTGGAACATATATGTAACGTTAGCATTGGTCTTTATTTAAGGTACTTCCTGTATGGCAGTGGAACGCACTTTGCGTTCCACATCACATTATAATCATAGGATACTTCAAGCTGGGCGGTGGAGCGCAGTACTTTCTGTATGGCGGTGGAACGCACTTTGCGTTCCACATCACACTATAATCATCGGATACTTCCGGCTGGGCGGTGGAACGCAGTACTTTCTGTATGGCGGTGGAATGCACTTTGCGTTCCACATCACACTATAATCATCAGATACTTCCGGTGTAACGTGGTATTTCCCTACTTCATGCGATTTCCCTACCTGTCGCGCCGGAAGTGACGTTGTAGGCGTTCCTGGCGTTTGGACGATCTGCGCAAAAGAGCAAAGAATGGAAAATCTCACATCGCATTTCTGGCTGTACATGGGACACTGCGCATGCGCTGGAGAGAGATTACGGCCCAGTGCGCAAGCGCCTAGGGGAGATCAGATGGCCATTTTTTCTGTTAGATGAATATATATATATATATATATATATATATATATATATATATATATATGGGGGTGCAGTAGCACAGACCTCAATATATGTATGAGATCTGAGGGATTTTGCCGCGCTTGCGCACTGGGCCGTAATCTCTCTCCAGCACATGCGCAGTGTCCCATGTACAGCCAGAATTGCAATGTGAGATTTTCCATTCTTTGCTCTTTTGCGCATGCGCAGATCGTCCAAACGCCAGGAACGCCTACAACGTCACTTCCGGCGTGACAGGTAGGGAAATCGCATGAAGTAGGGAGATACCACGTTACACCGGCCGGGCGGTGGAGCGCAGGCTGTGTTCCACGCCATAGTCTCATTTAGATGACAACTTCCGGAGGAGCGGTGGAACGCATTTGCGTTTCATTATAGCGTTTTTGAGCAAGTAAGCTATTTTGAGGCCATGTAACCTAGGTATATAGCTATTAATATCGTGTTTGACAATGGAGGGGGGGGGGACCTTCATCTGAGCCGTCTGTCTTAATGTCCCTTTTTAGGGATGGTATGTTCCAGATGTTCATTATATCGCTTACTCTGGACATCCAAATTTAGGGTCTGTACCAAAAGACCCTAGTCTGTATATTTGGAATCTACATCTATGAATCCCAGGTACACAGTCCCCTGATGAACCAGTTTTTTTAGCTGGGGAAACGCCGCGTCAGGACTCATAGACTTATCAGTCTCTTATTTGGACATAGTCTTTTGTGGACATTTACACACTTATCTTTAAGCAATCCTTTCTCATCCCTTGTAGGGTCTGACTAGGGTGGATAGCAGGCCTAGGAACATGGACAGGGGACCCTCACCATCAGGGGGTTACCCTGGGCAAAGGGATATATAGGGTGGATAGGGCATGACAGGGTAAGTTTATCTTATCCCCACACCAAGCCATATTGCTTGTGGATACAACGTACTCCAGAAGTCAATAAGTGTGTCTTCAAACCATAAGTTGAGACTTATCAATTAAGTTATATTTTAATGAAGGAAGGTGTTGTTTACCCAAAAATGGTACCAATAAAAACGTCAACTTTTTCTGCAAAAAACAAGCCCCTGCACAAAACGATCGGCAGAAAAATTGAAAAATTATGGCATCCAGAAAATGGACACACAAAAACGTAATTTTTTTTTCAAAAATGCTTTATTATGTAAAACTGAAACAAACAAAGTAGCTATATTTTATATCATTACGTCTGTAACAACCTACTCTGTAAAAATAGCACATGATCTACCCTGTCAAATGAATGTTGTAAAAAATTAAATCTGTGACAAAACAGACATTTTTTTTGGTTAACTTGCCTCACAAAAAACGTAATATAGAGCAATTAAAAATCATATGTACCCCAAAATAGTACCAATAAAACTGGCACCTTATCCCCTAGTTTCCAAAATGGGGTCACTTTTGTGGAGTTTCTACTGTAAGGTTGCATCAGGGGGACATGGCATCTAAAAACGAGTCCAGCAAAATCTGCCTTCCAAATACCATATGGTGTTCCTTTCCTTCTGCTCCCTGCTGTGCGCCCATACAGTAGTTTACCATCAAATGTGGGGTGTTTCTGTAAGCCGCAGAATCAGGGTAATAAATATTTAGTTTTGTTTGGCTATTAACCCTCAATGTGTTAAAGAAAAAAATGGATTAAAATGGAAAGGGTTTAGTTTCTAAAATGGGGCCATTTATGGGTAGTTTCTATTATGTAAGCCCCACACAATGACTTCAGACCTGAACTGGTCTTTAAAAAGTGGGTTTTGGAAATTTTCTTAAAAATTTTAAGATTTGCTTATAAACTTCTAAGCCTTCTAACGTCCCAAAAAAAGAAAATGTCATTTACAAAATGATTCAAACATGAAGTAGACATATGGGAAATGTAAAGTAATTGTTTTAGGAGGTATCACTATCTGTTTTAAAAGCAAGAAATTGAAATTATGAAAATTGTGAATTTTTCCCATTTTTTTTTTATAAATTTGGTATTTTTTTATAAATAAAAATGAATTATTTTGACTCAAATTTAACACTGAGCTATTCAATAAAATGTATTTGTTATAGTGACACCTCCTGTTTGTTCTTTTCCTTATTTCTTGTTCACCTGACAATTTAAATATTCAAATTTTACCAGCCATTTTTATATTCTTATATAAATGTTGTAAAAGATACAGGAAATGAGCAGAGAGGACATGTTCCCTGAGAATTGACACGTCCATGAGATGCCTTCCTGAAATAAATCAATTGGAGCAATGAATATGGAGATCTCTGGTTCCATTTGAGGTACAAGGCTGGTTCTAGCTTTCTTAGAAAGAGATTGCCATGTACTATATGATGTCTGATTTTTATTTTACATCAATCATGGCCTAAACCCATCAAACAAAGCCAACATGGAGATTTCAGAAAAAATCCTCTCATTATTGCTGGATGTCCTCATGTTACCACACTGCTGATGTGGCATTATTTTGAAAGGGTCAAGCACCAAAGCAAAAGAATATACCAAAACAGACCCCCTTAGTGGGTGATGGGCGTATTACACAAATATATCTTATTTCCACATAGTCTTATTATACTAGATTTCGCCCTTTATTTCAATCACTAATTGAATATAAAACTGAATATAAAACTAATAACTTTTATTTCAACAGGTAAGTTCTTACATTAAATATGGAAGTGTTATTTAACCCCTTATTGACCAGGCTCATTTTCACCTTAAGGACCAGGCAATTTTTTGCAAATCTGACCAGTGTCACTTTATGTGTGAATAACTTTAAAATGCTTTTACTTATCCAGGCCATTCTGAGATTGTTTTTTCGTCACATATTGTACTTCATGACACTGTTAAAATGGAGTAAAAAAAATTCATTTTTATTTATAAAAAAAATACCAAATTTGCCAAACATTTTGAAAAATTTGCAAATTTCCAAGTTTAAATTTCTCTACTTCTATAATACATAGTAATACCGCCAAAAAAAAGTTATTAATTTACATTCCCCATATGTGTACTTCATGTATGGATCATTTTGGCAATGCCATTTTATTTTTTGGGGACGTTACAAGGCTTAGAAGTTTAGAAGCAAATCTTGAAAATCTGCAGACATTTTCAAAAACCCACTTTTTAGGGTCCAGTTCAGGTCTGAAGTCACTTTGTGAGAATTACATAATAGAAACCACCCAAAAATGACCCCATCCTAGAAACTACACTGCTCAAGGTATTCAAAACTGATTTTACAAATGTCGTTAACCCTTTAGGTGTTCCACAAGAGTTAATGGCAAATGGAGATAAAATTTCAGAATTTCGATTTATTTTTTGGAACATTTTCCATTTGAATTCATTTTTCCAAGTAACCAGGCAAGGGTTAACAGCCATACAAAACTCAATATTCATTGCCCTCATTCTGTAATTTATAGAAACACCCCATATGTGGTCGTAAACTGCTGTATGACTAAACGGCAGGGCATAGAAGGAAGGGAACGCCATATGGTTTTTGGAAGGCAGATTTTGCTGGACTGGTTTTTTGACACTATGTCCCATTTGAAGACCCCCCGCCCCACCACCGATGCACCCCTAGAGTTGAAACTCTAAAAAAGGTGGGTCTATATAGTGTACTGTACTGTATTTTTTTACTTTACACTTAGTCTAATCAGACTTCTGCCTTTAGCTGAAGTCTGATCAGACTTACCATCACCATGGCAAGCAGGATGCCTCTGAAGGCGTCCTGTTGCCATGGTGACCATCACCCGCTGCCAGAACAGAGCAGCGGGTGATGGGGAGGGAGGGGGCCATCCCTCTGTGCTCCCATCAAGAATCGGGGGCTGAGCAGCAGTGATCAATAGTACACTTGATGTACCGGTATGTCATGTGTCCCCAACAGGTTAGAATACTGCTGTAGGATTCACAGTATTATCAGCATGTGTATTAGGTAAGTATATGTCTACTGCCTGTAATATCAGCAGTGATATTTTAGATCTCTCTCCATTAGTTGTACTGGTGTATTGCGCGCATACACCAGCGCTACCCACTCCAATATAATCTATATACTAATGTTTCCCTGCCTAACTGTGCTCCTACTGTGTTCTCTAAAAGCAGCTAAACGCTGCCCCTCGACATGTTTCGCCGGAAAACCGGCGTCTTCAGGGGAACCAGGCAGAGTTTGACACGGGGCCGGCGAAGACAGCCCTTTTTAAATACTCTCTTAATTACGTCCTCTCTTCATGTTACCAATAGTATTTCTCGTCTTTTAAGTGTAACGATCTCAGGGTTGATACTCTATCATTGATAGGGTATCAGTGCGGCACCCCACTTTACCTCTCCTTCCCCTATATCCGCCCCTCTGCTCCCCCCCCCCTACGGCAATCATTGCGCTATGGGATTCCCGTACTGCGCTTGAGATTTCGCGCATGCGTTCGGACTTAGTATTCCTTTTTACTACTAGCTGTTTTCTGCGCATGTACGCCTATTCGGTTCTTACAATGGCGCCTGCGCTAGAACTTTCTTATTCCTTGCTACTAACCATTTACTGTGCATGTCTTATTGCCCTTTATACAAGGATTTGAAATATATTTGTTACATTTAGTTGGCGCTTATTACACTATATTGTAACCATATATCCCTCTTTTAATTACATGTATCATTGGCTGTATTTTTGCGCTTATGTTTTAATATATGGATACATATATAACAGTAAATAACAGTTAGGGTTATTTACTTTAGAAAAAAGACGACTGAGGGGAGATCTAATAACCATGTATAAATATATCAGGGGTCAGTACAGAGATCTCTCCCATCATCTATTTATCCCCAGGACTGTGCCTGTGAAGAGGGGACATCCTCTGCATCTGGTTTGTACACAAACATAGAAGAGGATTCTTTACAGTTGAGCAGTGAGACTACGGAACTCTCTGCCTGAGGAGGCGGTGATGGTGAGTACAATAAAGGAATTCAAGAGAGGCCTTGATTTATTTCTGGAGTGTAATAATATTACAGGCTATAGCTACTAGATATGGGTCATTGATCCAGGGAGTTCTTCTGATTGCCTGATTGGAGTCGGGAAGGAATTTTTTATTCCTTTTAAGTGGGGAAAATTGGCTTCTACCTCAAAGGTCTTTTTTTTTTTTGCCTTTCTCTGGATCAACTAACAGGATGACAGGTCGAACTAGACGGACAGATGTATTTTTTTTGGCCTTATGTTACTATGTTACTAGTTAGCTAGTTGGATACTTAGTTGATATTAAGAGTTCATACAGTAGGCTACAGCCGGGCGGAAATACATGGGGTGGAATATTCTCATACACATATCTTTTAGTTAATTTATCAAGCTGAAACCACAGCTACCTTTTATTTTTCCTTCTTCTTTAGGTAAAAGTCATTGGATCTCTTTTTTTTTTATATTAAATTAATATTTTCAATGTTCTACCACATCATTTTCTTTCCTTTTATCTATTAAAGAGGACATTATCATCATCACTCTTGTATCTTTGTTCAACACACAGCCTTTTAGAATATTAATTCTTATTTCCAATAGTCATTTTTTATTTTATTTTGTGCTTTTTTTGACACCTACATTTTCTGTTTCTTTAGCTAATTAGTATTTTAGTACAGGATATATGATCCTCAGATCTCTCTGCTAGTGATACTACCATATACACAGGGACATAATAGCACAAAACTGTAAAAGATTACCATAGTAAAAATATTGTCAATTACAGGACTCTCTCCGCTTCTTTTGTTGTTTCAGAGTTTTCTTTCTTTCATTATCAATATATCCTTAATTAGTAGTTTGCGGTGTCACAGGAAGGCCAAGTATGTGAACCCTTCATTAAGCCCAAATGGTGACAAACTGTTGAGACAATAGATCCGTTTCGTCTCCTCTTGTTGCAGTCTTATTTTGCCAATTCCCCAAAATCTCAGACCTGAATCCTTTCCTTGATGTTGTGATCTTACATGTCTAGCTAGAGTTGTGTCCTCTGTGTTGTTAATGTTACTGAGATCTCTAGATATCTGTCTTCGAAGTTCCTGTTAGGTCTTCCCTACATACAGTTTGGGACAGTCACATTTGAATATATAGACAACTCCTGTTGACTTACAGTTAATGTAGTCTCCTATTTGATAGTTTTTCCCATCTATGGGATTATTCAATGTTTTGGTTGGTGTCATTTGGTTACAGAAGGTACAGTCGCTAAAGGGGAATGATCCTTTATTTTCAAGCCATGTCTCTATTTTCTTCTTCTTCCGTACCTGAAAATGGCTATGTACTAGTGTTTCTTTGAGGTTTTTACATCTCCGGAATGTTATACTTGGTCTTATTGGTAGTACTTGTGAAGAAATTCAGCTTTTTCTAAAGTGACCGGCAAAAACACCCAAACTTATGGAACTATTTTGGGCAGCCCACACAGGGTGAACCAGTCACAGAAGACTTCCATGTTCTTTGAAAACCCCTAAACCGATCTGGGTGAAATTTTAATATGTTGATCACCCAGATCGGGGCTATCAGGGGACATACGATTTGTGGGGATACCTCATGTATAAAGGGGTGTTCCAGATATTGGGGAAAACTGTGACTTTTCTGCCTAGAGATAATCAAGTGGTTACTTTATCAGGCTTTATTATCTCCAGGACTAGGGGAGGGAATTGTATGTTTATGCCGGAAGGGTTTTATGTTTCCATTGTACTTGACTGGCTGTACTGTGTCCATCCCTGTGGTATGTCCCCTTGCATGGAGACTTGCATAAAAGCCTATGTGTGTTAATAAAAGCGTGTTCTATTTGTACCCTTCTTCTTGACTTCGGCTGATGTTTGGGGATTCGCATGCTTTATTAAGGGAATCATCTTATAAAGTTCTTGGCATTTCGTATGGAATTCGTCTACTTCAACAGAGCGCTATATTCACCAGGCTTGGGCGGTTCGGGAGTAGTGTTGAGCGAACAGTTCGAGCATCGTTCGGGTTCGTACCGAATTTTGGGGTGTCTGGGACCCGGACCCGAACCCGGACATTTTCAAAAAAGTTCGGGTTCGGGTCCGTTGTTCGTCGATTTCTTCCCGCTTTCTGAAGGGCTGCACAGCAGCCAATCAGCTAGCGTTTTACTTCTTGCCCTAAGAGCCCATCACAGCCATGCCTACTAATGGCATGGCTGTGATTGGCCAAGTGCAGCATGTGACCCGGCCTCTATTTAAGCTGGAGTCACGTAGCGCCGCACGTCACACTGCTCTGATTAGTGTAGGGAGAGGACGCAGCTTCTGTCAGGGCGAGATTAGGCAGGTTAAAGTCAGCAACAGCACCTATTGAACGGATCGATCTACAGTTGAGAATCATTGAACTTCTGCTAGTTACTTGCTCACTGGTTTTTAGGCTGCACAGAGCGTTTTTCTGTCACATATTTTCTGGGTTGATCGGCGGCCATTTTGTGACTTGTGGTGCACCAGAACAAGCTGCCACCAAGTCCATCAATACTAGTTTTTTTTTGCTATATCCTACATCAGGGGCTTGGCTGTGCTAATTGTCACCCCTAGAAACTCAGGATAGCAATTTCTATATTTTATTAAGGAGTTAAATACAATTGCCCAAATACCAATCCCCTAAATCTGGTGTTCCAGCTTTGGATAGACAAGTATAATACTGTGTTCTGTCTGGCAAAGGATAGATTATTTTCTGGGGTGAAATTTCATTGCCAAAATAGCAATACCATAAATCAGTGGTTTCAGCTGTGGCTGGCAAAATAGAATAGTGTCCGCCAAAACATATATTTTGTTCTGGGGTGAAATTAATCTTGCAAAATAGCAATACCCTGATTCTGGAGTCCCAGCAGTTGCAGGCCAGATTTCATAGTGTCCGCCAAAACATATATTTTGTTCTGGGGTGAAATTAATTTTGCAAAATAGCAATACCCTGAATCTGGTGTCCCAGCAGTTGCAGGCCAGATTTCATAGTGTCTGCTAAAACATATATTTTGTTCTGGGGTGAAATTCACTTGCCAAAATTGCAATACCCTGAATCTGGTGTCCCAGCTGTTGCAGGCCACGTTTCATAGTGTCCGTCAAAACATATATTTTGTTCTGGGGTGACATTTAATTGCCAAAATAGCAATACCCTGAATCTGGTGTCCCAGCTGTTGCAGGCCAGATTTCATAGTGTCTGCCAAAACACATATTTTGTTCTGGGGTGACATTCAATTGCCAAAATAGCAATACCCTGAATCTGTTGTCCCAGCTGTTGCAGGCCAAGTGTAAATCTGTCCATAAAAGGATACCTTTCATCCAGGGCCTAAATACTAGCCCTAAAAGAGATATTTCCCTAAATCAGTGGTTACTGCTGTGCCTGGATTAGTGTAATACGCTACATAAACAAATAGGCAGATAGTGTTAGGTGCCTGTAAAAAAAAAAAAGGCCTGAATTTGAAATCAATACATTTGGGCCAAATATTTTTTTCCTTATTGTGGTGCCTGGTGAACAGTAACAATGAGGAAAACATCTAGTAAGGGACGCGGACGCGGTCGTGGTGGTGTTACTGTACCCTCTGGTGCTGGGAGAGGACGTGGCCATTCTGCCACAGCCACACGTCCTAGTGAACCAATTAGCTCAGGTTCCAGTACCCGCCAGAATTTACAACGATATTTGGTGGGGCCCAATGCCGTTCTAAGGATGGTAAGGCCTGAGCAGGTACCTAGTCAATTGGGTGGCTGACAGTGGATCCAGCACGTTCACAACATTATCTCCCACCCAGTCTTCTGCAGAAAGCGCACAGGTGGCACCTGAAAACCAAGCCCATCAGTCTGTCACATCACCCCCATGCATATCAGGGAAACTGTCTGAGCCTCAAGTTATGCAGCAGTCTCTTATGCTGTTTGAAGACTCTGCTGGCAGGGTTTCCCAAGGAATCCACCTAGCCCTTCCCCAGTGGTGGAAGACATAGAATGCACTGATGCACAACCACTGATGTTTACTGATGATGAGGACATGGGAATACCACCTCATCGGAGTCCGCACGTCTCTGATGATGACGAAACACAGGTGCCAACTGCTGTGTCTTTCTGCAGTGTGCAGACCGAACAGGAGGTCAGGGAGGAAGACTGTGTGGAAGACGATGCAGGGGACGATGAGGTCCTAGGCCCCACATGGAATGAAGGTCGTGCCACTGACTTTCATAGTTCAGAGGAAGAGGCAGTGGTGAGACCGAGCCAACAGCGTAGCAAAAGAGGGAGCAGGGGGCAAAAGCAGAACAGACGCCTCCAAGAGAGTTCGCCTGCTACTGGCCACCGCCACCAGGGACCGAGCACCCCAAAGGCAGCTTCAAGGAGTTCCCTGGCATGGCACTTCTTTAAACAATGTGCTGACGACAAGACCCGAGTGGTTTGCACGCTGTGCCATCAGAGCCTGAAGCAAGGCATTAACGTTCTGAACCTTAGCACAACCTGCATGACCAGGCATCTACATGCAAAGCATGAACTGCAGTGGAGTAAACACCTTAAAAGCAAGGAACTCACTCTGGCTCCCCCTGCTCCCTCTTCTGCTGCTGCCTCGGCCTCTTCCTCCGCCTCGGGAGGAACGTTGGCACCTGCCGCCCACCAAACAGAGGATGTGCCACCGACACCACCACCTGCGTCACCAAGCATCTCCACCATGTCACACGGCAGCGTTCAGTTCTCCATCTCACAAACCTTGGAGAGAAAGCGTAAATTCCCACCTAGCCACCCTCGAGCCCTGGGCCTGCATTTCTAAACTACTGGCCTTTGAAATGCTGTCATTCAGGCTGGTGGACACAGACAGCTTCAAACAGCTGATGTCCATGGCTGTCCCACAGTATGTTGTTCCCAGCCGCCACTACTTCTCCAAGACAGCCGTGCCTTCCCGGCACAACCAAGTATCCGATAAAATCAAGTGTGCACTGCGCAACGCCATCTGTGGCAAGATCCACCTAAACACAGATACGTGGACCAGTAAGCACGGCCAGGGACGCTATATCTCCCTAACTGCACACTGGGTAAATGTAGTGGCGGCTGGGCCGCAGGCGGAGAGTTCCTTGGCGCACGTCCTTCCGCCACCAAGGATCGCAGGGCATCATTCTTTGCCTCCTGTAGCCGCCTTCTCCTACTCTGCTTCCTCCTCCTCTGCTTCCACCAGCTCATCCAGTCAGCCACACACTTTCACCACCAACTTCAGCACAGCCCGGGGTAAACGTCAGCCCAACACCGCGCAGGATTTGTGGCGGGGTATTGAACAACAGACCGACGAGTGGTGTGCGATAATGGGCGAAATCTCGTCGCAGCTCTGGGACTAGCCGGTTTGACGCACATCCCTTGCCTGGCGCATGTGCTGAATTTGGTGTTGCAGAAGTTCATTCACAACTACCCCGACATGTCAGAGCTGCTGCATAAAGTGAGGGCCATCTGTGCACGCTTCCGGCGTTCACATCCTGCCGCTGCTCGCCTGTCTGCGCTACAGCGGAACTTCGGCCTCATATGCGACGTGCCCACCAGGTGGAACTCCACCTTTCACATGCTGGAGAGACTGTGTGAGCAGCAGCAGGCCATAGTGGAGTTTAAACTGCAGCACGCACGCGTCAGTCGCACTGCGGAATAGCACCACTTTACCACCAATGATTGGGCCTCCATGCGAGACCTGTGTGCCCTGTTGCGCTGTTTCGAGTACTCCACCAACATGGCCAGTGGCGATGACACCGTTATCAGCGTTACAATACCACTTCTATGTCTCCTTGAGAAAACGCTTAGGGCGATGATGGAAGAGGAGGTGGCCCAGGAGGAGGAGGAGGAGGATGAGGGGTCATTTTTAGCACTTTCAGGCCAGTCTGTTAGAAGTGGCTCAGAGGGAAGTGGCAGAGGCCAGGTACAAATGTGGCCAGCCAGGGCCCACTACTGGAGGACGAGGAGGATAAGGAGGAGGTGGAGGAGGATGAGGATGAAGCAGGTTCACAGCGGGGTGGCACCCGACACAGCTCAGGCCCATCACTGGTGCGTGGCTGGGGGGATACGGAGGACGATGACGATACGCCTCCCACAGAGGACAGCTTGTCCTTACCTCTGGGGAGCCTGGCACATATGAGCGACTACATGCTGCAGTGCCTGCGCAACGACAGCAGAGTTGCGCACATTTTAACGTGTGCGGACTACTGGGTTGCCACCCTGCTGGATCCCCGGTACAAAGACAATGTGCCCACCTTACTTCCTGCTCTGGAGCGTGATAGGAAGATGCGCGAGTTCAAGCGCACGCTGGTAGAGGCGCTCCTGAGAGCATTCCCAAATGTCACAGGGGAACAGGTGGAAGCCCAAGGCGAAGGCAGAGGAGGAGCAAGAGGTCGCCAACGCAGCAGTGTCACGGCCAGCTCTTCTGAGGGCAGGGTTAGCATGGCAGAAATGTGGAAAAGTTTTGTCTCCACGCCACAGCTAACTGCACAACCACCTGATACGGAACGTGTTAGCAGGAGGCAGCATTTCACTAACATGGTTGAACAGTACGTCTGCACACCCCTCCACGTACTGACTGATGGTTCGGCCCCATTCAACTTCTGGGTATCCAAATTGTCCACATGGCCAGAGTTAGCATTTTATGCCTTGGAGGTGCTGGCCTGCCCGGCGGCCACCGTTTTGTCTGAACGTGTATTCAGCACGGCAGGGGGCGTCATTACTGACAAACGCAGCCGCCTGTCACAAACGCAGCCGCCTGTCCACAGCCAACGTGGACAAGCTGACGTTCATAAAAATGAACCAGGCATGGATCCCACAGGACCTGTCCCTCCCTTGTGCAGAATAGACATTTATTACTGCCTCCCCCTCAACCATGTATTCTTGTACTCCGGGGCACTTCTTTAATGAATCCTCATTTTTTTACCTTTACCATGATCTTGCGGTACAACACAAAGTTGAATGAACCTTTCCTCTGTCTGGGTGTTGGGGCCGAAATAACTGAAAGTGGCCTTCTCCAGTGGTGGGTGATATGACGCATGATTCCTTGCTGTGGGCCCTCTCTCCTCTGTCTGGGTGCTGGGCCTAAATAACTAAAAGTGGCCTTCTCCAGTGGTGGTTGATATGACGCATGATTCCTTGCTGTGGGACCTCTCTCCTCTGTCTGGGTGCTGGGCCTAAATAACTGAAAGTGGCCTTCTCCGGTGGTGGGTGATATGACGCAGGATTCCTTGCTGTGGGACCTCTCTCCTCTGTCTGGGTGCTGGGCCGAAATAACTGAAAGTGGCCTTCTCCAGTGGTGGGTGATATGAACCATGATTCCTTGCTGTGGGACCTGTATCCTCCGTCTGGGTGCTGGGCCGAGATAACTGAAAGTGGCCTTCTCCAGTGGTGGGTGATATGACGCATGATTCCTTGCTTTGGGACCTGTATCCTCGGTCTGGGTGCTGGGCCAAAATAACTGAAAGTGGCCTTCTCCAGTGGTGGTTGATATGACGCATGATTCCTTGCTGTGGGACCTCTCTCCTCTGTCTGGGTGCTGGGCCAAAATAACTGAAAGTGGCCTTCTCCAGTGGTGGGTGATATGACGCATGATTCCTTGCTGTGGGACCTGTATCCTCGGTCTGGGTGCTGGGCCAAAATAACTGAAAGTGGCCTTCTCCAGTGTTGAGTGATATGACGCATGATTCCTTGTAGTGGGACCTCTCTCTAATTGATATTGGTTAAATTTTATTTATTTTATTTTAATTCCCTATCCACATTTGTTTGAAGTGGATTTACCTACATTTTGCTGCCTTTGGCAGCCCTCTAGCCCGTTCCTGGACTATTTTACAGCCTTTTTAGTGCCTAAAAGTTCGGGTCCCCATTGACTTCAATGGGGTTCGGGTCGAGTTCGGATCCCGAACCCGAACATTTTCGGGAAGTTCGGCCGAACTTCTCGAACCCGAACATCCAGGTGTTCGCTCATCTCTATTCGGGAGGAAACTTCCGAATGTGGTATTAATATACTTGGTTTCCTTACAGTACTTAATTTAGATCATTATCTGCTTGTAAGATATACCAGGGGCGCTCAGTAGGCAGGGCAGTTCGTACATGTGAATCTAAATCTACACCTACACTGCTTGTCCATACCTGAGCGATCTGAAGTGTTTTAAATCGCTGACCTAACAGGGCAGCGCTAACGGGGTGCACCAGGACCCATCCTAGCTGCTCTAATTCTGCAGGCATTCCTCCCCAAGTCTCCACACCAGGAGCACAGGGGCAGATTTGAAGTGGAATAGATCTGCATTAGCTAAGCCCTGACTTAGGTGCAGCGATTCACCTGTTGCTATAGATTACACCATATCAGTGTGCTCCAACACTGAGTAATGGCTAGCAACAGGTCTTTAGTCAGGCCTTCAGAGTGTGGGATGGTGTATCACTCAATCCCTCTCCTTACCTCTGATTCCCTGTATGCCTGATTTTATCTATTACCCCCTTCTCATTGAGTCTAATAAATCTTTATTATTTTCATTCCTAACGTTCTTTCAGGCTGTGACAGTAATGTCACAAGTAATTTCGTGGGGCAGTAATGTAACGTAACTTCCTTCTGTCGGCGTTCCACGTGTTAGGATTGGAGGGCTCCTGGTTAAAGCTGGTGTATTTCTCTCATGTGGACTTTGTGAAGATCCTTTAGTCGTCACAAGTATATCTTTTAATTATTGTGCTAGCTTCAAATATGGGACTTATAACTACTATCTCCCCATACGTGTTTCAGAGCCTCCAGCTCCTTCTTCAGTGGGTGTAAGTGGCCATAGTCCCTTGCCCATATTTATTAAGATTTAATTAATTAGCTAATTGGTTAGAGGGAGGAGAATAATGACTCCTCTTAGGATTTTGGCAAATACTGGACTGGATTCAGATATAAAATAGGGTATAGATTAGGATATAAAAATGGGATATAAGAATTAAAATAAGAATGGTGGATATATATGTTAGAACAATAGGTTATGGGAATAAAATTATTATGAGTTAATCATATGGAATATTGTAGGGTCACGATTTACATTTCGAGAAAGGACTGAGGGAATATGAAAATGAGTAAATACATAATGTAACAACACGGGGTCATTTAGCTCTTCCAGATCGCCGTCTTAACGCCTTAGACGGTTGGCACACATCAAGAAGCCACTCCACCACTGTAGATTCGGGTGCAAACTGGCCACGACCAGCTTTATTGTCACAACAGCAGTACAACAAAATCATAAAAATAAATCCTCGGCCGTCTGGCCACTGACTAAACAGTCTTTCCCTCTGTATCAGGATCTGGGTCTACCACCCAGCTCCCCAAGACACATCACCAGTGCTTACCCCACACACAGGGTTAGAGGGTCCCGGCTCCCACAGGCCTTGACACAGCCTGCTCCTTTCCCAGACTGGGAGCCCTGATTGAGGAGCGCGGCCCAGATTTATCCAAGCTCCTCAGCTGGCTGATAATTATCCCCATTACCAGCCTGACTGCTGCAGACAGTGCGAAAAAATAATTTCCCAACCTTTCTTGTTCTCACCCAGCTTTCTCTGGGTGAGATACGCCACTTGAATGGCCTTCCTATGGCCTTCTGGCAGCTCCACTGCCACATTCCCCCCCCCCCCCTTTGTTCAACCCCGTAGGGGTTAACACTAGCATCCAACCAAGATGCTCGTGAGAGGTCATCGACCTGGCCTACAGTCTTCCCCTTATTCTGCCAGACCCAGGCCAATAGCGCCTGGTTTGTGACCCGCATGAGTTTAGTACGGAGCAGATAAGACCTACGGGATTTTCTTGCCCATCTCATGACCCGGTACGCTCTTTCACGAGTGAGAAAGATGCGCTTTCGCACCTGTGGCCTCCCTCTTTTCGTTTTTCTTTTTCTCTCCACATTTGGCATCAGCACATGCTCCTCATGTCCTTTCTTGGACTGCTGCAACTCTCGACTGAACTGTTCCCCCACTTCGGCAGACTTTTCTTCAGCCTTATCTTTGGTCTTGGGAACATCCGAGGATTTCTCCCACTCCAACTCATCAGCCTCTTCTTCAGCCTTTGAGTCTCTTTTGGAGTCTTCAGTCACTTTGATAGCCTTTTCATCCTTCTCGGACACAGCATCACATACTTGAATTCTTAGCTCCTCCTCCTCCTTTTTCTCATCAAGGTTAGAGGCATCGGGGACATCAGGGTCTTCAGCAGACTTGTTGTCTTCTGGCAATCCCTCCAGAGGTTCACTCCGGAAACTGTTCTCCTCTTGTGCAGGCTCTACAATAGTCACCTCACAGCAGTAGACAACATCTTTATGGTGGGCGTCAGTCCCCTCGTATTTTTTCCCCAGCAGACCGCTGGCTGAAGTAATGTCTTGCATGACCAAGTCTTGGCTACACCCCGCCACGAGTTTCTTGGCTTCTGCATCCACATCAGCCCCATCAACGGGTTCAGCAGAAAGATCATCCATCTTCTCTGCCTCGGTTGGCACTGCAGCGTCACCATCTCCAGACCAATTCTTAACGGGCTCTGACTTCTTGGCATTTTTTAGAGGATCCTCCTCTTCAGGTATCTCATTTTCTTCCACCTGCTGCGCAGGAGCTCTAGCCAAGGAGAGGGCCTTGGTCTTCTTAGTTTTTCACACCAGCTTGTTAGCAGCGCCCCACTCTTGGGCCTTCTGGTCCAGCTGCTCTTCACTCTGTTCTGGTGTAACAGCAGTTGTAGGAGTACCACCATTCTTCCTTAGACACTCTGTGGGATTTCCACCCAGGGACTCTTCAAGCCCATTGTTGAGGTCTACTATAGACTTTTGTGTCTTTCTGGAGTATTTTCCCTTCCCCAGGATACCAGGCAGTAGACCCTTCAGTTCACTCATCTTTTCCGGGGTCTCCTCTTTTGACCCTTCTGCAGCCTTCTTTAGTGACTCCGTGACGACAGCTAGTCCCTTCTCTATTGTATCTAGGGACCGTGTGGCGAGAGTGAGATCAGCCTCCTGTTTGCAGCTGTAGTGTCCTGTCAGGTCATCCAAGACTGACTGGATATGAGCTTCAGACACTAGGCTGACGTCACCCGACTGAACTCTCGTCTCGTTAGATATATCTGTCATCTGGTCGCTACTAGTAACCACTTTAGTTTGGCAAGACCTCGACATGGAAGCCTCTCTCTCTGAGTTACTATCGGTCACAGAACCTGCGTTATCTATACCGCTCGTGTCATTCTCAATCCTGTCCTCTAGGGGCACCGATGAGCTAATCCCCACCTGGGACATTTTATTAATCATAGACACCTGTGGAGACTGCATATCGACTTCTAGTACGTGTGGTACACCCTCTAGGACTGCCCCATGTACCTGCACAATTTTCACTGTGGTTTCCCTCAGTTGTGAGCTCTCAACATCAATTAGCATTTTTATACCATCCACATTTTTACCAACAGGGGGAGCTTCTCCTCCAATCACAGCCTGCACAGGAAAAGGACTGTCATCATCCTCATCACTTCTTGTGCAAAGATCCACATTATCATTATACATTTCAACAAACTCTGCACCTTCACTTGGCACCGTGTCTGCATCATTGTTTCCAATGGTCATTTCACTTAAACCATTGCTTTCCATCTGCATTTCCCTTAGACCTTCATTTAAAGGGACAGGTACAGGTTCTGTAGAAGCTTCATTACTTTCCACAGAAGTGTCTCCATTGCCCCACATTATGTCATGCATGAGTCTATTTGCAACATCAAGTCCATGAGTCTCTGTTCCCACCATGGTCTCACCCTCCGTGAGGACCACCGGATAGTCCACAGTATTCACATAATTGTCCCGGACAGACATCATTCTACCTCTTACCCAGGCTAGCATAGGATCTCTGATTTTCACAATCCCAAATCTAGCCTTGGTCACAGGCACTTTAGACAACACAGTGAGTTTCTCCCCTGCAGATTCCTGCGAGGGAGCAACTGCAACAGGCTTTACCGCCTGTTCAGACACAGCATTTTTCCCATAGTCACTCATTTTTGAGACATTTTCTCGCCGCTGCACTGCATCACTCACCAGCCCGGCAGGTAGCAACTGCCGCCGGCTCACTGCCACAAAATTATCAACAGGAAGAGTCTTACCGATTGTCGTCACTGACTCAGCACTCCCGGAAGATAAGGGTAGTCCAGGAATATCTCCAGCATGGTCACCTCCCTTTTCCTCAATGTAGTAGTTGCCATGGGAGACGCCTTGGACTTGTCTCCTGTCTTTTTCCAGACGGTCACTCCATCCGCACCTTTTTGGGCTCCGTGCACAGTTGCATGGGATATGGGAACTCCTGAGAATTGCACCGTTTGTCTTCTCTTTATCTTCCCGACGGTTGCCCATGGCAACTGCCCACCTTTGCTTCTCCTTGGGAACTCCGGCCACACGTCCGTCCTCGGGGAACTTTGTGCAGGGTCCATACAGTGTCGAGGACCCCATTTTTAGGGCCAGCTGCAGCTGGACCTCCAGAGCCTCTCGCTCTACATCAAATTTTGCCAATTCATTTTTAGTATAGCCAATCGCTATGACCATTTCTTCTCCCTGCTGTATGCGCCAGTGCCGGCGGACGTACTCTTCCATAAGACCCATGGTAGCAGGAAAAATTGTCAGCAACTAGTCCCCTTTGCTGGGCTACGGGCCCTTTAATTCACTGCAGTTTTACTCACACCACAGCAAAATAGTCCACACGCTTATGAGCAGCACCTGCTCCACTGGACAAACAAAGCTTCCGGCCCTTTAACTTCACACACAGCAAAAAACAACTTTCAGCATCACCTGCTGTCTCGTCGTTGCCCCTAGCAACCAACAGTTTTTTTTACTTTTCAGCATGGACACTTTCTGTTCAGCAATCCCGCAGCATTCAGCACAGACAACGCTTCCTGGTGCCCTTAGCAACCTGTTGTCTTGCCCTTTTTGCTCTGCAGCACCCAGCTTCGTGTGCCATTTTCATGCCATAGCATACCTCCACCATATGTAACAACACGGGGTCATTTAGATCTTCCAGATCGCCGTCTTAACGCCTTAGACGGTTGGCACACATCAAGAAGCCACTCCACCACTGTAGATTCGGGTGCAAACTGGCCACGACCAGCTTTATTGTCACAACAGCAGTACAACAAAATCATAAAAATAAATCCTCGGCCGTCTGGCCACTGACTAAACAGTCTTTCCCTCTCTATCAGGATCTGGGTCTACCACCCAGCTCCCCAAGACACATCACCAGTGCTTACCCCACACACAGGGTTAGAGGGTCCCGGCTCCCACAGGTCTTGACACAGCCTCTCCTTTCCCAGACTGGGAGCCCTGATTGAGGAGCTCAGCCCAGATTTATCCAAGCTCCTCAGCTGGCTAATAATTATCCCCATTACCAGCCTGACTGCTGCAGACAGTGGGAAAAAACTAATTTCCCAACCTTTCTTGTTCTCACCCAGCTTTCTCTGGGTGAGATACGCCACTTGAATGGCCTTCCTATGGCCTTCTGGCAGCTCCACTGCCACAATAAATAAACAAGAAAGTTTTGTATTAAACAAGAGATGTGTGTCTTTTTAATGCCTGAAAATGTTGGCTTTTCTGACAATGTGCTTATTGACATGTGATGAGGGATGAGAGGTCAAGCGGGGAGAGGGGGTTGAGGTGCTGATAGACAGCCTGACTCTCGACTCCGTGTCATCAGGAGACATCCCATCCATCAATTTCATAAAAACCCAAATAATTATATTTCGGCATTGAGCCCTGTAGGTATCATTGTGTCGAATTCAAAGATCCGTCTAGATTCTAATCTTGACATGTTTTCTACGTGATTTCCGCCTCTCCAATGTCGTCTTACTTTTTAAAAAGCCATAAAAGTCAATAGGGAAGAGTCACTATTATGGTGTTCTTTAAAATGTTCTGTGAGACGGTCAGACAGACGTTCTTCCCTACATAGGCGTGCGCACGGGGTGTGTCGGGTGTGCCTGGGCACACCCTAATCATCACCCCCATGCTGCACTGCCATCTACAACTCCTGAAGCGAACTGTTCTCATAGGCTTCAGGCTAGTGGTCTGAAGCCTATGAGACAACAGAGCGCTAGAATGGAGTTGCTCCAGGGAGGTATGATGTCCTAGGAAGAGGCGGAGTCTCGGCATCCAGGGGGCGGGGCCTCACAATGTGCGGGAGATTCTACAGAGCTCATTGCAGGAGAGAGGAGCAGAAGCTGCAGGTCGGTGAGTGGAGCATAAAAGTGACTGCTATGTTTACTGGGGGCTGTATATTAGAGGGGGGGGGGGTGATATTATTTCCAGGGAACTGTATGCTGGAGGGGCTGAAGGTGGGGGAGTGATATTATTTACATGGGAGTGTATGTTAGAGGGGCTGCAGGTGGGGGGTGATATTATTTACATGGGGCTGTATGCTGGAGGGGCTGCAGGCAGGGGGAAGGTGATGTTATTTACATGGGACTGTATGCTGGAGGGGCTGCAGGCGGGGGTGATATTTTTTACATGGGACTGTATGCTGGTGGGGCTGCAGGCAGGGGGGGTGATATGATTTACATGGGACTGTATGCTGGAGGGGCTGTAGACAGGGGAAAGGTGATATGATTTACATGGGACTGTATGCTGGAGGGGCTGCAGGCAGGGGGTGATATTATTTACATGGGACTGTATGCTGGAGGGGCTGCAGGCAGGGGGTGATATTATTTAGGGTCCTTTCACACTTGCGTTCTGAGGATCCGGCAGGCACTTCCGTCCCGCCGGATCTGTCAGAACGCAAGTCGCCTGAAGCATTAGAAGACTGATCAGGATCCTGATCAGTCTTCGAATTGCTTTCAGGTTACTATGGCAGCCAGGACGCTACTAGCGTCCTGGTTGCCATAGTAGGAGCGGGGAGCGGGGGAGCGGCATACTTACATTCCGTGCGGCTCCCGGGGCGCTCCAGAATGACGTCAGAGCGCCCCATGCGCATGGATCACATGATCCATGCGATCACGTGATCTATGCACTGGGGCGCCCTGACGTCATCCTTGAGCGTCCCGGAGCCGCACGGAATGTGGCATGCCGCTCCTCGCTACATTTTACCATGGTAACCAGGACTTTAGCGCCCTGGCTGCCATGGTAACCAGTCAGAAAAGCTAAATGTCGGATCCGGCAATGCGCCGAAACGACGTTTAGCTTAAGGTCGGATCCGGATTAATGCCTTTCAATGGGCATTAATTCCGGATCCGGCCTTGCGGCAAGTGTTCCGGATTTTTGGACGGAACAAAAAGCGCAGCATGCTGCGGTATTTGCTGCGTCCAAAAAACGTTCCGGTCCTGAACTGAAGACATCCTGATGCATCCTGAACGGATTTCTCTCCATTCAGAGTGCATGGGGATGATCCTGATCAGGATTTTTCCGGCATAGAGACCCGACGACGGATCTCTATGCCGGAAAACAAAAACGCAAGTGTGAAAGGGCCCTTACATAGGACTGTATGCTGGACGGGCTGCAGGCAGGGGAGGGGGGGGATATTATTTACATGGGACTGTTATGACTGTTGTGTTTACTTTGGGGGCATTCTGCAGGGGCTGAAGGGAGGAGGAACAATCCTTGTACTGGAGACTGTGTGTTTGAGGGGTCTGAAGAGGGGGGGGGGGGTATTATTTACATGGGGACTGTATGCTGGGGGGGGGGGCTGAAGGCAGGAGGGGTGATATTATTTTTCATGGGACTGTATGCTGGAAGGGCTGAAGGCAGGGGGAGTTTTATATTTTACATGGGACTGTATGTTGGAGGGGCTGAAGGCGAGGAGTGATGTATTTTACATGGGACTGTATGCTGGAGGGGCTGAAGGGCGCCATAATTATTACTATTAAGGTCCATTCACACGTCTGTAGTGTTTTGCGGATCTGCAGTACACCCGGCTGCAGACCCCAGCTTTGGACAAGAATAGGACATCTTCCATTTTTTCCGGAGCCGCGGACTAGAAGTTCGGCAGGCCGCTCCAGAAATACGGATGCGAAGAACACACTGTGTGCTTTCCACATCCATTCCGTCTCCAAAGAGAATGAATGGGTCTGCTCTAGGGGTGGGCGATATAGATGATATGCGATATGAATTTGTGCTACGATATCGATTTCGTCTATATCGCGGTAGAACATGGTATTCGCCACTCTCGCCGCATACCATGTTCTCCTGAGCCGGCACAGTGGAGAAGGAGGGAGTCCCTCCCTCCCCACTGCGTGCGACTGCCACTGGCCACCAATGAGAGCAGAGGAGGGGTGGGACTGCGGCCACTGCCACCAATGGGAGCATAGGAGGGGCGGGACTGTGGCCACTGCCACCAATGGGAGCATAGCAGGGGCGGGACTGTGGCCACTGCCACCAATGAATGACTGAATAGCAACGTAGCCTGCATGTGCTGGCCATATCCCATACCCGGCCTCTATGACTGCACGCTGCGATCCACCGCAATTAACCCCTCAGGTTCATAGAGGCCCAGCATGGGACATGGCCGACACATGCAGGCATATAGAACCTTTCATTAGTTTCAACTTCATTACTTAGGTAGCGGCACATAGGGCATATATGGGGCACTTACTATTATATCTGTGAGGGACCCGTTCGCCGCTCTGGCCCCGTTACATGGTGGGAACACCAGGAGCAGATATCAGCCTCTCTCCCTGGGCGTTCCTTCTCCCTGTCTGCAGCACTGTCCAATAACAGCGCAGAACGTCACAGGCAGGGAGAAGGAACGCCCGGGACAGAGGCTGATATCTCCTCCTGGTGTTCCCACCATGTAACGAGGGCCAGAGCGGGCGAACGGGCCCCTCACAGATATAATAGTAAGTGCCCCATATATGCCCTATGTGCCGCTACTTAAGTAATACAGTTCAAACTAATGAAAGGTCCTATACGACTGCCCCCGATCATTGGTGGCAGTGATCGAGCCCCAGCAGTGTAAGCTGGGGCTCTGATCGATTACCATGGCAACCAGGACGCTACTGATGTCCTGGCTGCCATAGTCGGCTCCCTGCTGCTGTGTGCCCAGAGCACAGGGCAGCAGGGACAGTGTGAGGTCCTATTCACCCTCATAGATCTCTATTAGGGTACATAAGACAAGGGTTCTAGCCCCTAAGGGGGCTAATAGTTAGTAAGTAAAAAGTTGAAAAAAAAAAAAAGTTTAAACCCCCTCCCCCCCCCGATATAGAAAATATATATTGCATATCGCACATGAATTATAATATATCGCAATATGAATTTTAGGCCATATCGCCAACCCCTAGTTCGCACCCGTTCTGCACAATTGCGGAAAGGATGCAGACACATTCTGCGGACGTGTGAATGAAGCCTAATACAGCGGGGGCCATTATAATATTAAGAATAATAATAACACAGCGGGGCCATTATATATTAGAATTTTACAGAGGGGCCAGGGCATTATACTTATGGGCACTACGGAGGGAGGGGAGGTCTGTTATCTGAGGATAATAGTACAGTGATGAATCTAAGAAAAATTCTGTGAAACTCTGCAGAGACGTTGCTGAAAGAAGGATTTGGCCCACACTGCCGAAGCATGGCCCCAGACTTCAAGTCACACTGTAAGTGTTCTGAATTCTGGGGCCTCACACCCCTCTACTACATTATCTGTACTCAGAGAGATATCACTGTGTTATCTGTAGTGTTACATAGGACTGCAGGTGACATCTACTACATTATCTGTACTCAGAGTCATTACTGTGTTATCTGTGGTGTTACATAGGACTGCAGGTAATATAGCCTACATTATCTGTACTCAGAGAGTTATCACTGTATTATCTGTGGTGTTACATAGGACTGCAGGTGACATGTACTGCATTATTTGCAATATCTGGCTTGCCCCGGGTGCTGGCAACCCATGCTACACCACTGAGAACTCTGCCCTGGCTGAGAGTCACCCCCCATATAAGTTAGTTATATAACGTTAAGTTAATGCATAAAGTATGTTCCCTGCTGCTTGCTACGCCTCCTCATTTATACCCCTGTATAATGTACCCTGATACCCCTCAGTTATATGATACCGTGTAACTGAGGGGTATCAGGGTAAATTACAGGGGGTAATATAACTGAGCAGGGCTATTGGGTACATTATTATACAGGGGTAATATAACTGAGGAGGGCTATCTCAGGGTACATGATAAAGAGGTAATATAACTAATATAATATAAGTTATCTTACCCCTGTATAATGTCCCTGATAGCCCTCCTCAGTTATATTAGGCCTCTTTCACACTTGCGTTCTGAGGATCCGGCAGGCACTTCTGTCCTGCCGGATCCGTCAGAACGCAAGTCGTCTGAAAGCATTAGAAGACTGATCAGGATCCTGATCAGTCTTCAAAATGCTTTCAGCGTTACTATGGCAGCCAGGACGCTATTAAAGTCCTGGTTGCCTTAGTAGTAGTGGCGAGCGGTATACTTACAGTCAGAGCGCCCCATGCGCATGGATCACGTGATCCATGCGTGTAGGCGCCCTGACGTCACTCTGGAGCGCCCGGGAGCCGCATGTTTGGTAAGTGTACTGCTCCCCACTACACTTTACCATGGCAACCAGGACTTTAGCGTCCTGGCTGCCATGGTAACCATTGAGAAAAAGCTAAACGTCGGATCTGGCGATGCGCCGAAACGACGTTTAGCTTAAGGCCGGATCCGGATTAATGCCTTTTAATGGGCATTAATTCCGGATCCGGCCTTGCAGCAAATGTTCAGGATTTTTGGCTGGAGCAAAAAGCGCAGCATGCTGCGGTATTTTCTCCGGCCAAACAATGTTCCGGTCCTGTACTGAAGACATCCTGATGCATCCTGAACGGATTTCTCTCCATTCAGAATGCATTGGGATAATCCTGATCAGTAGCTTTCCGTCCTAGAGACGCGACGACGGATCTCTATGCCAGAAAACAAATACCCAAGTGTGAAAGAGCCCTTACTCCTGTATAATTTACCCTGATACCCCTTAGTTATATTACCCCTGTATAATAATGTACCCTGATACCCCTTAGTGTATTTGTGTATATATATGTGAATGTGTATATAATATATATACATGCGTGCGTGTGTTTTTTTGCTTTAGGGTGCACACCCTAATGCAATTGGCTGCGCACGCCTATGCTTCCCTACCTTTTGTATGATGTTCTTTGTTTTGGTTTCACTTTGTCAGCTCCTTTCCTTCTGCCAGTTGTTACTTATTTAGACTAAGGAAGTCCACATGAGAGAAATACACCAGCTTTAACCAGGAGCCCGCCAATCCTAACACGTGGAGCGCCGACAGAAGGAAGTTGCGTTACATTACTGCCCGGAAGTGACTGCACGAAACAGAGAGCCGCGGCTCACCAAGCCAACGAACACGTGGATATCGCATGCACAGTGAGGAGGACGCTGTCCGACACACCGACTGCTGCAGCACACGCAGGGGGAACCTGATCTGAGAAGAGTGGTAACGTACCCCATACTTAAAGCTGTGACATCTCATTTTAGCACTTAAAGCTGTGGCATCTCTTTCTAGCACATATTGAGGAAATATAAACTTTTAGAAATAACTGAATATTTAAGGGAAATCTGTGGACATTATCCATCTGCAACTAATACACCACACACTCCATCAAAGCAGTGGCCAAACTCTGGATCTCTCACAATCTTTTTTTTCCTATATCTCTTTTTCTTCTTTTTTTCCTTTTTTTCCCTATCTCTAATTTTTGCCAGATTCATTGAGTAGCTAAATATATTGGATAAACCAGTACATCAATTAACTTTTGGACTACCATAACTCTATGAATACTTATGAACTTTACAACCCTATGGATTTTTGAATTTTTATATTTTGGATCTTTGTATATTTTTTTAATTTTTTTATACTACTATGAATTGAGACTCTGTTTGATATCTTTTTATATTTAGGAGTGTGCACATCCTAATTTAGAAACAATAGGAGTAATATTTTTAATATCAATGAAATAACAACCATTTCTTTATAAAATCATAGAATTATAAAATGTTAACCCTTTCTAATAAAGAATATCCATAAACCCCATTTGGTGTGAGTGCCATCCATGTATTTCATTTATTGCACTTTTAAGCATTGGGTAAGCTTTATTGGATTGAGCACCACTGCCATTTAACTAATAGAAGTGAGCCACACAGTTATTAATATAAAATGTTATTTGTTTATTTTTTATATTGCTTAGCTAACACAATTTGATCTTCCCACCACCCTAAAACCAAATTTGCAAAACTCTGTTCACATATCGTCCCCATGGCTGTCCCCTTGGTCTGTAAATAATATTTTCCATTAAATAAAAAATTGTTGTGTGTCAGTAAAAAAAATGGAAAAGTGATAATACAAAAAAATTGTGCTTGTGATATTGTATACCCTTTTGTTTTGAGAAAGGATTCCACAGCAGTGGTGCCAAGTTCATGTTGTATACTTGTATAGAGTGCCACTACATCAAGGCTTGCTATTAAGGGTATTTTTATTAACCTGGATCTCCTGGAGCCTGACGACAGCGTCTTTAGTGTCTCTTAAATAAGATGGAACGGACTTTACAAATGGGGAAATAATCTGATCCACATATTCACTTATTCCCGAACATAGGTTTTGAATTCTTGAGACTATTGGTCTTCCTAGAATTGGTTCTTTCTTTTTGTGAACTTTTTGTATAGCATAGAAGGTCGTGGATAGAGTTGAGCGAACACCTGGATGTTCGGGTTCGAGAAGTTCGGCCGAACTTCCCCAAAATGTTCGGGTTCGGGATCCGAACTTCATCCTGAACCCGAACCCCATTGAAGTCAGAGGACAGAGGTCGCATAGCAGAGAATCAGGCGTCATGTCCCCCACCAATGGAGAAGGCCACTTTTAGATAATTAGGCCCCTGGCACCTAGACGGAGGAGAGGTTCCTTCAACTTTTGGTTGCACCGCAATATAATGGTAAAATTAAAAAAAAGGATTTAATAAAGAAGTGCCCCGGAGTACAAGAATATATGGTTGAGGGGGAGGCAGTTATAAATGTCTAGTCTGCACAAGTCATGGACAGGTCCTGTGGGATCCATGCCTGGTTCATTTTTATGAACGTCAGCTTGTCCACGTTGGCTGTGGACAGGCGGCTGCGTTTGTCAGTAATGACGCCACCTGCCGTGCTGAATACACGCAGGCCAGCACCTCTAAGGCATAAAAATCTAGCTCTGGCCACGTGGACAATTTGGAGACCCAGAAGTTGAATGGGGCCGAACCATCAGTCAGTACGTGGAAGAGTGTGCACACGTACTGTTCCACCATGATAGTGAAATGCTGCCTCCTGCTAACACGTTCTGTATCAGGTGGTGGTGCAGTTAGCTATGGCGTGGTGACAAAACTTTTCCACATTTCTGCCATGCTAACCCTGCCCTCAGAGGAGCTGGCCGTGACACAGCTGCGTTCGTGACCTCTTGCTCCTCCTCTGCCATCTCCTTCCACTTGTTCCCCTGTGACATTTGGGAATGCTCTCAGGAGCGCGTCTACCAGCGTGCGCTCGTACTCGTGCATCTTCCTATCACGCTCCAGTGCAGGAAGTAAGGTGGGCACATTGTCTTTGTACCGGGGATCCAGCAGGGTGGCAACCCAGTAGTCTGCACACGTTAAAATGTGGGCAACTCTGCTGTCGTTGCGCAGGCACTGCAGCATGTAGTCGCTCATGTGTGCCAGGCTGCCCAGAGGTAAGAACAAGCTGTCCTCTGTGGGAGGCGTATCGTCATCGTCCTCCGTATCCCCCCAGCCACGCACCAGTGATGGGCCACCCCGCTGTTAACCTGCTTCATCCTCATCCTCCTCCACATCCTTCTCATCCTCCTCGTCCTCCAGTAGTGGGCCCTGGCTGGCCACATTTGTACCTGGCCTCTGCCACTTCCCTCTGAGCCACTTCTAACAGACTGGCCTGAAAGTGCTAAAAATGACCCCTCATCCTCCTCCTCCTGTTTTCTCAAGGAGACATAGAAGTGGTATTGTAACGCTGATAATGGCGTCATCGCCACAGGCCATGTTGGTGGAGTATTCGTAACAGCGCAACAGGGCACACAGGTCTCGCATGGAGGCCCAGACACCAGTCATTGGTGGTGAAGTGGTGCTGTTCCGCAGTGCGACTGACCCGTGCATGCTGCAGCTAAAACTCCACTATAGCCTGCTGCTGCTCGCACAGTCTCTCCAGGATGTGCAAGGTGGAGTTCCACCTGGTGGGCACGTCGCATATGAGGCGGTGAGCGGGAAGGCCGAAGTTCCACTGTAGCGCAGACAGGTGAGCAGCGGCAGAATGTGAACGCCGGAAGAGCGCACAGACGGCCTGCACTTTATGCAGCAGCTCTGACATGTCGGGGCAGTTGTGAATGAACTTCTGCACCACCAAATTCAGCACATGCGCCAGGCAAAGGATGTGCATCAAACCGGCTAGTCCCAGAGCTGCGACGAGATTTCGCCCATTATCTCACACCACCAGGCCGGGCTTGAGGCCCACCGGCAGCAACCACTGGTCGGTCTGTTGTTCAATACCCCGCCACAACTCCTGCGCGGTGTGGGGCCTGTCCCCCAAACATATGAGTTTCAGAACGGCCTGCTGACGTTTACCCCGGGCTGTGCTGAAGTTGGTGGTGAAGGTGTGTGGCTGACTGGATGAGCAGGTGGAAGCAGAGGAGGAAGCTGAGTAGGAGGAGGAGGCTGAAAGGAGGCAAAGAATGATGCCCTGCGATCCTTGGCGGCGGAAGGATGTGCGCCAAAGAACTCTTCGCCTGGGGCCCAGCCGCCACTACATTTACCCAGTGTGCAGTTAGGGAGATATAGCGTCCCTGGCCATGCTTACTGGTCCACGTATCTGTGGCTAGGTGGACCTTGCCACAGATGGCGTTGCGCAGTGCACACTTGATTTTATCGGATACTTGGTTGTGCAGGGAAGGCACGGCTGTCTTGGAGAAGTAGTGGCGGCTGGGAATATCATACTGTGGGACAGCCATCGCCATCAGCTGTTTGAAGCTGTCTGTGTCCACCAGCCTGAATGACAGCATTTCAAAGGCCAGTTGTTTAGAAATGCTGGCATTCAGGTCCAGGGCTCGAGGGTGGCTAGGTGGGAATTTACGCTTTCTCTCCAAGGTTTGTGAGATGGAGAGCTGAACGCTGCCATGTGACATGGTGGAGATGCTGGTGGTGGTGTCGGTGGCACATCCTCTGTTTGGTGGGCGGCAGGTGCCAACATTCCTCCCGAGGCGGAGGAAGAGGCCGAGGCAGCAGCAGAAGAGGGAGCAGGGGGAGCCGGAGTGAGTTCCTTGCTTTTAAGGTGTTTACTCCACTGCAGTTCATGCTTTGGATGTAGATGCCTGCTCATGCAGGTTGTGCTAAGGTTCAGAACGTTAATACCTCGCTTCAGGCTCTGATGGCACAGCGTGCAAACCACTCGAGACTTGTCGTCAGCACATTGTTTAAAGAAGTGCCATGCCAGGGAACTCCTTGAAGCTGCCTTTAAGGTGCTCGGTCACTGGTGGCGGTGGCCAGTAGCAGGCGAACTCTCTTGGCGGCTGCTGGTCTGCTTTTGCCCCCTGCTCCCTCTTTTGTTACGCTGTTGGCTCGGTCTCACCACTGCCTCTTCCTCTGAACTATGAAAGTCAGTGGCACGACCTTCATTCCATGTGGGGTCTAGGACCTCATCGTCCCCTGCATCATCTTCCTCCCTGACCTCCTGTTCGGTCTGCACACTGCAAAAAGACGCAGCAGTTGGCACCTGTGTTTCGCCATCATCAGAGATGTGCGGACTCCGATGAGGTGGTATTCCCATGTCCTCAGTATCAGGAAACATCAGTGGTTGTGCATCAGTGCATTCTATGTCTTCCACCACTGGGGAAGGGCTAGGTGGATTCCCTTGGGAAACCCTGCCAGCAGAGTCTTCAAACAGCATAAGAGACTGCTGCATAACTTGAGGCTCTGACAGTTTCCCTGATATGCATAGGGGTGATGTGACAGACTGATGGGCTTGGTTTTCAGGTGCCACCTGTGCGCTTTCTGCAGAAGACTGGGTGGGAGATAATGTTGTGAACGTGCTGGATCCACTGTCGGCCACCCAATTGACTAGCGCCTGTACCTGCTCAGGCCTTACCATTCTTAGAACAGCATTGGGCCTCACCAAATATCGCTGTAAATTCTGGCGGGTACTGGAACCTGAGGTAGTTGGTTCACTAGGATGTGTGGCTGTGGCAGAATGGCCACGTCCTCTCCCAGCACCAGAGGGTCTACTAACACCACCATGACCGCGTCCGCATCCCTTACTAGATGTTTTCCTCATTGTTACCGTTCACCAAGCACGACAATAAGAAAAAAAATATTTGGCCCAATGTATTGATTTCAAATTCAGGCCTTTTTTTTTTTTTACAGGCACCTAACACTATCTGCCTATTTATTTATGTACCGTATTACACTAATCCAGGTACTACATTAACCACTGATTTAGGGGAATATCAATTTTAGGCCTAGTATTTAGGCCCTGGATGAAAGGTATCCTTTTATGGACAGATTTACACTTGGAGATGCACAGTAGCATGTGAAAAAATATGTAGGATTATGCCTTCAGCAATTGTATTTTAACACTTTGTGTAATATACCCTTTTACGGACAGAAATGCACTATGAGATGCACAATTGTGCGTGCAAATTTACAGGATTATGCTTTAAGCAATTGTAATGTAACACTTTTTGTAATATACCCTTTTACGGAAAGAAATATACTTGGAGATGCACGCTGAGTGTAATTTACCCTTATACGGACAGAATAACAATTGGCCTGCAACAACTGGGACACCAGATTCAGGGTATTGCTATATTGGCAAGTGAATATCACCCCAGAACAAAATCTATCCTTTGACAGATACTATTAAACTTGTCCAGTCACAGCTGGAACACCAGATTTATTGTATTTCTATTTTTGCAACTGTATTTCACCCCAGAAAATAATATATCCTTTGACTGACACTAGGGAAATTGTCCAGTCACAGCTGGAACACCAGATTCAGGGTATTGCTATTTTGGCAATTGAATTTCACCCCAGAACAAAATCTATCCTTTGACGGATACTATTGAACTTGTTCAGTCACAGCTGGAACACCAGATTCAGGGTATTGCTATTTTGGCAATTAAATTTCACCCCAGAAAATAATATATCCTGTTACGGACACTATTAAACTTGGCCAGCCACAGCTGAAACCACTGATTTATGGTATTGATATTTTGGCAATTGAATTTTGTTATCGCAATTCATGCGCTTATCATCTTCTTTGTGTGGTGCCAAATAAATAGAAGTTATTAGTATGTGTACACCATACTGCTTTCATAATGAGACCAGACACAAGTTGGTTCCGTTCAAAGCACTTCTCATCCCCCAAACCAAGAGAGCTTTATTCAAATTTATGTTCACTTAAATAGCAGACGTGACATCACATAAGGGGTGTTCCTTAAGAAAAGGTAATTGGCTCCTTAACTTTATAGGAGTGGTTTCAGTAACATCAACTCTGAGTTCATAGGTAATTTGAAACCTGCAACCCAATTCCCCCCTCCCCCTTCACAGTGACCTTACACACACATCTGGATAGCGGCCAACTTGTGGACAAAAATGTGTACTACGATTTTCACTAATTAATATATATAGATCTATATATATAAATAAAACGTATCTCTCACAATTTCACCCCAGAAAAAAAACATATCCTTTGCCGAACACTATGAAACTTGGCCAGCCACAGCTGAAACCACGGATTTATGGTATTGCTATTTGGGCAATTGAATTTAACCCCAGAACAAAATATATCCTTTGCCGGACACTATTAAACTTGTCCAGCCACAGCTGGAACACCAGATTTACGGTATTGCTATTTTTGCAACTGTATTTCACTCCAGAAAATAATATATCCTTTGACGGACACTAGGGAAATTGTCCAGTCACTGCTGGAACACCAGATTCAGGGTATTGCTATTTTGGCAATTGAATTTCACCCCAGAACAAAATCTATCCTTTGATGGATACTATTAAACTTGTCCAGTCACAGCTGGAACACCAGATTTACTGTATTTCTATTTTGGCAACTGAATTTCACTGCAGAAAATAATAAATCCTTTGACAGACACTATTAAACTTGGGCAGCCACTGCTGGGACACCAGATTTACGTTATTGCTATTTTGGCAATTGAATTTCACCCCAGAACAAAATCTATTCTTTGACGGACTCTAGGGAAATTGTCCAGTCACAGCTGGAACACCAGATTCAGGGTATTACTATTTTGGCAATTAAATTTCAACCCAGAAAAAAATATACCCTTTTACGGACAGATTTAAACTAGGCCTGCAACACCTGGAACACCAGATTCAGGGTATTGCTATTTTGGCAATTAAATTTCCCCCCAGAAAATAATATATCCTGTGATGGACACTATTAAACTTGGCCAGCCACAGCTGAAACCACTGATTTATGGTATTGCTATTTTGGCAATTGAATTTTACCCCAGAACAAAATATATCCATTGTCGGACACTATTAAACTTTGCCAGCCACTGCTGGGACACTAGATTTAGGGGATTGCTATTTTGGCAATTGAATTTAACCCCTTAATAAAATATAGAAATTTCTATCCTGAGTTTCTAAGGGTGACAATAAGCACAGCCAAGCTCTGATGTAGGATATAGCAAAAAAAAACCCTAGTATTGATGGATTAATGGACTTGGTGGCAGCTTGTGCTGGTGTACCACAAGACACAAAATGGCCGCCGATAAAAATGACAGAAAAACACTCTGTGCAGCCTAAAAACCAGTGAGCAATTAACTAGCAGAAGTTGAATGATTCACAGCTGTAGATCGATCACTTCATTAGGTGTTTTTGCTGACTTTTCCCTTCCTAATCTCGCCCTCACAGAAGCTCTCCCTACACTAATCAGAGCAGAGTGACGTGCGGCTCTACGTGACTCCAGCTTAAATAGAGGCTGGGTCACATGCTGCACTTGGCCAATCACAGCCATGCCATTAGTAGGCATGGCTGTGATGGCTTCTTAGGGAAAGAAGTAAAACGCTAGCTGATTGGCTGCTGTGCAGCCCTTCAGAAAGCGGGAAGAAATCGCCGAACAATGGACCCGAACCCGAACTGTTTTGAAAATGTCCGGGTCCATATCCCGAACACCCCAAAATTCGGTACGAACCCGAACTATGCTCGAACTGTTCACTCAACCCTAGTCGTGGATTAAATAGAGCTGTAAACTCCTCTTTGGTAATTAAATTACTATCCACAGCCACTGCATGTTTAAGAATAGTTGGGTTTATTTTTCAGTTGGATTCTCACTTAGGAGTTTATACATGCTATCATCATTGAGAAGTGTCATTACCATTGTTATATAGTAATCTTTGTTCATAATCACAACATTTCCTCCTTTATCTGAGGGTTTTATTATTAATTAGTCATTCTCTGTTAGGTCTCTCATAGCCTTCCTCTCCCCTTCTGTTAAATTATTATTTACATAATTACTTCTTGTTTTTATTTTTTTGTAAATGTTTTTTAACAATGTCTACAAACGTCTGTATATTTGCATATTTACTGAAGGGTGGGGTAAATATGGACTTTGGAGTGATAGTACTGAATGGAGGGGTAGGGGATACTCTTTCCCCCAATCCTTCCCTTGATAATTGCTCGAGAATTTTTAAAACTGCTGTTTCACATTTCTGTATTTCTCTACAAACTCTTTATTTATTTTTATGTTCTTTATGTAAAGCTAGTTTATGAGCGAACAGATTTGAATCCTTTACCCACATAAAGGAGTCAAATCTAGGGGCTGGTGTAAAAGACAGTCCCTTTCTTATTAATGTTTCATGTGTCGATTGTAATGTAAATTTAGATTATTTGCATTTTTTTATCTGTTTCATCAGGAGTTACGTTTTCTGACTGTATCCCCACTTGTCCCGTTCTCTCAATTGTACTCCTGGTACTAAAAAAGAGGGGGTTGGTATTATATTCGAAGTTTGAGAGATGGTCTGCCCTATTGGTCCTGCTAATGCAGAGGATGATGATAACAGACTGCTGTACAGCCCCAATATTTGGCTGGATTTGATTTGGTGAGCATGCATTTTTGAAATCTGAGATTTGTAAATTAACTGTTACACAAACTCAGGCTTGGCATGCTGCAATGCCACTGCCACAAAGGCCCCCCAGAAATGGAAGATGGGTTACTGTAGGTTCTGGTAGACTTAGAGCTGTTGATAGAAGACATGTCCCACAGTCTGTGGCTCTCTGTAATTCATTTGTAGCACTTTCAGAATGCAAGAGCAACATGGAGGATGGCTCAGGCACAGTGGGTGAGGAACAATCATCTCCTATGCCTAAGGTATGCAATTCTACAGACAAAGACAAAAAGGATATAGTGAGTACTAATAGTAAGCAGCTATTGGTGGGCGATTCTATCATAAGAGGTGTGAAGTTTGATGAAAATGGTTTTGTGAGATGTCTCCCTGGTGCTACTGCTAGCAGGGACAGACGACGTATCCTTAATATTATTAAGCAAGCAAAGAAGGAAAAGGAGGTGGATGTTATTGTCCATATTGGGACAAATGATCTGGCTTGCAATGAAGTTTCAAAGGTGAAGGAAGCTTTTCACACACTTGGTAATGATATACAAGAGATTGCATCGACTGTACCATTCTCTGCAGTTCTGCCTGTGCATAACCGTCAGCATGACAAGCAGTTGCGTATTAAGGAATTCAATGTATGGCTTGGTAAATGGTGTTTGAACCAGGGATTTGGCTTTGTGTCTCATGTTGGCTCTAGCTGGAATGGAAAATAACTGTACAAGTAAGATGGTTTGCATCTTTCTCTCAAGGGAACGAATGTCCTCAGTGAACAGTTCAAAGTTTTTGCAAAGGAGCATTTAAACTAGGAAAGGGGGGCACAAAAGAGATAATCCATCAGTTCAGCTGCCCCCCGAAAAAACAATGCCAGCAGATGCCAGGAGCTGATAGGATAAGAAATGACAAGATGAGAGTCTTGTCTACAAATGCTCGCAGTTTAGGGAATAAGATCAACAAACTTGAGTCTGTAATGGTATCTGAGAATATAGATTTAGTAGCTGAGACATGGTTCAATGAGAGTAATGACTGGGATATAACAATACCTGGGTTCTCTCTATACTGTATAGGAAAGACAAAGAAGGCAAGAAAGGGGGTGGAGTGGCCCTATATGTGAAAGATGGCAAAAAATCAAATCTAATACAAGTCAGCGGAACTAATTTAGAGTCAATTTGGGTTGCGTTGCAGCTTGGTAATCATAAGGTAACTCGTGTAAGTGTCATATATAGACTACCTAGCCAAGTCAAATAATTAGATGATCTACTAGTTGAGTAAATGGCTAAAATGACATTGAAAGGGGAAGTTGTCATTATGGGAGACTTTAATCTTCCTGATATTAACTGGAAAACCAAAATAGCTAGTTCTGCCAGGAGTACAGACATTCTAAATTCCCTACTGGGATTATCTCTACAGCAAGTAGTTGAGGAGCCAACCCGAAAGGAGGCCATTTTAGATTTGGTATTCATAAATGGCAATTTGGTATCTGATATTACTGTAGGGGAAAGCTTAGGATCTAGTGATCACCAGTCAGTGTGGTTTACTATAAGTACAGTGACTGAGTCACTCCACACAAAAACAAAAGTTTTAGATTTTCGGAAAACAGACTTTTCTAAAATGAGATCAGTGGTATACGAGTCCCTATCAGACTGGAACAATTTCAATGGAGTCCAAGAGAAATGGGACTACTTAAAAGTGGCACTATTGAAGGCAACAGAAAAGTGCATTAGGCTTGTCAGTAAAAGCAAAAAAGGAAGAGACCACTGTGGTACTCAGCAGAAGTGGCCAAAATCATTAAAAACAAAAAGATGGCATTTAGTAAGTATCAAAAAACCCCAAACAAGGATGACAGGGAAATCTATAAGATTAGGCAGAGAGAGGCCAAGCAAGTTATAAGACCTTCTAAAGCTCAGTCAGAAGAGAAATTAGCTCAGTCAGTGAAAAAGGTGATAAGACATTCTTCAGGTACATAAATGAAAAAAGGAAATTAAAACAAGGAATTACCAAATTAAAAACAAAAGAAGGAAGGTATATGGAAGAGGATAAAGAACTAGCTGACTGCCTAAATGAATACTTCTGTTCAGTTTTTACAAAGGAAAATGAAGGAGAAGGACCTCAGTTAGGGAGGAAGACTAATGAATCCTTTGATGCATGTGTCTTTACAGAGGAAGAGGTTCTAAGTCAGCTGTCTAAAATTAATACAAATAAATCACAGGGGCCTGATGGGATACACCCAAAGCTATTAAAAGAGCTTAGAGGTGTACTAGCAAAACCATTAACAGATTTATTTAACCAATCACTGGTAACAGGTGTCGTCCCAGAAGATTGGAAATTAGCAAACGTTGTGCCAATTCACAAGAAAGGTAGTAGAGAGGAATCGGGCAACTATAGGCCAGTAAGCCTGACATCAATAGTGGGGAAATTAATGGAAACCATACTCAAGGAGAGGATTGTGGAACATCTAAAAACCCATGGGTTGATTGATAAAAACAGCATGGATTTACTTCAGGGAGATCATGTCAAACTAATCTTATTGACTTTTTTGATTGGGTGACTAAAATAATAGATGGCGGAGGTGCAGTAGACATCGCTTATCTGCACTTTAGTAAGGCTTTTGATACTGTCCCACATAGAAGGCTTATCAATAAACTGCAGTCTTTGAGCTTGGGCTCACATATTGTTGACTGGATTAGGCAGTGGCTGAAGGACAGAAAACAGAGGGTTGTAGTCAATGGAGTATATTCAGACCATGGTATTGTAACCAGTGGGGTACCTCAGGGATCTTTTCTGGGACCCATATTGTTTAATATCTTTATCGGCGAAATTGCAGAAGGCCTCAATGGTAAGGTGTGTCTTTTTGCTGATGACACAAAGATTTGTAACAGGGTTGATGTTCCTAGAGGGATACACCAAATGGAAAAGGATTTAGGAAAACTAGAGGAATGGTCAAAAATCTGGCAACTAAAATTTAATGTCGATAAGTGCAAGATAATGCACCTGGGGCGTAAAAATCCAAGAGCAGAATATAAAATCAGCGATACAGTACTAACCTCAGTATCTGAGGAAAGGGATTTAGGGGTCATTATATCAGACGACCTAAAGGTGGGCAGAAAAAGTCATAGAGCAGAGCAGGTAATGCCAGCAGAATGCTTGGGTGTATAGGGAGAGGCACTAACAGTAGAAAGAGGGAGGTGCTCGTGCCGCTCTACAAAGAACTAGTGAGACCTCATTTGGAGTATTGTGTGCAGTACTGGAGACCATATCTGCAGAAGGATATTAAAACTTTGGAGAGAGTTCAGAGAAGAGCTACTAAACTAGTACATGGATTGCAGGACAAAACTTACCAGGAAGTAAGAAGAGACAGAGGGGATATGATAGAAACTTTTAAATACATAAAGGGAATCAACACGGTAAAAGAAGAGAGAATATTTAAAAGAAGAAAAACTTCTACAAGAGCACAGTTTTAAATTAGAGGGGCAAAGGTTTAAAAGTAATATCAGGAAGTATTACTTCACTGAGAGAGTAGTGGACGCATGGAATAGCCTTCCTTCAGAAGTGGTAGCTGTAAACACAGTGAAGGAGTTTAAGCATGCATGGGATAGGCATAAGGCAAACCTTCATATAAGTCTGCGCCAGGGGCTATTCATAGTATTCAGTATATTCGGCAGACTAGATGGGCCAAATGGTTCTTATCTGCCGACACATTCTATGTTTCTATGCCGTTTGACTTGGAGTATTTTTCCTCTGCTGATAAGTGGTTTAGTTTTTTTGCTTTACATTTTACCCCTACTTTTAAATGCTGTGTGCCACCTTCTGCTTCAGATGTTTCTGACTCTGAAATGTCTCCAGTTTTTCCTTGTATTCGTGGGGGATCTGCCTACTGTTCTTTTAAGGTAGATCTGTCCTGAATCAAAGTCCTTTTTATCTCTGTTATATTTCCTATGTTTTCGCTCTTTAATTTCTGCCTGTAAATTCTCAATATTTTTTTGTAATTTTGATTCCAGAATTGTAAAGTCCGGTTAGGTCCGAAACCCCTGAATATCCTGTATTTCTTTTTCTAGTTGATTGGAAATTTTTGTTAAAAGCTTTCTCTAATAATCTGAAAAATACATTTGCATCCGTAGCGAGTTATCTGTAAGTAGTTGTTCTCAGCCTTTGATAAACTCTTCATCATCCTGATGTGCATTTGGTGTGATATTAATTCTCATCCCTCGGTATACAATTATTATTATTTTTTAAATATAATTTTTTATTTTTTCCAAAAATATAACAGAACAGTCGTGATCATAATACAACTGTATACAAGACGACATAGCATAAAGTACTACAATCACTGACAGTAATGAACACCCCCCCCCCTCCAGCCACCCCGTACCCCTGCATCATCCTAGGGTATGGCCTCTGTTCCACCTGTATAATAGGTACTCAGTGTACCTTCAGATCATCCAGTTTATCTTTCAGGTCCTCTAGTAGGTACTACGATGTTAGCTTGAAGGGAGACATAATTCTAGGATACTCTGAGCGGGTATACAATTTTTTGTGGGACATATGTTTCAAGACTAGTGACTTCCCATAAAGAGCGGATATGACGTTTGTATGTCTTGTTTATCTCTTTGAAAGCTTGATTTATATTTAAGATGTTGATAGGCAAGCTTTCAGTGGAAAAAACTTTTGCAGCCTCGGCTAAAAATGTCTGAGTGGTTACTTGATTTGATAGAAAACCAGCCATTCCTCTTCTTATAGTTATTTTGCATTTACTACATATACATGTAGATGTTACTTGTCCCTCCCTGTGGCACTGCTCCAAAGATTGGGGTCTAAACATGGAGGGTTTGGTCCTACTTTGATATTTACAAAAGAATATAGCAAAACAGACCCCCTTAGTGGGTGATGGGCATATTACATAAATATATCTTATTTCCACACAGTCTTTTTAGACTAGATTTCGCCCTTTATTTCACTCACTAATTGAATATAAAACTTAACTTTTATTTCAACAGGTGAGTTCTTATATTAAATATGAAAGTGTTATATATCCCCCCAAAAAATAAAAATTGACATTCCGATGACTTTTACCTAAAGAAGAGGGAAAAATAAAAGGGAGCTGTGGTTTAAGCTTGATAAATTAACTAAAATATATAGGTGTAGGAGAATATACTACACCTCTATTTCCCCCTCCCACTCAAAAAGATCTAGAGAAATGATGAATTAAGCGATACCCAGCTGTAACCTACTATATTAACTCTTTTTTTTTCCCTTTAAATCTTCATTTACTTTTTCTTTGTAACAAATACAGTATCATGATAACAGGAAAAATTAAGAAGTATTACCCCCCCAACCACCCCCTCAAGCACCCCCTCTTAATATCAAGTAAGTATCCAACTATCTAACTGTATCCATATATTAAAACATAAGCGCAAAAATACAGCCAGTGATACATCTAATTAAAAGAGGGATATGTGGTTACAATATAGTGTAATAAGCAGCAACTCAATGAAACAAATATATTTCAAATCCTTGTATAAAGGGCAATAAGCCATGCGCAGTAAATGGATAGTAGCAAGGAATAAGAAAGTTCTAGCGTAGGCGCCGGTGTAAGAACCGAATAGGCGGACATGCGCAGACAGGAGCTATTCAGATGGTGCAATACTGTGTGGTGGCCTTTGTTTTAGTGGGGCTGTCCTGGTAGGTTGGTGGGACCCAGTGCCGTGGGTGGCATCGTCGGATAGCAGGGTTACTGTCTGACTCCTGGGTCCCACCGCCTACTAGGGCAGTGCCGCATTGTTATAGCCAAGTGGTGAGTGGGCTTATGCCTTTTGATCAAAATGCACACCAATGCCTCTTTTACAGCATGCAGTGTTGGGGGCTGTACACTAAATATTGCGCTGAAAAGCGAGTTTTATTAGATCATAGCATGTGGATGTGCGATCCAGTTCTGTTTTTCTCCCCTTGATATATGCAAAAAGGCAGATAGCCCACCTAAGGGTACTTTCACACTAGCGTTATTCTTTTCCGGTATTGAAATCCGGTAAAGGGTCTCAATACCGGAAAAACCACATCAGTTTTGTCCTAATGCATTCTGAATGGAAAGCAATCAGTTCAGTATGCATCAGGATGTCTTCCGTTCCGTCTCTTGTACGGTATCTGACCGGACAAAATACCGGAACAATACCGCACTTGCTGTATCCGGCATTCATTTCGATAGATGTATTAATGCCGGATCCGGTACCAAGTGTTCCAGAAATTGCCGCGTCGTCTGATCCGGTTTTCCAGTCTGCGCATGCGCCAGGATATAGGAGGAGCTGGTTTCGCTTTTGATCTTTGAAAAAATTTAAATAACGGATCCATTATTCCGGATGATACCGGATGAGGCAGATCTGGTATTTCACGGAAAAAAAGGATATCAGTTTGCATACTGTTTGCCGATGGCACTGTTATGGGGGATCTGGGGATGGCACTGTTATGGGGGGATCTGTGGATGACACACTGTTATGGGGGATCTGTGGATGACACACTGTTATGGGGGATCTGTGGATTACACTGTTATGGGGGATCTGGGGATGACACACTGTTATGGGGGATCTGTGGATGGCACTGTTATGGGGGATCTGTGGATGGCATTGTTATGGGGATCTGTGGATGGCACTGTTATGGGAATCTGTAGATGGCTTTGTTATGGGGATCTGTGGATGGCACTGTTATGGGAATCTGTAGATGGCATTGTTATGGGGATCTGTGGATGGCATTGTTATGGGGATCTGTGGATGACACTGTTATGGAGGATCTGTGGATGACACACTGTTATGGGGGATCTGTGGATGGCATTGTTATGGGGATCTGTGGATGGCATTGTTATGGGGGATCTGTAAATGGCACTGTTATGGGAGATCTGTGGGTGGCACTGTTATGCGGGATCTCTGGATGGCACTGTTATGCGGGATCTCTGGATGGCACTGTTATATATGTGTCATCCACAGATCCCCCACCCTATAACAGTTCCATCCACAGACCCCCCACCCCATAACAGTGCCATCCACAGATGTCCCACATAAAAGTGTCATCCATAGATTCCCCCTCCGCTCAAGTGCTGCCTTATGCAAATATAAAATGTCTCATTAAATTAAAGGTGATTAAAGGATTAAACATGTCCCCTCACTTGTAATATTACCGAACAGCTTCTGTACAACGCAGGCAGGCTGGGCAGCAGTGTGACTCCCTGACGTCACGCGCCTGCGCCGCCTGCTTCATTCATAAAGTAGGCAGCGCAGGCACGTGACATCAGGGAGTTACGCTGCTGCCCGCCCGGTCTGCCTGCGGCGTACGGAAGTTATTACTGTGTTCGGTAATATTACAAGTGAGGGGGCATGTTTAATCGTTTAATCACCTTTAATTTAATGAGACATTTTATATTTGCATAAGGCAGCACTGAAGCGGCGGGGCCAGAGTACAGTGAACGCACGGCCCTGCCGCAATTGCCGGCCCCAGCTCCTCCTCCCAGTCCCTTCCCTCTCATACATTACAGTCTGCGATGCTGGAGCATCGCAGACTGCGATGTAAAATGCCAGCATTCGCCCCATAAGACGCAGGGGCATTTCCGCCCGATCTTTTTGGGGGTGAAAAGTGTGTCTTATGGGGCGAAAAATACGGCACTGTATTTTATGCTCATGAATTCAAATTTCTCAAGACTTACGCATGAGACTTTAACCATCTTCTAAGCTGGTGTCTGTTATTGTAAACTCACGGCCTCTTGTTCTAGTGTTCATAGCTCCAGAATCTCCTGTTACTCTTAGGGTACTTTCACACTAGCGTTTTGGATTCCGTTTGTGAGATCCGTTTCAGGGCTCTCACAAACGGTCCAAAACGGATCAGTTAAGCCCCAATGCATTCTGAATGGATAAGGATCCGTTCAGAATGCATCAGTTAGGCTCCGTTCCGCCTCTATTCCGTTTTGGAGGCGGACACCAAAACGCAGCATGCAGCATTTTGGTGTCCGTCTGAAGAGGCGGAGCCTAACAGATCCGTTTTTTTTTACAATGTAAGTCAATGGGGACGGATCCGTTGTCAGTGACACAATATGGTGCATTTGAAAACGGATCCGTTCCCCATTGACTTTTAATGTAAGTCAAAACGGATCCGTTTTGGACTTTGTCATTTTTATTTAAAGCTAATGCAAACGGATCCGTTCTGAACGGATACAAACGTTTGCATTAGAGGTGCGGATCCGTCTGTACAAATAAACAGACGGATCCGCACCAACGCTAGTGTGAAAGTACCCTTACTCTAGAGACCCTTCTCACTCAGAAACTTAGAAATGTCCATAGTCCACCCAGAGACTCTACATCTGGTAATCTATATCAGAGATGATGTTTTACATTCTGGAGTAGATGGAAAAAAGAATAGGTTCCTTACTCTCCTTCAAGGACAAAGAAATGGCAGCATGCCAAACCGAACTTAAAGGTAGGAGATCTTATCTTCATGAAGGATCAGAAAGTGGAAAGTAATGCATGGCCCATGGGACTTATCTCAAAGATTTACTAGTGAATGTGGCAAGGTTCATAAGTTGGGAGTTACCACTATGAAACAAGGTGATTCTAAATCTTTTCTCAGGCCTATATCTATATTTTATATTATATATTGTTTTGGGCCTTGTTTTTCTGTTCCCTTTGGGAGCAGTCTCTGTAGGTGTTCTGTTTGGGGTCCGCAGAGCTGGATTAACCATGGTGCACATGGAACAAATACTCTGTGCCCCTAAGTGCACCATTACTAGGGGGGCCCCCAGGTGAATTCACCTGGTTTTTGGGGCACCTGTACTCAATTGTATCTGTGTCCACTGGAACCACTGGTTTCCTTCCCCGCCATTCCTGGTGCTTCTCTGTGATGTAAGCAGAGCAATGACATCATTGCTTCACCTTTGATATTCCAAATGCGCAGACCTACCAGAAGAGGCCAGGTATGCATTGTTGCATTATGGGACTATGTCACGGACAGGTGAGTAGAGTCTGTCCTCTCCTTTTCTCTACATGTGTCCTAATACTAACCCAGTGCTGACCTTAATACTAGTTCTAACCCTAATACTGATTCTAACCTTAATCCCAGTACTGACCCTATTACTAATCCTAACCCTAATACTGACCCTGATACTACGATTGATCCTAACCTTAATACTGCCCCTAATACTAACACTAATCCTACCTCTAATACTGACCCTAATATTAATGCTAGTTCGAGCCCTAACACTAATCCTAACGCTAATACTAACCCTAATATTAACACTAATGCTAACTGACCCTAACACTACTACTAACCGTAACCCTAATTCTAACTCTAATACTAACATTAATGCTATCACTAATACTGACCCCTTTACCCTTATCCTGACCTAAATACTGACCATCACCCTAATACAAACCATAATACTAACTCTAACCCTAATATTGACCCTAACCTAATATTAACCCTGTAATACTGATCCTAACATGGACCCTAACCCTATTACTATTCCTAACCCTAATACTAATCCACTGCATCTGTTATACCTCTTACCTGACAAATAGTATATACAGCAGTGTACTGATATGTTGGGTACAAGGTATAACACATGCATTTTGTAACCTGTACCCACTGCACCGTATACTTTGTACCTGATGTATCAATATACTTCTATATATGCTACAGGTATATCTCAGGTAAGAGGTACAACAGTGGGCACAGATATACATTATATATACAGCAGTGTACTGCTGTGAGGTACGAGATATAATTTACTGCTGTACACTGCTGAATAGGTAAAGTGCAGGACATGTGCAGGAAACTGGAAGCTTTGTGGCTAACAGAGTGAGAGCCCCTTGAACCTGCTCATTCAGCAGCTCAGCTTCCATTGCCTCACACAGCACACATCTACCTCCCTCCCCTAGGTCCTGGCTTCCTCCAGGTTACTGTGTACATTTCATACAGCTCCCTCTGCTGGCTTGGTGGTAATCCTGGGGCATTACATATATACTGTATATCTGTAGTCACTGCATCTATTATACCTCATACCTGACGTATCAATACACTGTTGTATATACTATATGTCAGGTTTGAGGTATAACAGATGCAGTCGGTACAAATATACAGTATATACAGCACATAAATTAGCATTGCACAAACAATTCACAATCACTAATTCTGACACAGGTAGATTAATTCAGAAAGAACAACAAGCATTGCAGACTCTGGAAAGTCTTCATATGGAGAGTGAGGGCTTCGCCTCAGAGATTCCACTGACAGACCTCAAACCTAGATCCAGATGAACCCCCCCCCCCCCTTGTTCTCAGTTCACAAATATTGAAACATTTGTTGAATTAGCATCTTAGGACATTAACAAATTAAAAATAAAAGCGGATACTATTCCAAAAAATCTGACACATGATGAATTTAAGGCACTTGAAGAATTGAGGACTAATAAGGATATCGTGATAAAATCAAGTGATAAAGGAGGTAATATAGTGGTCCAAGATAGGACGGACTATGACCAGATGGTGAACAGGTTGTTGATGGATAAAGATACATACGAGGTTCTAAAAGAGAATCCTACAAACAGTTATCTCAGTGAGTTACAAAAAATTCTGAAGACTGCCAGGGGTCATGGCTTGATATCGAAAGAGGAGTTTAAATTCCTATACAACAAAAGCCCCACGATTGCTACATTTTATGCACTCCCAAAGGTGCATAAAAATAAAATTCCAATACCGGGACGTCCAATAGTCTCAGGGAATGATTCCCTGACCCAACCAGCTAGCGAATACGTGGATATAGTGCTGAGACTATTTGTAACACCTTTACCTTCATATATGAAGGACACCACCGATATACTTACTAAAATTAATGGTATCTCGCTATCTGCATCCACGTTTTTAGCTAGCTTGGATGTGGAGGCGTTGTACAGTAGTATCGAGCATGAAATTGGCATCAAAGCCATAAAATACTACCTGGACACACAAAGCACTTGTTTTAATGAACATAATGAATTTGTATTAATTTTACTGAGATTCATACTCACTCACAATTATTTTCTCGGTAGTGGTACCTTTTATCATCAGATGAAAGGTACCGCAATGGGGACGCCTTGTGCACCGACTTTTGCAAATTTGTTTTTGGGGTGGTGGGAGGATAAAATAGTTTTTTCTGACACTTTCACGATTTACTAGTCACATTTTATTTTGGGGTAGATTCATTGATGATGTGTTTATATTCTGGGAGGGTGATAAACAAGAATTCGTAGAATTCGCAAGCATGCTGAACAAAAATGACATAGGGATGCATTTCACCTTTGAAATCCACCCAAATAAGATCTGCTTTTTGGATTTAACAATCGAGAAAGATGAAAATGGACATATTTTAACCGACATCTTCCGAAAGCCGACCCCGACTAATAGCCTTCTCCATTGGACAAGCTGGCACCTGACAGCCTTGAAAAATGGTATACCGGTCGGGCAATATCTAAGAGCCAGAAGAAATTGTACCACAGAGGAGGCCTTTAAAAATGAGGCAGACGAACTGTTCAAACGCTTTAGAGCAAGAGGCTATCCGCGAAAAACTTTAAAAAGGGCATACAATCGTGCTAAAGACCAAAGAAGAGAGGACCTTGTAGCCAAGAAGAATAGGATTGATCCTACACAGAAAACTAAAATAATAAGATGTATTGGAACCTATGACTGTAATCACCCCCAAATTATGAACATCCTCACAAAACATTGGAAAATACTTACTAGTGACCCGGATCTGTGTGGGGTTCTGTCGCCATACCCTAGTGTCACCTATAGAAGGGGACAGAATCTTAACGACAAACTTGTCCATAGTTTCCTTCCTAAAATACAAACCACAAAAGAGACGTGGTTAACCCCTTAAGGACTCTATTTCACCTTAAGCCCTATTTCACCTTAAGGACTTGGCCATTTTTTTGCAAATCTGACCAGTGTCACTTTATGTGGTGATTACTTTAAAACGCTTTTTCTTATCCAGGCCATTCTGAGGTTTTTTTTTTCGTCACATATTGTACTTCATGACAGTGGTAAAATGAAGTCGAAAAATTTCATTTTTATTTATAAAAAAATACCAAATTTACCAAACATTTAGAAAAATTTGCAATTTTCCAAGTTTCAATTTCTCTACTTCTATAATACATAGTAATACCGCCATAAAAAGTTATTGATTTACATTCCCCATATGTCTACTTCATGTATCGATCATTTTGGGAATGCCATTTCGTTTTTTGGGGACGTTACAAGGCTTAGAAGTTTAGAAGCAAATCTTGTAATTTTTCAGAAATTTTCAAAAACCACTTTTTAGGGACCAGTTCAGGTCTGAATGGCAAATGGAGATAAAATTTCAAAATTTCGATTTATTTTTTTTGGAAAATTTTCCATTTTAATCCATTTTTTCCAGTAACAAAGCAAGGGTTAACAGCCAAACAAAACTCAATATTTATTGCTCCGATTCTGTAGTTTGCAGAAACACCCCATATGTGGTCGTAAACTGCTGTATGGCCAAACGGCAGGGTGCAGAAGGAAAGGAACGCTATATGGTTTTTGGAAGGCGGATTTTGCTGGACTGGATTTTTGACACCATGTCCCATTTGTAGCCCCCCGATGCACCCCTAGAGTGGAAACTCCATAAAAGCAACTCCATCTAAGAAACTACACCCCTGAAGGTATTCAAAACCACAAGAGTTATTGGCAAATGGAGATGATATTTCAGAATTTCTATTTTTTGTTACCTTGCCTCAAAAAAAGTGTAATATAGAGCAACCAAAAATCATATTTACCCTACAAAACAAAACTGCCACCTTATCCCGTAGTTTCCAAAATAGGGTCACTTTTTTGGAGTTTCTACTGTAGGGGTGCATCAGGGGGGCATCAAATGGGACATAGTGTCAAAAAACCAGTCCAGCAAAATCTGCCTTCAAAAAACCATATGGCGTTGCCTTCCTTCTACGCCCTGCCGTTTGGCCATATAGCAGTTTACGACCACTTATGGGGTGTTTCTGCAAGCTAGAGAATCAGGGCTATAAATATTGAGTTTTGTTTGACTGTTAACCCTTGGTTTGTTACTGGAAAAATGGATTAAAATGGAAAATTTGCAAAAATAATAGCTCTTTGGGACCGTTTTTTTATTTTTTGTTATTTACATCGTTGAACTGACAGGTTAGATTGTATGCTATTTCTATAAAGCAAGTTGCTACGGACACCACAATACCAAATATGGCTACTTTTTTGGGGGTTTCGTTTCAGTTCTACATAATGAAGCATTTTTTTTTTAAAAATTATTTTTTTAGTGTCTCCACATTCTGAAAGCCATAGTTTTTTTTTTTTGTTTTTTTTTGGGCGACTGTCTTATGTAGGGGCTCATTTTTTGCTGGATGAGATGTCTGTTTTATTGGCACTATCTTGGGGTGCAAATGACATTTTGGTCGCTTGCTATTATACTTTTTGTGATGTAAGGTGACAAAAATGGCTTTTGACACCGTATTTTTTTTTGTTGTGTTCACCTGAGGGGTTTGGTCATGTGTAATTTTTATAGAGCAGTTTGTGTCGGACGCTGCGATACATAATATGTATACTTTTTATTTATTTATTTAAGTTTTACACAATATCATCATTTAAAAAAAAATATAAATCATGTTTTAGTGTCTCCATAGTCTGAGAGCCATAGTTTTTTGGGGTGATTGTCCTATGTGGGGTATCATTTTTTGCAGAATGAGATGATGGTTTGATTGGCACTATGTTTGGGTGCATATAACTTTTTGATCGCTTGCTATTACAGTTTTTGAGATGTGAGGTGACAAAAATGTTTTTTTTTTTTACATTGTTTTTATTTTATTTTTTTAACGGTATTTACCTGAGGGGTTAGATCATGAGATATTTTTATAGAGCAGGTTTTTACAGATGCGGCGATACCTAATATGTATACTTTTTTTAAATGTATTTTACTTTAACACAATAATGGCATTTTAGGAAAAAAAATAATGTTATAGTGTCTCCATATTCTGAGAGCCATATTTTTTTATTTTTTGGGGGTGATTGTCCTATGTAAGGACTCATTTTTGCGGGATGAGATGGCGGTTTTATTGTTACTATTTTGGGAGGCATACGCCTTTTTGATCACTTGGTATTACACTTTTTGTGGTGCAAGGTGACAAAAAATGGCTTTTTTACACCATTTTCTTTTTTACGGTATTTGCGTGAGGGGTTAGGTCATGTGATATTTTTATAGAGCAGATTTTTACGGACATTTTTTTTTACCCAGACCCGCTTGGTTCTTGTAGATCCAGTGGATCTGGTGTCTATATAATACAGTAAGTACACTATGTAGTGTACTTACTGTATTTTTTACTTTACAAAGTCTGAATAGGTTTTTGCCTTTAGCAAAAGCCTATTCAGAGTTTCCGTGCCATGGACAGAGCAAGACTCTTCTGAAAGTGTTTTGCTCCCATGGCAACCATCACCCGCTGCCAGAACTGAGCAGCGGGTGATGGGGAGGGAGGGAAGCTCCCTCTCTCTGTCATCCCATCCTGTCAGGGAAGCTGCAAAGGCACAGCAGCCCCCCGATGGGAGAGGGAGGGCGCTCCCTTCCTGTTAACCACTTCCTTATGGCGGTCTGTACGGACCGCAGTATAGAAGGCGTTAAACTGCTGACATCTGTATGGCACAGATGTCAGCAGTTTATAGCAGGGGGTCAGCAATGTGCTGACCCCCTGCTATACCCACTAGACACCAGGGAAATCATTTGAAAGGAGGCGGCGGGGGATCGCAATTGCGGAATTGACCTGCGGTTTGCTGCGATCGCCGACACAGGGGAGTCACAGGACCCCCCTGGGCATTGTTCCGATCATGTGCGCAGCGGTGATCGGATATTCGCAGGGTGTACATGTATGCCCTGCATCCTTAAGTACCAGGACACAAGGGCGTACATGTACACCCTGCGTCCTAAAGAGGTTAAGATCCAGTACTGTGGGGTCATTCCCATGCGGCAACTGCACGCTATACAAATATGTACCCAAAGTCAAGAGCTTTAAAAACCCTGCAAATGGCCAAGAATATACTATAAGAGATTTTTTTCAACTGTTAAAGTAGCGGGATAGGATATGTGGCCTGCTGCACGTGTCCAAAGCTATATGTGGGCAAAACGACGCAGGAGCTAAGAAGGAGAATATCGGGACATATTAGTGCTATTATTACATAAAAAGACACCTTGCTTTACAGACACATTACCTACACCCATAACAGTAATCTTGATGTCCTTAAATTCTGGGGACTAACAAGAATAAAATTGGGTGCTAGAAGTGGCAATTTGGATCAAAAATTACTACAGGAGGAAGCCAAATAGATCTATAGACTGCAAACCCTGAGCTCTAAAGGCCTGAATGAAGGCTTCTCCTGTATGGCCTTCATATAAGCTTAAATAAAGTACTAGTATAGATAGAGTACAATAAAATTATCAATTCTGATAATAAGTGACAGGAAAAATTATAATAGGCCATTTTATATATAGTACTTCCCATACCCATCCGCTCTGAGAAAGGAGATCATATGTTGATGACATAGATGGTGATACATTAGAATAAAAGAAAGTGTACTGGTATAAATTTTAAATCGCTGTGAAATTTACAGCAATAAAGAAAAGAAGAGTTTTGGTCCGGGAGGTATGGTGTGATCACTGGGTAGACCTGGTTTATGGCACAAAATAAGGTGTAATATATAGTTCAGTCCATAAATGGACGAATTAAATATTATATATTCCATTAAAACACCATATAGCGATATGAACCATGTATATCAGATATATCACACATCCCATTGAAATAACGTATTGCGATCAGAATTACTCTCCATTAAAATAATACACTGTGATATGAAGAATGTATATTAGATATGTCACATATTCTATCAAAGCAACTTACTGTGATCTGAATTATTCCCTAAACTAATGGAATGGATATTTATAGGGTTAATATAGTTTCATCCATGCCCTTCCCATTAACATCAACACAACCATTATGCATGAAAATCAAACAAGTTACGCGCAAACACTATGCAGTGCATTGATGCCGATACCTCCATAGATACTAATACCGCGGTGATGCAGATGACAAGAAGGAACACGATAGGGTTAAGTGACTGACAGATGGAGGGATGCGAGCGCAGTTCGAAATGACGGTTATGAGCGAACGTACCCGATAGGAGAAAACACCTGTGGGATTGCAAGCGCAGCTTGCGGTTCGCAATGACATATGTGCGCGCCCACACCCGATAGGAGGAAACTCCTGTCAGTCCATAACCCAGTTGGGTAAATCAATGGTATCTATGGGCCGGCATGGGATAGGAGAAAATACCTGTCAGTTAAGGAATCCAGGAGCGGGTTTGGATACTCTAAAAGAAGGGAGGATACAAGAACTAGATAAATGTGGCCATGTGTATTATGCAAATGTATTATGTGCGTGTACTGCTATACCCCACTTCCCCTGATGCATCCACACAGTGGTGAAACATGTTGGGAACGGTGTAAGATAGTCTAGCGTTTTAGGCAGTTTAACATGGAGCAATATAAGTGTAGCGCAAGGGCTATCTAAGGGAAAAATTGTTACAAGTGTATGATTGGAAACCAGCTTTGAATGTGTAATTGGTATGCCTGAGCTTGAGTGTGTGGAGAGGGAAAAAGTGATACACAGCGTCAGTGTATAATAGCCACTTAGTTTCCAACTGAGCTGCAGCGTGTGTAACAATGTGAGAAATTTCCAGGGCGGTTGATACAAGCGTGTGACCTGAAAATTAAATAGATCACGCGCAAACAGACTTTTATTAAAAGCTGCATGCAATGGAGGTTAAATTTAACCCCTACTGGTTCACAACACACGCCAGGCTCTTTGAAACAGTCGATACATGTGTGTGGTCTGTAACCAAATTGCAGGTCACACATAGACTGTTAAAGGATGTGGCACCTTTCACTGTGATAAAGATAACACCCAACTCCCACAGACACCTAATTCAGGCTGTAGCACACAGTAGTTTCTAACATGCCCCTGAAAATTGCAGTAGTGTGCCAATCATTGACACTATGTAACCTCAATCATCTATACTAATAATGCACCTGTGGTGACTGTATTATAGTTCAGATACCACAAGTCCCTTAGTTGCTGCTAGCAACCACTAGTAGCTACTAATTAAATTGGTCTCACTGTTACTGATATTTTTAGATATATTTTTTTTTCACTTTTCAGTTTTAAACAAGAACTAATAAAGATATATTTTTATATTAAGACACTGTTAGTCAGAGGCCCCTAAAGGGATTTTGTTCAGGTCTTCTGACCGTTTAGTTTATTGATTATTATATCCCGAGGGTCTCTATGACGGTGTTCGATAAGACTATGTTAATATAGGGGTGACTTCCCCACTTATTTGTGCCCCACATTGGAAAGTTTTCCAGATATCATATATGCTATGGCAGGCTTTTTGGCGCAGGGTTTAAATAAAGATCATTTTACACAAGAGGGCAATCAGGTATTTTCAAACCAAGCAATCCCATTAAACAACACTGATATACAAACAGGATTTAAGAATCTGGGTAAAACTTACAAACAATACTATCGTTCCTGGTGGGAAATAGTCAGCTTAGAGACATACATAAATCAAAAAATAGTTTACAGAGGTTTAAGGAGCACCTTGAGACCGAATATTCATATAGATAATCCAGAATATATAAAAGGGTGGGATAGTGTTCTCACTGAGAATTCATTAAGACTTATGAAATATATGGTAGAGGAGTTGAGGCTCCCAAAAAGTTTGGAGAATCTAAAAGAGGAAATAAAGGAAAGAAAATATCGGAAATACATTCGCGACAAATTAGATTTTGACGCTGACTGTATATATAATTGGAAGAACAGACACACTGATTACTCCGAATCTGAAACCTCTGGGGCTGAAACCACAAGCACTAGAGACTCTAACAGAGGTGGTACTAAAAGAAAGGTCCGATATAATAGATATCGGAATTTGAAAAAAGCAGGAAATCCGGTTAGTAATACATCAGAATGCACTCAGCCCTCACAAACTGGAGAACCTTCACTATTGGGTGGATTTGCATTCTCCAGTACCTATGTTGCTGGAGCCCAAGCATATATCATGCAACATATGCATATATCATGCAACAATTAGCCAACATATAACTAATACATATATCATGCAACAATTAGAACATGTTCCCCTGATGAAGCAATAAGAGCGAAATGTACATTGGGTTTGTGGAGCGGTGGCACTTGGATACTTTATGTAAGTGGCTTAGCTAATTGTTGCATGATATATGTATTAGTTTACCCTTTATTGTGTTCATTTTTCTATTATGATTTAAGCACTGTGCACTTTATATTTGTATTGCTATCTTTACTAATTCAGTCATAGGTGATTATAATTGATAATTGGCTCTCGCCCCCTTTTTTTGATTAGTTGTGCTGTCTCCGCTCCTCATATGGGTTGTTTATGGCCCAGTATGTAGTGTACTCCATCTTTTATACGTTATACATGTTTTATATTACCAACTATTAATAAGGATTTATTATTATGTCTACTTTTTTGGCCTTTTTTTGGTGTTGTGTCTAATGGGACTAGGTGTCTACGCTTTTTTGTCCCACCTGTTTATAGGTACGAAGCGTAAGTTATACCTAGTACCTCACATATGAGCTATATATCTGTGCACACTGCCTCTATTATACCTCAAAACTCACATATCAGTACAATGCTGTATACACTATATATCTGTACATACTGCACATATTATATGGTATAATAGATGCAGTGTGTACAGATATATAGTATACACAGCAGTGTACTGATATGTGAGGTACAGGATATAATAGATGCAATGTGTATAGATATGTAGCATATACAGCTGTGTACTGATATGTGACGTACAAGTTATAATAGAGCCAGTGTGTACAGATATATCGTATACACAGCAGTGTACTGATATATGAAGTACGAGGTATAATAGATGCACTATTTACAGATAGAGGGTATGTTCAGCAGTGTAATGATATGTGAGATACAAGATGTAATTTATAACCGAGTATTATAATACAGTATGTGTGCACTGTATTCAAGAAGCACTATATATAAAGGGGGCACATGCAAGAGACACTATACATATAGGGGGAGCATATAGGAGGTGCCATACATAAGGAGGAACATATGAGGTGCTGTACATAAAGGGACACATGTAAGAGGCAATATATATACCCTGCAATAGTGTGACAACATGGAGAATGTATAAAATGTGGAATTATGCCAACTCTAAGACATCTGGGGTGATATATCTAATTCTGTGTAGCTGCCCACTAAACTATGTGGGAAAAACAAAACATGAATTGAGGTGAAGAATTGGAGACCATTAAGGGGGACATCAAACATAAGAGGGATACCCCTATCGCCAACCATGTTCTACAGGCCCATAGAGGCAATCCACATGACCTCAAATTTTAGGTAATTGAAGTAATTAACCCCTCTCCTCGAAAAGGGGACTGGAATAACAAGATCTTGCAGAGAGAAGCAAGATGGATTTATTTTAAAAAAAAACTATCCATCCAGAAGGGTTAAATGAACAACTCTCATTTAGTTGCTTCCTATGAGAAAAATGTATACTACTTCCCTCCATTTTTAGTCTTATTAGGCCTACTGTTTCTTTAGGCTAGTTTCACACTAGCGGCAGGACGGATCCGACAGGCTGTTCACCTGACGGAACTGGCTGTCGGATCCGTCCTGCCGCTAGTGAAAGTGTGCCCCCGGACTACCGCTCTAGCCCCATTGACTATAATGGGGGGCGGGGTGGAGTTCCGGCGGAGGCACGGCAGCGCATGGCGAGAGGCTGCCGGAATAAATGTCGGACATGCCGTAGTTTTACGGCATGTCCGACGGTATGAGGTATGGCTCCCACTAGTTGGGTAAATTATTCCCAATATCGATACCGTTAATTTATAACTAGAGATGAGTGAACACCTGGATGTTCGGGTTCGAGAAGTTCGGCCGAACTTCCCGAAAATGTTTGGGATCCGAACTCGACCCGAACTTTATCCCGAACCCCATTGAAGTGTGCCGCTAGTGAAAGTGTGCCCCCGGACTACCGCTCTAGCCCCATTGACTATAATGGGGGGCGGGGTGGAGTTCCGGCAGAGGCACGGCAGCGCATGGCGAGAGGCTGCCGGAATAAATGTCGGACATGCCGTAGTTTTACGGCATGTCCGATGGTATGAGGTATGGCTCCCACTAGTTGGGTAAATTATTCCCAATATCGATACCGTTAATTTATAACTAGAGATGAGTGAACACCTGGATGTTCGGGTTCGAGAAGTTCGGCCGAACTTCCCGAAAATGTTTGGGATCCGAACTCGATCCGAACTTTATCCCGAACCCCATTGAAGTGTGCCGCTAGTGAAAGTGTGCCCTCGGACTACCGCTCTAGCCCCATTGACTATAATGGGGCGGGGTGGAGTTCCGGCAGAGGCACGGCAGCGCATGGCGAGAGGCTGCCGGAATAAATGTCGGACATGCCGTAGTTTTACGGCATGTCCGATGGTATGAGGTATGGCTCCCACTAGTTGGTTAAATTATTCCCAATATCAATACCGTTAATTTATAACTAGAGATGAGTGAACACCTGGATGTTCGGGTTTGAGAAGTTCGGCCGAACTTCCCGAAAATGTTTGGGATCCGAACTCGACCCGAACTTTATCCCGAACCCCATTGAAGTCAATGGGGACCCAAACTTTTGGGCACTAAAAAGGCTGTAAAATAGTCCAGGAAAGGGCTAGAGGGCTGCAAAAGGCAGCAAAATGTAGGTAAATGCCCTGCAAACAAATGTGAATAGGGAAATTAATTAAAATAAAATAAATAAAAATTAACCAATATCAATTGGAGAGAGGTCCCATAGCAGAGAATCATGCGTCATATCACCCACCACTGGAGAAGGCCACTTTCAGTTATTTCGGCCCCAGCACCCAGACAGAGGAGAGAAGTCCCACAGCAAGGAATCATGCGTCATATCACCCACCACTGGAGAAGGCCACTTTCAGTTATTTCGGCCCAGCACCCAGACTGAGGAGAGAAGTCCCACAGCAAGGAATCATGCGTCATTTCACCCACCACTAGAGAAGGCCACTTTCAGTTATTTAGGCCCCAGCACCCAGACAGAGGAGAGAGGTCCCACAGCAAGGAATAAGGCGTCATATCACCCACCACTGGAGAAGGCCACTTTCAGTTATTTCTGGCCCCAGCACCCAGACAGAGGAGAGGTTCATTCAACTTTGGGTTGCACCACAAGATCATGGTAAAGTTAAAAAAATGAGGATTCAATAAAGAAGTGCCCCGGAGTACAAGAATACATGGTTGAGGGGGAGGCAGTTATAAATGTCTATTCTGCACAAGGGAGGGACAGGTCCTGTGGGATCCATGCCTGGTTCATTTTTATGAACGTCAGCTTGTCCACGTTGGCTGTGGACAGGCGGCCTGCGTTTGTCAGTACCGACTCCCCTGCCGTGCTGAATACACGTTCAGACAAAACGCTGGCCGCCGGGCAGGCCAGCACCTCCAAGGCATAAAATGCTAACTCTGGCCACGTGGACAATTTGGAGACCCAGGAGTTAAATGGGGCCGAACCATCAGTCAGTAAGTTGAGGGGTGTGCAGACGTACTGTTCAACCATGTTAGTGAAATGTTGCCTCCTGCTAACACGTTCCGTATCAGGTGGTGGTGCAGTTAGCTGTGGCGTGGAGACAAAACTTTTCCACATTTCTGCCATGCTAACCCTGCCCTCAAAGGAGCTGGCCATGACACTGCTGCGTTGGCGACCTCTTGCTCCTCCTCTGCCTTCGCCTTGGGCTTCCACCTGTTCTCCTGTGACATTTGGGAATGCTCTCAGGAGTGCGTCTACCAGCGTGCGCTTGTACTCGCGCATCTTACTATCACGCTCCAGTGCAGGAAGTAAGGTGGGCACATTGTCTTTGTACCGGGGATCCAGCAGGGTGGCAACCCAGTAGTCCGCACACGTTAAAATGTGCGCAACTCTGCTTTCGTTCCGTATCCCCCCAGCCACGCACCAGTGATGGGCCTGAGCTGTGTTGGGTGCCACCCCGCTGTGAACTTGCTTCATCCTCATCCTCCTCCACCTCCTCCTCATCCTCCTCGTCCTCCAGTAGTGGGCCCGGGCTGGCCACATTTGTACCCGGCCTCTGCTGTTGCAAAAAACCTCCCTCTGAGCCACTTCTAACAGACTGGCCTAAAAGTGCTAAAAATGACCCCTCATCCTCCTCCTCCTCCTCCTGGGCCACCTCCTCTTCCATCATCGCCCTAAGCGTTTTCTCAAGGAGACATAGAAGTGGTATTGTAACGCTGATAACGGTGTCATCGCCACTGGCCATGTTGGTGGAGTACTCGAAACAGCGCAACAGGGCACACAGGTCTCGCATGGAGGCCCAATCATTGGTGGTGAAGTGGTGCTGTTCCGCAGTGCGACTGACGCGTGCGTGCTGCAGCTGAAACTCCACTATGGCCTGCTGCTGCTCGCACAGTCTCTCCAGCATGTGCAACGTGGAGTTCCACCTGGTGGGCACATCGCATATGAGGCGGTGAGCGGGAAGGCCGAAGTTCCGCTGTAGCGCAGACAGGCGAGCAGCGGCAGGATGTGAACGCCGGAAGCGCGCACAGACGGCCCGCACTTTATGCAGCAGCTCTGACATGTTGGGGCAGTTGTGAATGAACTTCTGCACCACCAAATTCAGCACATGCGCCAGGCAAGGGATGTGCGTCAAACCGGCTAGTCCCAGAGCTGCGACGAGATTTCGCCCATTATCGCACACCACCAGGCCGGGCTTGAGGCCCACCGGCAGAAACCACTCGTCGGTCTGTTGTTCAATACCCCGCCACAACTCCTGCACGGTGTGGGGCCTGTCCCCCCAAACATATGAGTTTCAGAATGGCCTGCTGAAGTTTACCCCGGGCCGTGTTGAAGTTGGTGGTGAAGGTGTGTGGCTGACTGGATGAGCTGGTGGAAGCAGAGGAGGAGGAAGCCGAGTAGGAGGAGGAGGCAACAGGAGGCAAAGAATGATGCCCTGCGATCCTTGGCGGCGGAAGGACGTGCGCCAAGGAACTCTCCGCCTGGGGCCCAGCCGCCACTACATTTACCCAGTGTGCAGTTAGGGAGATATAGCGTCCCTGGCCGTGCTTACTGGTCCACATATCTGTGGTTAGGTGGACCTTGCCACAGATGGCGTTGTGCAGTGCACACTTGATTTTATCGGATACTTGGTTGTGCAGGGAAGGCACGGCTGTTTTGGAGAAGTAGTAGGGGGTGGGAACATACTGTGGGAAAGCCATGGACATCAGCTGTTTGAAGCTGTCTGTGTCCACCAACCTGAATGAAAGCATTTCAAAGGCCAGTAGTTTAGAAATGCTGGCATTCAGGCCCAGGGCTCGAGGGTGGCTAGGTGGGAATTTACGCTTTCTCTCCAAGGTTTGTGAGATGGAGAACTGAACGCTGCCGTGTGACATGGTGGAGATGCTTGGTGACGCAGGTGGTGTTGTCCGTGGCACATCCTCTGTTTGGTGGGCGGCAGGTGCCAACATTCCTCCTGAGGCGGAGGAAGAGGCCGAGGCAGCAGCAGAAGAAGGAGCAGGGGGAACCAGAGTGAGTTCCTTGCTTTTAAGGTATTTACTCCACTGCAGTTCATGCTTTTGCCTGTAGATGCCTGCTCATGCAGGTTGTGCTAAGGTTCAGAACGTTAATGCCTCGCTTCAGGCTCTGATGGCACAGCGTGCAAACTACTCGGGTCTTGTCGTCAGCACATTGTTTAAAGAAGTGTCATGCCAGGGAACTCCTTGAAGCTGCCTTTGGGGTGCTCGGTCCCTGGTGGCGGTGGCCAGTAGCAGGCAAACTCTCTTGGAGGTGGCTGTTCAGCTTTTGCCCCCTGTTCCCTCTTTTGCTACGCTGTTGGCTCAGTGTCGCCACTGCCTCTTCCTCTGAACTATGAAAGTCAGTGGCACAACCTTCATTCCATGTGGGGTCTAGGACCTCGTCGTCCCCTGCATCGTCTTCCACACAGTCTTCCTCCCTGACCTCCTGTTCGGTCTGCACACTGCAGAAAGACGCAGCAGTTGGCACTTGTGTTTCGTCATCATCAGAGACGTGCGGACTGCGATGAGATGGCATTCCCATGTCCTCATCATCAGGAAACATCAGTGGTTGTGCATCAGTGCATTCTATGTCTTCCACCACTGGGGAAGGGCTAGGTAAATTCCCTTGGGAAACCCTGCCAGCAGAGTCTTCAAACAGCATAAGAGACTGCTGCATAACTTGAGGCTCAGACAGTTTCCCTGATATGCATGGGGGTGATGTGACAGACTGATGGGCTTGGTTTTCAGGCGCCACCTGTGCGCTTTCTGCAGAAGACTGGGTGGGAGATAATGTTGTGAACGTGCTGGATCCACTGTCGGCCACCCAATTGACTAGCGCCTGTACCTGCTCAGGCCTTACCATCCTTAGAACGGCATTGGGCCTCACCAAATATCGCTGTAAATTCTGGCGGGTACTGGAACCTGAGGTAGTTGGTTCACTAGGACGTGTGGCTGTGGCAGAATGGCCACGTCCTCTCCCAGCACCAGAGGGTACATTAACACCACCACGTCCGCGTCCCTTACTAGATGTTTTCCTCATTGTTACCGTTCACCAAGCACCACAATAAGAAAAAAAATATTTGGCCCAATGATTGATTTCAAATTCAGGCCTTTTTTTACAGGCACCTAACACTATCTGCCTATTTATTTATGTAGCGTATTACACTAATCCAGGCACTACATTAACCACTGATTTAGGGGAATATCTCTTTTAGGGCTAGTATTTAGGCCCTGGATGAAAGGTATCCTTTTATGGACAGATTTAAACTAGGCCTGCAACAGCTGGAACACCAGATTCAGGGTATTGCTATTTTGGCAATTGAATTTCACCCCAGAACAAAATATGTAATTTGCAGGAAACTATGAAACTTGGCCAGCCACAGCTGAAACCACTGATTTATGGTATTGCTATTTTGGCAATTGAATTTCACCCCAGGACAAAATATATGTTTTGGCGGACACTATTATAGTTTGCCAGCCACAGCTGAAACCACTGATCTATGGTATTGCTATTTTAGCAATTTAATTTCACCCCAGAACAAAATATATGTTTTTGCGGACACTATTATAGTTTGCCAGCCACAGCTGTGACACCAGATTTATAGTATTGCTATTTTGGCAATTTAATTTCACCCCAGAACAAAATATATGTTTTGGCGGACACTATTCTAGTTTGCTAGCCAGTGCTGGGACACCAGATTTAGGGGATTGCTATTTTGACAAATGAATTTCACCACAGAAAATAATCTATCCTTTGCCAAACAGCAGACAGTATTATACTTGGCTAGCCAAAGCTGGAACACCAGATTTAGGGGATTGGTATTTTGGCAATTGTATTTAACCCCTTAATAAAATATAAAAATTGCTATCCTGAGTTTCTAGGGGTGACAATTAGCACAGCCAAGCCCCTGATGTAGGATATAGCAAAAAAAAACTAGTATTGATGGATTGATGGACTTGGTGGCAGCTTGTTCTGGTGCACCACAAGTCACAAAATGGCCGCCGATCACCCCAGAAAATAAGTGACAGAAAAACGCTCTGTGCAGCCTAAAAACCAGTGAGCAAGTAACTAGCAGAAGTTCAATCATTCACAGCTGTAGATCGATCACTTCATTAGGTGCTTTTGCAGACTTTTCCCTGCCTAATCTCGCCCTCACAGCAGCTGCGTCCTCTCCCTACACTAATCAGAGCAGTGTGACGATCGGCGCTACGTGACTCCAGCTTAAATAGAGGCTGGGTCACATGCTGCACTTGGCCAATCACAGCCATTCCATTAGTAGGCATGGCTGTGATGGGCTCTTAGGGCAAGAAGTAAAACAATAGCTGATTGGCTGCTCTTCAGAAAGTGGGAAGAAATCGCCGAACAACGAACCCGAACTTTTTTGAAAATGTTCGGGTCCGGGTCCCGAAAACCCCAAAATTCGGTACGAACCCGAACTATGCTCGAACTGTTCGCTCAACACTATTTATAACCTGTATAAGATATTTTTGTTACTTTTTAGGAAAGAGGAGGTGGAGGAAGAAACAGGAAATGTTGGGGAGGAGTCTAGAGGGTTGTACCCTTTATAAGGAGCCAAGTTTAACCAACATATAGACGCCATACATTTGGAACCCACATCTAGGGTCTATTTCCCAACTACAGGGAACTTATTTGGAGGAGATCCCAGGCTGAGGAATTGGATCATCGTATCCCCATCGGTCTGACTCCTATATATTATATTAACCCCTGAAGAATTAACCCCTGAGAAATAATCGCAACGCAATTTTGGGATTTTTTACTTTTTTGTGTCCCTTGGGACCTATTGGAACGGGACTATATCATCTGAATGGTTCTCTTGGGACTGCCCTGCTTACAAGAGAGTTTGTTTTATATTTGTTTGGGAATAACATCCAGTTTTTTAGAGTTAGGACAGGGATTGTAAGGGTTTAGCCACGAGAAGTTGGTTCGGGCGGGTGCTCTGCCTGTAGGCAGGGAGAGATCTAGGGATGGAATAGGGATATATATGTTATTCCCAATAACACCTGGATCTGGAGAGATATTTGGGACATGTCGAACATCAAAAGATTGAGAATATAAAAGACATCTATAATCCCATCCTCTCATGACATTCTGTGTCAACAAACCGTGAGTAAAGAAGGACATCTCATGTCCCACCTCTTGATACAATTGTTCATAACCCAGACCCTACATTTGATACACATACCTATAAACCTAGATGGTGTATTATATGACTGCTAAAGATTAAAAATTACACTTCCTTGAGAGATTTTCATATTTTAATGCATATTTAATAAAAGGTATATTTTAAATTAAGGGAGATTAATATGATATTTGTTTTGTTTTATGTGACATACAAGGTGTAATTTATAATACAGTATGTGTGCACTGTATTCAAGAGGTACTATACATAAAGGGGGCACATGTAAGAGACGCTATACATATAGGGGGAGCATATAAGAGGCCTATACATAAGGAGGAACATGAGGTGCTGTACATAAAGGGACACATGTAAGAGGCAATATATATATATATATTGCGGCCTGATACTACAGATTTTTGGGTGTCCACGTTATATTTTACACAAATATATCTGTTAATTCCTAATTGTGTAATTGGGGTGAAATTGCGGACTGATACTAAGAATTTAGGGTGCTCATGTTTTATTATACATTAGTATAGCCGTAAATCCCTAATTGTGTAATTGGGGTGAAATTGCGGCCTGATATTACAGATTTTAGGGTGCTCACGTTTTATTATACATACTGTATTTTCTGGCGTATAAGACTACTTTTTAACACATGAAAATCTTCTGAAAAGTCGGGGGTCGTCTTATACGCCAGTATACTGCATGCTGAAACTTAAGAGGATCTTTCACTGGTCCAACGATTGTTAGATAATGATATGTATGTGTAGAGTGGCGCCCATGGATCTCCCTGCACTTACTATTATCCCTAGGCGCCGATCTACACATACGGTATATATCATTAGAAATAAATATATAAAAACTGGGCATAACTGAGAATAACTGGATCCACACTTTAATAATTGTATTAGTATAAAATTATAAAAATATATAGATAGCAAATTCGGCCTAAATGCACTTATATGTAGTATATCCAACAAATACCATCGATATACAGCACTGCTTAGCAATAACCATCCATACAAAAAATACCCTCAATTCATAAATGGTGATAGTTTAGATCCTAATATTCAGAAATATTCTTAATAAGTCTCAGTTCATAGGTATACAGGTATTTTATATAGCAGCAATTAATCAGTGTAGCATCAGTGATAACAATAGCAGCAGCGATCTTATAAAAAGCAGTGGAGTTGCCAAAGTTCATAAACTTGAGCAATAGTTCCTAAATAGCAGCAAGGATCAAAAAGAGGGTAATTTTCATACCCTTATTCCAAACGATAGCAGCATTAATCGAAGCACTGGACTAGTCTGAATGTCACTGAGTACAATCCTTACGTCTGGAGCTGTATCACCCAGACCATGTGCAGCGGCATCCCGCTGTATCACTCGCTCAGCAGCGTCCCGCTGAAGTTGAATGCTGTAACTACAATAGTTGAGCTGGCATATAAATCAGAACAGTCTTACCAGAAATCCCGACCTCTGATTGTTTAGATACGGTCTCCGTGTTTGTTGCCACCTCTCACGCAGTCTTCCAACTTTGTATTCGGCAATGGTCGTTCACTCTGCCATCATATCTCATAGAAATTCATATGGGGGGTTCTGACCAGACGCGTTTCGGGGTTGTATATATCCCCTTCTTCAGTGGTAATCGGACCCACCCAAAAAGCACTCTCCTATATAGAGGTACTGTTTGATCCAAAAACCAACATGGATTCCAATCCAGAAGTATTATGTGTGTTCGTGTCTCACATTAGTAAATTACTTTTCATTCTAATATGCCAAGTTTTTGACACATTGTTTCGGGTTTCTAATCACCCATCTATAAAGCCATACATACAATATATGCTCTATAGGTGATTTTTCAAATAGCATATAAAACGCAAGTTGAGTCATTGCAATATCAATGCGTTTCCGCTGCGTTTTCACTGTTAGCTCCTATAATGAAAATTTTTTTTTTTTACATTTTTCTTTTGTACCTAGAAATGCCTACATTAAAAATATGGATAAATAAATAGATACAAGCGATAAAACAGCCTTTAAAAAAAAAAAATGCTAAAAATGCCCCTTCTAATGGTAGGATAAAATGGGATATAAAATGATACTCTCTAAAAATGCTGCAAAGTCGCGAATGAGATTCTTATATTAAGTAAGGATATCATATTAAAAAACTTGAATAAATAAATATGGTTGAATGAATAAATATGGTGAAAAGGCCCATCGCCAAGGGGGGAACCCACCGAGCTATAGTAATACTCCGTGGGGCTTACCCTCAACGGGAGGCCCCCACCAAACCCTACAGGAAACCAAATATATCATATTATGCATTCAATCCTCCTGGAATCATAGTTTCCATTTAAAAAAATCCTTTGTGTTTACATCTTGCTAATATGGTTTACATACACCTCTCCAACTTCTAGAAACGTTTATCTATGGCAGCAAACTTCAAACCTGATGGATCACCATTGTGGGCAACTTTAAAATGTTTTGACAATAAGTGGGTTTCCAAACCTTTTTTAATGTTCACTATATGTTCTGCGAGACTTTTTTTAAAAGGTCTCTTAGTCCTACCAATATATTGTCGCTTACAGGGACATTCTATAATGTAGATGACGTTCTCTGAATAACAAGACAAAAATTCCTTTATATTATGTTTGTAACCATTCGTTGTTGAAATAATTTAATTAGTCTGTCTTGCAAAAGAGGTCAGTTTGCAATTTCCGCATTGTCCACATCTAAAAAATCCACTCAAATTACTCCAACTCTGTATAGACATATTTTTTTGCATATTTTTCTTAATAGTTGGTGCTATTTTGTTGCCCAAACTAGGTGCCTTTGTGAATACTATTAGCTGTTTAGGTGGAATAATGGTACCAACTACTTTATCTTTTTTTATTATATCCCAATATTTATGCAAAATATTTTTTACTTTTCTGTAGTCACTACTATAAGGTAATATTATTCTCAATTGGTTTTCTTTTTGTTCTTTTACATTTTTGTCTTTCTCCACAAAAAATTCTGCTCTCTCCAGACTCCTCACTTTAGTTAAGGCTCCATCCAAAATTTCTTCAGGATATTCCTTTTCTAAAAATTGTTTTTTCATTATTTTTTTTGCTTCCCACTGGAATTGATCATCTGCTGTACAGTTGCGTTTCAACCTACGAAATTGGCCTTGGGGAATATTCATAAGCCAACTAGGTAAGTGGCAACTGTTATATAAGATACAACTATTTCGTGCTGAGGGCTTAATATATGTACAAGTGTTTAATTTTTTATTTTCAACATAAATTTTCAAATCTAAAAATTCTAAACTGTCTTTGCTGGTAATACCAGAGAACTTAAGGTTATAGTTATTATCATTAATAAGATCCAAAAATGTATTAAGTTGTTCAGGTCCTGAACGCCAAATAAAAAACACGTCATCAATATATCTCTGCCAGAGCACCAGGTCCGTCCGCAGTCTGGGGGCCGCTATTTGTTCCTCCCACTCAGCCATAAATAAATTTGCATAACTGGGGGCGAACCTGGTGCCCATGATAGTATCCTGGGTTTGCAAATAAAAATCACCATTAAAATTGAAATAATTATGGGATAAAATAAAATCAATACCTTAAATTAAAAATTCTATCTGTTTAGCTGTCAACCTTCCTTCTTGTGTTAATTGTACTTTCACAGCTTTTTTCCCTTGTTCATTGTCAATGACGGTGTATAAAGATTGAACATCCAGTGAGCCCATTATCCAATGTTCTTCAAACTGTATCTTCTCTATTATTTTAATTATTTGTGTCTTTTACATATGAAGGTATCTCTTTAACATTGGGTTGAAGTAAGATATCAATATATTGAGAAAGGTTAGCCGTTAAGGAATCAATACCTGACACGATAGGGCGTCCAAGCGGATTATTCTTATCTTTGTGAATTTTGGGAATACAGTAAAAACAGATATACGTGGATATTTGTTTAAAATATAGTTGTATTCGTCATTATTTAAAATCTCACTATCTTTCCTTTTTTTACAGAAATTCTCTAGATGAGTGTAAAATTGGTCAGTCGGATCCTTCAACAATTTTTGGTAAGTATTTGTATCTGACAATTGACATAAACATTCTATATTATACTTCTCCACATCCTGTACTACTATTGATCCTCCCTTATCCGCTGGACGGATTATAATGCTATTTTCTTTTTGTAAAGATTGGAGTGCTGCAATTTCTTTTTGTGTCAGGTTGTTTTTGTTTGTATTTAATATTATTTTTAATTTTCCTTACATCATTTATTACAGATTCCTTAAACGTAATCATCTCTTGACAATTCATTTTTCGAGTATTTTTCTATTTTGTGATGTCTCAACCTGGAGTGATAATTGTGATTGTGATAATCGTCGTGTTGGTTGTATGTTCTTCTTATCGTTGGTGTCCTGTATTCGTGTTGTGCATTCTGTGTTTTGTTCCTCAAATTGTATTGGTGATCTGTAGGAGTGTCTTTTTGAGTGATTTGTGTTCTCAACGGAGGTGATCTTAGTCTCATTTGTGTCCGGTGGTGTGGCGGAGTGCGGTCTAAAAAATGGTCTCTCTCTTCTAACACCTCGAATCTGTTATGGGTAGGTATATTAAAACTGCTGTTTTTTATTGGCTCTTTCTCTATAATCTTCCTTACTTTTCCATTATCTTTAGGTACCTCTACTGTTAATGTATTTGCTATTCCTCTTTCCCTATTTGTATCGTCTCTTTCAACCATTCCTAACCATTCCCCAACCAGTCTATATTTGCACTTTCAAAGTGGAAATTATCAACTTTCTGTTTTTTACTTTCAATGTGGTCCCAAATATCCATGGTGTTCCAACAACCCTTGCAGTCTACAAGGATGAAAACCAGAACCTAATTAATATATAATAAGACACACTGGATTGCTGGTTCACCAACCAGGGTGCTCACAGTTCAGTAGTTTCACGCCACTACCTTACCAATTAACTAGAAATAAATATATAAAAACCTGGCACACCTGAGAATAACTGGATCCACACTTTAATAGATTTATAGATGGGTGATTGCAGACGAAACAATGTGTCAAAAACTTGGCATATTAGAATGAAAAGTAATTTAATAATGTGAGACATGAACACACATAATACTTCGGAATTGGAATCCATTTCGGTTTTTGGATCAAACAGTACCTCTATATAGGAGAGTGCTTTTTGGGGGGTCCGATTACCACTGAAGAAGTGGATATACACAACCCCGAACTGCGTCTGGTCAGACCCCCCATATACATTTCTATGAGATATGGTGGCAGAGTGAACAACCATTGCCGAATACAAAGTTGGAAGACCGCGTGAGAGGTGGCAACAAACACGGAGACCGTATCTGAACAAACAGGCTCGTCTGCAGCAATCCATCAGCATGGTAAAGAATCGACAGCAGGACATAAGAATAGGATTATACTGAAGTCCAGAGCTGTAATATGGCAGAGGTCGGGATTTCTGGTAAGACTGTTCTGATTTAAATGCTGGCTCAACTATTGTAGTTACAGCATTCAACTTCAGCGGGACACCGCTGCACATGGTCTGGCTGATACTGCTCCAGACGTAAGGATTGTACTCTGGGACTTTCAGACTAGTCCAGTGCTTCGATTAATGCTGCTATCGTTTGGAATAAGGGTATGATAATTAGCCTCTTTTTGATCCTTGCTGCTATTTAGGAACTATTGCTCAAGTTTATGAACTTTGACAACTCCGCTGCTTTTTACAAGATCGCTTCTGCTATCGTTATCACTGCTGCTACACTGATTAATTGCTGCTAAATAAAAATACCTCTATACCTATGAACTGGGACTTATTAAGAATATTTATGAATATTAGGATCTAAACTATCACCATTTATGAATTGAGGGTATTTTTTGTATGGATGGTTATTGCTAAGCAGTGCTGTATATCGATGGCATTTGTTGGATATACTATATGAAACTACTGAACTGTGAGCACCCTGGTTGGTGAACCAGCAATTCAGTGCGTCTTATTATATATTATTTAGGTATATATCATTATATAACAATTGTTTGACCAGTGAAAGGTCCTCTTTACTTCCAAGCCGGACTGGAGAAGCTGTCCTTCTCCAGCTTCAGGCACAGGCGCCCTCTAACTGAGCCACCGTTCGCTGCATCCTGGCCAGTCGCTCCTGAAGCAGCCCCCTCTCCCTGCTCTCGGTGGTTTTCTCATGCTCGGATCGTCTGTTTAATTTTTATTTGGTGTGCGTTGGAAGAGGGGTAGTCTTATACGGCGAGTATAGCCCAAGCCCCATATTTTTGCAGGAAAAGTAGAGGGTCGTTTTATATGCCCAGTCGTCTTATAAGCGGGAAAATACGGTAAGTATATCCGTAAATCCCTAATTGTGTAATTGGGGTGAAATTGCGGCCTTATACTACAGATTTTAGGGTGCTCACGTTCTATTATACATAATTTTTTCCGCTAATCCCTAATTGTGTAATTGGAGTGAAATTGAGGCCTGATACTACAGATTTTAGGGTGCTCACATTCTATTATACATAAGTATATCCGTTAATCCCGAATTGTGTAATTAGGGTGAAATTGCAGTTTGGTACTGCTGACTCACGGCAACGCTAGCACCCTGCTGGCTCAGTCGCTGCCTCACGTGCAAGCTGCCACCCTTGACTGCTTCTAACCCCCCCACTTCTGCTAGCTCCAGAGACATTTTGGCCACTGCCGATTCCCTTAGAAGGGCCTATCACCTGTATGTCGGGCATACTGTACTGTAACAGTAACTATAAGGGTAAAATAGCAGTAGGGTCAGGGAGCAATTTCACCCCCGAAACAAGGATGGATAGATGTACTTATATATAAGAGAACATGAATACCCTAAAATCTGTAGTATCAGCAATTTTACCCCAGTTACACAATTAGGGATTAACGGATATTCCTAAATATAAAAGAATATGACCACCCCAAAATCTGTAGTATCAGACCGCAGTGTCATCACAATTACCCTTCTTCTGATCTTTCAGAAGGACAGAAAAAAGAAAAACACGATGGATCCTGTTTTTGGAGCATCTGTAAGGCCTGTATCACACAGTCCCTATTTTGCATCAGATACAAAACACAGAAGACATGCAAACATTCCAATCACATGTCATCTCTGTTTTGGATCCACTCCTGTTTTTTTTTGGCCTTAGCAATACTGATGGATTACTGACCATGTGAAGACAGATGCTTAAAAGACAGGATCCGTTTTTTTGGGGGGTTGTTCTTATGACGGATCAGAAGAAAGGAAAAATAAAAAGTGACGTCAACACAAACTTACTCCTCACACCCTCTCTGCTAGAGATGAGTGAATTTCATGTTATGAAATTCGTTGACGCTTCATTTGGTGGTAAAAGCAGAATTGTGTTATGGATTCCGTTACCACGAACCATAACGCAATTCTATGATGGAATGCATAACGGAATGCCTTTAGAGGCATTCCGTTATTTATTCCGTCATAATAGACGTCTATAACAAATGCGTCCCATTTCTATTATGCAGGAGAGGAAACCCCTGCATAACGGAAACGGGTCGGATCGGTTCTGCAGCCATAGACTTCTATTATGACGGAATGAATAACGGAATGCCTCTAAAGGCATTCCGTTATGCATTCCATCATAGAATTGCGTTATGGTCCCCTCAAATTACTCAAAACTGATATTACAAACTTTTTTAACCCTTGAGGCGTTTCACGAGAATTAAAGGAAAATGGAGGTGACATTTCAAAATTTCATTTTTTTGGTAGATTTTTTATGTTAATCAATTTTTTCTTGCAACTCAGCAAGGGTTAACAGCAAAATAAACCTTAATATACATTACTCTGATTCTGCAGTTTACAGAAATACCCCATATGTGGTGGTAAACTGCTCTATGGGCATGTGGCAGTGGTCAGAAGAAAAGGAGCGCCATATGGATTTTGGAGGCAGATTTTGCTAGAATGGTTTTTAGGCACCATTTTGTATTTGAAGAGACCCTGACGTTACCCCTACAGTGGAAACCCTCAAAAAGTGACCCCATTTTGGAAGCTACACCCCTTAAAAAATATATTAAGAGGGGTACTGAGTTCTTTGACCCCCTAAGTGTTTTACGGAATTTGGAAACACTTGGCAGTAAAAATGAAAAGTTTCATTTCTTCCAATAAAATGTTGCTTTAGCCTCAAATTTTTCATTTTCACAAGGGGTAACAGGAGAAAAAGCACCCCATAATTTGTTACCCATTTTCTCCTGAATACGGCAACACCCCATCTGTGGTGGTAAACTGCTGCGGGGGCACATGGCAGGATTCAGGACGGAAGGAGCACCATATGGTTTTTGAAGCAGATTTTGATGGATTGGTTTACGGGTGCCATTTTTTTTTTTTTTTTTTTTTTAATTGTCTTATGTGGGGGTTCATTTTTTGCAGGATGAGGGGATGTTTTCATTGGTACCATTTTGGGGGAACATAAGACTTTTTGATCGCTTGGTATTACACTTTTTGTAAGTAGAGGTGACAAAAAATAGCTGTTTTAGCATATCATGTAATATTTTTATAGTGCAGGTTGTTATGGACGCGACGATACCCAATGTGTGTATTATTTTTATTGTTAAGTTTTACACAGTGAAATCCTTTTTGAACAGAATAAAATCTTGTTTTTGTGTTGCCATTTTCTGAGAGACATATTTTTTTTTATAGGTAGGGGCTCATTTTTTGTGGGATGAGATGACTGTTTGATTGCTACCATTTTTGGGTACATAAGACTTTTTGATCGCGTGGTGCTCCATTTTTGTCACCTTGCCTCACAAAAAGTGTCTGTTTTAGCATATTTTTTTTTGCTTTACAGCGTTCACCTGAGGGGGCATCTCATGTCACATTTTTATAGAGCAGGTTGTTACGGACGCGGCGATACACAATGTGTGTGTTATTTTAATTTTTGCTAAGTTTCACACAGTGAAAGCCTTTTTGAACAGAATCAAATGTTGTTTCTGTGTTGCCATTTTTTGAGAGCCATGTTTTTTTTTATTTTTTGAGCAATTGTGTCAGATAGGGGCTAATTTTTTACGTGATGAGATGACGGTTTGATTGCTACCATTTTGGAATACATATGCCTTTTTGATCGCTTGGTATTACACTTTTTGCGAGGCAAGATGACCAGAAAATGTCTGTTTTGGCACATATTTTTTTTTTTTTACAGCGTTCACCTAACGGTGTGGATCATGTGACATTTTTTATAGAGCCTGTCTACTTTCTTTTTTTACCAATTTGTTTTAATTAACTTTGTGAAAAGGATGCTTTTTTTTCTTTTTTTTACTTGAAACTTTTAATATTTTATATATGTGTAAAACTTTACTTTTTTTACTTTTTTTACTTTATTTTTTGTCTCACTCTGGGACTACAACCTTTGGGGGTCTGATCCCCAGTACATTGCATTACAATATTTCTGTATTGTAATGCATTGGCTGTAAGTGTATTACATTGAGTAATTCACTTACAGCCTGCTTGCCTGTGAGACCCAGGGGGCTGGATCTCACAGGCTTACAGAAAGGCAGCCACGATGCCTAAGGAAGGCATCGGGCTGCGATTTCCAGCCATCGGGTCCCCGTCACAGCAGCGCGGGGACCCGATGGCAGCTCCTTTCCTCCCTATACATCGCACGTGCCGCGATCAGCGCCGACCGTGGAACATCTAGGGTTAATGCGCCGGCATTGGTGTTTTCACCGCTGCCGACGCATGCAGCAGGGGTCCGACTATCAGTCACTGCTGGACCCTTGCAGCTGATCGGCCCGCCGTAGTACTACAGTGCTGGTATTTTAAACACAGTAGCCATGATGTTGCAGAACATTATATTACACATCTCAGCTGCTGTAGAACATCTTAATACACACCTCAGCTTCTGCAGAACATCATAATACACACCTCACCTGCTGCCGAACATCATAATTAGAGATGAGCAAATTTCATGTTATGAAATTCCTTTATGCTTCATTTGGTGGTAAAAGCAGAATTGCGTTATAGATTTCATTACCACGGACCATAACGTAATTCTATGACAGAATGCATAACAGAATGCCTTTAGAGGCATTCCGTTATTCATTCCGTCATAATAGAAGTCTATGGCCTGCATAACGGATCCGTCCCGTTTCCGTTATGCAGAAGAGGACTCCCATAGACTTCTATTATAATGGAATAATTTATGGAATGCCTCTAAAGGCATTCCGTTATGCATTCCGTCATAGAATTGCGTTATGGTCTGTGGTAACAGAACCCATAATGCAATTTAGCTTTTACCACCAAACAAAGCGTGAACGAATTTCAAAATATGAAATTCACTCATCTCTAATCATAATACACACTTCAACTGCTGCAGAACATCATAATACACATCTAAGCTGTTGCAGAACATTATAATTCACATTTCAACTGCTGCAGAACATAACAATACACACAGTGGCATGCTTAGGGTGTTTGGCACCCGGGGTGGGTCCTTTCTCTGGAACCGCCCCCCCCCCCAATACTTTTTAAAAATTGTATCCCCTCACAGTAGTATTGCCTTTCTTGTACAACCTTCACAGTAGTTTTGTCCAGATATGTGCCCCCTCATAGTATATATGCCCTCAATGTACAACTTTCACAGTAGTTATGCCCACATTGTGCCCCCTCACAGTAGTTATGCCCTCTCTGCGCCCCTTTCACAGTAGTAATGCTCTATCTGTGCCCCCTCCGCAGTAGTAATGCCCATTGTGCCCACTCCACAGTAGTAATTTCCATTGTGCCCCCTTCATAGTAATAATGCCCTCTGTGCCCCTTTGTAGTAGTGTTGACCTCTGTGCCTTCTTTGTAGTAGTAATGTCTATTGTGCCCCCTTCACAATAGTAAAGCCCTCTGTGCTCCCTCTGTGTTAAAAAACAAACAAACACAGTAACTACTGAACTCACCTTCTCCGATTTCTGAAGCTCAGATCCAGCTCTCACCTGCAGACACAGATCATGTTGCAGTACTGTGTGGGAGAAGCACAGGCAAATTCCCGGGCTGCAGGCCTCTCCCACACAGGCCGGCAGCGCGATCTGTGTCTGCAGGCTAAATGGTGCAGGGTTTCCTGCTTCACCATTCAGTGCGGGAGAGACGGAGCACAGAGAGTGACAAGGACCATAGCTCCCGGCGCTCCAGCAATGGGTGCTTCTGTCTGTATTGATGGAAGTGCTCATTGATTCTGGGTTCTGGCACCCCCCTGATTTCTGAAATATTCGATTTGGCCGGTTCGTTGATTTTCCAAAAATATTCGATTCGATCTGAATTTATTTCTGGTGAATCGCGTTAAAAACAGCTATTTCCTGGCTGCAGAGAGCCTGTATAGTGGTGTAGAACACTGTGCCTTGCAGTAACATGCAATGGGAGTCTTCTGTGGTAGTAAACCAATACTGTGAGTCAGTATGACACGCACATGACAGGCGTCGCTCTTAGAATCACTGAATATTTCACTTATTTGGGCAGTTACGGGGCCAAAACTGACCAAATAATTCAAGTGTGAACTCAGCCTTAACCGCTTAAGGATGCATGACGTACCGGCAGGGGCGTACATAAAAATCATTGGGCCCCATAGCAAAAATCTGAATTGGGCCCCCTAACCCCACCCACTACCACCCGTGGCCCATTCCACTACTAATTAAACCGTTAGGGATAAATAACTAAAAAAGTAACTAAGATTAATATTTTCCCCTAAGGTTTTGCTCTGGAAATTATTAACTGATATTTAAGTAGACATGGTTCCATGCGTATGTAGTGTGGGGAGTCGCTCTGGTAGACAGCGGTGCGGGTGCAGTTTAGAGGCAAAACAAGGAGTCCAGATGGTGCATCAAACAGTGTTTTATTCACACTTGCACACCACAAATAAAAAGCAGTCTCTTGGTGACAGTTCACACACAACGGAAATACTGTGGCAAAACAAAAACAGGCCAACACAGGGTCCAGTCACCTTGGGTGGTTTAGGTGCGGGTTCACACCTAGCAGTCGGCTCAGCCGCAGGCGATTCCACCTTCAGGTCGCAGGGAAACAACACCTTGCTGAGCTCCTTCCTCCAGGACAGAGAATTCCTCAGCCCTGTTTGCAGGCTCCAGGATCATCACACCCTCAGACACAGCTGCTGGCTGCGTTATATACCCAGCCCAAAACATGGACTGGACCGTGGGGAGCAGCCACCCACCCTACTCTTTAGCTGCTCCCAGTAAGAGCCGGCCCGGATCGGCTTTGCAGCCATGCTATTTAACAGAGCAGCACTAGCTGCTGCAGACCAAAAACCCCGGCTCTTACCTCACCGAGGCCAGCAACCTCGGTGACACGTACCTGCTATCAAATACAACACCTTGCACCCTCTTACACACCCCCTTTGTTCAACCCTGAGGGGTGAACACACGTGAGGCAGTGGACGCGGGACAGGGCATCTGCGTTGCCCTGCAAGCGGCCTGCCCTGTGTTCCACGGAGAATTTGAAATTCTGAAGAGATAGGAACCACCTGGTGACCCGAGCATTCCTCTCCTTGGCCTGACTCATCCATTTGAGGGGGAATGGTCGGTCACCAGACGGAACCTCCTCCCTAACAAGTAGTAGCGGAGAGATTCGAGTGCCCACTTGATAGCCAGGCACTCCCTCTCCACTATACTATATCTGGACTCGGCGGGATTGAGCTTACGGCTCAGGAAGACAACGGGATGTTCTTCCCCGTTGACCTCCTGAGACAGTACCGCACCGAGGCCTACCTCCGAGGCGTCGGTCTGTACGACAAACTCCTTGTTGAAGTCGGGTGTCACCAAAACCGGGGACCCACACAGGGCCGACTTCAACGCGGCGAAAGCCTCCTCCGCCTTCTCACTCCAGCTAACCCTCCCAGACTTTCGCCCCTTCAACAGGTCTGTCAACGGCGCTGCTATTGTGGCAAAGTGGGGCACAAACCTCATGTAGTAACCTACAATCCCCAGGAACGACTTTACCTGCCTGGTGGTGACCGGTCGGGGCCAGTTACGAATGGCCTCTACCTTGGTTACCTGAGGTTTGATGACTCCCGCCCAATTACATATCCCAGATATTTTGTCTCCTCTAACCCTATGGAGCACTTCTTTGGGTTAGCGGTCAGTCCGGCTTTCCTCAGGGCATCCACTACCGCCTGCACCTTGGGTAAATGGCTTTCCCAGTCGGTGCTGTGGATGACTACATCATCTAAGTAGGCCGAGGCGTACCGACGATGTGGTCGCAGCACTATGTCCATTAACCTTTGGAAAGTGGCGGGCGCCATGCAGGCCAAAGGGTAACACCTTGTAGTGATACAGGCCCTGCAGGGTAACAAATGCGGTTTTTTCCTTAGCCGACTCCGTTAAGGGTACCTGCCAGTACCCTTTGGTGAGGTCTAGCACAGAAAAATAACGGGCTTGCCCTAAACTCTCAACAAGCTCGTCTACCCGGGCATGGGATACGCATCAAACTTGGACACTTCATTTAACTTGCGAAAATCGTTGCAGAACCGCAACGTCCCATCCGGCTTGGGTATTAGGACTATGGGACTGCCCCACTCACTCTTCGACTCCTCAATGACATCGAGCTTCAACATTAACTGTACTTCCTCCGCGATGGCCCGTCGCCGAGCCTCGGGTACCCGGTATGGTTTTAACCGGATCTTGGCCTGAGGCTCAGTGACGATGTCATGTTGGATGAGAGACGTGCGGCCAGGGAGGTCCGAGAACACATCCGTGTTCCGACTGATGAACTCCCTGACTTCCTGAACTTGTTTGGAAGACAGGCTGTCTGCAATTTTTACCGTGGTTACTGCTTCACAGGCTTCGAACTGTGGGGCTGGACCCTTTCACCTAGAAGCCCTGGCCGGGGCTGTGGTCGTCGGCCGTGTCCCTATCTTTCCACGGCTTAAGTAAATTCACGTGGTACACCTGCTCCGGCTTGCGCCGCCTGGCTGGTGTACTTTGTAACTTACTTCCCTACCTTCTCGATCACCTCATAGGGGCCCTGCCACCTAGCTAGGAATTTACTGTCAAGGGTGGGTACCAGAACCAACACTCGATCTCCGGATTGAAGCCCCGTACCCGAGCCTGACGATTATACACCCTACTCTGGGCTTGTTGTGCTGCCTCCATATGCTCCCGGACCAGCGGCAACACCCTTTCTATCCGTTCCTGCATCTGGGTGACATACTCAATGACACTTTTGTGGGGGACAGGCTGTTGTTCCCATGCTTCCTTGGCGATATCCAACAGGCCCCGAGGGTGTTCTGCCATAAAGCAGTTCGAAGGGCGAGAACCCAGTAGAGGCCTGGGGTACCTCTCGCACTGCGAACATGAGATAGGGCAGAAGCAGGTCCCAGTCCTTCCCATCTCTAGACACCACCCTCTTTAACATATTTTTTAGAGTTTGGTTAAACCTCTCAACAAGACCGTCTGTTTGCGGATGGTAAACGGACGTCCGTAACTGCTTTATACGCAACAATTTACACAGTTCCCTCATTACTTTGGACATAAAAGGGGTCCCTTGGTCTGTCAGAACCTCTTTTGGCAGGCCCACACGGGAAAACATCTCCATTAACTCTTTGGCAATGAGCTTAGCTGAGGTATGTCGCAGAGGCACCGCCTCCGGATACCGAGTGGCATAGTCGAGAACTACCAGAATGTGTTGGTGGCCCCTGGCAGACTTTGGTACAGGCCCAATTAAATCCATAGCGATTCACTCGAACGGTACTTCAATAATTGGCAGAGGTACCAGAGGACTACGGAAATGTGGCTGGGGGCTAGTTATCTGACAGGTCGGACAGGACTTACAATAATTCTCTACCTCCTTGAACACACTGGGCCAATAAAACCGCTGCAGTATGCGGTCCTGGGTTTTCTGCCACCCCAGGTGTCCCCCAAGAACATGTTGGTGGGCAAGCTCCATGACAAGCTTGCGATACGCTGTGGGCACCACCAACTGTTCAACAGGTTCACCTCGGATTTGGTTCACCCGATACAACATATCCTGCAGAACAATAAATCGTGGGAACATTAATTCAGCCCCTGGTTTCTGGGGTTTACCATCAATTTCCAGCACATTCTCCCAGGCCCTGGTTAGGGTTTGGTCCCGGTGTTGTGCGGTCCCAAAATTTTCCCCGGAGACATTGAGGTCTGCCAACTCAGGCCCCGGTGGCAAGTCCTCCGTGTCTCCCACCATTACACTCAGTGGGGTTGTCTCCCCACTACCGCTGCAGCAGTGGTCACCCCTACCGCTGGCCCTTCAGACTCGGGCTCCCAGGGTTCTGGCCTTCCAGGGGTATCAGGCCACTCTGCTAGGGTTACCCCTGTCTCAGGGCTATTAGTCACTTTCATCTCAGGCCACAGTGACAGAAAACCAGGAAGTCTCTCCCAATTATTAGTTCATAGGGCAGCTTTGTGGAGATCGCCACTTCACAAGTCCAGGTGCCGGCCGCCGTGGACAGAGACATTACAGCCGTGGGATAGTCCTTTAAGTCTCCGTGTATACACACCACACCAACTTTCCGGCCCGTATACTGGGTGGGCTGTACCAGGGCAGCACTTACCAGGGTTACCAGGCTCCCTGAGTCCAACAGCGCCACTGCCAGGTTATCCCCGATTTGCACCTGGCACAGATGTCGATTGTCTATTGTCTCGGGGGTGCCGGTCGCACACAGTCTCCGGGCATACATGGAAGCCCGGTACCCATAATTAATCTCCAAAGGAATGAACAGCAAGCATATCAGACGCTGTTAACAAAACAGCGTCTGATATGTAATTTTTTTTCACTTCTACAGCCTGCCAGCGCACGATCAGCGCTGGCAGGCTGTAGTTTAGCGCTGGCAGGCTGTGAACGCGCGAACTCGCGTGCGCGGCGTTCACAGGATCGCGTCGGGAGAAGGTAAACTACAGCCTGCCAGCGCTGATCGTGCGCTGGCAGGCTGTAGAAGTGAAAAAATTACATATCAGACGCTGTTTTGTTAACAGCGTCTGATATGCTTGCTGTTCATTCCTTGGTGGTCCCTTTGCTTGGGACCACCAAAGGAATCTTTTGTAAGTGCACCAATCACCACACAGACCCCCTCCATCCACCCCCCGTCACTGATTAACCCCGATTAACCACTGATCACCCCATGTCACCCCCTGATCACCCCCTGTCACTAATCACCCCCTGTAAGGCTCATTTAGACGTCCGTATGTGTTTTACGGATCCATGGATCCGCGGATCCGCAAAACACGGACACCGGCAATGTGCTTTCCGCATTTTGCGGATCCGCACATTGCCAGAACTATATAGAAAATGCCTTTTCTTGTCCGCAATTGCGGACTAGAATAGGACATGCTCTATCTTTTGCAGAGCTGCGGCCGGATGTTTGGGGGCCGAAACCCGGAAGTTTGCGGACGCAGCTCCGCAAATGCTGATGCGGCGAGCACATAGTGTGCTCTCCGCATCACTGCCGGCCCCATTCAAACTGAATGGGTCCGCATCTATTCCGCAGAATTGCGGAATAGATGCGGACATTTTTGCGGACGTGTGAATGGGTGTCACTACCAGAGCTTTGAGACGTTCTCACAGCTCTGTTTCTCCACCCCTGTGATGATGTAACTACTAGAGCTTTGAGACGTTCCCACAGCTCTGTTTCTCCGCCCCTGTGATGAGGTCTTTACTTTCTGTTTCCTTCCTCCCAGCTGTCCCTCCTGTGTTTGATTGCTCTGCCTTTAAATCACCTCTCTTCCTTTGTACGGTGCGGATTATACTACTTCATTTGACCTGTATCTCTCGCTTGAGTATCTTCACTGGTGTGATATCTTTTCTGGACCTGTGTTCTGCTGAAGCAAGTACTTCGGACATTGTCTGCTGACTTTGGATCTGTTTTCACTGCTGCTGCAGCTCCTTCAGTTAAGTGTGCAGACATTGTGTGTTTCTGTTTGTTTTGCTGACTGGATCCGAGGCGACCCGGTTCCGTCCATATACTGAGCAGGGCACCGGTGGCGTGCCCCTTCCACTACTGTAGGGGTTACAGTGGTCATCAGCCTTAGGTACGCGGGCATGTCTCGATCCACCATCTGGATCTGGACATGGGCTTAGCAGCATAGGGAGAGCTTTTAGGGTCTGACAGGGGTCACCCTTTATGTTCCCTAGTTTGGGTCCGGTCAGTAGCTAACTCACTGTGTATGCTCTTGTTGCTCACATACAGTCGTGACATTATAATCCGCCGAAACCGTCCTTTTTGACATGGATCCGCTTTCTGACCTGGTTGACCGCATGCAGGGTCTTTCTTTGGAGGTAGCGGATCTCCGTCAATCTATGATTCAGCTTCAAGCATTGGGCTCGGCTCCGGCCCATGGAGTCTGTTGCGAGCCAAAGGTCTCACTTCCGGAAACGTTCTCCGGGGCAGTGAGAATTTTGTTCGCTTCAGAGAGGCATGCAAACTCCATTTTTGCTTGTGTCCCCGTTCCTCTGGTAATGAGGAGCAGAGGGTGAGGATTGTCATCTCCTTGCTCAGGGTAATGCTCAGACTTGGGCTTTTTCACTGCCATCGGGGATCCCTCCCTTCGATCCACAGAAAGATTTTTGTGGCCCTGGGGCAGATATATGATGACCCGGATCGTGTTGCTCTGGCTGAATCTAACTTACGTTTTTATGCCAGAACAAACTGTCTGCTGAGCTTTATTGTTCTGAATTTCGGAGATGGGCAGCTGATTCAGGTTGGAATGATGCTGCACTCCGGAGTCAGTTCTGTCATGGTCTCTCAGAGAGATTGAAAGATGCGTTTGCTTTCCATGAGAGACCAACATCTTTAGAGTCTGCCATGTCATTGGCGGTACGCCTTGACAGGCGTCTAAGAGAAAGAAAGCGAGACCTCTCGGTCCAGCCATTGTCACTCTAGGGGCAGTGGTGCGGACTCATTCAGTGTGCAGGGGTCTCATCCTGTCTCGGTCCCCTCTGAGGAGGAGCCTATGCAGCTAGGTCGACTTGCCCCTGATAAAGGAGGATTTAGTCCTCAGAGAATGGTGTGTTTTTGTTGTGGGGGCATTGGTCATTTGGCAAATGTTTGTCCCTCTAGGAGATTCATGAACTGTACTAAGAGTGATAATAAGAGAAAATCCTCAAAGGAAAATCATCAAACTCTGCTTCATCTGCTACCTTGGGCAAAGTTGATGTAGGAATTGGGGCTTTTCCTCTGACCTGCAGTTCTCGTTTTCTCCTTTCTGCCAGGGTGGCGCTAGAGAGCAAAGTCATTTCTTGTGAAATTTTTGTTGATAGTGGAGCGGCCGTCAATCTTATTGACACTCAATTTGTAGCCAGGCATGGTTTTCGGGTTTGCACATTAGAAAAAGATATACCTGTTTTTGCCATTGACTCTGCTCCACTCACAGAGATCCCTGAAGGGCATTGTTCACAATATCCGGTTAGCTGTAGGTGACACTCATGTGGAGGATATATCTTGTTTTGTCCTTAACGGATTGCCTACTCCTCTAGTGTTGGGGTTACCCTGGCTCACTAAACATAACCCCACTATTGATTGGCAAGGAAGGCAAATAAATGAGTGGAGTGAGTTTTGTAGAAAGAATTGTCTCACAGCGACTTTTGCAGAGGTATCTACTAAAACTTTGCCATCATTTCTCTCTGATTTCTCGGACGTGTTTTCCGAGAGCGGTGTGCAGGAGCTACCTCCTCACCGGGAGTTTGACTGTCCCATTAACCTCATTCCCGGCGCCAAGCTGCCAAAAGCACGCCTGTACAATCTCTCACAACCGGAGAGAATCGCAATGCGAACCTATATCTCTGAGAGTCTCGATAAGGGGCATATTCGTCCCTCAAAATCACCGGTCGCCGCGGGTTTTTTTGTTAAAAGAAAGATGGCTCTCTGAGACCTTGCCTAGATTTTAGGGAGCTGAACCGTATCACGATTCGCGATCCCTATCCCCTTCCTCTGATCCCAGACCTCTTCAACCAAATTGTTGGGGCCAAGGTTTTTTCCAAATTGGATTTGAGAGGCGCGTACAACCTGGTCAGGGTCAGAGAGGGGGATGAATGGAAAACAGCCTTTAATACCCCCGAGGGGCATTTCGAGAATCTCGTTATGCCTTTTGGCTTGATGAATGCTCCGGCCGTCTTTCAGCATTTTGTTAACAGTATTTTCTACCATTTAATGGGGAAATTTGTATTGGTGTATCTTGATGATATTTTGATTTTTCCCCTGATGTTCGGACTCATCAGGATCATCTTTTCAGGTTCTGCAGATTCTGCGAGAAAATAAATTGTACGCCAAGCTGGAGAAATGTGTGTTTATGGTATCGGAGATTCAATTTCTGGGTTTTCTCCTCTCTGCTTCTGGTTTTCGCATGGATCCGGAGAAGGTCCGTGCTGTGCTTGAGTGGGAGCTTCCTGAGAATCAGAAGGCATTGATGCGCTTTCTGGGTTTTGCAAACTATTACAGAAAGTTCATTTTGAATTATTCCTCTGTTGTCAAACCCCTCACTGACATGACCAAAAGGGGCGGATTTTTCCTCTTGGTCGGAGGAGGCGCTTGCAGCTTTTTCTAGGATTAAAGAGAGTTTTGCGTCTGCTCCCATCTTGGTGCATCCCGATGTTTCCTTACCTTTTATTGTTGAGGTGGATGCTTCCGAGGTGGGTGTGGGTGCGGTTTTGTCCCAGGGTCCGTCTCCTTCCAAATGGCGACCCTGTGCCTTTTCTCTAAAAAACTCTCACCGGCAGAGAAAAACTATGATGTGGGAGATAGGGAATTGTTGGCCATCAAGCTGGCTTTCGAGGAATGGCGCCATTGGTTGGAGGGGCCAGGTACCCTATAACCGTTTTTACCGACCATAAGAATCTGGCGTACTTGGAGTCGGCCAAGCGTATGAATCCGAGACAGGCCAGATGGTCTCTGTTCTTCTCCAGATTCAATTTTGTCGTTACATTCCGCCCTGGGATCAAAAATGTGAAGGCTGACGCCTCTCTCGCTGTTTTCCGGGAGGAGGAAACTCCGAGGACCCGGGTCCCATTTTGGCGGAGGGGTAGTTGTTTCTGCTCTGTATTCTGATTTGGAGGCCGAGGTCCAGGCTGCCCAGACTGAGGCACCTGCCCGTTGTCCTTCTGGAAAGTTGTTTGTGCCTCCTGAGTTACGTCACAAACTCTTCAAGGAGCATCATGATACGGTTCTTGCTGGTCACCCCGGGAGTAGAGCCACGGTAGATCTCATTGCTCGGAGATTTTGGTGGCCGGCTCTTCGTAAGTCGGTGGAGGGTTTTGTGGCTGCTTGTGAGACGTGCGCTCGCGCTAAGGTCCCTCGTTCACGGCCTTCAGGTCCCCTTCTCCCCTTACCCATACCTTCCCGTCCTTGGACACACCTGTCCATGGACTTTATCACGGATCTTCCTCGTTCCTCAGGGAAGTCGGTGATCCTGGTGGTGGTGGACCGTTTTAGCAAGATGGCACATTTCATACCCTTCCCTGGATTGCCCAATGCTAAAACGTTGGCGCAAGCTTTTGTCGACCATATTGTTAAATTGCATGGCATTCCCTCTGATATTGTTTCCGATAGAGGCACGCAGTTTGTGTCCAGATTCTGGAAGGCTTTCTGTTCTCGCCTGGGGGTTCGGCTGTCCTTCTCTTCTGCTTTTCACCCGCAGTCGAATGGTCAGACTGAACGCGTCAATCAGAATCTGGAGACATATTTGCGCTGTTTTGTTGCAGAGAACCAGGAGGATTGGTGTTCGTTTCTCCCTCTTGCTGAGTTTGCTCTGAACAACCGTCGTCAGGAATCTTCTGATAAGTCACCATTCTTTGGTGCATATGGGTTCCATCCGCAGTTTGGGACATTCTCGGGAGGGGCTCCTTCTGGTTTGCCTGAGGAGGAGAGATTTTCCTCGTCTTTGTCTACCATTTGGCAAAAGATTCAGACTAATCTAAGAAAGATGAGTGAGAAATATAAGCGTGTGGCTGATAAGAGACGTGTGCCTGGTCCGGACCTGAATGTGGGTGATCTGGTGTGGTTGTCTACAAGAAATATTAAACTGAAGGTTCCCTCCTGGAAATTGGGTCCCAAGTTTATTGGGCCTTATAAAATCTTGTCAGTCATCAATCCTGTTGCCTTCCGTCTTGATCTTCCACGGGTTTGGAAGATACATAATGTATTTCACAGATCTCTCTTAAAACCATATGTCCAGCCCACGGAACCCTCCTCTTTGCCTCCTCCTCCGATTTTGGTTGATGGCAATCTGGAGTTTGAGGTTTCCAGAATCGTGGACTCTCGCATTGTCCGCGGTTCTCTTCAGTACCTCGTTCATTGGAAAGGTTATGGTCCTGAGGAGAGGATGTGGGTTCCGGTGTCGGACATTAAAGCCACTCGCCTCATCAGGACTTTTCATAGGGCTCATCCTGAGAAGGTGGGTCCTGGGTGTCCGGAGTCCACCCGTAGAGGGGGTACTGTCACTACCAGAGCTTTGAGACGTTCTCACAGCTCTGTTTCTCCACCCCTGTGATGATGTAACTACTAGAGCTTTGAGACGTTCCCACAGCTCTGTTTCTCCGCCCCTGTGATGAGGTCTTTACTTTCTGTTTCCTTCCTCCCAGCTGTCCCTCCTGTGTTTGATTGCTCTGCCTTTAAATCACCTCTCTTCCTTTGTACGGTGCGGATTATACTACTTCATTTGACCTGTATCTCTCGCTTGAGTATCTTCACTGGTGTGATATCTTTTCTGGACCTGTGTTCTGCTGAAGCAAGTACTTGGACATTGTCTGCTGACTTTGGATCTGTTTTCACTGCTGCTGCAGCTCCTTCAGTTAAGTGTGCAGACATTGTGTGTTTCTGTTTGTTTTGCTGACTGGATCCGAGGCGACCCCGGTTCCGTCCATATACTGAGCAGGGCACCGGTGGCCGTGCCCCTTCCACTACTGTAGGGGTTACAGTGGTCATCAGCCTTAGGTACGCGGGCATGTCTCGATCCACCATCTGGATCTGGACATGGGCTTAGCAGCATAGGGAGAGCTTTTAGGGTCTGACAGGGGTCACCCTTTATGTTCCCTAGTTTGGGTCCGGTCAGTAGCTAACTCACTGTGTATGCTCTTGTTGCTCACATACAGTCGTGACAATGGGGCCTTACTACTTTTTTTTTTTTGCACATTTTTTGGCAGAGATTTTTTCATCCATATTGATTGATGCGAATGAGGATATCTGTGCCGTTCATTTCTAAAATGGTGTGATTTGGGGGATATTTATACTATCCTGGCATTCTAGCACCTTAAGAAACATGCCGAAATTCAAAATGCCGAAATTCACTTTTTTGCACCATAGTTTGTAAACGCTATAACTTTTACCCAAACCAATAAATATACACTTATTGGATTTTTTTTATCAAAGACATGTAGCACAATAAATTTTGCGAAAAATTTATATAGAAATGTATAGAATCACTGACACAGCTGGTAATCATAGTGGAAATAATTGTAGGCGAAACAAAATACCACACACATCAATATAAATCACACAAACACTATAAATAGGTAGCAATACATAAAATCCCCATCTTATTACCTATATATAGCCAATCAAGGTACACTTTTTCTCTCACTACTCACACACTTTTCTCTCACTACTCACACACTTTATCTAATGTGCATCCGTACATGTTTTTCTTAATGTCCGCATTCACAAAAATTCATCTAAGTTGTTCCCTTAATTGCAGACGGCAGGAATGCTATATCTTATACCTATTTAGTCCCCTTCTAGATTTACATACTTACTCTATTATCCTACCCCATTCATAAAATCTCTCTCTGCGTCCTTCGTCACTTACCTACTCTCACATAGGTGTTATCAACCTATCAACTCCTACTACCCGCACATTCAAGTGCTTGTCTTCGTACCCAACATAGGAATAGATACCGCATGCCTACAAGTGCATAGTTCCCACTAATAAAGATTTCAGATCGCACTCAATGTTCAATCCTAGTGGTTGGAAAGTGTCTAACCTGTACATCCACTCCACTTCTTTTCGGTTTATTTGGGCAATCGTATCCCCTCCCCGCCAATAATTTTTAACCAGTTCAATTCCAGAGAATGATAATCCCTTGTTTTTTATGGTAATTTTTAAAATGCAGGCAAACACTATGGGTCTCTAAGGGTACTTTCACACTAGCGTTGGTGCGGATCCGTCTGTTTATTTGCACAGACTGCTCCGCACCTCTAATGCAAACGTTTGTATCCGTTAAGAACGGATCCGTTTGCATTAGCTTTAAAGAAAAATGACAAAGTCCAAAATGGATCCGTTTTGAATTACATTGAAAGTCAATGGGGAACGGATCCGTTTTCAAATGCACCATATTGTGTCACTGACAACGGATCCGTCCCCATTGACTTACATTGTAAAAAAAAAATGGATCCGTTAGGCTCCGCCTCTTCAGACGGACACCAAAATGCTGCATGCTGCGTTTTGGTGTCCGCCTCCAAAACGGAATAGAGGCGGAACGGAGCCGAACTGATGCATTCTGAACGGATCCTTATCCATTCAGAATGCATTGGGGCTTAACTGATCCGTTTTGGACCGTTTGTGAGAGCCCTGAAACGGATCTCACAAACGGAATCCAAAACGCTAGTGTGAAAGTACCCTTATCCCTTTTTAATATTTCTGATATGTTCCTGAATGCGGCTTTTTAATTTTCTTGTAGTTCTACCTACGTACTGGAGGCACCCCAGTACATAAATCACTCCAGTATTCTCACAGGTTATGCTCCCTTTGATCTTAAATATTTTATTCCTTACATTTGAATGGACCTCAGATGTTGCTCTCTTTTTATTCTTGCATGCGAGGCAGAAACCACACCAAATGAATTCACCTTCATTTTTTTTTCACCATATTTTTAGAGGCTGCACTATGTACCAGACGGGTCTGCAAATTCGGGGCTTTTTAAAAAAATGACAGTATGTTGCACCGGTATCTCTTTTCCCAAGATAGGGTAATTTCTCAGAACCCCCCAATTTTTGGGGATGATGTTCTTAAAGTTTCCGGCATTCATATTATATGGGGTGAGGAACGAGAACCTGAAATCCCTCTTACCTTTCTCCATCACTTTATTCTCTACCTCACAAGTCTTTCCCGTCAGATCACAACATTTATCCAACTCCTACTCATCGTACCCCTTTTCAACAAATCTTTCTTTGATACCCAGACTTTGTTCCCTAAAATCCTGTGCCTCCGTACAGTTGCGGTAAATTCTCTTTATTTGTCACTTGGGAATGTATAAAGATAGAAAGGTCTAGGAAGTCAACCGTAGTATCACTAATATGGCTAGTGAAATGTATGTTCCAATTCTTAATATTCAGTTCTGCAATTAACTCCTCCTGTCGTTCACCTCTCCATACTAAAAGGCAGTCGTCGATCTAGCGCCGCCATATTAATAACTCCTCTTTATTCTTTGATGTATTATTCAGGATTGGACTAATGGCTTCTTTCTCCCAGAGGGCAATGAATAGGTTGGCGAAACTTGGGGCAAATTTTGCCCCCATCGCCGTTTCGGTGCACTGCAGGTAATATGCGTCCTTAAACATAAAATAGTTGTGGCCTAAACAGAAATCAACACAATCGAGAATGAATTTTCTTTGTACAACATGCATATGAGGGTCATTCTCTAATGCCACCTCTACCCCTTTATGTCCTAGATTCTACGGAATAATAGTTGAAAAGGAGGTAACATCCACCATAGCTTACCATATACCCAGACCACTAAACTCCGAACTTGTCATCAGTTCTATCACACTCCCTGAATCCTTCAAATAAGAAGGGACCTATACCACATATTTCTGGAGGAAGTAGTCCATATACTCAGAGAACCTAATTGTCAGGGAATTAATCCCCAAAACAATAGATCTCCCGGGGGGCTCTGTGAGGCTCTTATGAATTTTAGGGAGATGATAAATCATCGGGATCACTGGATGTTTAGATAATATATAGTCAAACTTCTTTTTTATTAATGACCCCATTTTTGAAACCTTCTTGTAAAAGTTCCTTCATTTTCTCTTTAAACTTTACTGTAAGATTCCCCTTTAATTTGCAACTGTCCTCTTGTAGCTCATCCTTGCTGTATAGTGGAGATGAGGCACAGCATATAATACTTCTCTGGCTGAGGGGCAGGTTGAGGACAGGTGAAGGCACAGCCATGCCAACTAAGGGTTGTGTCTGACGAACCCACTGACTCTTGGCTGGGGGTGTCTGATGTCACTTGGAACGAAGTGGATGACAGAGTCAACCATTCAAGAACCGCTGGGTTGCTGGTCAAGACCGCTAGAGGACACCAGGAGCTCAGGCCTCTTGAAGTGACCCCTGCTACCACACCCCTTTACTCTGCCGTGACCTGTGCCTGTGCCAGAAACATTTAGGCCTCTGCCCCTCCCTTGTGCAGGGCCTGTCACTTCTCTGTCTGACATACTGTTAGATCAAATAAATAAATAGGTAATTAATACACCCCAAAAAAGGCGGTAATTTTCTCACTTCACCACACAACGGCTAATAAGCCCCTATTTTTCCCCACTAATACACCCAAAAAAGGCTTTAAAACATATAACTGCACTGCTGAAGGGCAAATAACCCCTTATTTTTTTCCACTTATACACGCCAAAAAAGGCTTTAGAACATATAAATGCACAGCTGAACGCAAACAATACTTTTTGTTTTCCACTGATACATGCCAAAAAGGGCTGTAATTTTCTCACTTAACCACACAACGGCTAATAAGCCTTTTTTTTTGCACTAATACATCCCAAAAAGGCTTTAGAACATATAACTGCACCTCTGAATGTCTAATAATACATTTTTTTTCCACTAATACACCCCAGAAAAGGCTGTAATTTTCTCACTTGACCACATAACGGCTAATAATACAATAATACACCCCCAAAAAGGCTTTAGAACATATAACTGCACCGCTGAACGGCAAATAAGCCCTTATTGTTTTCCACTTATACAATTTGTACCGCTGGATGGCAAATAAGCCCTTATTTTTTTTCCACTAATAAAACCCCAAAAAAGGCTTTAGAACATGTAACTGCACTGCTGAACAGCAAATAATACTTTTTGTTTTCCACTAATACACGCCAAAAAAGGCTGTAATTCTCTCAGTTCATCACACAACGGCTAGGGTACTTTCACCCTAGCGTTATAGGAATCCGGCAGGCAGTTCCATTGCCAGAACTGCCTGCCAGATGCGGAAATCCGTGTGGAAAACATATACTATTTGTTTCTGGATCCGGATGCGGATCCGTTTGACAAATGCATTGAAATACCGGATCCGTCTCTCTGGTGTCATCCGGAAAAACAGGTCCGGTATTTATCTTTTTCACATTTTTAAAGGTCTGCGCATGCGCAGACCGGGAAACCGGTTCAGTTTTTCCGAAACACTTGGATCCGGCATTAATACAATTCAATGGAAAATAATGCCAGATCTGGCATTCCGGCAAGTGTTCCGGAATTTTGGCCGGAGAAAATACTGCATGCTTCGGAATTTTCTCCGGCCAAATACCGTAAAAGTGACTGAACTGAAGACATCCTGATGCATGATGAACAGAATGCTTTCCATTCAGAATGCATTAGGACAAAACTGAAGAGTTTTTTTCCAGTATTGAGCCCCTAGGACGGAACTCAATATCGGAAAACTGTAACGCTAGTGTGAAAGTACCCTAATAAGCCTTTTTTCCCACTAATACTCCCCAAAAAAGGCTTTAGAACACATAACTGCACCGCTGAACAGCAAATAATACTTTTTTTTCCCACTAATACACGCCAAAAAAGGCTTTACAACATATAACTGCACCGCACAAGGGCTAATAAGACATACAAATATTTCCTAGTAGTGCACCCCAAAAAAGGCTGTGATTTTCTCACTTCCCCACACAATGGCTAATAAGCCCCTTTTTTTTCCGAAGCATCAGGAAATTTGGATTCGGTGTGAATTGAATTTTTCTTGAAATTCGGATCGAATTCCACTTCATCAACTTTGATCCACTTATCTCTAATTATAATATATACCTCAGCTGCTAAAAAAAAAACAATACACATCCCTGCTACAGCAGAACATCATAATACACATCTCTGCTGCTGCAGAAAATCATAATACACACATCACCTGCCGCAGAACATGATAATACAGACCTCATCTGCTGCAGAACATCATAATACACACATCAGCTGTTGCAGAACATCATAATACAAATCTCAGCTGCTGTAGAACTTATAATAAGCACCTCAACTGATATAAATCTAAGCTGCTGCAGAACATCATAATACACATTACAACTGCTGCAGAACATAACAATTCACATCTCAGCTTCTGAAGAACATTATAATATACACCTCAGCTGCTGCAGAACCTCATAATACACCCCTCGGTTGCTGCAGAACCTCAACATACACCCCACCTGCTACAAAACCTCATAATACATATTTTAACTTCTGCAAAACATCATAATACACATCTCATCTGCTGCAGAGCCTCATAATACACACCTGTCATCTGTGATGTGCCTGATCCAGCACTACCATGATTATAGTTGTTGTGCTCCTATGACAGAGCAGAACAGTAAAAGTCAGTAGCGTAGATGTGAACAAAGCCTTATACACACCTCAGATGCTACAGAACATCATAATAGTAACAAGAGAAGAGAAAGTCTCATCATGACCAGGTTGATATGAATAGATATTAGAGGGTAATACAGAGAAGGGTTAAAATTGGATTAAACTACAACTCCCAGCATGTCCAGGCTGGTATTATCAGATACCAGTGGACTTTACATGGAGGGGGTAAAATAGTGGAGAACTACATCTCCCAGCATGTTACTGTGGGGCATCAGTGGACATTATAGGGAAAATGGTATAAGAGGAGAGATCAACTTCCACGCAGACGCAGATACAATTGAGTACAGGGAAACCTGGAAACCAGGTGAATTGATCCGGTGACCAGGCAAAGGGGACCATCTGGTGTCCCCTTTAGGAGTCCAGGTGATGTGTCCTGTGCATAATACACATGTCAATACAAGTCTATAGAGAGGAGAGGAGTGAGCAGCAACTGAATAGACAAATAGACTCCAAAGCTTAATAGGAAATTTATATCTCAGTCCAAGTGCTTTATTCGCAACCACACGAGTTAGTACTTCTCTGTAATGTTCTCCATGATCTTCGGGCTGTTTCTATGCGAGAAGGTTAGGAAGCAGACTCTTCTGTACTTTCAGTATGCAGTGGATGCAAGCTAGACACCACCCACTATTTTTGTGAGAACTGCAAACTAGACATTCAGCATGAGCAGTGGCCCAGGGGGAGCCGGAGGAAGGGAAGTGGTAGTGGATCTGGCTGAAGATCGTAGCTCCCTAGGACTTTAAAAAAAGGGTGCTCCTCTTCTTCCCCGTGGCACACCTTCATGTTGCGGCTCCTGTCTGATGGTAGTCAGTAAAGATGAGCGAAGTTTTCAAAAATTCAATTCAGTCGCCTCCTTGAATTTTCTCCAAAAATTTGCTTAGTTAAGATTTAATTTGTCATGAAGCGTGTTAAATCAGGTCTGTCACAGCCTGCAGTTAAACTTTAGGGAGAATGTATCCTGGTATACATCACTGTGCAGTGCAGCAAAATGCATAGAAAGTATTTTCTGGTAGCGAAACAGTTACCGTGCATCAGAATGACAGGGAGGTCACATAGATGGACGTGCCCATCATCGTGCAGGACACCAACATTCCTAGCTAACCCCTAGCTAAACCAAAAAACAGCATCCTTCAGTAAAGCAAAAAAAAAAAACTATGCGCGCCCCTGCAGGTGTCCCAATGATTCTTTAGTGGAGCAAAATAAGGACATGGAGGCAGAGGCAATAAAGTAGTGGTTAAAGGGAACCAGTCATCAGCTTTATGCTGACCTCACTGAGAGTAGCATAAAGTAGTGACAGACATACTGATTTCAGTGGTGTGGTTGCTGAGAACCAGCATTATAATCATTGCAGCCCAGGGCTTGAAAAGAGTCAAATCTACATGAGAAGAGTCATGGTTATTCATAATCTCCTGCACTCTCACCCATCTGCTGATAATTGGCAGTTCTCTCCTAGAGAGAAAGGGAGAAAACTAGGTAGAAGACTGTCAATCATCAGCAGGTGGGCAGGTAGAGCAGGGATTTATGAATAACCATCACTCTTCTCAGGTGGCCGTGACTTTTTTCCAGGCCTATTCTGCAATGATTGTGATGTTGGTTCTCGGCAACCACTTACTTTTAACTTTTAAATGACAGACCGCCTAAATAAACTCACCTGTCTTTACTTTATTCTGCCTTTAGTATGGGCAGAATAAAGTTGATGACAGGTTCCCTTTAAATAAAGGTTCTTTTAATCCATGTTGTGGCAGTGCAAACACAAGTGTTTTAATCCCTTCTGTTAGCTATAGAATTACTGTTTGTCACTATTAGGCATAGTTCACACTTCACTTATTCGGTCAGTTATTCTCAGTTATTCTCAGCCCAAAGCAGGTGTGGGTCAAAACCACAGAACAGGTGCAGACAGATTTATGATAACTAATCCAAATTTGCCTCAAAATAAGTGATGGAAATAACTCACCGAATAACAAAAGTGTGAACTCAGCCTTACAGATCAATGTTAGCGTCAGCTCTCATTTATATGCAAATTGCAGAATAACAGGCTAAACTGCATGGGCAGATGTCTTTTTTCAGCCTTACAAACTATGTTACAAATGGACATTAGATGGATTTTTAGATTAGGGACTTTGGCACCACAAGGTTTAAACGAGTCATTGGGATTCAAGTATTTTCTGTAGGATATAGTGGGGGGGGGGGGGGGGTCTTTTCATTTTAATGTGTTTTTTTAATGTTTTAATTTATATTTCATAGAGCTAGCTTACCTGTGATTAAGGAGTGATATGGGGATCGACTGGAGGGCTCTGTGGAATCTGGCCCCTGGTATGAAAAAAAGTGAGAAAAAAAGAAATTAAAAGAAAAAATAATGACATCACTATCGCTATATGGATTATATTTAATCAATATACCAGTTAGATTTTTTATATGATTAAATTTATGTATAGAAGAAAAGGGTGAGAAGTTGAGTAAAGTATTGACTATATAAATAGTGACTAATATCTTAGGTAATCAAGAAGGGGTCGTGGGGGAGTTATGTTGTTATTTATCGGTGAATTAGGATACGCCACTTTTTTGGATGTCAATAGCACCAGCATCAATTTTGTTGATATCGTTTTGCACACTTGCACTAAGCACTTTAATGATTTTTGATATGCAATTTAGGGGGAGAGATAGCGTAATTTTTAGTGATGTTTCTTTATAGAATATATTGCGCTTATTCACTATATAAATAACTATATTTACCAAGCATCAATATTGGTGCCCTGTAACGTGGTTTGCGACATATCGATATATTTATGCGGTTTTGCAATATAGGCACTTTAACACTGTATGAGAATTTAATACACTTTAGTAGACCATAGTGCACAATTAATGATTGAATAGCTCCCCCAGAAAGAATAATTATTATTAAGAATATAGGTCCCTATGGTAATATGCGATCTTTAGTGATAAGTGAACTGGAGTCAGTGCGCTTGTTGGTCGGGCTGCCTGCAGTGCTTTCGCTCTCCTTCAACTATGCGGAGGCTTTAGTGACATCAGGACCGGATAGACGGCCTGCCCTTGCTGAGGACTGAGGCCAGCAGGAGGAAAGGGCGGAAGTTACCTTAGCAGGAGTTGTCCAGCACGCGATGCGCCGCGATCATGACGTCCACGAGTCACATAGCGATCCCCATTGGTAAGCAACTAGTTTAAATGACCTCCTTAGCATTTGCACTATCTCTCCTCCTGAAGAAGCAGACTCGAAACGCGCGTTGAGGGGTGCGCCAGTCCTGCCTTATTCTTCCCTATCCGTGTCATTAGGTATGTGCTTGTTGACAGTGTGGGTGGTTTATATAGATGGGAGCTGAACAATGGAGTTCTAATGTCATTTATACTATGCGGTAGCAAGTAGTCGATGGTCTCAGCTCCAACCAGCCAGTGTGGTTTATGGTATGCCATACCTTCCAACATTTGTATTTTGAAATTTGGAGCAGGAAGTGTCTGGCATGTATTTTAATTTGTTTTCCCCAATATATGGGAATGTTTGTATTTTAAATGGCTTAAATAAAGATCATTAATTTTATGGGAAAATGTGTACTATATTATTGCAGTTGTAGGTTTATTGGGTACACCCCCTGACGTTGAGTGTAAATTTCGATCATTGTGTACTGAAAGAGTACAAAGGATGTCTGAATAGTAATTGAGTTTGTCATCTATCTCAGAAAGTATAAAAAAGGCCCACATTTTGGACAATTAATGAGAGTTTAACATTGTGGAGAGCCAGTAGTCATCCCTTTGCCGAATAGTGATAATGCGGTTTCACTATGCAAGCAACTCAGCATACATCTGCCCCTTTGCGCAAGGGACTCCCTGCCTCAATCTCCACTGCACACTGCCATGATCTGTTGGGGGTCATCTGTGTTGCTTTTGTCATCACTCCCTCTAGCTGCTCCTGCCCTTCTTCTGATGCCCTGGCAGATAAACCACCTAGTTCTGTATAGAATTCTTGGCGTTTATGTCCTCCTCCTCATCCTCCTACTGCGCCAGGACTCAGAGATGAAGGCACCACCATTCATCCCTTAGTACTGGGGACTGACAAATAAAGTAGCCTCCTCAAATGGCCTGAGCAAATGGCACGAGTCATGCATGGGTAGTTGTCCTGTCCATCTGCATCATCAATAAATCGGTCACTGGCTTCTTCTGCTCATACAGTCGGTCCAACATGCGTGGAGTTACAAAGTGTGGAAACTGCATGCACAGTGTCCTTGACATTTTTAAGACGTCTTGCAGTTGGCTGTAAGACTTCAGGAACCGGGTGACAACCAGATTGAAGACGTGCGCCATACAGGTCAGCCCTCCCTGACGCAGCGCAGACAGAATTTTCTTCCTGTTATCGGTGACCCTGGTTCCTATCTCCAGTTGGCAAGGAGACAGCCAGGATTCAATTTCTAGGTTGATTATGCGGAGCAGTTTTTCCCTGGCGTGACTCCGTTTGCCGAGGCTAACCAGGTGCAGAACCGCATGACCTGCTTTGCATAGGTGATATGCTGGAGGACCACTCTGAACTGTGCCTACAGTGAAGGCTGAGGACAAGGTGAAGAATGAGGAGGCAGAGGAGGATATTGACGCAGAAATCCCACTATTACAATGCAGAAATGGAATTTCCATCACTTAGCCAAGTTGCTGGTGTGCCTGAGCTGGAACCACATTTACCCAGTGGGCTGTAAAAAGGACACATATTTTCTTTCTCCAGAGTTACAGTTCTAGACGAAAGTGCTGACATGAACTGTACTGATAGGCTCAAGGACTGGCCCACCTTCTGCTCCACATACATATGCAGGGCTGGTACAGCTTTTTTTTTTTAGAGAAGTAATGATGGCTTGGGACTCGCCCCCTTGGGTGGGCGCAAGCCATCAGTCCTCTGTAAGGTTCAGAGTCTACAATATGGAAAGGGAAGAACTGTAGTACCAGTAACTTGGCCAGGTGCACATTCAACTTCGCCACCATTGGATGAGTGCACACATACGGTTGTCTCTTTGCCATGACCACTTGCAACATTATCACTTGTGCAGGGCAGGATATGCAGTGCAAATTGTGCAGTCAGCACTGGCTATTGAGGAGGAGAGACACTAAGTAGCTGATTTATAGTATATACTGTTCCTTTATGTTGTAAATCAGATACCTCCTGTCTCTCTTCCTCAATAGCCAGTGCTGACCGCACGATCTGCCCTGCATCTCCCAGTGGCTGGTTAGTTACTCTGCACGCCGGAGATACAGAAGAATTATTCACTGTCAGTGCTGGCCATGCTGATCAGTGTCCATATAGCAGGAGGGCAAGGCAAATATATGTGCATAGTACAGATGTTAATTTCTAGAAACATATAGGAGCCAGCAGGGAGGGAAATAAAATAAAGGGGTTATCCAACCGACTGTCATAATCACTAGTTGCATGCCTAAGGGAGGACGCAGTGGACCTCTCTTCCAAGTCTGTGCTGGCCTGTAGCTGCTTACTCCCCCTACTAAGCTTGTCCTCGCTGAAAAGCAGAGCAAAACGGGAAGCATGTATTACTTCCCGAGCAGAAGAAGCAGCAAAAGAAAGAGGCAGTTGCCTGACAGGTGAGGGCACAAAGGTTGTTCTTGGCTGTGTGTATCTGTCATCACCTGAGATGATATTGAAAGGCAAGACAACCATTCAAGTACAGCTGGATTGTTGGTCAAACATGACCAGAGGATGACAGTGGCAGCTCTGGCCTGTTGCTGCAGCTACTGTTACCACGACACCCTTCTTCTGATGCTACTTGTGTTGGCTACAGCAACATTTTTGCCACTGCCTGTTCCTTTTGTGCGCCCAGGCAATTGTCTGTTGGCCAGGTAAATGCACCTATATATTAGACTGCCTGTTGACAATGAGTCTGATGCACACTAAGTCTATGTATCACTGAACAGATTAATTATTAAAGATGCAGCAGATGAACTAGGTAAATGTGTCTATATATTGAAGCGCCTGTTGACAATGAGACTGATGCACACTAAGTCTATGCATAACAGAACAGATTAGGAATGAATTGCGCAGCAGATGAACAAGTTGCACAGGATGATTACACTGAGCCCGCACTGTCCCTGCAGTCTCCCTATGCTCTCCCTACAGTGTGTAAAAACTCTCCTTACGATCTCTTTACACTGTCCCTATCCATCTGTCCCTATGTGCAGCTCACAGAAAAATTGCAGAGACCAGGTGGGATGAGGCTTATATAGGGTTGTGATATCACAGGCTATCTGCTGATTGGCTGGCTGCACGGCATTATGGGTCATATCCCCGTCCTGGGATTCTTACTTTGTAACACATGCATCTGCCATTTTAGGAAAATAATTGATTCGTTACAAAGAAGAGAGAGGAAATTTGGATTTGTGCGAATTAAATTTTTCCTGAAATTCAGATCAAATTCAATTTATTTCACTTTAGGCAGGATGTCGGTGATATTTAGGGTTTGTATGGATGAAAGGCAGGGCATATCGAGTGCAATGGCCAGCATATGGTGTAGGAGTCAGAGAACAAAGCCACAGTTAGAAGAATAGACATCTCTCTTTACTTAAATACAAAATGGGAGTTATAGTACATCTCACTATAGTAGATACAGTTCCAAATGTACACTGTTCAATTTTCTCCCAGATAGTGATGTATGGATTTAGGCAAGGATGAGAGTTATGGCCATCTTTCCTCTCTAGCTTGCTAAAGTCTGGGACATGTCCAAATGTGAAGGGTGTCTTAATGGTGTCCTTTACTGCAGCAAAGTCTGAATATCTGTAGTAGATGCTTACCTTGCTACCTTGCTCCTGACTCCTATGCTTGGCCATACCGATTCTAAATACATCTCTTTGTTTCTCTTTCTGTTGATATTGCAAAGTTTGGTGAATCTCTTTGAGGCTTAAGAAACAGCGTAGGTCACTGCTTCCTTCTTCATTCTACACTCTACTAAATTAGGTGTGGGGCCAGCCGCCCACCTCTAACCTCCTAGGAGAGCTGAGACAGAATGGCTGTGCCAACCATATCTTGTTGTGCTGGGAATACATTGCATAGCATGAAATAACATTACACAACATTTAAGTGTAACTGACAATTTTTTTTTTCTTATAATGTGTAGGGACAGTGAATTTATATGAGAAAATTAGCCCTGAAATGTACGTTAGCAGGGCTCTCTAAATGAGCATTGCTAAGGCATTTCCTTCTACACAGTACAGAGCCGCGCTCACTGTGAAGATGGCTGGGGTTAGAGGGGTCATCCAATCTCTATAATGCCCCCAAAAAATGCAACTCACCCTGCTCCCCAGCAGCCACTTCGCTCCTGTTGACAGGGCGGGGGGGTGAGGAAAGGGGTCAATATGCCAATAGCAGGCTGTTACGGGGAAGAGCCTTCCTAGCATCGTGGGTGACGCTAGGAAGGCTCGTCCCCATCACGGCCTGCTGTTGGCTGCTCCGCCTGTTGCCAGATGTTTTAATCCACAAGACAGGCAGATGCAGCAGCGGCCATGCGGGGTTCAGGAGCGACACGGGTAGCCAGGCAGCGGGGTAAGTAGAACCTGTATGAGGAGCCTGGGCATTTTGGAGGGCATAATAGTGGTTGGATAACCCCTTTAATTTTTTTCCCCTCCCTGCTGGCTCCTATATATTTCTAGAAATTAACATCTGTACTATGCACATATATTTGCCTTGCCCTCCTGCTATATTGACACTGATCAGCATGGCCAGCTCTGACAGTGAATAATTCTTCTGTATCCCTGGCGTGCAGAGTAACTAACCAGCCACTGGGAGATGCAGGGCAGATCGTGCAGTCAGCACTGGCTATTGAGGAAGAGAGACAGGGAGTATCTGATTCACAACATAAAGGAACAGTATATACTATAAATCAGCAACTCCGTGTCTCTCCTCCTCAATAGCCAGTGCTGACTGCACAATTTGCCCTGCATATCCTGGCGGCCAGCTAGTTATTCCATGTTACGGTAGCTACTCTCATGGCACAGGTTGTCTTCTTGGACCAAAGGCCTTTCGCTTTGGCAAAATAATAAACTAGGGCCCAGTTGAAGGTCCTGAATCCCCCATGTAGTGGAGCATCAGACTGACAAGTATTGCCTTCTCTACAGCTAGGCGTTCTCTCCAATTCCCACTCTGGAGAGGCTGTGTTTTGACACACCTGGCACAGATCAAAGATGGACCGAATAACCCTTTCTGTGCTGGTGCACAATGAACAGATTGTCTATGGTCCTTTGTAGCAAGCAATGGTAAATGTTAAACACCTACACAAAAGCTTGTTAACATATTATGACTGTAGCTTCTGCTGAATGCCCTCCAGCAAGACAATAAAATCTCTTTTACGATCCACACAGCAATTAGACCAACGCTAGTAAAGCATGGAGGCACAATCCTGTTCGTGATTCTAATTTCATGCAGTGAGCCCCCGAGGTGCCGTTGCAGAGGATGGGAGTGATAGTCGCCCTGCAAAGTATAACCAGGTAAATTGAAAGCAGTGGATTCTAAGTGCAATTGTCTGGCACCAGTAAGGAATATAGAGGCATGGTAGATGGCTGCAATTTTACACTTGTACGTGAAGATGTCCACTACCAGATCTAGACTTTTATTGTAACTAGTGGTAATCTGGGTGATGGGTCATAGCTGTAGTTCCTCACCTTCCGGCATTTGTCTTTGATGCAGGTGTTAGCTGGTCACTCTGCTGTCTGACTTTTCAAGGATTTACTTGAAGACATTTAATGGTTCCCTTTGGAGAATCCTGAGCAGGAGCAGGAGCTCTGCAGTGTGCGTCCTCTCCTCTCTAAGACTGCTCTGGAACCCCCCTCCTGGCAGTAAGCGGGACCAGACCACTCCTTCTAAGAGGGGAGGAACAGGGTGGTTAGTCCTGTTCCTTGCACATCTTTTCAATTTCCTTTACTGGTAGATATGGCCAAAACATGAACAATACAATATAATACAATAAATAACAATTACATACAAAATTATGTAAAATCAATTGCAGATACTCCCGTGTCTGGGGTTCTGTATATCTAGTAACTGCACATTTGAAAACACAAGCTAAACTTTTATAAACTGGTCTGAATTATTCAAGGTGCTTGCTGCTTGTACAGTACTTAGAACACCCCTCACAAATCTCTACTAAAAGCTTCATGCTTGGATCCCTAGCAAGTGCAAACAGCCACTTTTAAAGGGATTCTGTCACTTCCTTTTAGCCTATAGAGCTGCGGACATGCACGCCTAGATCGCTGCTAGCATTTCCGCAATATACCTGTCCCATATCTCAGTGTTCTTTTATTGTGTTTAAAAATGATTTTATAGATATGTAAATTAGCCTGGTTAAGGAGCCCAAGGGGCTGTACTAACCTTCTTGGAGCCCAGCCATGCCCCACTGTGAAGGAGCCCAGCACCGCCTGGGTCCTTTGAATCTCCTCCTTGCTCACAGTTAGATCGCCATAATCTCGCGATGCGCAGTTCCTTCCCGGGGGCTGATGCCAGCACAGGGAAGGAACACCATGCCAGCACTGCGCATGTGCGAGCTCACGCATCGCGAGATTACAGCGATCTAACTGTGACCAAGGAGGAGATTCGGAGGACGCAGGCGGTGCTGGGCTCCTTCACAGGGGGGCGTGGCTGGGCCCAAAAAGGTTAGTACAGCCCCTTGGGCACCTTACTTGACTAACTTACATATCTATGAAATCATTTTTTATGGGTCAATCAATTTTTATTGAAAAATATAATTAAGTAATACAACTATCCGTAACAGACAAGAAAGTTGGTGATAAAATGTCAAAGGCTGCTACAGAGAAAACAACAATCATAACGCTAGGCACAGCAAAGCCAATCATAGACATATGAGCATGGGATACCAGGACAATACACACAAAGATAGGAAATAGGAGGGGGAAGTGGGGGGGAAACCAGAGAGGGAAGGGGGTAAGTCAGGGGTAGGGATAAGGGGTAGATGGCAGTCCCTATGTCTTAACTACCCGACTGGTGCAGGCAGGGTTAGGTGCTCGATGAGCTAGGGGCCTCAACATTGCAAGAGCTCAACCAGTTAGTAAATTGGGTTGAGTTCCTAAATTGGAACCAAGGTTCCCATGAGCGTGAGAAAGTCTGGACTCTATTATGGGATTCCGAGCCAAGTTCTTCCATACGGACCAGAATGTCCATGGCAGATACCCAGTATATTCTCTGCAAGCTGTCCGCAGATCTCCATCTGCGTGGGATAATTTGTCTCATAGCTTGTATAAAGATTCTAAGGACTCCCCTCTTTACAAACTTGGGGCGTCCCGGGTACACACATAGCAAGCCAATCAATGGCGAGGGCTGCACAGTGGCACAGTATATAGTGTTGTCTAAAGCAAATACGTCTGCCCACAAAGGAGATACACCCGGACAATCCCACCATATATGGAGCATGGTACCCACTGCTGAATTACACCGCCAGCATGTATCCGGGACAGAGGGATAGTAACGATTGACCTTCACTGGTGTTCTATACCATCTCAGCAAGATCTTATAGTTAAGTTCCTGCAATCGACATGATACAGTGGATTTATGTGTGAACAGTAGTGCCCTATTCCATTGATCGTCGGTTAATAAAATCATTTTTTTAAACACAATAAAAGCACACAGAGCTATGGGACAGGTATATTGCAGACATGCTAGCGGCGATCTAGCCGTGCATGTCCGCAGCTCTATAGGCTAAAACGAGGTGACAGAATCCCTTTAAGGTAAGGACTTATCAATATGATCTACATCTTTAATCAGATCTGACACGCACCTAAGTAATAGGCAGGATCAGCCCCAGTCAATACAATGTGCTTGTCATGAACTAAAGACAATGTGACAAGTTCAAGCACCCTGTACAAGTAATTTACTGGAAGAAGAGGACTTAGATTTGGAGGGTTTGTGTAGTCATAATAATACTCCACAAATACACTAATGTGGGAACTCACCCTAGGCCTGTGATGGCTAACCTCCGGCACTCCAGCTGTAGTAAAACTAGGACTCCCAAGATGTACACTTGCTTGGCTGTTCTCAGAACTTTATAGAAATGAATGGAGCATGCTGGGAGTTGTAGTTTCACCACACTAACCTAGGCTGATAGTACAAAGTGCTGCAACAGTCTGGTGACAAACTAAATCCTGCTGACATCAACAACCCAGATACCCCAGACAAACTAGACAGGAGTATCCAAGTGTTGTATATGGAGTGACCAGGAGATAAGTAATAATAAATCAGCCACTGGACACCACTGTACAGTCTGACACCACAAGTGAGTTGGGTTACAGTAAATGAAGCACAGAAGACAGAGGACCGAAGTTTACAGCACTTGTTGATGGCACTGATGAGAGTCAACACTAGAAATACTTTGTTTAGTGATGGCAGGTTTTATGGTGCTAATTGTAGCCCTGTGGTTTACATCATAATGGATGTAAATATATTCCTGTACTGCAAACTACAAGGTTAGCAAAATTTGTATTGTGTGGTGAAGTAAAGATCACTCGGTTGTTACTCCTGAGTATCTTTGCCTATTCAAATTTTCTACCTACTATATACAGAGTCTAGACAGTGATAGACCAGGCTGTTTTCTTTCCCTGTAGATTACATCAGTGTGATGGTGGGGAGGACCAGTGGATAATGATATGTTTAGCTGTTTGAAATGGCTGCCTGTCTCCATTTTGAGAAGATCATATAAGCTCATATCCTGAGAGTTTTTATATTACACTAATCACAAAATGTTAGAGATTAGAGATGAGCGAATCGAATCCCACGAAGTAGAATTCGATCCGAATTTCAGGAATTATTCGATTCACCTAGAAGCCGAATTTCTTTGTGCTTCGTGTCAGCGAATTGATTAATCCTGAAATTCAAGCTTACTGCCTCCATTTGTGCGCGAAGGGCCACCAGCCGAATCCCGTGCGGTGCGAGATTACATCATCACGTCATACGTCACCATGCCGGCTGGCGTGATGACGTAATATCGTACCGCATCTGATTTCAGACAATATATTCAAACAAGATGGCGGCTGGCCCGTCGCGAGCAAATGGACGTGGTAAGTTTGATGTAATGTTTTTTTATGTTAATTTCACACTGTTTGTACACTCAGATGCCGCAATCATGTATGAACACGGCATCTGAGGATGTACAATGGAGGTGGTGCTATCGCAGCTCTCTGTCATTGCACCCACTACTTGCAAAAAAATGCGCTTCGTGGCGAAGTAATTAGTCACAAATCGAATTTTTTTGTGAAATTCAGTGAATCAGCCAAATCGAATTTTGAACAAATTCGCTCATCTCTATTAGAGATATTTGGCTTTCTGGTGAAATTTATGGAAAATGTAAAAAGTTCACGCTACAGTGATATTATATCATGAAAGTAGGGCATTTAAAAAGAAGCATGCAATGGTGATTTCCTCATCACAAACAATTTATTGAAACAAAAGCCAACAACAGTGGTGGCTATACCCCCACAAAAAATGTAAATGTCTCAAAAACTTGTCATGTGGCCTTGAACATCAATATCACGTCTGATATGGCAGGTAACAGACGTGCGGCGGAGAGGGGACGGAAGGAGGGTACCCTTTCACTAGGGAGAGGGAGGAGTGGTGACCCCTAACTCACCTGTACACTGATCATGTGCCTCGTCCGTGGCTTACCCAGAAATAAGCCCTAGGTAGTGAATAGGGCAGTGGGAGCACTATTTCTCACCACTGACACCTAGGGTAACAACAGGGAAAGGACAAATAACACAAACTCCACAAACAATCCCCAAAGGGAGACAACAAACAGGAGAGAACCGGAGATCCGACAGAACCAGTTCCAACGGCTCGGCAGCAGCTCCCACTCCACCAAAGGTCAAAATAGAAGATCTGAAAAGAAGGTCTATATCTGACAACAAGGGAAGCAGAAAGGGAGAATATATAGTAGCTCGGAGTTGCTGACAGAGAACAGCTGAAAGGAAAAGCTACAGATTCCAAAATGGGACAAAAAAGAACGCAAACCTGAACAGGAAAACCTGGACCGGAATCCATTCCCACCACTAGGTCATGGAGAGATCTCTTGAAACCGAGTGAGTAGCCACCCTCTGCGACCTTCTGACCCCAGGCACCAGACACTAAGGCTACATGCACACGACAGTTGATTTTTGCTGTCCGCAAATCGCGGATCCGTCCTCCTATTTTTTCACATCCACATCCGTTCCGTGTGTCCGCAAATTTTGTAGGTTATGTTTCCGCGTGTCTTCCGTTTTTTTTTTTTTTGCGGATCCGCAAAAGAAAAAAACGAAAGCTTGAACCAGTTTCTTAATGTACCTGTACAAGTGCCCTGGTTTCCAAGAAACCATCAGCAAAAAAAAAACGGATGCGGATGACAAACGGATGGCATGCATGTAGGCTAAGGGCCAGGTTTTTGCGGATGAGAAATGTGAAAAGAACGAATTAATCTGCTGGCGTTTACTTCCGACGCTGGCACCCACATTCTGTCTTCTGGACCATAACTCCTCCAATGAACCAGATATTGAAGGGAGCCACGGACAAAACATTAATCAACAATTCTTGCCACCTCAAACTCCAAATTGCCATCGACAATAATTGGAGGGGGGCGGTAACGGTGATGGTTACAGAGGTGCAACATACTTTTTGAGGAACGATTTAGGAAATACATTATGAATTTTTAATGTTTGAGGTAGTTCCAGGCGAAATGCCACTGGCGACTATTTTATAAGAACCGATAAACCTAGGACCCAATTTCCAAGATGCAACCTTTAACTTAGTATTTCTAGTCGACAACCACACATAGTCATTGACCCCTAGGTCTGGTGACTTTGCAGTTGATTCTTGACGGCGATTGTCTATAGCAAACTCTGCTAAAGGTAAGTAAGATGACCATTCCTCCTGATTTTCAGACACAAAACACCTAAGGTAAGTCTCTAGGTTTTGGTTGGTGCATTCTGTCTGGCCATTCGACTGCGGATGGAAGGCTGAGGAAAAGGACAAATGTACCCCAGGATGAGAACAAAAAGCTCTCCATAATTTAGAAATAAACTGCGTTCCGCGATCCGAAACAACATCGGTAGGGACCCCGTGAAGCTTCACTATTCAACTGATAAAAACCTGAGCAAGGTTTATAGCATTTGGCAATGCGGGTAAGGCAATGAAATGCACCATTTTACTGTACCTGTCTACTACTACCATGAAAACAGTTTTACCTGCAGATACAGGTAGGTCAGTAATAAAATCCATCGACGGATGTGTCCACGGTCTGTTGGGACTGACCAGTGGCAACAGAGACCCCGCCGGATGAGTATGAGTGACCTTAGCGTGTGTACAGGTTGTACAGGTAGACACAAAATCAACTACATCCTGGTGCAACCTCAGATACCAAAAACGACGAGACAATAGCTCCGAGGTTGCGCTACTACCTGGGTGCCCAGCGAGTGCAGAATTATGATCTTTTAATATTATAAGGTGCAATGTCAAGGGCACAAACAACTTTCCTGGGGGACAGGAGACCGGGGCGTCCCCCCGAGCCTCCAACACCATCCCCACCAGGTCTGAGTGTAACGCAGAGACAACCACCCCCTTTTGTAAAATCGGCACCATAACGTCAATATCACCCCCTCCAGGAAAACTTTGGGATAACGCATTAGCTGTGGTATTTTTTGTCCCCGGACGATAGGTGATAACAAAATTTAACCAGTAAAAAACAAACACCACCTAGCTTGTCTAGGGGTAAGACGTTTAGCAGATTCAAGGTATAATAGGTTTATATCATCCATAATCACCGTGACGGGATGAGCTGCCCCCTCCAAAAAGTGATGCCATACCTTAAACGCTAATTTAATAGTTAAAAGTTCCCTGTTGGCTTCTTGGCTGCCGACAATTTCTTAGAAAAGAAAGCACAAGGATGCCATTTACTTGGAGACGGACCCTGGGACAGTACAGCTCCCACCTCTGATGCATCAACCTCCATAAAAAAAGGTTGAGAAACATCAGGCTAGACCAGTATGGGTGATGAGGTGAAACTCTACTTCAGAGAGGAAAAAGCCAGTTTAGCCAGCGTCAGACCACTTAGAAAAATCAGTCTCCTTCTTTATCATGTCCGTAAGGGGTTTGACAATTATTGCAGAACAGTTCTGAAAGAATTTTCTATAGAAATTGGCAAAACCCCAAAAACGCTGCAGAGCTTCTAGGTTCTCAGGAAGATCCCATTCTAGGATCGCGCGGACCTTCTCTAGATCCATACGGAGCCCCGAGATATATCACCACTAGTGTTGAACGAACAGTTCGAGCATCGTTAGGGTTTGTACCGAATTTTGGGGTGTTCGGGACACGGACCCGAACCCGGACATTTTAAAAAAAATTGGGGTTCGGGTTTGTTGTTCGTCGATTACATCCATACTTCAGCTAGCGTTTTACTTCTTGCCCTAAGAGCCCATCACAGCCATGCCTACTAATTAGTGATTAGTGTAGGGAGAGGACGCAGCTTCTGTCAGGGCGAGATTAGGCAGGGTAAAGTCAGCAACAGCACCTAATGAACGGATCGATCTACAGCTGTGAATGATTGAACTTCTGCTAGTTACTTGCTCACTGGTTTTTAGGCTGCACAGAGCGTTTTTCTGTCACTTATTTTCTGGGTTGATCGGCGGCCATTTTGTGACTTGTGGTGCACCAGAACAAGCTGCCACCAAGTCCATCAATCCATCAATACTAGTTTTTTTTTGCTATATCCTACATCAGCGGCTTGGCTGTGCTAATTGTCACCCCTCAGGATAGCAATTTCTATATTTTATTAAGGGGTTAAATACAATTGCCCAAATACCAATCCCCTAAATCTGGTGTTCCAGCTTTGGCTAGCCAAGTATAATACTGTCTGATGTCTGGCAAAGGATAGATTATTTTCTGTGGTGAAATTCAATTGCCAAAATAGCAATACCCTGAATCTGGTGTCCCAGCTGTTGCAGGCCAGGTTTCATAGTGTCCGCCAAAACATATATTTTGTTCTGGGGTGAAATTCACTTGCCAAAATAGCAATACCCTGAATCTGGTGTCCCAGCTGTTGCAGGCCAGGTTTCATAGTGTCCGCCAAAACATATATTTTGTTCTGGGGTGTAATTCACTTTCCAAAATAGCAATACCCTGAATCTGGAGTCCCAGCTATTGCAGGCCAGGTTTCATAGTGTCCGCCAAAACATATATTTTGTTCTGGGGTGAAATTAATCTGCCAAAATAGCAATACCCTGAATCTGGTGTCCCAGCTGTTGCAGGCCAGGTTTCATAATGTTCACCAAAACATGCATTTTGTTCTGGGGTGTAATTTACTTGCCAAAATAGAAATACCCTTAATCTGGTGTCCCAGCTGTTGCAGGCCAGGTTTCATAGTGTCCGCCAAAACATATATTTTGTTCTGGGGTGAAATTAATTTGTCAAAATAGCAATACCTTGAATCTGGTGTCTCAGCTGTTGCAGGCCAGGTTTCATAGTGTCCGCTGTGGTAAGGTGCAGGGTGCCGTCCTAGATGGCAGGTACGTGTCACCGAGGTTCATAGCCTCGGTGAGGTAAGAGCCGTTTGTTGATGTCAGTAGCAGGTAGTGCTACTGACACATTTGCTAAATAGCATGGCTGCAAAGCCGATCCGGGCCGGCTCTTACCGGGAGCAGCTAAAGTGTAGGGTGGGTGGCTGCTCCCCACGACCCAGTCCTGGTTTTGGGCTGGGTTTAAAAACTCAGCCAGCACCAGCAGGTGTGAGAGTGATTATCCTGGAGCTGCTAATAGTGCTGTGGAGCTCTCTGACCTGAAGGAAAGAGCTCAGAAAAGTGGTGTTTTTCCTGGACGCCTGAAGGTGGATTGTCCTGCGGCTGGGCTGACAGCCAGGTGCGAACCCGCACCTACACCTCCCAGGTGACTGGAACCTGTGTCGGGCTGTTTTTGTTTTGCCTCACGTTTTATGCGGAGTGTGAGTTAACACCAAGTGACTGTTTACTGTTTACTTTATGCAAGTGTGAATAAACCCTGTTTTGCTGCACTTACTGGACTCCTTTTGCCTCTGTACTGCACCCGCACCGCTGTCTACCAGAGCGACTCCCCACATTTGGTGTCGGATGCGGGCATGCGCAGTGAGGCTGGCGTGAACGCCGAAGTTTGTTTTTGCTGGGCACGACTGGATGTCCTATATTCGGCCGGCAAACTTGCAGCCTGTGTTCCCTGACAAAATGGAGGCGGCTGTGAAAGCTCTCATAGAGGCTAACGTGCAGCAGCGGGAGACCAACCAGCTACTGCTACAGCATGTGATGGCGTTACAAGCTGCAGGAGCGTCCCACCACGTCCATGATGCCCGGAAAGCGGTCCGTGCGGCGATCCCAAAAATGACCCCCTCAGACGACGTTGAGACATACCTGGCGGTCTTTGAGAAGGTCGCCGTGAGGGAAAAGTTACCCCGTGACCAGTGGGCCGAGGTGGTTGCTCCGTTCCTGGCATCCGGACCCCAGCAAGTTTTTTTTGATTTAGCAGATGACCAGGCTGCTGATTATCCCACGGTGAAGGGGGAGATCCTGGCCAGACTGGGGGTAAACGTGTTGGTCCGGGCTCAGCGGGTCCACCAGTGGGACTTTAAAGCGGCTGAACCCGCCAGGCCGCAGTACTATGAGTTGCTGCACAGGTTGCAAAAATGGCTGCAGCCTCACATTCTAAGTCCGACTGCTATGCTGGACCGTCTGCTGGCTGACATGTTCTGGAGGGCCTTGCCTTACCCCCTTCAGCACTGGATCGGCCAGGTATCACCCACCAATGCCCTAGAAATGGTCGACCTGGTGGAGCACTATGAGGCCACCCAAAACTTGAAAGGGGGTGTTGTTGGGAGGGGGCCGGTCAAACCCCGGAGGACTCCCATCCAGTCCCGACGACTGGTACCCGAGAAACCTGCTCGGGGTGTACCCCCTGTAGACCCGGGCCCGATAGTCTGCTGGCGGTGTCACGAGCCTGGCTACGTAAGGGCCGACTGTCCACAGTGGGGAGAACCCATGGAGATTAATTATGGGTACCGGGCTTCCATGTATGCCCGGAGACTGTGTGCAACCGGCACCCCCGAGACAGTAGACAATCGTCACCTGTGCCAGGTGCAAGTGGGTGATAACCTGGCAGTGGCGCTGTTGGACTCAGGGAGCCTAGTAACCCTGGTAAGTGCTGCCCTGGTACAGCCCACCCAGTATACGGGCCGGAAAGTTGGGGTGGTGTGCATACACGGAGACTTAAAGGACTATCCCACTGCTGTAATGTCTCTGTCCACGGCGGCCGGCACATGGACTTGTGAAGTGGCGATCTCCACAAAGCTACCCTATGAACTAATAATTGGGAGAGACTTCCCTGGTTTTCCGTCACTATGGCCTGAGGTGAAAGTGACTAATAGCCCTGAGACAGGGGTAACCCTAGCAGAGTGGCCTGGTTCCAGTGGGAGGCTAGAGCCCTGGGAGCCCGAGTCCGAAGGGCCTGCGGTAGGGGTGACCACCACTTCTGTGATAGAGGGGGAGACACCCCCACTGAGTGTAATGGTGGGAGACATGGAGGACTTGCCACCAGGACCTGAGTTGGCAGACCTCCACGTCTCCGGAGATAATTTTGGGACTGCCCAACACCGGGACCAAACCCTAACCAGGGCCTGGGAGAATGTGGTGGAAATTGATGGTAAACCCCAGAAACCAGGGGCTGAGTTAATATTTCCCCGCTTTGTTGTTCACCAAGAAATGTTATATCGGGTGAACCAAATCCGGGGTGAACCTGTTGAACAGTTGGTGGTGCCCACAGCGTATCGCGAGCTTGTCATGGAGCTTGCCCACCAACATGTTCTTGGGGGACACTTGGGGTGGCAGAAAACGCAGGACCGCGTACTGCAGCGGTTTTATTGGCCCAGTGTGTTCAAGGAGGTAGAAAATTATTGTAAGTCCTGTCCCACCTGTCAGATAAATAGCCCCCAGCCACATTTCCGTAGTCCTCTGGTACCTCTTCCAATTATTGAGGTCCCGTTTGAGCGAATCGCTATGGATCTAATTGGGCCTGTACCAAAGTCTGCCAGGGGCCACCAACACATTCTGGTAGTTCTCGACTATGCCACTCGATATCCGGAGGCGGTGCCGCTGCGACATACCTCAGCTAAGCTCATCGCCAAAGAGTTAGTGGAAATGTTTTCCCGTGTGGGCCTGCCAAAAGAGGTTCTGACAGACCAAGGGACCCCTTTTATGTCCAAAGTTATGAGGGAACTGTGTAATTTGTTGCGTATAAAGCAGTTACGGACGTCCGTTTACCATCCGCAGACAGACGGTCTTGTCGAGAGGTTTAACCAAACTTTAAAAAATATGTTAAAAAGGGTGGTGTCTAGAGATGGGAAGGACTGGGATCTGCTTCTGCCCTATCTCATGTTCGCAGTGCGAGAGGTGCCCCAGGCCTCTACTGGGTTCTCGCCCTTCGAACTGCTTTATGGCAGACACCCTCGGGGCCTGTTGGATATCGCCAAGGAAGCATGGGAACAACAGCCTGTCCCCCACAAAAGTGTCATTGAGTATGTCACCCAGATGCAGGAACGGATGGAAAGGGTGTTGCCGCTGGTCCGCGAGCATATGGAGGCAGCGCAACAAGCCCAGAGTAGGGTGTACAATCGTCAGGCTCGGGCACGGGGCTTCAATCCGGGAGATCGGGTTTTGGTTCTGGTACTCACCCTTGACAGCAAATTCCTAGCTAGGTGGCAGGGCCCCTATGAGGTGATCGAGAAGGTAGGGGAAGTAAATTACAAAGTACACCAGCCAGGGCGGCGCAAGCCGGAGCAGGTGTACCACGTGAATTTACTAAAGCCGTGGAAAGATAGGCACACGGCGGACGACCACAGCCCCCGGCCAGGGCTTCTAGGTGAAAAGGGTCCAGCCCCACAGTTCGAGGCCTGTGAAGCCGTAACCACGGTAAAAATTGCAGACAGCCTGTCTTCCAAACAAGTTCAGGAAGTCAGGGAGTTCATCAGTCGGAACACGGATGTGTTCTCAGACCTCCCTGGCCGCACGTCTCTCATCCAACATGACATCGTCACTGAGCCTCAGGCCAAGATCCAGTTAAAACCATACCGGGTACCCGAGGCTCGGCGACGGGCCATCGCGGAGGAAGTGCAATTAATGTTGAAGCTCGATGTCATTGAGGAGTCGAAAAGTGAGTGGGCCAGTCCCATAGTCCTAATACCCAAGCCGGATGGGACGTTGCGGTTCTGCAACGACTTTCGCAAGTTAAATGAAGTGTCCAAGTTTGATGCGTATCCCATGCCCCGGGTAGACGAGCTTGTTGAGAATTTAGGACAAGCCCGTTATTTTTCTGTGCTGGACCTCACTAAAGGGTACTGGCAGGTACCCTCAACAGAGTCGGCCAAGGAAAAAACCGCTTTGTTACCCGCAGGGCCTGTATCACTACAAGGTGTTACCCTTTGGCCTGCATGGCGCCCCGCCACCTTCCAAAGGTTAATGGACATAGTGCTGCGACCACATCGTCGGTACGCCTCGGCCTACTTAGATGATGTAATCATCCACAGCACCGACTGGGAAAGCCATTTGCCCAAAGTGCAGGCGGTAGTGGATGCCCTGAGGAAAGCTGGACTAACCGCCAATCCAAAGAAGTGTGCAATTGGGTTGGAAGAGACCAAATATCTGGGATATGTCATTGGGCGGGGAGTCATCAAGCCTCAGGTAAATAAGGTAGAGGCAATATGGAGTTGGCCCCGACCGGTCACCACCAGGCAGGTAAAGTCGTTCCTGGGGATTGTGGGGTATTACATGAGGTTTGTGCCCCACTTTGCCACTATCGCTTCGCCATTGACAGAATTATTAAAGGGGCGTAAGACAGGGATGGTCCGCTGGAATGAGCAGGCGGAAAAGGCTTTCTCCGCCTTGAAATCGGACCTGTGTGGGTCCCCGGTTTTGGTGACGCCCGATTTCAGGAAAGAGTTCGTAGTCCAGACCGACGCCTCTGAGGTTGGCCTTGGTGCGGTACTATCGCAGGAAGTCAACGGGGAGGAGCATCCCGTTGTCTTCCTCAGCCGCAAGCTCACCCCAGCCGAGACCAGGTACAGCATAGTCGAGAGAAAGTGCCTGGCCATCAAGTGGGCACTCGAGGCCCTCCGTTATTACCTGTTGGGCAGAAGCTTCCGCCTGGTGACCGACCACTCCCCACTCAAGTGGATGTGCCAAGCCAAAGAGAGGAATGCCCGGGTCACCAGGTGGTTTCTGTCCCTACAGAATTTTAAATTCACGGTGGAGCACAGAGCGGGCCGGTTGTTGAAAAATGCAGACGCGCTCTCCCGGGTACACTGTTTGTCGTGTGTCCACCCCCTCAGGGTTGAACAAAGGGGGGGGGTATGTGGTAAGGTGCAGGGTGCCGTCCTAGATGGCAGGTATGTGTCACCGAGGCTCATAGCCTCGGTGAGGTAAGAGCCGTTTGTTGATGTCAGTAGCAGGTAGTGCTACTGACACATTTGCTAAATAGCATGGCTGCAAAGCCGATCCGGGCCGGCTCTTACCGGGAGCAGCTAAAGTGTAGGGTGGGTGGCTGCTCCCCACGACCCAGTCCTGGTTTTGGGCTGGGTTTAAAAACTCAGCCAGCACCAGCAGGTGTGAGAGTGATTATCCTGGAGCTGCTAATAGTGCTGTGGAGCTCTCTGACCTGAAGGAAAGAGCTCAGAAAAGTGGTGTTTTTCCTGGACGCCTGAAGGTGGATTGTCCTGCGGCTGGGCTGACAGCCAGGTGCGAACCCGCACCTACACCTCCCAGGTGACTGGAACCTGTGTCGGGCTGTTTTTGTTTTGCCTCACGTTTTCTGCTGAGTGTGAGTTAACACCAAGTGACTGTTTACTGTTTACTTTATGCAAGTGTGAATAAACCCTGTTTTGCTGCACTTACTGGACTCCTTTTGCCTCTGTACTGCACCCGCACCGCTGTCTACCAGAGCGACTCCCCACACCGCCAAAACATATATTTTGTTCTGGGGTGTAATTCACTTGCCAAAATAGCAATACCCTGAATCTGGTGTCCCAGCTGTTGCAGGCCAGGTTTCATAGTGTCCGCCAAAACATATATTTTGTTCTGGGGTGAAATTAATTTGCCAAAATAGCAATACCCTGAATCTGGTGTCCCAGCAGTTGCAGGCCAGGTTTCATAGTGTCCGCCAAAACATATATTTTGTTCTGGGGTGAAATTAATTTGTCAAAATAGCAATACAATGAATCTGGTGTCCCAGCTGTTGCAGGCCAGGTTTCATAGTGTCTGCCAAAACATATATTTTGTTCTGGGGTGAAATTTACTTGCCAAAATAGAAATACCCTTAATCTGGTGTCCCAGCTGTTGCAGGCCAGGTTTCATAGTGTCCGCCAAAACATGTATTTTGTTCTGGGGTGAAATTAATTTGTCAAAATAGCAATACCTTGAATCTGGTGTCCCAGCTGTTGCAGGCCAGGTTTCATAGTGTCTGCCAAAACATATATTTTGTTCTGGGGTGAAATTAATTTGCCAAAATAGCAATACCCTGAATCTGGTGTCCCAGCTGTTGCAGGCCAGGTTTCATAGTGTCCGCCAAAACATATATTTTTGTTCTGGGGTGAAATTAATTTGCCAAAATAGCAATACCCTGAATCTGGTGTCCCAGCTGTTGCAGGCCAGGTTTCATAGTGTCCGCCAAAACATATATTTTGTTCTGGGGTGAAATTAATTTGCCAAAATAGCAATACCCTGAATCTGGTGTCCCAGCTGTTGCAGGCCCGATTTCATAGTGTCCGCCAAAACATATATTTTGTTCTTGGGTGAAATTAATCTGCCAAAATAGCAATACCCTGAATCTGGTGTCCCAGCTGTTGCAGGCCAGGTTTCATAGTGTTCACCAAAACATGTATTTTGTTCTGGGGTGTAATTCACTTGCCAAAATAGCAATACCCTGAATCTGGTGTCCCAGCTGTTGCAGGCCAGGTTTCATAGTGTCCGCCAAAACATATATTTTGTTCTGGGGTGTAATTTACTTGCCAAAATAGAAATACCCTTAATCTGGTGTCCCAGCTGTTGCAGGCCAGGTTTCATAGTGTCCGCCAAAACATATATTTTGTTCTGGGGTGTAGTTGACTTGCCAAAATAGCAATACCCTGAATCTGGTGTCCCAGCTGTTGCAGGCCAGGTTTCATAGTGTCCGCCAAAACATATATTTTGTTCTGGGGTGAAATTAATCTGCCAAAATAGCAATACCCTGAATGAGGTGTCCCAGCTGTTGCAGGCCAGGTTTCATAGTGTCCGCCAAAACATATATTTTGTTCTGTGGTGTAATTCACTTGCCAAAATAGCAATACCCTGAATCTGGTGTCCCAGCTGTTGCAGGCCAGGTTTCATAGTGTCCGCCAAAACATATATTTTGTTCTGAGGTGTAATTCACTTGCCAAAATAGCAATAACCTGAATCTGGTGTCCCAGCTGTTGCAGGCCAGGTTTCATAGTGTCCGCCAAAACATATTTTGTTCTGGGGTGAAATTAATCTGCCAAAATAGCAATACCCTGAATCTGGTGTCCCAGCTGTTGCAGGCCAGGTTTCATAGTGTCCGCCAAAACATATATTTTGTTCTGGGGTGAAATTAATCTGCCAAAATAGCAATACCCTGAATCTGGTGTCCCAGCTGTTGCAGGCCAGGTTTCATAGTGTCCGCCAAAACATATATTTTGTTCTGGGGTGTAATTTACTTGCCAAAATAGCAATACCCTGAATCTGGTGTCCCATCTGTTGCAGGCCAGGCTTCATAGTGTCCGCCAAAACATATATTTTGTTCTGGGGTGAAATTAATTTGCCAAAATAGCAATACCCTTAATCTGGTGTCCCAGCTGTTGCAGGCCAGGTTTCATAGTGTCCGCCAAAACATATATTTTGTTCTGACGTGTAATTCACTTGCCAAAATAGGAATTCCCTGAATCTGGTGTCCCAGCTGTTGCAGGCCAGGTTTCATATTGTCCACCAAAACATATATTTTGTTCTGGGGTGTAATTCACTTTCCAAAATAGCAATACCCTGAATCTGGTGTCACAGCTGTTGCAGGCCAGGTTTCATAGTGTCCGCCAAAACATATATTTTGTTCTGGGGTGTAATTTACTTGACAAAATAGCAATACCCTGAATCTGGTGTCCCAGCTGTTGCAGGCCAGGTTTCATGGTGTCCGCCAAAACATGTATTTTGTTCTGGGGTGAAATTAATTTGCCAAAATAGCAATACCCTGAATCTGGTGTCCCAGCTGTTGCAGGCCAGGTTTCATAGTGTCCGCCAAAACATATATTTTGTTCTGGGGTGAAATTAATCTGCCAAAATAGCAATACCCTGAATCTGGTGTCCCAGCTGTTGCAGGCCAGGTTTCATAGTGTCCGCCAAAACATATATTTTGTTCTGGGGTGTAATTTACTTGCCAAAATAGCAATACCCTGAATCTGGTGTCCCAGCTGTTGCAGGCCAGGCTTCATAGTGTCCGCCAAAACATATATTTTGTTCTGGGGTGAAATTAATTTGCCAAAATAGCAATACCCTGAATCTGGTGTCCCAGCTGTTGCAGGCCAGGTTTCATAGTGTCCGCCAAAACATATATTTTGTTCTGGGGTGTAATTCACTTTCCAAAATAGCAATACCCTGAATCTGGTGTCCCAGCTGTTGCAGGCCAGGTTTCATAGTGTCCGCCAAAACATATATTTTGTTCTGGGGTGTAATTTACTTGCCAAAATAGCAATACCCTGAATCTGGTGTCCCAGCTGTTGCAGGCCAGGCTTCATAGTGTCCGCCAAAACATATATTTTGTTCTGGGGTGAAATTAATTTGCCAAAATAGCAATTCCCTGAATCTGGTGTCCCAGCTGTTGCAGGCCAGGTTTCATATTGTCCGCCAAAACATATATTTTGTTCTGGGGTGTAATTCACTTTCCAAAATAGCAATACCCTGAATCTGGTGTCCCAGCTGTTGCAGGCCAGGTTTCATAGTGTCCGCCAAAACATATATTTTGTTCTGGGGTGTAATTTACTTGCCAAAATAGCAATACCCTGAATCTGGTGTCCCAGCTGTTGCATACCAGGTTTCATAATGTCCACCAAAACATATATTTTGTTCTGGGGTGTAATTCACTTGCCAAAATAGCAATACCCTGAATCTGGTGTCCCAGCTGTTGCAGGCCAGGTTTCATAGTGTCCGCCAAAACATATTTTGTTCTGGGGTGAAATTAATCTGCCAAAATAGCAATACCCCGAATCTGGTGTCCCAGCTGTTGCAGGCCAGGTTTCATAGTGTCCGCCAAAACATATATTTTGTTCTGGGGTGAAATTAATCTGCCAAAATAGCAATACCCCGAATCTGGTGTCCCAGCTGTTGCAGGCCAGGTTTCATGGTGTCCGCCAAAACATGTATTTTGTTCTGGGGTGAAATTAATTTGCCAAAATAGCAATACCCTGAATCTGGTGTCCCAGCTGTTGCAGGCCAGGTTTCATAGTGTCCGCCACAACATATATTTTGTTCTGGGGTGTAATTCACTTGCCAAAATAGCAATACCCTGAATCTGGTGTCCCAGCTGTTGCAGACCAGGTTTCATAATGTCCACCAAAACATATATTTTGTTCTGGGGTGTAATTCACTTGCCAAAATAGCAATACCCTGAATCTGGAGTCCCAGCTGTTGCAGGCCAGGTTTCATAGTGTCCGCCAAAACATATATTTTGTTCTGGGGTGTAATTCACTTGCCAAAATAGCAATACCCTTAATCTGGTGTCCCAGCTGTTGCAGGCCAGGCTTCATAGTGTCCGCCAAAATATATATTTTGTTCTGGGGTGAAATTAATTTTCCATAATAGCAATACCCTGAATCTGGTGTCCCAGCTGTTGCAGGCCAGGTTTCATAGTGTCCGCCAAAACATATATTTTGTTCTGGGGTGTAATTCACTTTCCAAAATAGCAATACCCTGGAATCTGGTGTCACAGCTGTTGCAGGCCAGTTTTCATAGTGTCCGCCAAAACATATATTTTGTTCTGGGGTGTAATGTACTTGCCAAAATAGCAATACCCTGAATCTGGTGTCCCAGCTGTTGCAGGCCAGGTTTCATAATGTCCGCCAAAACATATATTTTGTTCTGGGGTGAAATTAATCTGCAAAAATAGCAATACCCTGAATCTGGTGTCCCAGCTGTTGCAGGCCAGGTTTCATAGTGTCCGCCAAAACATATATTTTGTTCTGGGGTGTAATTCACTTGCCAAAATAGCAATACCCTGAATCTGGTGTCCCAGCTGTTGCAGGCCAGGTTTCATAGTGTCCGCCAAAACATATATTTTGTTCTGGGGTGTAATTCACTTGCCAAAATAGCAATAACCTGAATCTGGTGTCCCAGCTGTTGCAGTCCAGGTTTCATAGTGTCTGCCAAAACATATTTTGTTCTGGGGTGAAATTAATCTGCCAAAATAGCAATACCCTGAATCTGGTGTCCCAGCTGTTGCAGGCCAGGTTTCATAGTGTCCGCCAAAACATATATTTTGTTCTGGGGTGAAATTAATCTGCCAAAATAGCAATACCCTGAATCTGGTGTCCCAGCTGTTGCAGGCCAGGTTTCATAGTGTCCGCCAAAACATATATTTTGTTCTGGGGTGTAATTCACTTGCCAAAATAGCAATAACCTGAATCTGGTGTCCCAGCTGTTTCAGGCCAGGTTTCATAGTGTCTGCCAAAACATATTTTGTTCTGGGGTGAAATTAATCTGCCAAAATAGCAATACCCTGAATCTGGTGTCCCAGCTGTTGCAGGCCAGGTTTCATAGTGTCCGCCAAAACATATATTTTGTTCTGGGGTGAAATTAATCTGCCAAAATAGCAATACCCTGAATCTAGTGTCCCAGCTGTTGCAGGCCAGGTTTCATAGTGTCCGCCAAAACATATATTTTGTTCTGGGGTGTAATTCACTTTCCAAAATAGCAATACCCTGAATCTGGTGTCACAGCTGTTGCAGGCCAGTTTTCATAGTGTCCGCCAAAACATATATTTTGTTCTGGGGTGTAATGTACTTGCCAAAATAGCAATACCCTGAATCTGGTGTCCCAGCTGTTGCAGGCCAGGTTTCATAGTGTCCGCCAAAACATATATTTTGTTCTGGGGTGAAATTAATCTGCAAAAATAGCAATACCCTGAATCTGGTGTCCCAGCTGTTGCAGGCCAGGTTTCATAGTGTCCGCCAAAACATATATTTTGTTCTGGGGTGAAATTAATCTGCCAAAATAGCAATACCCTGAATCTGGTGTCCCAGCTGTTGCAGGCCAGGTTTCATAGTGTTCACCAAAACATGTATTTTGTACTGGGGTGAAATTAATTTGTCAAAATAGCAATACCCTGAATCTGGTGTCCTAGCTGTTGCAGACCAGGTTTCATAGTGTCTGCCAAAACATATATTTTGTTCTGGGGTGTGATTTACTTGCCAAAATAGAAATACCCTTAATCTGGTGTCCCAGCTGTTGCAGGCCAGGTTTCATAGTGTCCGCCAAAACATATATTTTGTTCTGGGGTGAAATTAATTTGTCAAAATAGCAATACCTTGAATCTGGTGTCTCAGCTGTTGCAGGCCAGGTTTCATAGTGTCCGCCAAAACATATATTTTGTTCTGGGGTGAAATTAATTTGCCAAAATAGCAATACCCTGAATCTGGTGTCCCAGCTGTTGCAGGCCAGGTTTCATAGTGTAAGCCAAAACATATATTTTGTTCTGGGGTGAAATTCACTTGCCAAAATAGCAATACCCTGAATCTGGTGTCCCAGCTGTTGCAGGCCAGGTTTCATAGTGTCCGCCAAAACATGTATTTTGTTTTGGGGTGTAATTCACTTGCCAAAATAGCAATACCCTGAATCTGGTGTCCCAGCTGTTGCAGGCCAGGTTTCATAGTGTCCGCCAAAACATATATTTTGTTCTGGGGTGAAATTAATTTGCCAAAATAGCAATACCCTGAATCTGATGTCCCAGCTGTTGCAGGCAAAGTGTAAATCTGTCTATAAAAGTATACCTTTCATCCAGGGCCTAAATACTAGCCGTAAAAGAGATATTCCCCTAAATCAGCGGTTACTGCTGTGCCTGGATTAGTGTAATACGCTACATAAACTAATAGGCAGATAGAGTTTGTTGCATGTAAAAAAAAAAAGCCTGAATTTGAAATCAATACATTGGGCCTAATATTTTTTTCCTTATTGTGGTGCTTGGTGAACGGTAACAATGAGGAAAACATCTAGTAAGGGACGCGGACGCGGTCGTGGTGGTGTTAGTGTACCCTCTGGTGCTGGGAGAGAACGTGGCCATTCTGCAACAGCCACACGTCCTAGTGAACCAACTACCTCAGGTTCCAGTACCCACCAGAATTTACAGCGATATTTGGTGGGGCCCAATGCCGTTCTAAGGATGGTAAGGCCTGAGCAGGTACAGGCGCTAGTCAATTGGGTGGCCGACAGTGGATCCAGCACGTTCACAACATTATCTCCCACCCAGTCTTCTGCAGAAAGCGCACAGGGGGCACCTGAAAACCAAGCCCATCAGTCTGTCACATCACCCCCATGCATATCAGGCAAACTGTCAGAGCCTCAAGTTATGCAGCAGTCTCTTATGCTGTTTGAAGACTCTGCTGGCAGGGTTTCCCAAGGAAATCCACCTAGCCCTTCCCCAGTGGTGGAAGACATAGAATGCACTGATGCACAACCACTGATGTTTCCTGATGATGAGGACATGGGAATACCACCTCATCGGAGTCCGCACGTCTCTGATGATGACGAAACACAGGTGCCAACTGCTGCGTCTTTCTGCAGTGTGCAGACCGAACAGGAGGTCAGGGAGGAAGACTGTGTGGAAGACGATGCAGGGGACGATGAGGTCCTAGACCCCACATGGAATGAAGGTCGTGCCACTGACTTTCATAGTTCAGAGGAGGAGGCAGTGGTGAGACCAAGCCAACAGCGTAGCAAAAGGGGGAGCAGGGGGCAAAAGCAGACCAGCCGCCGCCAAGAGAGTTCGACTGCTACTGGCCACCGCCACCAGGGACCGAGCACCCCAAAGGCAGCTTCAAGGAGTTCCCTGGCATGGTACTTCTGTAAACAATGTGCTGACAAAAAGACCCGAGTGGTTTGCACGCTGTGCCATCAGATCCTGAAGCGAGGCATTAACGTTCTGAACCTTAGCACAACCTGCATGACCAGGCATCTACATGCAAAGCATGAACTGCAGTGGAGTAAACACCTTAAAAGCAAGGAACTCACTCAGGCTCCCCCTGCTCCCTCTTCTGCTGCTGCCTCGGCCTCTTCCTCCGCCTCGGGAGGAATGTTGGCACCTGCCGCCCACCAAACAGAGGATGTGCCACCGACACCACCACCTGCGTCACTAAGCATCTCCACCATGTCACATGGCAGCGTTCAGCTCTCCATCTCACAAACCTTGGAGAGAAAGCGTAAATTCCCACCTAGCCACCCTCGAGCCCTGGGCCTGAATGCCAGCATTTCTAAACTACTGGCCTTTGAAATGCTGTCATTCAGGCTGGTGGACACAGACAGCTTCAAACAGCTGATGTCCATGGCTGTCCCACAGTATGTTGTTCCCAGCCGCCACTACTTCTCCAAGACAGCCGTGCCTTCCCTGCACAACCAAGTATCCGATAAAATCAAGTGTGCACTGCGCAATGCCATGTGTGGCAAGGTCCACCTAATCACAGATACGTGGACCAGTAAGCACGGCCAGGGACGCTATATCTCCCTAACTGCACACTGGGTAAATGTAGTGGCGGCTGGGCCGCAGGCGGAGAGTTCCTTGGCGCACGTCCTTCCGCCACCAAGGATCGCACGGCATCATTCTTTGCCTCCTGTAGCCTCCTCCTCCTACTCAGCTTCCTCCTTCTCTGCTTCCACCAGCTCATCCAGTCAGCCACACACCTTCACCACCAACTTCAGCACAGCCCAGGGTAAACGTCAGCAGGCCATTCTGAAACTCATATGTTTGGGGGACAGGCCCCACACCGCGCAGGAGTTGTGGCGGGGTATTGAACAACAGACCGACCAGTGGTTTCTGCCGGTGGGCCTCAAGCCCGGCCTGGTGGTGTGCAATAATGGGCGAAATCTCGTCGCAGCTCTGGGACTAGCCGGTTTGACGCACATCCTTTGCCTGGCGCATGTGCTGAATTTGGTGGTGCAGAAGTTCATTCACAACTACCCCGACATGTCTGAGCTGCTGCATAAAGTGAGGGCCGTCTGTGCGCGCTTCCGGCGTTCACATCCTACCGCTGCTCGCCTGTCTGCGCTACAGCAGAACTTCGGCCTTCCCGCTCACCGCCTCATATGCAACGTGCCCACCAGGTGGAACTCCACCTTGCACATGCTGGAGAGACTGTGCGAGCAGGAGCAGGCCATAGTGGAGTTTCAGCTGCAGCACGCACGCGTCAGTCGCACTGCGGAACAGCACCACTTCACCACCAATGATTGGGCCTCCATGCGAGACCTGTGTGCCCTGTTGCGCTGTTTCGAGTACTCCACCAACATGGCCAGTGGCGATGACACCGTTATCAGCGTTACAATACCACTTCTATGTCTCCTTGAGAAAACGCTTAGGGCGATGATGGAAGAGGAGGTGGCCTAGGAGGAGGAGGAAGAGGAGGAGGATGAGGGGTCATTTTTAGCACTTTCAGGCCAGTCTGTTAGAAGTGGCTCAGAGGGAGGTTTTTTGCAACAGCAGAGGCCAGGTACAAATGTGGCCAGCCAGGGCCCACTACTGAAGGACGAGGAGGATGAGGAGGTGGAGGAGGATGAGGATGAAGCAGGTTCACAGCGGGTGGCACCCGACACAGCTCAGGCCCATCACTGGTGCGTGGCTGGGGGGATACGGAGGACGATGACGATACGCCTCCCACACAGGACAGCTTGTCCTTACCTCTGGGGAGCCTGGCACACATGAGCGACTAAATGCTGCAGTGCCTGCGCAACGACCGCAGAGTTGCCCACATTTTAACGTGTGCGGACTACTGGGTTGCCACCCTGCTGGATCCCCGGTACAAAGACAATGTGCCCACTTACTTCCTGCACTGGAGCGTGATAGGAAGATGCGCGAGTACAGGCGCACGCCGGTAGAGGCTCTCCGGAGAGCATTCCCAAATGTCACAGGGGAACAGGTGGTAGCCCAAGGCGAAGGTAGAGGAGGAGCAAGAGGTCGCCAACGCAGCTGTGTCACGGCCAGCTCCTCTGAGGGCAGGGTTAGCATGGCAGAAATGTGGAAAAGTTTTGTCTCCACGCCACAGCTAACTGCACCACCACCTGATACGAAATGTGTTAGCAGGAGGCAGCATTTCACTAACATGGTTGAACAGTACGTCTGCACACCCCTCCACGTACTGACTGATGGTTCGGCCCCATTCAGCTTCTGGGTCTCCAAATTGTCCACATGGCCAGAGTTAGCATTTTATGCCTTGGAGGTGCTGGCCTGCCCGGCGGCCAGCGTTTTGTCTGAACGTGTATTCAGCACGGCAGGGGGCGTCATTACTGACAAACGCAGCAGCCTGTCCACAGCCAACGTGGACAAGCTGACGTTCATAAAAATGAACCAGGCATGGATCCCACAGGACCTGTGCCTCCCTTGTGCAGAATAGACATTTATAACTGCCTCCGCCTCAACCATGTATTCTTGTACTCCGGGGCACTTCTTTATTGAATCCTCATTTTTTTAACTTTACCATGATCTTGCGGTGCAACCCAAAGTTGAATGAACCTCTCCTCTGTCTGGGTGGTGGGGCCGAAATAACTGAGAGTGGCCTTCTCCGGTGGTGGTTGATATGACGCATGATTCCTTGCTGTGGGACCTCTCTCCTCTGTCTGGTTGCTGGGCCGAAATAACTGAGAGTGGCCTTCTCCGGTGGTGGTTGATATGACGCATGATTCCTTGCTGTGGGACCTCTCTCCTCTGTCTGGGTGCTGGGCCGAAATAACTGAGAGTGGCCTTCTCCAGTGGTGGGTGATATGACGCCTTATTCCTTGCTGTGGGACCTGCATCCTCGGTCTGGGTGCTGGGCCGAAATAACTGAGAGTGGCCTTCTCCAGTGGTGGGTGATATGACGCATGATTCCTTGCTGTGGGACCTCTCTCCTCTGTCTGGGTGCTAGGCCAAAATAACTGAGAGTGGCCTTCTCCGGTGGTGGGTGATATGACGCCGTATTCCTTGCTGTGGGACCTCTCTCCTCTGTCTGGGTGCTGGGCCGAAATAACTGAGAGTGGACTTCTCCGGTGGTGGTTAATATGACGCATGATTCCTTGCTGTGGGACCTCTCTCCTCTGTCTGGGTGCTGGGCCGAAATAACTGAGAGTGGCCTTCTCCAGTGGTGGGTGATATGACGCCTTATTCCTTGCTGTGGGACCTCTCTCCTCTGTCTGGGTGCTGGGCCGAAATAACTGAGAGTGGCCTTCTCCGGTGGTGGTTGATATGAAGCATGATTCCTTACTGTGGGACCTCTCTCCTCTGTCTGGGTGCTGGGCTGAAATAACTGAGAGTGGCCTTCTCCAGTGGTGGGTGATATGACGCCTTATTCCTTGCTGTGGGACCTCTCTCCTCTGTCTGGGTGCTGGGCCGAAATAACTTAGAGTGGCCTTCTCCAGTGGTGGGTGATATGACGCATGATTCCTTGCTGTGGGACCTCTCTCCTCTGTCTGGGTGCTGGGCCGAAATAACTGAGAGTGGCCTTCTCCAGTGGTGGGTGATATGACGCCTTATTCCTTGCTGTGGGACCTCTCTCCTCTGTCTGGGTGCTGGGCCGAAATAACTGAGAGTGGCCTTCTCCGGTGGTGGTTGATATGAAGCATGATTCCTTACTGTGGGACCTCTCTCCTCTGTCTGGGTGCTGGGCCGAAATAACTGAGAGTGGCCTTCTCCAGTGGTGGGTGATATGACGCATGATTCCTTGCTGTGGGACATCTCTCCTCTGTCTGGGTGCTGGGCCGAAATAACTGAGAGTGGCCTTCTCCGGTGGTGGTTGATATGACGCATAATTCCTTGTTGTGGGACCTCTCTCCTCTGTCTGGGTGCTGTGCCGAAATAACTGGGAGTGGCCTTCTCCGGTGGTGGTTGATTTGATGGATAATTCCTTGCTGTGGGACCTCTCTCCTCTGTCTGGGTGCTGGGCCGAAATAACTGAGAGTGGCCTTCTCCAGTGGTGGGTGATATGACGCCTTCTTCCTTGCTGTGGGACCTCTCTCCTCTGTCTGGGTGCTGGGCCGAAATAACTGAGAGTGGCCTTCTCCAGTGGTGGGTGATATGACGCCTTATTCCTTGCTGTGAGACCTCTCTCCTCTGTCTGGGTGCTGGGCCGAAATAACTGAGAATGGCCTTCTACAGTGGTGGGTGATATGACGCCTTATTCCTTGCTGTGGGACCTGCATCCTCGGTCTGGGTGCTGGGCCGAAATAACTAAAATTGGCCTTCTCCAGTGGTGGGTGATATGATGCATGATTCCTTGCTGTGGGACCTCTCTCCTCTGTCTGGGTGCTGGGCCGAAATAACTGAGAGTGGCCTTCTCCAGTGGTGGGTGATATGATGCCTTATTCCTTGCTGTGGGACCTCTCTCCTCTGTCTGGGTGCTGGGCCGAAATAACTGAGAGTGGCCTTCTCCGGTGGTGGTTGATATGACGCATGATTCCTTGCTGTGGGACCTCTCTCTCTGTTTGGGTGCTGGGCCGAAATAACTGAGAGCGGCCTTCTACAGTGGTGGGTGATATGACGCCTTATTCCTTGCTGTGGGACCTCTCTCCTCTGTCTGGGTGCTGGGCCGAAATAACTGAGAGTGGCCTTCTCCAGTGGTTGTTGATATGATGCATGATTCCTTGCTGTGGGACCTCTCTCCTCTGTCTGGGTGCTGGGCCGAAATAACTGAGAGTGGCCTTCTCCAGTGGTGGGTGATATGATGCCTTATTCCTTGCTGTGGGACCTCTCTCCTCTGTCTGGGTGCTGGGCCGAAATAACTGAGAGTGGCCTTCTCCGGTGGTGGTTGATATGACGCATGATTCCTTGCTGTGGGACCTCTCTCCTCTGTTTGGGTGCTGGGCCGAAATAACTGAGAGTGGCCTTCTACAGTGGTGGGTGATATGACGCCTGATTCCTTGCTGTGGGACCTCTCTCCTCTGTCTGGGTGCTGGGCCGAAATAACTGAGAGTGGCCTTCTCCGGTGGTGGTTGATATGACGCATGATTCCTTGCTGTGGGACCTCTCTCCTCTGTCTGGGTGCTGGGCCGAAATAACTGAGAGTGGCCTTCTCCGGTGGTGGTTGATATGACGCATAATTCCTTGCTGTGGGACCTCTCTCCTCTGTCTGGGTGCTGGGCCGAAATAACTGAGAGTGGCCTTCTCCGGTGGTGGTTGATATGACGCATGATTCCTTGCTGTGGGACCTCTCTCCTCTGTCTGGGTGCTGGGCCGAAATAACTGAGAGTGGCCTTCTCCGGTGGTGGGTGATATGACGCATGATTCCTTGCTGTGGGACCTCTCTCCTCTGTCTGGGTGCTGGGCCGAAATAACTGAGAGTGGCCTTCTCCGGTGGTGGTTGATATGACGCATGATTCCTTGCTGTGGGACCTCTCCTCTGTCTGGGTGCTGGGCCGAAATAACTGAGAGTGGCCTTCTCCAGTGGTGGGTGATATGACGCCTGATTCCTTGCTGTGAGACCTCCTCCTCTGTCTGGGTGCTGGGCCGAAATAACTGAGAGTGGCCTTCTCCAGTGGTGGGTGATATGATGCCTTATTCCTTGCTGTGGGACCTCTCTCCTCTGTCTGGGTGCTGGGCCGAAATAACTGAGAGTGGCCTTCTCCGGTGGTGGTTGATATGACGCATGATTCCTTGCTGTGGGACCTCTCTCCTCTGTCTGGGTGCTGGGCCGAAATAACTGAGAGTGGCCTTCTCCAGTGGTGGGTGATATGACGCCTTATTCCTTGCTGTGGGACCTCTCTCCTCTGTCTGGGTGCTGGGCCGAAATAACTGAGAGTGGCCTTCTCCGGTGGTGGTTGATATGACGCATGATTCCTTGCTGTGGGACCTCTCTCCTCTGTCTGGGTGCTGGGCCGAAATAACTGAGAGTGGCCTTCTCCGGTGGTGGTTGATATGACGCATGATTCCTTGCTGTGGGACCTCTCTCCTCTGTCTGGGTGCTGGGCCGAAATAACTGAGAGTGGCCTTCTCCGGTGGTGGTTGATATGACGCATGATTCCTTGCTGTGGGACCTCTCTCCTCTGTCTGGGTGCTGGGCCGAAATAACTGAGAGTGGCCTTCTCCGGTGGTGGGTGATATGACGCATGATTCCTTGCTGTGGGACCTCTCTCCTCTGTCTGGGTGCTGGGCCGAAATAACTGAGAGTGGCCTTCTCCGGTGGTGGTTGATATGACGCATGATTCCTTGCTGTGGGACCTCTCTCCTCTGTCTGGGTGCTGGGCCGAAATAACTGAGAGTGGCCTTCTCCGGTGGTGGTTGATATGACGCATGATTCCTTGCTGTGGGACCTCTCTCCTCTGTCTGGGTGCTGGGCCGAAATAACTGAGAGTGGCCTTCTCCGGTGGTGGTTGATATGACGCATGATTCCTTGCTGTGGGACCTCTCTCCTCTGTCTGGGTGCTGGGCCGAAATAACTGAGAGTGGCCTTCTCCAGTGGTGGGTGATATGACGCCTTATTCCTTGCTGTGGGACCTCTCCCTCTGTCTGGGTGCTGTGCCGAAATAACTGGGAGTGGCCTTCTCCGGTGGTGGTTGATATGACGCATAATTCCTTGCTGTGGGACCTCTCTCCTCTGTCTGGGTGCTGGGCCGAAATAACTGAGAGTGGCCTTCTCCGGTGGTGGTTGATATGACGCATGATTCCTTGCTGTGGGACCTCTCTCCTCTGTCTGGGTGCTGGGCCGAAATAACTGAGAGTGGCCTTCTCCAGTGGTGGGTGATATGACGCCTTATTCCTTGCTGTGGGACCTCTCTCCTCTGTCTGGGTGCTGGGCCGAAATAACTGAGAGTGGCCTTCTCCAGTGGTGGGTGATATGACGCCTTATTCCTTGCTGTGGGACCTCATCCTCTGTCTGGGTGCTGGGCCGAAATAACTGAGAGTGGCCTTCTCCAGTGGTGGGTGATATGACGCATGATTCCTTGCTGTGGGACCTCTCTCCTCTGTCTGGGTGCTGGGCCGAAATAACTGAGAGTGGCCTTCTCCAGTGGTGGGTGATATGATGCCTGATTCCTTGCTGTGGGACCTCTCTCCTCTGTCTGGGTGCTGGGCCGAAATAACTGAGAGTGGCCTTCTCCGGTGGTGGTTGATATGACGCATGATTCCTTGCTGTGGGACCTCTCTCCTCTGTCTGGGTGCTGGGCGAAATAACTGAGAGTGGCCTTCTCCAGTGGTGGGTGATATGACGCCTTATTCCTTGCTGTGGGACCTCTCTCCTCTGTCTGGGTGCTGGGCCGAAATAACTGAGAGTGGCCTTCTCCAGTGGTGGTTGATATGACGCATGATTCCTTGCTGTGGGACCTCTCTCCTCTGTCTGGGTGCTGGGCCGAAATAACTGAGAGTGGCCTTCTCCAGTGGTGGTTGATATGACGCATGATTCCTTGCTGTGGGACCTCTCTCCTCTGTCTGGGTGCTGGGCCGAAATAACTGAGAGTGGCCTTCTCCGGTGGTGGTTGATATGACGCATGATTCCTTGCTGTGGGACCTCTCTCCTCTGTCTGGTTGCTGGGCCGAAATAACTGAGAGTGGCCTTCTCCGGTGGTGGTTGATATGACGCATGATTCCTTGCTGTGGGACCTCTCTCCTCTGTCTGGGTGCTGGGCCGAAATAACTGAGAGTGGCCTTCTCCAGTGGTGGGTGATATGACGCCTTATTCCTTGCTGTGGGACCTCTCTCCTCTGTTTGGAAGCTGGGCCGAAATAACTGAGAGTGGCCTTCTCCGGTGGTGGTTGATATGAAGCATGATTCCTTGCTGTGGGACCTCTCTCCTCTGTCTGGGTGCTGGGCCGAAATAACTGAGAGTGGCCTTCTCCAGTGGTGGGTGATATGACGCCTGATTCCTTGCTGTGGGACCTCTCTCCTCTGTCTGGGTGCTGGGCCGAAATAACTGAGAGTGGCCTTCTCCGGTGGTGGTTGATATGGCGCCTGATTCCTTGCTGTGGGACCTCTCTCCTCTGTCTGGGTGCTGGGCCGAAATAACTGAGAGTGTCCTTCTCCGGTGGTGGTTGATATGACGCATGATTCCTTGCTGTGGGACCTCTCTCCTCTGTCTGGGTGCTGGGCCGAAATAACTGAGAGTGGCCTTCTCCAGTGGTGGGTGATATGACGCCTTATTCCTTGCTGTGGGACCTCTCTCCTCTGTCTGGGTGCTGTTCGAAATAACTGAGAGTGGCCTTCTACAGTGGTGGCTGATATGATGCCTTATTCCTTGCTGTGGGACCTGCATCCTCGGTCTGGGTGCTGGGCCGAAATAACTAAGAGTGGCCTTCTCCGGTGGTGGGTGATATGACGCATGATTCCTTGCTGTGGGACCTCTCTCCTCTGTCTGGGTGCTGGGCCGAAATAACTGAGAGTGGCCTTCTCCAGTGGTGGGTGATATGATGCCTTATTCCTTGCTGTGGGACCTCTCTCCTCTGTCTGGGTGCTGGGCCGAAATAACTGAGAGTGGCCTTCTCCGGTGGTGGTTGATATGACGCATGATTTCTTGCTGTGGGACCTCTCTCCTCTGTTTGGGTGCTGGGCCGAAATAACTGAGAGTGGCCTTCTACAGTGGTGGGTGATATGACGCATTATTCCTTGCTGTGGGACATCTCTCCTTTGTCTGGGTGCTGGGCCGAAATAACTGAGAGTGGCCTTCTCCGGTGGTGGTTGATATGACGCATGATTCCTTGCTGTGGGACCTCTCTCCTCTGTCTGGGTGCTGTGGCCGAAATAACTGGGAGTGGCCTTCTCCGGTGGTGGTTGATATGACGCATAATTCCTTGCTGTGGGACCTCTCTCCTCTGTCTGGGTGCTGGGCCGAAATAACTGAGAGTGGCCTTCTCCGGTGGTGGTTGATATGACGCATGATTCCTTGCTGTGGGACCTCTCTCCTCTGTCTTGGTGCTGGGCCGAAATAACTGAGAGTGGCCTTCTCCGGTGGTGGTTGATATGACGCATGATTCCTTGCTGTGGGACCTCTCTCCTCTGTCTGGCTGGTGGGGCCGAAATAACTGAGAGTGGCCTTCTCCGGTGGTGGTTGATATGACGCATGATTCCTTGCTGTGGGACCTCTCTCCTCTGTCTGGTTGCTGGGCCGAAATAACTGAGAGTGGCCTTCTCCAGTTGGTGGTTGATATGACGCATGATTCCTTGCTGTGGGACCTCTCTCCTCTGTCTGGGTGCTGGGCCGAAATAACTGAGAGTGGCCTTCTCCAGTGGTGGGTGATATGACGCATGATTCCTTGCTGTGGGACCTCTCTCCTCTGTCTGGATTCTGGGCCGAATATAACTGAGAGTGGCCTTCTCCAGTGGTGGTTGATATGAAGCATGATTCCTTGCTGTGGGACCTCTCTCCTCTATCTGGGTGCTGGGCCGAAATAAATGAGAGTGGCCTTCTCCAGTGGTGGGTGATATGACGCCTGATTCCTTGCTGTGGGACCTCTCTCCTCTGTCTGGGTGCTGGGCCGAAATAACTGAGAGTGGCCTTCTCCGGTGGTGGTTGATATGACGCATGATTCCTTGCTGTGGGACCTCTCTCCTCTGTCTGGGTGCTGGGCCAATATAACTGAGAGTGGCCTTCTCCAGTGGTGGGTGATATGACGCCTTATTCCTTGCTGTGGGACATCTGCATCCTCTGTCTGGGTGCTGGGCCGAAATAACTGAAAGTGGCCTTCTCCGGTGGTGGTTGATATGACGCATGATTGCTTGCTGTGGGACCTCTCTCCTCTGTCTGGGTGCTGTGCCGAAATAACTGAGAGTGGCCTTCTCCGGTGGTGGGTGATATGACGCCTTATTCCTTGCTGTGGGACCTGCATCCTCGGTCTGGGTGCTTGGCCGAAATAACTGAAATTGGCCTTCTCCAGTGGTGGGTGATATGATGCATGATTCCTTGCTGTGGGACCGCTCTCCTCTGTCTGGGTGCTGGGCCGAAATAACTGGAGTGGCCTTCTCCAGTGGTGGGTGATATGACGCATTATTCCTTGCTGTGGGACCTCTCTCCTCTGTCTGGGTGCTGGGCCGAAATAACTGAGAGTGGCCTTCTCCAGTGGTGGGTGATATGACGCCTGATTCCTTGCTGTGGGACCGCTCTCCTCTGTCTGGGTGCTGGGCCGAAATAACTGAGAGTGGCCTTCTCCAGTGGTGGTTGATATGACGCATGATTCCTTGCTGTGGGACCTCTCTCCTCTGTCTGGGTGCTGGGCCGAAATAACTGAGAGTGGCCTTCTCCAGTGTTGAGTGATATGACGCATGATTCCTTGCTGTGGGACCTCTCTCCTCTGTCTGGGTGCTGGGCCGAAATAACTGAGAGTGGCCTTCTCCGGTGGTGGTTGATATGACACATGATTCCTTGCTGTGGGACCTCTCTCCTCTGTCTGGGTGCTGGGCGAAATAACTGAGAGTGGCCTTCTCCGGTGGTGGTTGATATGACGCATGATTCCTTGCTGTGGGACCTCTCTCCTCTGTCTGGGTGCTGGGCCGAAATAACTGAAAGTGGCCTTCTCCAGTGTTGAGTGATATGACGCATGATTCCTTGCAGTGGGACCTCTCTCCAATTGATATTGGTTAAATTCTATTTATTTCATTTTATTTTAATTAATTTCCCTATCCCCATTTGTGTGCTGGGGATTCACCTACATTTTGCTGCCTTTGGCAGCCCTCTAGCCCGTTCCTGGACTATTTTACAGCCTTTTCAGTGCCTAAAGTTCGGGTCCCCATTGACTTCAATGGGGTTCGGGTTCGGGATAAAGTTCGGGTCGAGTTCGGATCCCGAACCCGAACATTTCGGGAAGTTCGGCCGAACTTCTCGAACCCGAACATCCAGGTGTTCGCTCATCTCTAATCACCACAAATCTGCCGACAAGATGACAAAAGATATCGCTGACAAAGTGTTGAAAGATAGCAGGAGCATTAGTCAGGCCAAATGGCATGACCAGGTTTTCATATTACAATCAGAGTCAGGAGTGTTAAACTCTGTCTTCCACTCATCCCCTATTTGATGCGAATCAGATTGTAGGCTCCCCTTAAATCCACTTTGTAAAACCATTTTCCCCGCAATCTAATTAAAGAGGTCAGAGTCTGAGCGAATCGGGCATCCACCAAATTGACCCCCGCCCAGTGGCGTAGTGTGTGGGGAGGGGGATGCAAAAATCAGGGGCGCTAGCAGGGCCGCCTCGCTAATTAGGCAATGTGAGGCGATCGTCCCAGGCGGCGCAGTGCTGCTGACAAGTGGTGGGCAGAGGCAGGGCACAGGAAGATGAGCGCTTCCATTGTGGAAGCGTTCATCTCCATAGTCATCTGTATCGCAGTCCTCAGGACAGCAATACTAATTAATGCTGCAGAGCAGGGGAGAAGCTTCTCCCTTCCCCGTTCTATACCCCGATTACTAGTATGGGCACTATGGGAGCATTATTACTTCTGGGTCACAGTGGGGACATGTTGGGGGCACTGTAGGAGCAGTATCACTACCATGTGTGCTCTAGCAGAGAATTATTACTATTTCTGGGACTTTTGGGAGCACTATTACTGTGGGGGCACCTCGGCACGGTATCAGCTTACTATATTCATTTTTGGATATTTTTTGGGGGACGTTATGTTTACACTATTAGTGTCAGGGGCACTATTTGCTGGGCGCAGTTATTTTAGGGCACTGAGTGCCAATAATTATTGAAGGGCACTATCTGCATGGAACTAGTATTATCAGGGGGTTTATCTGTTTCTGAAGTATAATATTGGGGAGCGCGGCAGGCAGAGTAATGGAAAAGTAGTAAACTAAGATTTTTTTTGTCAAACTGCAGAGATGAAAAATGGCTGAAAAATTGTGATCTGAAGGTCTGAAAGGAGAAGATGAGGAAAGAGAACATCTACATCAAAGGAGACGTCACTGGATGTAAGAGGTATGGGGCGCTGTATTACCCTGTAAGTTCTGTAGTGATGGGAGGGTAGATATAGAATTTGGCCCACCCTGCCACCCGACTTCAGGTCACACTGTGTGTGTTCTGAATTCCGGGGGCTTACACCCATCTACTACATTATCTATACTCAGAGAGTTATCACTGTGTTAACTGTGGTGTTACATATGATTGCAAGTGATATCTACTACATTATCATTAAAAGGGGCATGGCCACCGTTTGGGCGCAATACTTGGTTTTCCCCGGGTGCTGGAAACCAACGCTAAGCCACTGCCCCGCCCCACTGTCTAAGAAAAGAGAAATCGTCTCAGTTTTATTACCCAAAACTACCATAGCTGGCAAAACAAACTGAGAAGTTTGCATAGAGGAGATGTATACACCCAGGTTGTCATCCTCCGCACAACCTGGGGTCAGTAGTTCCGACGGTTGTTTCTTTTTGGGTATGGGTGGACAAGCTACAATGAAATAACATCTCCGAACACAGAAAAAACAAACCCTTGTCTTACGGTGATGGAGGACCAAACAGATGAGTGGCTCCCACTAGTTGCATAGTAACATAGTATATAAGACTGAAAAAGACATTTGTCCATCCAGTTTGGCCTGTTTCCTACAAGTTGATCCAGAGGAAGGCAAGGTTCGTCTGAGTCAGAACAAACAGACTCCTGCCTGAGAAAAGTCTCTGGAGGAAAAGAACTTCTCAGCCTATCCCTAAGGCGTCTATCAATTCTTAAATAAAGCGATGTAATGGCCTTAAATGATATAGGAGTCTCATACAGCGTAAGCACATCTTTTACTTTCTCTGACAACCCCTGGCAAAGCTGGCTCCTGAGAGCCTGTGGCTCACCTTGAAACTTCGGAACAATAAACCTCCGCTGACCGATCTCCCTGCTGAAGCTGCCGTAATCTAGACTCAGATAGGGAGACTCAGTCAGGGTCATCGTATATGAGACCCAGGGCCTCAAAAACTAATCTACCGACCGGAGGGCCTGGGTACCAGCTGGCAACGAAAAAGCTCAGGATTGAGGATCCTCTTGGAGAAGGGAGATAACAATCCCCACCCGCTGTTCCTTATTACCAGAGGAATTTGGGCGCAGCCTAAAATATAATTTACAGGCTTCTCGAAACACCTAAAATTTGTCTCTCCTCCAGATAATCTTCTGGGAGAGCAACTTTAAGTTCCGGATTGATCTGGTTACCCATAGCAGCCACTGAGCTCAAGGTCTGCTGCAGCTGCTGCTGCTGAAGAACCGGCACCCTCAATTCTGTCACTTCAAGAGACAGACCTTGCAACTGCTTTGCCAAAGCAGCAATAGGATCCATAGTGCAGTGTTTCCCAACCAGTGTGCCTCCAGCTGTTGCAAAACTACAAGTCCCAGCATGCCTGCACAGCCAAAGGCTGTCCGGGCATGCTGGGAGTTGTAGTTTTGCAACAGATGGAGGCACACTGGTTGGAAACACTGCCATAGTGGATCTTAGCCCTCAAGGACTCAGCCCTATTTCACCTTAAGGACCCGGACATTTTTGCAAATCTGATCAGTGTCACTTATTGTGGTGATAACTTTTAAACGCTTTTACTTATGCAGGCCATTCTGAGATAGTTTTTCTTCTTCTGCCCTGGCGTCTCCTTCTCCCAGGGCTGGAGTGCTGGCCATCGCAGCGCTCAGCTCATATTCAGGATATGAGCTGAGCGCTGCGATGGCCAGCGCTCCAGCCCTGTGAGAAGGAGACGCCAGGGCAGAAGAAGAAGTCTCCGCCCAGGCAAAATTACAGCAGCAGGAGCGCCGGTACCGGGGCTACAGAGGACTGAACGGAGCGGCACCCAGGGATACAAGTAAGTGCAGGGACATACCTGGGTGCCGCTCTCAATGTAGATATCTTTAACTGATAAACTGTGGACCAGTGAAAGGTCCTCTTTAAGTTGCTAAAGCCAACCAGCACAATGCTATTCTTAGCACGTGAACACCAACAAAGAAACAATAGGAATGAATCTGTGGAAGATCCCTTATGCTCAATCAAAGAATATAGCAGTAAGAGACAATTTATAAATCCGCCCGCTGGCCTTGACTACGGATAATAAAATCCGATCAGAGATCTTACTCTGATAGAAATATTATAGGAATTTTAATGATGTGCACTTTCATTAAAAGTTCCCATAAAATTCTGTTTTAACACTAATGACCCACTCAACATGGGGTCTTAACTATATGCCAATTTAGAGCGATTTATAATTACTGCAAATAAAATAAGTTATACGTTACCCCTGACTTCGGGACAGAGAGCTTTCAGAAGGGACCCAGCTTTCCAAGATTAAAATCCGCAAGTTTCTTTGTGAGTCTGTGTATCCCTGGAAAAATTCCTCAGGGCTGGACGTGGTGGAGATGTTCTGTGATCTGTGACGTCCTGTGATGTCCTTTGTGATGTGATCTTCTTTTGAACTGATGACGTTCTCTCTTTTTATGTCTGTCCCAAACTGGATCAGATATGCTAATCGTTATCTATGCCCAGCCCCCTTGGATTAGGGATTGCCAATAAGATAAGTTGGGTGTGAACGTATACTAATTAGGGGATGATGTCATCAACCCAAATACCTGAGACACTTCTGTCCATCTACCACTTAATGGCACTGTTGTATAATATTTTAAAGTCCAAATGTCCAGGAATGTAAAATGTATGCACCTAATCTGTTCACATGACTTCCTAACCTTTTACCTATTATATCATTTAAAGGGTACTCTTCCTGACACCTCGGGGCAGACAAATTGGCGCTATTAGAAGTTCCCTAATCTTTAAATTTATTGGGCAGATACTGAGTACAATGCTCGAATGAACTCAAACCATTCACTATATCATCCAAATGACGGATTAATAGTGCCCAAGATAACTGAACTGTTCTTACAAAACCAGCCTATATGTTCTTTTGGAGAGTTTACTCATTAATACATGGATGGCATAATATATATATATATATATATATATATATATATATATATATATATATTAATGATATCTTATCAATAATAGGATATGAATATACAAACATTATGTGTATCATTGGTTAAAATATACTAAGACTACATATAATCACACGTGGATATATACTTTATATGTGGAGTTTATGGAATGACACCGCATACCGATGTCTTAAACAATAACCTTCCCTGACCTCGGTACATGGTCGTGTCTTCCAGACAGTGTAAATAAGACCCACTATATCCTTTAAGACAAACCACATCTGTCGGCAATAACTTTTTAGAACAATACACACTGTTACCCAGTGACTTGCTGTACTGGGTACACTTAGCCTGACCTTTTTCAGGCTCACTCAAACAGAGAGTTTGGTCTCTTAAAGGCAATGAGAATCTCTATCTTGGTTCTAATATCGTCAGACATTATTGTGTCTATATGAATATGCCCGACATAATCCCCCTTCATTTCAAATCGTTCCACCAAGTGTGAATGTATTTGAAATGTACAAAAGGGCTTTTCACATGTTTTCTTCGTGGGTCATGGCGCATAGGCTTTGGTTACCAAGTTCCAATTTAGAGCTTGGCTAAAGTCTTTCTAAATACGCTCTCTTAGAAATATAATTCTGAACAAACTATTAGTTATTCTCATGACGATTTGCGTGAGTCAATAACTTAGAATATAAGTTTGCGGTAATAACAGTATCTTGTACCATGGTATATAAATACGATAAATGTTTTTTTTCTGCTTTTCCATCTCCGCATGACTGCTCATTAAGTTACTTTTAGTGAACTGAGCTCGAGTTCCAAAGATTTGATGGAGATGGAGTTGGCAACTGTTACACTTGTGGCGATGACAGCGCCCACTACGCTAAAAATTATAGCGGCTACGATCGCAGAAATGAATCGCTTTGGTCTTTGACTTGTAGAGAATTGCTCTCTGGTCAAGGTCTTCTTTGCTTGCTTCAGGATCTGGGTAATCCGTTCTTGCGAATATCCGACGTGCGTCTGGTACCAGGCTTGGATCTCCGGCGACTGGATTTCGGACACGTTGAGTTGCCTTTCGACGAAAAACGCGTTGATCCAGGCTGACGTAGATCTTCTGGGATAATATCCTCTTGTTCGTCAAGATGAATCCGATGATGTATCTTGCAGCATGATTCCGGACGAAGGACCTGGCACAGCAATCGGCTCAGCATGGAACTCTTTCCCCAAGATCAGGACGATGTAGATAATGGCAATCATCTTTGATGACATCTTATGCCTATAAAATATTGTATGACACATATGAGTACATACATTTTTCAACTCTATCCTGCAAGAAAAGAGTTACTAATACCATATACCTCTGATTGGCATAAGTTCTTTTCTTGGACAGAATAAGTTCTGGTCTCAGAGGTGAGTCAAGAGATGTTTTAGTTACAGAGGAAACATACATCAGGATGGGTTAGTATGAGTTAAAGATGTAGAATAACAGATAACACTTTTCCGTTCATACGATACCAATCCTTATTTCCGTCTTTAGCTGGAACCATAAAGTCTCTTCACCTCTTTTCATCCAACTCCTTCAATCTCTCGAAGTCGCGCACTAGGATGACAAACACGTAACTGATTAATGTGCACCCATTTTTCAATAAACTCATCCCCCTTAGGGATTTTGATCTTGTAGACCACTGGAGATAATTTGTCAGTGATGACATAGGGACCTTTCCAGGAAGGTAGGAATTTTCTCTCCTTCACTTGATCCCGAGCGAAGTGTAGAGATACACCTGATCAGAAATTTGATACTCTTTCTGAGTAGTCTTCAGATCGTAGTACATCTTAGCACTCACTGCGGCTCTCTCTATATTCTTCTGTGCAAATGCAAAAGCATGCTGAAGGTGCTTGCGTAAATTCTCCACATACTGATGCGATGTTGTAGCATTGATCAAGTTATGGTCTGTCGTCCGGTAAAGTAAATGCTGGGGTAACACCATCTTCCTTCCCGTGATCATCTCGAAGGGAGAAAGCTTAGTTGCTGTGCTTGGGGTGGCTCTGATGGCCATAAGCACCAAAGGCAACTTGACATCCCAGTCCTTACCAGATTCATTGACAAAATTTTTCAGGATGTTCACAATGGACTGGTTGTAACGCTCTACTCCACCACTAGAGGCTGGTCGATAAGCTATATGTAGCTTCCTCTTTACCCCCAGGATTTCCCACATCTTTTTCATCACCTCACTGGTGAAGTGACTTCCACGATCGGATTCGATGCGCTGGGGAAGACCAAATCTAGAAAAATATGGTTGATGAGTAGAGATGCACACACACTGGAACTGCATGTTTTACACGGCAAACATTCCACCCATTTTGTGAATAAACATGTCACAGTCAACATGTATCAGTTTCCTTTTGATGAAGTTGTTACTGGTCCGATGAAGTCAATTTGGATGTCTGACCATGGCATGGACATCCCCCTTTTCATAAGCGGTGCCCGATGATTGGGTCCTTGTGGTTGAAATTGAGGGCATATTAGACATCCTTGACAGTATGTTCGTATGTCCTGTAACATATGTGGCCAGTAAGCATAGTCCCTCAACAATTCATATGTTATTTTCTCACCTCGATGACCTGCTGTTGGGGCATCATGGGCATGTTGTAGCATCAGACCTCGGTATGCTGCTATACCATTCTTTGAAGTCCGTATCAACAATCCATCCTGTAGTGAGAATTGGGACTTACTTTTCATCAAAATCCGTAGCTCTTCCTTACCTTCACAGTCCTCCGTGGTTATGGGACAATTCTGTGGATCCTCGATATGTTTATAAAAAGACCAATGATCGGATCCCTCTTCTGGCTCGCAATGAGGTCCTCACTAGGGGTATCTTGGCTCCATTGCGCTACATTGGCTTCAGCTCCCTTTTGGGCCTGACTCCTTGTCACAGCATCCACTTGGATAGTTCCCATGAGGTCATCCACATCCAAGACTTCTCCATCAATGGCTGCTTGCTTGGCGAGGGAATCCGCTAGGTCATTCCACTCTTTATCCACACCCGGATATTTTGAATGGCCCCTTACCTTTTTCCAGTAAATGGTGAGACTGTGGGTAGTAACTATTTCATCAATTTTACAAAACATTTTACCATGTTTGACTGGTTTATTGTTACTTCTCATCATGTTGGACCTTTTCCACCCGGGAAAATACTCCACAAAACTGTTACGAATATAATCAGAATCTGTGATGATAACGAATTCTTTTAGATTATATTCGATAGCCATTTGTACGGCTTTGTACACAGCGGTAAGTTCTGCAATCTGGCTGTTTTTGGAACCGATCTTATATCCGATGGATACGTCTGGGAATATGTTATTCCACACGATTCCAATCCCTGCAACTAGTGTACGTTCAGATCCTACATTGTTATGGAAAGAACAACCGTCAACATACACACATGGTAACGACTTGCAGTACTCCTCTTCGATACGATTTATATGGGGATGATGATTGTTCCTCCAGGAAATCATTTTCTGGTGACTCACCTTTACGGTCCGCATTGGAACAATCATGGAGTTCAGCCAATCCTTGAGCAACTGGGTTCTTGTTATTTTGCTTGTACCTGATCTCCAATGGCCATCCCATCAGGGACATTGTCCAGGCGGTTATCCTGCTGTTAGACAGGTTTCCATCCCTTATCCGATCACTTTGCAAATATTGCAGTGGTTGATGTGCAGTTTCCACAATGATCCTTTCGCCTTGGATAAAACTCCTGAAATACTGCAAAGCCCACACAGTTGACAACAGTGCTTTTTCACAGCTATTAAACTTTACCTCAACTGGTGACAATGACTTGCTGGCATAGGCGATGATTTTGTTTTGGTTTTCCTGTTTCTGGAAAAGAACAGCACTTACGCTTTTGTCGGTGAAACCTGTTTCCACAAAGAATGGTTTTCCACCTTCCGGATAAGCAAGGCATGGAGCCTGGATAAGTCTGGCCTTGAGCTCGGTTACAGCTTGCTCATGATGCTCCCTCCATTCCCATTTTACTCCTTTCTTTAGCAACTGCAAGAGAGGTTTTGTAACCTCGGCCTAATTATCTATGAACTTACGTGAGTAGTTCATCATGCCCAGGAATGATCTCAACTCTTTGATATTTGTAGGAGATTTTGTGGTGATCACTGCCTCCACCTTCTTCTTCTGTGGGTTGATTCCATCAGCAGTGACTTCATGGCCAAGGAAATTCACCTTGGTCCGACACCATTGGGCCTTCTGAAAAGAAAGTTTCACACCTGCTTTCCTCAGCTGGGTTAGTACATGTCTCAGTTCTGCAATATGTTCCTCAAAAGTTGTACTTTTGATCAGGATGTCATCCACATAGGATAAGGTACCTCGTTCAGCGGCATCAGGCATTGCCTTATGCATGAACACTGCAAATTCGTGGCCCGCATTGATGTACCCGAAGGGCAGTCGGGTCCACGCATACTGTTGTTTGCCAAATGTAAAGGGCAGTTTGTACTGATCCCGTTCATCCACCTTAATCGTCCAATATCCTTGCGCACAGTCAAGGGCAGTAAAGATTTTGGACCAATGAATTTGTGCCAAGCACTGGTCAATATATGGCACGGGCCATCCGGACATGTAGACTCGTTTGTTTAGTTGCCTTAGGTCCGAGCAGAGTCGAAATTGACCGTTGGGTTTGAGTACTCCAAGTATTGGATGATTGAACGAACTGTGTACTGGACGGATGATACCCCTCTTCTCCAGGTTTTTGACGATTTCCGATAGTGACTCATAAGCCGCCAGCGGAAGTCGGTACTGCTTAACGAAAACAGGGAGTGCATTGGGATCTGTCTGGATTCTTGCAACGTGTAGGTCAGTTTCCCCACAGTCATAAGAATCCTTGGCAAACATCTCCTGGAACTCTGTAAAGAGTTCCCTTAGCTGTTGACGCTCTGATTCATCGGAGCATGCATCGGCTATGGAGAGTTTTTCTTCCACCCGTTCCTTGAGTTCTGGGAAGATCTCAGGCTGACTTAACTCGTAAGCTTCTTCAAGCTTCCTTTCCTTGCTGGTATGACTCGAACTCCTTTTCATCGATTTCATGGTTGAAAACCAATGATGTTTCCTCGATGTGGCATGTACCTTCTTCAGCGCTGAAAGGATAAACAGAGTGAATATTAAACAACCCCTCAGGGCTTGAGGAAAATTTTGTTCCACTACCTGTTCTTCGGTCAGGTACTCATCAGGTATTAATCCGATTACATCATTTTGGAATCCAAAAGTGTAGTAATTTGAATCCATAGCTAGACCAATCACAGTGTCCTTTTGTAGGGACATGCTATGGGGAACCATGTTATACACTACCATCTGTAATGGATCCTGATGGATATTTATCAGGGGAGTAGGCTTTACCTTTAGGCTGAGTTGCTGCATTCTGTTAGATAAACAGATCAACGCATCATGCGTTCTTCAGCTTCTGTCCCTTCTCTACTTGAATGGGAAGAAGAAATGGTTTGCATCCTTCAGGGATTTCAACCTTCTCAGCAACCATAATACTCACGGCATAGGGCATCTGCTGTCCCCATCTCAAGGCTTGCTCTACATCCTGGAATCCCTCTGGGTCTCCTGGTAATCTGGACCATAGAGTATGGTTCACCAGATCAATCTGCACGGCAAATCTGTGTAGAAGGTCATTACCTATATACATTTGGTACCGTGGTTCATTCAACAGATGAAGATGTGTTCTGTAGTCTTATTTCTTATGGAAAGAGATAAAATGCATCTCGCAATGACGTTGTGACTCTGGGAATCTCCATCCAGGTCATGAATCCATTGGTCCTGTGGAGAGGAACTTTTTATCATTTTAGGATTAGTAACCTGTTTTAGAAGACTTAAGCTTATGTAGCTAGCTTCGGATTTTATATCCAGTTTGGCGTACTTTACCCGGGCTATATTGTTCACCTGTACGGGAACCAATAAATTGTCATTGACCTTTTCAATCCGTACCATTGATTGAGTATGTTTGGTCAGGTCTGCTACTTCCTGATTTCCCCTTGAAGAGAAATGGTTAAGACATCATCATCCAGGATTACCTTCTTGATTCTTTCCCTTTGGATGGTAATGATGTGAGCGGCACCGTTGACATCCTCCTTGGGCTTACCATTTTTCAGGATCGTGACATCCGGCGATTGATTGTTCCTGAAATGAACTTCAATAGAGTTAAGCCTCTCCTCAACCACATGACAACTGCGTTGTGTTTGTGTGTTACAAGAATGTTCATAGGCAATGGGTATCTTCACCTGAGTCCATACTGCTTCATTAATGAAGTCAACACAAAAATGACCAAGGGGTGTCTCCTGCCCAACACAAGTAAATGGTTAATACCAGGGCATTTAGTAAGAACAACCCACATTCCTAATTATGTTGTGCATATACTCCTATAGCGAGATCAACAAAATATCAGACAGAAAACGGAGCCAAATGCAAGAAAGTTATATGTAAATATACTTTATTAATAAATAAATATTAAAATGTACAGCATGAGAGTGCAAAGTTTTTAGCGCCACCCTAGACCACAAATTGGCTAATAACATGAAGGAAAAGATCTGCAAAATAACACATGGTATTGAGCATAGTGTTAACTATAGATAGTAATAGCCATTGTAAAATGGATATGTAGAGAGAGCGTGATACCAATCTAAATCACTTACTCTATGCTCTAACATCCACCAATATTAACATAAATGCAGTCAGTAAACAATCGGTAATTTAAGTCCCAGCGGATCTTACCCGATGTAACAATAAAGCCAAGGACCATGATGGCGCCACCCCAACGCGCTGCTTCGGCGAGCCTTCGTCCGGGGTGACGCCATCTGTGTGCTGTGAGAGTTAAAAGGCAAGTCTGGCCAATAGGGATCGCACCTGGGATCACATGTTCTAACATCATTATAGTGCGCACATAGTCTGACATTATTATAATGCGCACATGATCATATTCAGGGTGTCCTGTTATAGAGCATAAAAATAATACGTATATCTCCCATGTTTAGTATATAGATTATGATGCCTGTAGTAACATCATGATTATTTTAAAATGCAACAATGATTAGACATATCCCGGGACGTCAATCAGATAGACGCCTCTTCATAGTCATGTGACACTGACGTCAGCAGCCCAGATCAATACACCACAAACTGCTGTATACTGAACATAGAATCACAAAGATGTACGACCGCCTGACATCTATTTACATACTCCCTAGCGTATGCCCTGCAGTATGATCTATGAACACATTGATCATGATTTGAGATGATTACCATCCACGTCCGAGACAGACGATCCGGTCATGTGACCACCACGTCATAGACCTGGATCACATGATCAGAAGATGTAAAATTGTAACCAAATATATGTATCACAGTGCATGGGAAAACAAGTGGGGAAGGAGTGAGTGAGACAGTGAGGAAAGACGTGCACAAGGGATGTGATAAATAATTATATATAAATACTCACACCAATAAACAATTCATATAATATAACATATACTGTTCGTGCAATATTAAAAATATTAATAAATACCCAATGATAAATGTAGAACAAGTAATATCGTGATAAATAGGATTATATATAATATAAAAATTAAAAATTAATGAATGAAACAAGAAAAAGAATGAATGAAAAATACAAAATAAATAAATAAGTGAACTCTATATCAATCATGTTAGGGCTGCAATAGCAGCTAAAGTGACCGTGTGCAGAAGTTTTTTGGTTCTATCATTTGTTATCCTTTTGTATTCTCTTGTTGTTCCATTTTATGTGAATATCTTGTTCGTCCTGTGCAGACTGTCATCCCAGGGGATCCCAAGAACACGAGAAGAATCCCATCTTGCTATTTCCATAACCTATTGGGGCCAGAAGAGGAAAACATACCTTTAGTGTAACCAGTTATTTAAAAACAGAGTTAAAAACAGACAACAGGGCAACCAACCAGGTGTTACCAGGTCTAGAGGAACGCTGAGAAACCCAAAGTTTCGTTAAGACCCTCCGGGCGCATTGTCCCAAGGGTCCAGATCCATCTGCTCTCCAGTTGGGCAAGTCTTTTGAAATATTCCCTGCCCTTAAATCCACCTTTACACAATCAATTGCTCTCACCTTAAATCCCCGCGGATTACTGTTGTGATATTCTCTAAAGTGTCGTGCCACAGGTTTGAGTTCCTGAGTTTTTTTGCTGTCTTTTGCTGCCAAAATATCTCTCACGTGTTCACGGACACGAACCTTGAGTTCCCGTGTGGTAAGTCCAATGTAGATTTTTGACATGGGCATACCGCATAGTAGATCACTCCTGTGCTGGAACAGGTAAGGGTATGTTTAATATTATATACATGTGACCCGAAATGTCCGTAAAGTTGGTCGCTTGTTGCATATTGGGACATGCTATGCACCTACCACAAGGTTTGAAGCCCAATATTTGTTTGCTTATGTTCGAAATTTTTGTGGTTGTGCTGGTTCCAGGTAGCTCTTTACAAGTGTGTCACGTAATGTGTTGGCTCTTCTTGCTGTAACAGAGGGATAAGACGGTAGTAATTTCATTAAAATGGGGTCAGTTAATAAACGGACCAATGTTTTTGTAAAATTCTCTGCATATCTCTCCATCTGGAGTGGTATGTGGTTACATATCTAGTCACCCCATCAGATTTCCGATCCCTTTTCACATTCAGGAGACTGCTCTGATTCTTCGATTTTGCTCTCCAATAGGCCCTCTTAATGGACCTATGGCTATACCCTCTTTCCAAAAACGTTGTTTCAGAAGATCAGCCTGTTTTTCAAATGTAGCATCCTCAGAGCATATCCTTCTAATTCTAAGAAATTGTCCTATGGGTATAGCTCTGATAGTGCTTGTAGGATGCATGGATGAAGCCTGCAGATATGCATTGACAGCTGTATCCTTCCGGTACAGGTCAGTACATAAATGGCCATCTAAAGTCTTCATAATCGTGACGTCAAGGAAGTCAATTTTCTGTTTATCACAGGTATATGTCAGTTTGATGTTGCAAGAATTATTGTTTAGGGTTTCAAAGAACTTAGTAAGTTCCGTTTCTGACCCCTGCCAAATTATGAAGATGTCATCTATGAACCGTGCCCAATATAGGACACGGTCAATAGTGGCACATGTCTCCGACGCCAAAGGTCCCTCTCCCACAGCCCCAGGAACAGGTTAGCATAGGTCGGCGCTCATGCCGCCCCTATGGCTGTTCCCTGGAGCTGCAGGTAGAAGGACCCATTGAACGTGAAAAATTGTGTGTCAATACAAATCGTAGCAGTTGCAATAAAAAAACAGACATATCCTGAGATGTGTTGTTAGCTTCCAAAAGAATTTCACGGCCCTTAGGCCGTCCTCATGGCGTATACTGGTGTATAATGACTCTACGTCACAAGTCACCAACAAGGTTTCTTCCTCCAAATAGATGCCCTGTATCTTCTGTAGAAGATCAGATGTATCTCTAATGTATGAGGGGAGCATTTCCACCATAGATTTAAGTTGAATATCTATGAATTTACAAACATTATCAACCAGATTTCCCTTCCCGAAATAATTGGCCTACCTGGTGGTCTGGTGGCATGTTTATGAATCTTCGGTAGTAGGTATAAGGTGGATATGGTGGGTTCCTGAATGATGAGTGCTTCCAACAACTGTTTCGATATCGTCCCCTGTTGTAATGCGGCATCAAGGATCTTATGTAATTCACATCTGAAAGATGTTAATGGGTTGTATGTTAATTTTTATAGCACATCCTATTGCCCAGTTGTCTTAGGGCTTCTGTGACATACATCTGGCGTGGCCATATTACCACATTACCACCTTTGTCGGATGGTTTGTAGATCACATCAGTTAGTCCCCTTAGTTTTCTTAAACTTTCTCTCTGTTGTTTGGTCAGATTATCCCGACCAATTGAGGGAGCTAGATCTTTAAATTCTCTGCTCACCAATTTCACAAACAAATCCACCGCTGGACACAGGGATAAGGGGGAATTTCTGGGATTTCTTGTATAGCTGGGCAGGAACATCAGTTTTAGTTACCTCCTCCATCTGCTCTGCTAGTAAATCCTCTAGGGCACGTAATGCCGACCGCTCAATCTCTGATCTAAAAATCTCTGGTTCTTGTTCTTTATAATGCCATCGCCTAAACATTAAATTGCGACCAAATAGATGTAGATCTTTAGTGGCCTGGAACCTATCAAACCCAGAGCTCAGTGCAAAGGACAGGCCTTTTTCTAGCACCTCCATGTCTGTTTGCGATAATGTATAATTGAAAGATTAATTACCTTAAGATCCTTGTCCCTCTTCCGATATTCTTGGGGTTGTTTACTTCCTGGACCTCTGTCATCATCCATCTTACGTTTGTTCTGTTTAAAACGAGTCATGTACGTGGATGTAGTTTGAGGTTCATTCACTGAAGATGTGGAGGAGATGGAGGAGGATCTGCTTCTAGGTCCCTCTCTTGTTTTGTATCTCCACCTATAAACCTTCTTGGATTGGGCATCATTGTTGTCCCTGGTAAACTTCTTGATCTTAATGTCTTGGATTTCTTTTTCCCAAGTGATATATTTGTTGTCAATACGTTCCTGAAAACTTCTCTGAATTTCTGGACTACTGTCCTTAGCCAGTTGTTTCTGCAGGGTCTCAATCTCCACATCCATAACATCCAGGTTTTGGTGTTCAATGCAACAAGCAGCTCCATAAATTTAAAGGAACTGCTGTTGCATGTTTCCTCCCATTTGGAGATGAACCCTTCATCATCCACTGGAAATGATGGAAAAACTTGAATCCGTAAGCCACGGGGAATAAGGCCTCTCTGCAGATACTTCTCCAGAAAGGCTCTATTCCACCATAATCGGGTTCTTTTGTGTAGCAATGATTGTAGAGCATTCTGGGTTTCTCTAATCGTTCCTCCGTCACTGGGCCCACCTACTGCACCTCCTTCTTGAAATACCGTATCCAATTGTGAGAGCCAGGATTGTTCCCTGGATCTATAATCCATACTGACAGCCAGGTCAATATAATCTGTAAAATAATACAGCAGAATTAAACAACACAAAAAATGACCAAGGGGTGTCTCCTGCCCAACACAAGTAAATGGTTAATACCAGGGCATTTAGTAAGAACAACCCACATTCCTAATTATGTTGTGCATATACTCCTATAGCGAGATCAACAAAATATCAGACAGAAAACGGAGCCAAATGCAAGAAAGTTATATGTAAATATACTTTATTAATAAATAAATATTAAAATGTACAGCAGGAGAGTGCAAAGTTTATAGCGCCACCCTAGACCACAAATTGGCTAATAACATGAGGGAAAAGATCTGCAAAATAACACATGGTATTGAGCATAGTGTGAACCAAAAAACCTTCTGCACACGGTCACTTTAGCTGCTATTGCAGCCCTAACATGATTGATATAGAGTTCACTTATTTATTTATTTTGTATTTTTCATTCATTCTTTTTCTTGTTTCATTCATTCATTTTTTCATTTTTATATTATATATAATCCTATTTATCACGATATTACTTGTTCTACATTTATCATTGGGTATTTATTAATATTTTTAATATTGCACGAACAGTATATGTTATCTTATATGAATTGTTTATTGGTGTGAATATTTATATATAATTATTTATCACATCCCTTGTGCACGTCTTTCCTCACTGTCTCACTCACTCCTTCCCCACTTGTTTTCCCATGCACTGTGATACATATATTTGGTTACAATTTTACATCTTCCGATCATGTGATCCAGGTCTATGACGTGGTGGTCACATGACCGGATCGTCTGTCTCGGACGTGGATGGTAATCATCTCAAATAATCATGATCAATGTGTTCATAGATCATACTGCAGGGCATACGGTAGGGGTATGTAAATAGATGTCAGGAGGACGTACATCTTTGTGATTCTATGTTCAGTATACAGCAGTTTGTGGTGTATTGATCTGGGCTGCTGACGTCAGTGTCACATGACTATGAAGAGGCGTCTATCTGATTGACGTCCCGGGATATGTCTAATCATTGTTGCATTTTAAAATAATCATGATGTTACTACAGGCATTATAATCTATATACTAAACATGGGAGATATACGTATTATTTTTATGCTCTATAACAGGACACCCTGAATATGATCATGCGCGCATGTGCGCATTATAATGATGTCAGACTATGTGCGCACTATAATGATGTTAGAACATGTGATCCCAGGTGCGATCCCTATTGGCCAGACTTGCCTTTTTAACTCTCACAGCACACAGATGGCGTCACCCCCGGACGAAGGCTCGCCGAAACGCGCGTTGGGGTGGCGCCATCATGGTCCTTTGGCTTTATTGTTACATCGGGTAAGATCCGCTGGGACTTAAATTACCGATTGTTTACTGACTGCATTTATGTTAATATTGGTGGATGTTAGAGCATAGAGTAAGTGATTTAGATTGGTATCACGCTCTCTCTACATATCCATTTTACAATGGCTATTACTATCTATAGTTAACACTATGCTCAATACCATGTGTTATTTTGCAGATCTTTTCCCTCATGTTATTAGCCAATTTGTGGTCTAGGGTGGCGCTATAAACTTTGCACTCTCCTGCTGTACATTTTAATATTTATTTATTAATAAAGTATATTTACATATAACTTTCTTGCATTTGGCTCCGTTTTCTGTCTGATATTTTGTTGATTTCATTAATGAAGTCGACTATGGAACTCAATCTTTTCAATAAATCAATTCCTATGATCAACCGATCATACGGAAGATCTACAATTAATGTGGGATGTCTAATTGTCCTCTTGCCAATCTTAAATGTCAACCAGGATGTCCCTTTTACCTGTAAGGCATCTCCACCTACACTTATCAAAGAGCCATCAAATGACCTTAATCTTGGCTTCTTTGATGTTAAATCCAAAACCTGTTGGAAATAAGTGTGAGATAAAATTGTGGCTTGGGATCCAGTGTCTATAAGGCCTTTGATTGGTCCGATAAATTCATTTTGGAGATATGTATCCACAAAGTATCGGCCATCAACCTGAAACAAGTCACAAAGAAAGTTAGGATGTTTACCCATCTGCTGTCTGAGAGGTTGATCTCTCTGCAGCTCCGTGACCTCTGCATTCCTGAGTCTCTCAGGACAAGCTGCAGGAGCAGTATCAGCCCCTCCCTTTGGGAAAAGCTGCGTGACACCACAAGTCACAGCTGGCTCACGGCTACATACTGGAACGATGGGATTACACACTGGAACAGACATCTGGTTCATGGAATCGACATTATTAGACTGCAAGACAAAAGACATATTAGACATTTCCCCCTGGCCCTAATTTCAGGGTCAGGGGTGCTGCAAGGAAATATGGGATTAGAAATCACATCAGATTCTGCCACAATCAACTTAATATCCTTGCAGTGGCCTGGGTTCTGACCCGGCCTAATCTGCTTTATGATGTTGAACTGCTGGGACCGGCAGTTGCTCCTAAAAAGATTCAGGCTGTTTTCCTGGGGATGTCTGAGACAACTTACTTACCAAGTCACTCAGCTGGGCCACTTGTTCTGCCAGCTGATCAAACCTATTTGGTTTGCGTGGATTTTGGCTTTGTTGGGCACCCTGGTTATTGGTAGGTGACCTACCCCTGGGTGAATTTGAGTGTTCCTGCCCATCTTCCCTCTGTGGTCTGGGCCTGTTGTTCCAGTGCCTATAACCCTGGGGACCCCTATTATTAGGGGGCCTATATCCACGGGAACCCCTATAGTAATAGGGACGGTAATTAGACTTCCCATTACCTGAATTATTCCCCTCTGATCCATCAGCATTTTGGGGTCTGGTCTGCTTGGGCGGTCCTACTTGCGGTCGCTGGTTCTGTTGAACAGGTCCTGTGAACTGAGGGAACCTAAGTGGCTGTGATTCAAATCCCAAGCTAGGGTTTACCTTAGCTTCAGCTACACTTTGCTCTGGGGACCTTTTGAATCTCCTCTCACCTGAATCATGACACTCACTGATATTATACAGCGTGGTGGCAGCCGTCACCAACCTATCCAGGGAGCTCGCACGTCCAGATCTCTAGCTAAGCTAAGTTTGATCTGGGTCGGCATAGCCTCATAGAACAATTGTTTAAACTCCTCAGACTCCCAATTTGGGGACCTATATGCTAACCCATAGGCATTTTTGAGGACAGAGAGGAATTCTCGGGGACTTTGATCGGGCCTACATGTAAGTTTATAGATGTCCCGCTTTGCGGCAGTAATAGTTCGATACGGACCAAATTCAAGTTTAATCTCATAAATAACTGTTTGCCAATCTTGTATTCCTCTCTCCTAAAGGAGGTAAAGTAATGACGATATTTATCATCAAATGCCCATGGCAGGAATCTGATCCTGTCAGCATCAGAGTATAATTCTAAAGAATCCATAGTGGACTCATACAGCTCTAAGTGGTTCGATATTTGAAAAGAACCCTTCTTAGAGAACTTAGGGACAGTTGCATTTAAAAATTTGATTATTATAGAGGAGCTTTGATCCTTCTCTGCATATTGGGACCTTTTCTGCCTAGAAACCACCTCAGCATATGATGGTCGCCTGGGACCCTGATCCTCTTTATGGGCATACTCATGCCTGCGTGGCAAAGAATAAGACACACGCATTCCCACATCACTTCCATCAGACTCACATGCACTCTGACCACTCTCATCAGACACATATGGCACAGGTGATTTAACCCTAACCCTTCTCTCCAAGGGAATATGTGGAGAGACACTTCTTGGGGCTTCCGTGTTGCTGGCGCCTAGTAAGGCGGTCACGGTTTGAAATGCCCGACTCAATTGGGTTAAGGCCTCCTGTGTGATCGCGCCAACACTTTCAGGTTGCTGAGTGTCTTGGATGGGGTCTGCTTTAGGAGCATGTGATGACATGTCTGGATATAGGGGAGTAAGAAATGGAGGGTCAGAAGATCCCACAGCATTAGGCGGATCCCTTTCAGCATCGACTACGTTATGGGCTGATTCGCCTGTCTGCTGAATTTTTGAATACCGGAGATGTAACTCTTCTAAATCGCGTTTTGCTTTATGATACGCATCATGACTGTGATCAAGGTCGTATTTTAAGTCCTTGATCGTGTCCTCTGTAGACTTTAGTTCTGCTTCTAGCTGGATTATATGAGACTTCGTTCCCGTTATGGTCTCATGTCTCTTTTCTGAAAGAGAACTGACAGCCAATAGTGCATATAAAGCAGGTGGCAATGCATACAATAAGTATTGGTCCCTTTGGAATTATCGGTTGCGAAATCCATATATGTCAGGTATCTTTCAACCATGCCACCTAACTTCCACACATCACTACGTTCTTCCATAGCTCTCATCCGCATCTCATTAATCCAATCACTCATTTCCTTGTCCACTTTAAACCGGGAATAAATATATTTTATAATCTTTTGGATTAACTGCTCCGGGTAAGATGAACTATCTGCTGCAGCATGGCCATCACCCGCATCACTGCCTGCTGTACTCATGTTTCTGATCACTGGTCAACAACAATAACAATTTGACTTGCCAATAAGGAATACGGAATATTTTCACTAATTGCACAAATTAGTTATAGAAATAACTCATCGATCTCGGCAGTGCCTCCAGAATATGTCGAATATTTATTTCATATAAAATATGAAATAAAAATAATTATGAAAATTAAAAAAACAATTAATTTTGAAAAATTTTAATTGGCGGACATAATAACGCCAGTTCTTTTATCGATGAGATCTAAAGTCAATTTGTGCAGATAATGAAACAAAGCAATTAATTATATAAAATATAATTTATTACAAGTAAATACAATCAAATGGCATACAAATTGTTACAAAGAAAATCTGAATACAATATCAAAATTGACCACTAGATGGTGCTCCACCGTTCACACCAGACTCACTTAAGTTGCTAAAGCCAACCAGCACAATGCTATTCTTAGCACGTGAACACCAACAAAGAAACAATAGGAATGAATCTGTGGAAAATCCCTTATGCTCAATCAAAGAATATAGCAGTAAGAGACAATTTATAAATCCGCCCGCTGGCCTTGACTACGGATAATAAAATCCGATCAGAGATCTTACTCTGATAGAAATATTATAGGAATTTTAATGATGTGCACTTTCATTAAAAGTTCCCATAAAATTCTGTTTTAACACTAATGACCCACTCAACATGGGGTCTTAACTATATGCCAATTTAGAGCGATTTATAATTACTGCAAATAAAATAAGTTATACGTTACCCCTGACTTCGGGACAGAGAGCTTTCAGAAGGGACCCAGCTTTCCAAGATTTAAATCCGCAAGTTTCTTTGTGAGTCTGTGTATCCCTGGAAAAATTCCTCAGGGCTGGACGTGGTGGAGATGTTCTGTGATCTGTGACGTCCTGTGATGTCCTTATGATGATGTGATCTTCTTTTGAACTGATGACGTTCTCTCTTTTTATGTCTGTCCCAAACTGGATCAGATATGCTAATCGTTATCTATGCCCAGTCCCCCTTGGATTAGGGATTGCCAATAAGATAAGTTGGGTGTGAACGTATACTAATTAGGGGAATGACGTCATCAACCCAAATACCTGAGACACTTCTGTCCATCTACTACTTGATGGCACTGTTGTATAATATTTTAAAGTCCAAATGTCCAGGAATGTAAAATGTATGCACCTAATCTGTTCACATGACTTCCTAACCTTTTACCCATTATATCATTTAAAGGGTACTCTTCCTGACACCTCGGGGCAGACAAATTGGCGCTATTAGAAGTTCCCTAATCTTTAAATTTATTGGGCAGATACGAGTACAATGCTCCTAATGAACTCAAACCATTCACTATATCATCCAAATGACGGATTAATAGTGCCCAAGATAACTGAGCTGTTCTTACAAAACCAGCCTATATGTTCTTTTGGAGAGTTTACTCCTTAATACACGGATGGCATAATATATATATATATATATAACAATATAATGATATCTTATCAATAATAGGATATGAATATACAAACATTATGTGTATCATTGGTTAAAATATACTAAGACTACATATAATCACACGTGGATATATACTTTATATGTGGAGTTTATGGAATGACACCGCATACCGATGTCTTAAACAATAACCTTCCTTGACCTCGGTACATGGTCGTGTCGTCCAGACAGTGTAAATAAGACCCACTATATCCTTTAAGACAAACCACATCTGTCGGCAATAACTTTTTAGAACAATACACACTGTATCCCAGTGACTTGCCGTACCGGGTACACTTAGCCTGACCTTTTTCAGGCTCACTCAAACGAGAGTTTGGTCTCTTAAAGGCAATGAGAATCTCTATCTTGGTTCTAATATCGTCAGACATTATTGTGTCTATATGAATATGCCCGACAAGATATAATATCACGTCTGATATGGCAGGTAACAGACATGCGGCACTGGCACCTGGCTGCTTTGACGTCCCTAGACGGGCTGCCAACCCGTACGCCAATCACATGCCTCGTCCCTGGCTTACCCTGAAATAAGCCCTAGGAACTGAATAGGGCGATGGGAGCACTAGTCCTCACCACTGGCAACTACGCTAACAACAGGGAAAAGGACAAACAACACAAACAATCCCCAAAGGGAGAAAACAAACAGGAGAGAACCGGAGATCTGACAGCATCCGTTCCAACAGCTCCACAGCAGCTCCCACTCCACCAAAGGTCAGAATAGAAGATCTGAAAAGAAGGTCTATATCTGGCAACAAGGGAAGCAGAAAGGGAGAATATATAGTAGCTGGGAGTGGCTGACAGAGAACAGCTGAAAGGAAAAGCTACAGATTCCTAAATGGGACAAAAAAGATCGCAAACCTAAGCAGGAAATTCTGGACTGGAATTCATTCCTACCACTAGGTCATGGAGCGATCTCTTGAAACCGAGTGAGTATCTACCCCAGGCAAAACAGGGTCAGCGTTCGGTCGTGACACCCTTGTGACAATCAATTACAGCCTGACAATGACGTCTCATGTTGTTCACAAGTCAACTTATTGTCTGCTGAATCATGGCATCCCATTTTTGTTGAAGGGCGGCCCTCAGGTAATGGAAGTTCTGGGGTACAGAGTTACCATCCTCTACACAGCGACTTAGCTGATCCCATAGGTTTTCAATGGGATTCAAGTCTGGAGAAAGTGCAGGCCACTCCATTTGAGATACCCCAGTCTCCAGCAGTTGTTCCCCTAATGAGGCGACCTCGATGAGCTGGCGCATTGTCGTCCATGAAGGTGAAATTAGGCCTGAGTTGTTTATGCAGAGGCACAATAACTGGATTAATTATGTTATTCAAGTAGTATGGGCATGTCACTGTACCATTCCAAAAGTGTAGTTCTGTATTGACTAGACACACCTGCCCACACTGTCACACCACCACCACCAAAGGTTCGTCTGATGACAACAATGGCTGATGCATAGCGCTCCTCTTGACGTCTCCAACATCGTTGGCAGCCATCATTTCTGCTCATTGTGAAACAACTTGCATCAGTGAACAGCTCTGAGGCCCACTGGTCCCTCATCCAGTGTAGATGCTCCCTGGCCCATGCAAGACGATGATGCCTGTGGTCAGGTACCCTTGCAGGTTATTTAGCATGCAGATCATACTGATGTAAACGGTTTTGAATGGTCTGGCATGACACTTGGGGACTCTCACCTCCCTTAAATGTTTGGCATTAATCATCCGGTTCCGCAAGGCATTGTTCACAATGAAGTGGTCATCAGTATGGGTTGTGGCCAAAGGATATCTATGCCTTTAAGTTACACTTCCAGTCTTTCTGTATCTCTGTTGCAACCTGCTGATGACACTCTATGACACTCTAAGCTCAGTGGCCACTTCCTTATGAGAACATCCTGCTTGAAGCCTCGCAATGGCGAGGTACTGTTAATCAGTTGTTAGGTGTCGTCTTGGTCTCATGATGTCAAAATGCGAACAGCATGATGAGGAGGACTGTTTAAATACCAATTCTAATTGAACCAAGAAATGTATTGGGTGATTTATAGATCAAATACCTGTTATGAATTTTGCCGTTAAGCTCCTTGTTAGAGAACAGCAAGTTGTGCAAAAAGTACTGAAACATTGAACAGTTGGACATGTGCATTCAGAAGTTTAGAGGTCACATTAAGTTCACCTGTAAAGGTTAGAGTGCATTTTAGGTTCATCCTGAAACAATAATAAATAAATTGCTTTGCTGTGCATCTCAATGGCAAATATGGTTAAGTGAGTTCTTTTATTTTATTTCCCAAGCCAGTATATATATATATATATTTAGGGTCGTGTTTTAGGGAACGTGCCTAGGGTGCCGCCCAGCAGGAGGCAGGCACCAGAGAGGCAAACATTTTTTTTATTTTAATTTTTCCCTTCTCCAAGTCACCAGCTGTTTGGAGGGGCCAGCGGACAATACAGGCTGCAACATTGCGGCCAGCATGTAAGGCGGAGGAGGCGGTGAGAGGAGAGCTGAGTATTAAGCCGATTGGTGGAGCAGCAGAGAGCAGGAACTGCTGCTCTTCCTGTAGTAGTCAGCTCAGACACATGGACTTCTAAGGAGGAAGAAGGAACGCCTGCTGCTGCAGTGTGATCCACCTGTCCTTTTTCCTGCCACTGAATGCCAGACGGCCCACTAAGGAGGAATAAGGAGAGCCTGTGCTGGAGAATGATCTGCCTATACCATTCCCAGCCCAACAGCCATCCAGCTACCTCTCAATGGCACATGGCCTAAGGAGAAAGAAGCATCTGCCTCCCCAGTTCCCACCTGCCTGCCTCTGAAAGCCATTGCTGGAACTGGGCAGGACTCCAAGATTGAAGAGGTGAGTAAACAGCTGCTTAGTCAGAAGGACTATTTGAACAGGAGCTCAGGGGCTCCTGGTTGCACAGTGTGAATGGGGCATCATGGTATAGATATTGTATATTCATATATTGTATACTGCCCCTAATGCCCCTATACTGTGCCACTCTGTCACTATATTGACTTTTTAACGGTATTATACAGTCACTGTATGGCGGCGTTATGCAATCATCGTATGGTGGTATTCTATAATAAAACTATGATGTTTGTTATTCAATCATGGTATAATCAAGTTATTTTTCAGTATAATGGTATTATGTAGTCACTAAAAATATTATTATTTGCGGGTAGGGCTATGCTTGTACAGTATATAGATTTTAGTGTATTATAATATAGTGTACTCTATAATGAGCCTTAGAGAAAACAGTCCACACCACTGATCACCAGGACTAAGCTGTGCACCAGGTAGCATAGAATGGTGATTACATTTATTAATTGTGCCAACAGTAATTATTTTATGGCATCACCATTGATGTTTGATTATAAACTATCATTTTATTATTGATCTTTTTTTTAACACTGACCACTTTACTATGACACTTGTTCATAAACCACTAAAAATGGCGATAACGGGCAAGTTTTTTAAAGTGTCTTTAATGGGGGTGTATTCAGCCTCAGTGTGTAGCTAGGTGCCTAGCATAAGCTATAAATATGGATATATATATATATATATATATATATATATATATATATATATACACTGTATATACAGTACAGCTGTGTGGAGTGATTCAGAAGGGTATTTTATATAAACAAAAGTAGGGACGTGATGATGAAAATCTTCACATAGCTACTGTACTGAATTTGTGGTATGACAATCCACTGCTCCTGACCTCATGGAGGAGGCAGTTGGAGTAACGCCAGTCCCAGGGAATATCAGAGACAGAAATGCTGTTCTAGACAAAAATGTTTTGTTTTTAATAACATGTTAAAAGAAATGTATCACCACAAAATTAATCTGCCAGCTAAAACCAGGTAGCAACACATATCCTTTTTTTCTAATCAGTTTTTATTTTCTGATTACAGATTTTTTAATTATTTTTCCTGAACATGATTATGGGAGCTGCCACCTTGCCTGAGCTATTATTTATAAAGCATTAAGAGAATTGCTTTATTGAAGCCCAATGGTCCATAGACACAATGGTCTGGGGACCTAATTGACTTCTATGGGAGAGTTTTCTAGGCATGCTCTGTGACCTGTGCAGAGGTCCCTGTACAAGGAAAGAATAGATAAGCTGTGACAATAACTACTGTGAATGGTGGAGCCTGTCACAGAGGTGATATCTTTACAGGATTAGAGTGACAGATAATCAGGTAACTACTAACTGCAGTAAAGTGATCTGTACAGACCAAGAAGTGGCGCCTATTATTAGGCTTAATGGCCAGTGTGAAAACTGGCAGGATTTTATGATTTTTGTTTCAATATAGATATTGACATGAAACTTAAAAATAATAAAATATGTTAAACATTCTATACTGGGTGTTTTAGAATCAACATTGAGTGACCCTATCTCTAATCTGAGCATCCAACAAATTATGTTTCAGACCACCAAAAAAGAGTTCATTAATAGAATGAATGTTAAACTCAGATTGGAGAAGGGAGTTTATCTGAAGAGGAGGTGCCTCCCAAAATGTGAAGCTCTTTGGGAAAGATAGATGTCAAATCAGGGTCTATCCTCTAATACTTTGTCTACTTAACGTTTTGGTGTTATTATTAGGGATGAGCGAATGGACTTTGGAGGAAACATCCGAAGTGATTTCGCATAAAACTTTGTTTGAATACTGTATGGAGCAGGAGCTCCGTACAGTATTAGAATGTATTGGCTCAGATAAGCCAAAGTTATTACTTTGCGAAGTCTCGCGTGACTTTGGGTAATAACTTCAAAAATTAATTTCTACTGTTAAAAACCTTTTCCCAGACTCATCATGCCGTGCTGCATGAGCGCACAGCATTATCATGATTTATAATGCTATGTGCCTCTGCTTGACCTTATCTCTACAGAATCATAGTGACAGCTTTATGTCAGTATGATCCTGTAGAAGTAAGGTCAAGTAGAGGCACATAGCATTATAAATCATGATAATGCCCTAGCGCTCCTGCAAGTCCAGGATGGAGGATCACACTCACAAACACAGAGCGTGATTCCCGCAATGGACTCGCTCTTGTGAAACTTCCTTACAGTTGCTACTCTTGCACTGTAGCAGGAGCAGTACGGGTCCCTAGCTGTCAGTGACAGTGGGGAGCCAAGGAGAAGCCAAAGCAGTTTATAAGAGCTTCTGCCTTATCCACAGATGGGTACATAGCTCTCAATGAGGAGACCCTGATCAGCTCTGCCTTGTACAGGCATTCCAGTTATTACTTTAGTTGCCCTCCTCTGAACCCTCTCCAGCTTTGCTATGTCTGCCTTGTTCACAGGAGCCCAGAACTGTACCCAGGAGCCCAGAACTGTAAAGTGGTAGGACTATGTTCTCATCAAGGGCATAATATGCCTCTTTTGATACCAACCCTAATGTTATTGGCCTTGGCAGCAGCTGTGACACTGATTTCTACAGTTTAGTTTGATGTCCACTAAAACTCCTAGATCCTTTTCCATGTCAGTGTTACTGAGTGTTTTATCATTTAGTATATATTGGTGACTTACATTATTCCTTCCCATATGTATAACCTTACAATTGTCAGTGTTAAACCTCATCTGCCACTTATCTGCACAAGCCTCCAATCTATCCAGATCTATCTGTAGCAGTATACTGTCCTCTTCCGTGTTAATTACTTCACACAGTTTAGTGTCATCTGCAAAAATTGATATTCTACAGTGCAAGCCTTCTACAAGATCATTAGTAAATATATTGATAAATACAGTCATGTGAAAAAAATTAGGACACCCTTTGAAAGCATGTGGTTTTTGTAACATTTTTAATAAATGGTTATTTCATCTCCGTTTCAACAATACAGAGAGATTAAAGTAATCCAACTAAACAAAGAAAACTGAAGAAAAGTCTTTTCAAGATCTTCTGTAAATGTCATTCTACAAAAATGCCTATTCTAACTGAGGAAAAGATAGGACACCCTCACATGTATTCCCTCTTAAATTGGCTCAGATCTCACACAGGTATATCACACCAGGTGCACATAATTAGTAGATCGTTACTCTGCATGTTGAATGAGGCTTGCCCTATTTAAACCTCAGACATTTAGTTTGGTGTGCTCCTGACTGTTGAAGTGAGAGTGAGCACCATGGTGAGAGCAAAAGAGCTGTCAGAGGACTTCAGAAAAAAGATTGTAGCAGCCTATGAGTCTGGGAAGGGATTTAAAAAGATCTCAAAAGATTTTGAAATCAGCCATTCCACTGTCCGGAAGATAGTCTACAAGTGGAGGGCTTTCAAAACAACTGCCAACATGCCCAGGACTGGTCGCCCAGCAAGTTCACCCCAAGAGCAGACCGCAAGATGCTAAAAGAGGTCTCCAAAAACCCTAAAGT